>CM030360.1:321620193-322220193 GCA_017893485.1 Hemerocallis citrina | reverse complement strand
TCGTGTCTGCACTGCAGGTTCGGTAAAAGTTGTTTGAACGGAACAAGATGAGGAAAGCGCTTGAAGACATCACCTTTTTTGAGTTATCTTGTCCATAATGCATATTATCTTTTTATGTTAGTTTGAGTTATCTGTTAGCCTGATGTTAGTTTGATGTTGTAATATTTTGAGTTAGCTTGATGTTGTAATATTTTAAGTTAGTTTGATGTTGTAATATTTTGAGTTAGCTTGAGATTGTTGTTGTAAAATAAGAGATGTTTGAGATGTTTATGAGATGTTGGAGATGTTTCTCGAGATGTTTATGAGATGTTTATAAGATGTTTGAGCTTGTGGAGAAGTTGTTTGAACCGAATGTGGAGTGCATTGAACTTAAATGTGGAAATGAATGTGGAAGTGATTGAAAATTTGTTGAAACTGTATGTGAGCTTGATCTCAGCGAATGTAAATGGGAAATGCATGTTCTAAACTGAAATGGTGAAATTTAAGCCTAGACTCGGTCTTTGAAAGACCGAGTTTAGTATTAACATACACGGTCTTTCAAAGACCGAGTCTTGTGCCTGTAAGTTTTTTTTCCAATTAAACTCAAGACTCGGTCTTTCAAAGACCGTCGGTCTTTCAAAGACTGAGTCTTGAAGCTGATTGAAAAATAGAGCTTACAAACGCAAGACTCGAGTCTAGTTATAATAGAAACGGTCTTTCGAAAACCGACAGTGGAGTTCACTCTTTTCCAGAAACCAAGATGTTCTCTGGAAATGAGTGAACTCCACAGTCGGTTTTCGAAAGACCGTTCTCCATATAACTAAGACTCGGTCTTTCAGAGACCGAGTCTTGCGTCTGTAAGCTCTATTTTTCAATCAGCTTCAAGACCGAGTCTAGTTATAATGAGAACGGTCATTGAAAGACCGAGTCTTACGCCTGTACATTTTTTTCCCAATCAGCTTCAAGACTGATTAATTCCAATTGCTCTACATTTGAAACTTATTGATTCCAAAATACTTAAAGCCTGATATTTGAATAAAAAAAAATTTAAACCTCATTCAATCATTCATTTTCCACAATTAAACACATCCAAACTGAGTACTTAGTTCAAATTAAATATTACAAACACATTAGAAAGCACATAATCAAATTAAATGTTTTGAGATCCTCTATTAGTACATCGACGCTTGGGATTTAGGGTTTAAAGAAAGATTCAAATTTGGGGGAAAAGATGGGAGAAATCGAGTAACGACGGTGTTTTAAAAAGCAGCCTAGGCGGCGCCTAGGCGGTGCCTAGGCGCTAGGCGGCCCTCTAACACCTCGCCTAGGGGCTAGGTGTTTAAGAAAATCAGTTAATGGTTCTAGGCAGTTAAAAGCGAGTCTAGGCGGCGCGTAATCGGTGTAAGCGGGCTAGACCCGCTTAGGACTTTAATTATTAACAAAAAGGGACCCGACTTATTCCAACTCGACCCACTCTAATGCACCCAAACCCCTAAAACTTCTCTTTCTTCTCTAAATCCCCCATAAAAAAACCCCAAATAATTTCTATTCTCTAAATCCCTAATTCCTCTTCTCTAAAACTCCCAAATCACCTCCTCCGCCTCCCTTCTCGCTTTGGAGGCTCGCAGCTTGCAACGTGCTTCAATTTCGACCTTCTCCTCCTCCCTTCTCCTTCGCCTCCCTCCTCGCAGTCGTTGCTCGCAGTCGTCAACACAACCTCCTCCGCCTCCCTCCTCGCAGTCGCAACTCTCACTCACTTTGTCACTCAGTTGCCAAAACCTTCTCCACCTCCCCCCTTGCAGTCGCAGCTCGCTTCAACTTCAACCGACGTCAACACAACCTCTCTCTCCTCTCTTTAGCTTCAAAGTCGAGTCAACACAACCACACACTGCCTCCCGCCTTGCTTCACCTCCGACATCAACACTACGTCCTCCACTTCTCTCTCAAACTTCCCCTGATGCAACCCTCCTCTATCCCACGACTCAAGCCTCCTGCTTCCCCACACTGTTTGCTCCTTGGACTGGAACAGCCAAACAGGTAATCTCCACTACTGATCTTCGTCATAGATTAATACTAGTCTAATAGACAAGTATAGGACTATACAAAAAAAGAAAAAACTAATAATAATACACTGATTTGAATTTTTAAAGCTCATCCTCTAATTGCAAGGAGAAATATCAAGAGTAAGAATTGGTAACAACAAAACAAAACAAAATGATAAAATATATAAATAAAATATATACATAAATAAATAAATATATAATATATAAATAAAACTGCCTAGCGCCTAGCCGCTTAAGCTCCGCTTATAAGGCCTAGGCGCTAGACACCCATCGGCCGCCCGAATACCGCCTAGCAACTTTTAGAACATTGAGTAACGATGAGAGAAGACTCGATTTTGGGGAGTGAATCGATCTATTTGAGGGAAAATCGACCAACCAAGAGGATAACTAGGGCGGCGGGGATGGGTTTCGTTGAGGGAGATAGAGAAGAAGACGAAAGTAGAGAAGAAGAAGAAAGAAAAGATGTGAAATAACACTCCCAATCGACACTCGGTCTTTGAAAGACCGAGTGTAGTTAAAATTCACGCTGTCTTTCAAAGACCGAGTCTTACACTTCGATTTTCGAAGTGTAAGACTCGGTCTTTGAAAGACCACGAGAGTTTTAACTACACTCGGTCTTTCAGATGGTTTGGGAATTTAAAAAAAAGTAGGGTGGTTTGGGAAAAACTTTCAAAAAGTGGGACAGTTTGGGAAAAAATTCAGCTAAAGGATGTATATTTAATTTTTTGTTCATCATTGCCATGACTTTGAGAATCAAGCTATATCCTATAGTTTGGTGAGTTTTAGGTTGCGTTTGGCCTAACTTTTTTTGGGCTTTAAAGCTACTTCAGAAGGAGAAGCCAGAAAGTACAGCTTTGAAATTAAAAACTGAAGCTGTTTGGATAGTCAGCTTTTTTTTTAACTTTAAAGCTACTTTTATGCTGGAAGTTGTTTGGCATAAGATATCAATTGTAAGCTACTTTTATACTCAATTTAAACTTTTGATTTTATTTAAGAATAAAATATAAGTTATCAAATTACAAAAAAAAATCTTTATATTACTAATAAATGAAAGGAAAACAGAATGTTTCTAAATTTCCCCCTATATTACTAAAAAATCTTGCTCACCAGCAAATAGGCTTACCATTGAGTCACAGTAATAGGAAAACAGACTATGTTCAGCATTATTTTTGAAAGGTGCTTTTGAATGTGAAAACTTTTTAAGGTACAAAATAGGTATTTGACAAACTTTTATAAAAAGTGTGTTTATCAAAAGCATTTTTTTAAACTATTGTTTTTATCATTTTTTTCCATAGCACATAAATTGTGCATTAAGCTTTTCAAAAAATGATTTTATTGACTAGAAAAATAATTAATATTAAACATAATTCTTTCTAACAGTACTTTTAGTACCAATACTTTTTAGCGAAACATTTTTCATTCACAGCAATATCAAACAGAGCTTTAGAAACATTCTTTACCTTTTTGGTATGTATTTATTTTATTTTTTTAGAACAAGGGCATAGTCAGAACTGCTCTTTCATCTAATTATAATAATTATTCTTTATTATGCAATCTTCTTTAGTGTGTAAAACAAATCATTATTCTTTATTGTTTTATAACTTAAAGAATTTATTTCTTACAGCTTGTGTGAACGTTATTATAATTGAAAGAGCTTAGTATTTATTAAGTTTGCATAAATATAGTTTTACCAGTATTTGATTAAAAAAAATATAGTTTTACCAGTATCGGCAGTGTTTTAATCTTTATACTGATACGAGGCGAATGCTTGATGATACAGTTATAAAACAATTACTAATAAAGGGGGAAAATTTTTGTTGTTAGGGTTTGGTATGTGGGAAGGGCCAAAAAAAGAGAAAAAGTAAAAAAAAGAGAAAAGGAGAAGCCAGAAGTTGCTCATGCGGGCTTTTTTTGAAGCTCATTTTCTTCATTAAAAATAAGCTACTTCTCCTTCTGTAGAGTTTTTCAAAATATGTGTTTGGCCCAGCTTCTCCTTCTAAACTCCTTCTAAAGGAGAAGAGAAGCTAATTTTAAGCTGGGCCAAACGCTACCTTATTAGCTTCAATGTGTCCCCTGATATGGTCCAACCCACCAATAAAAGTCATAGGCTAAATCCACTAAGTTAAAGTCCATACCCAGATCCCGATCCCACTTTCAACCCTAATGCCTTCACTAATTCCTCAAATGTTCCTTTTTTTCCTTCTCCGCTCCTTTTCCTCACTCACTACCTGAAGCTGCCACCACCAACCAGCCCCTTCCCTTCCCTTTCTTGGCTTCCCACAACATCCTGACGACCTATGTCCTCCCTTCTGCACTTGGACTCACCTTCGACATCCCATTCTCTCCTCTGCCCCCAAGAGGAAAACCCCTAACCCACCCAATCCTATATCTCATTTCACCTCAAACAACAAACCACTTCTCTCAGCTTTTGTCATTGTAACACGCCACTGGGAATTCTAACAGCCATCTTTAATCTATAGAGCTCTTTATGTCAGATCCTTAGTATGCTTGATGAAATACCTTTAATGATTTGGTATTGGAAGGAGTTGCCAATAGCCAGATACGTTCAACTCTTTTGGATTTAGTGCAGATTCTGATATTTTCAGACTAAAAACATTGTTCTAGAATTTGGGTCTAGCACCTCCACAATTAGTAATTTAGTAGTGAAGTTAGGAGTTCAGTTTAGGGTGGGCAAAAGTAGTGTTCTAAGACTTTCTTAAATCTATATAATAAAACACAAAGAAAGCTATCAAGTGGCTCTCCTTCAATCCCCTAAAAATCAAAGACTTAGATCTAACCTCACAAAACACATTCTCCCCCCCCACCCAAAAAAAAACTCAAATTCAAATCCCCCCCCACCCAAAACAACTCCTTTATTTATTTAATTATCTCTCTCTCCTATTCAAAAAATTAAGAAAATAATTTTTTTTTAAATTTTTAAAAAATAAAAAAAAACCTAAAAACTAAAAAAATTAAAATTTTAAAAAAATTTATAAAACTATTTAAAATTATTAAAATTTTTAAAATAAAAAAATTTTAAAAAAAATAAAATTAAAAAAAAATTAATAAAATTAAAAAAATTAAAACTTTACAAATAATTCAAAAAAAATAAATTTAAAAAAAATTAAAATAATTAAAAAATTATTAAAAATAAAAAATTTTAAAACTTTAAAATTTTTTAAAAAATAAAATTTTTAAATTTTTAAAAAATAATTTTTAAAATTAAAAAAAATTACAATTTTAAATTTTAATTTTTAAAATTTTGGAATTTTGATAATTTTGAAAATTTGAAAATCTCAAAGCAAACCTAAATCCAATGTCGAACCCCAATCAAGAGGTCGTCACCGATATCTGATCCACTACTAATTTCATATTGGTGACTCCCCTCCACCAAATCGAACGTGAATATCAAGTGACTCCGTATCGGCGACTCCCCTCCACCGAATCGAGAGCCTCTATATGCGATGCGACGACTTTAATTTCATCTCATTAACCGAATTCTCATTCTAATTTTTAATTTTGTGTGCAGGGATTACTCAGTTTTTTGCTGACTTGAATTTTGTGTGTGCATGGGATCTAAGTTCGGAGAGGTATGATTGTTTATTTTGGGTTTAAAAAATTTTAATTTGGTGATTTATTTGATGAGTTTCTTATTGGTTTTGATTTAAGGTGTACGCAAGTGAGAGATGGATTATTTGGTGGCCTCAATTTGGGCTTCCAAACCATAGCAGGACGGGTAAGCTGACCAGCAACCTAAAATAACTTGGCAAATATGCAACATTAATTTCTTTACTACAAGAGAAAATACTATCGTGAAGTATTCTCTTCACTAGTTATTAGAAACCATCGATTAACATAATATATAAGAACTTTTAGTGTATGTTTGGATATATAGAATTGGGATGACTGGAGTTTACCAGTGAATGGTGCAAACTTTCCACTCAAGAAAAACAGCTAAAGTAAATTTCTTATTTATCCATTTTAATTTTTTTTATAAAGGTGCAATGAGGAGACAAAGTGGAGATAAAAGAAATGATTAGCTTGGTTTAGAGTTTTGAGAACTTCATGTATTTCATTTTGGTTGAAATAATAATAAGAGGTATTTCAATTGCAAACCGAGTTTCAGACAAACAAATGTTTAGATTATTGGTATTGTAGATACCTTCACACCTGCACTTGCGTTACCATTGTATTTAGACATGCTCATAGTGGTTATGGAATTAGAGTAAGCTCTATAAAACCTATATGATAATGTCCTAACATAACTATTACAAGCATCTAAAAGTGATGCTGAAGTTTAAAAAAACTTTATGCAGTGTTTCTAACAAACTATATGCATTCTAGGTAAGTTCAAGCTAATGATCAAGAAGGCGATGGTTGAGCTTAAAGGTAGATTTACTACTTCCTCATATAATATGTTTACCACTTCAATTAATTTGCTGGACCTCCAAAACTATTTTATATAATCAAACCAGATACACCGTTCCGAAAACGTGCCGTAAGCACGTGTCAACGGACAAACCTAGTTAATGTATAATACTCAGAATAATTTCAAGCTTACAATATAAGAAATACAAGCAAGTACTATTCCTATTAGTATTATAACTAGTAACGGCGGTCTTAATCTCAAGTGTTATGCCAACTAGCATGTACCATACACGCCTTTTTCTCTTATTCGCACTTAATCCTATATGGACAATTGTGAAAATGGTTTTGATCATCCCCCAATTTTTATGAGCATCTTGTCACAAAACAAACTAATATCCTCATTTAAAATATTTATTTTCAAAGTAAACAAGTATAACTTCTGAAATAATTTTCTCTTATTCGCACTTAATCCTATATGGACAATTGTGAAAATGGTTTTGATCACCCCCAATTTTTAAGAGCATCTTGTCACAAAACAAATTATAATCCTCATTTAAAATATTTATTTTCAAAGTAAACAAGTATAACTTCTGAAAATATTTTGTTTACACGTCCTAAAAAAATAAATGATTTAAGGTTCAACACAAATTTTCATTTACTACATACATTCTACATG
This sequence comes from Hemerocallis citrina, assembly GCA_017893485.1. Classification (NCBI taxonomy): domain Eukaryota; kingdom Viridiplantae; phylum Streptophyta; class Magnoliopsida; order Asparagales; family Asphodelaceae; genus Hemerocallis; species Hemerocallis citrina. The sequence continues at coordinate 322,213,107 of CM030360.1, read as the reverse complement.
TCAACCATCGTATATATTGATATGTAACTAAACATCTTCTGGGCATCTAATGCCATCTAATATTATTGTCATTAAGGGAGTGTTTGGTTGGAGGGGAATGGAGGGGAGGGAAGGGGTTTTTTTTTAAAACTTTTCATGTTTGGTTCATTTTTTAGGAGGGGAGGGGAGGAAAATGGGGGGGGGGGGGGTGCAACACCCCTCCTGAGCCAATTTTGGCTCCCCTCCAAAAGTGGGGGGATTTGGAGGGGAGAGAAATTATGTCTAATTTTTTAATGTGAATGGACTAAATTGCCCTTTTAGTTAGTTCTCTTTGATATTTTTTAGTCCTTACATGGTTCAGGCATTTTCTGTTAGATTTTATTTATTTGCATGGTAGTTGTGTTCATGAAATTGCGTCTTGTTTATCTTCTCCTCCTTGGTCAATGCAGCAATCTCCCTCTCCCTGGTCGAGTCAAAGGACGTTGGGTGTGGATGTCAATGTTGGTAAGTGAGAAAAAAAGTGACATTGATTATGCCTTGATCTGTCTGAGAAAAATAGTAATACATAATAAATATAATGTCGTGGTGTATGATGTTTCAGGAAAAAAAGCGATATTATGCTATTTAAAGAATGCTCATCCATCAATTTGTTTATATCTTTGATCTTGTAGCTTATGAGGAAGGTCGTGATAAGGTGGATAGAGGAGCTCCCCAACAGCCCATGACTCGGGTTTATTGCTTACTATGCCATGTCGTATTCTTCTACTTCCATTTTCTGTTATATATGAAAAGCTGTTGAATTACCCTTTCCAGTGAATCAATCTTTACCTATATGATCATTAGAAGACACTAAACTACTCTATATTGTACCTTGGAAGCATGCATAGAGACCACTGCACACATACAACATGCCAAGTCTTTTAAACTTAAAGACTCAGGGATTTGACATGCCAAGAGTTTAGATGCACACAATCACTTATGAAATATTACTCAATTTGACTTGCAACTTATTTGCGTTCATTGTTTTAAGAAAACTCACTTGTACCAAACAATTTGGAATGCAATTGTGAAAGGTATAAAAGGGAAGAAGTTTTTAGGCACTGTTTGGTTGGAGGGGAATGGAGGGAAGGGGAGGGGAGGGAAGGGGTTTTTTAATACTTTTCTTGTTTGGTTCATTTTTTAGGAGGGGAGGGGAGGGGAGGGAAATGGGGGGGTGCAACACCCCTCCTGAAAGTGGGGGGATTTGGAGGGAAGAGAAAATAGGGCTAATTTTTTAAAGTGGCTGGACTAAATTGCCCTTTAAACATTCAAGAGTAATTATAAAGACAAAAACTTATAATTAATAAATTGATCAACACTCTATATTTAGCAGCCAAAACATTCTTTACAATGACAAAGTTGACATCTAAAGATGCCTTGTTCGTAGCCCACCGATTGCAGTCACTAGCTTTCCAATCCTATCTCGTAAGTTCAGATATATAAAACCATAATCTAACCAACTCATTTCTGTAAAAAAATTCGATGCCATGTTGAACTACATATAAGAAAGATAATGTGATGGCTACTTTTTTACATTATGCATCCAACTAGTGCATTTTAAAATGCATAGCCCCAATCCTATACTGAAGTATCGAAATGTATAAAGATAAGATTAGAAAGCTAAAATGCGGAGAGCTTTTCTTTTCCCACATCCATATTGTGCTCTTAAACCCTTACAACTGAACATCCACGAATCAAGCAGCCTACGAACCATCGATCATATTCCTTCAACAATATCCTTTCTATAAGTAAAGTCATCTGACATTTTTACTCTCAAACATTGAGTAATCACAGTACCTGAATAAATCCTGTGCTCAGGGAAAGATGACATTTACTTTTGATTGTTCTTTTGATTGATACATTAACATATTTTCCTCATAAATAGTTCGTTGTTGTTTCAATTCTTATTGTATGAAGTGGTTGTATGAATTTCTTATTATATGCAAAAGGGTATAAAAGTAATTTTATTATAAAATCCATTCCCTCCCCTTGTGAACCAAACAAGAAAATAATTATTTTCCCTCCCCTCCCCTCCTTTGAACCAAACAGAGTTTTCATTAAATCCTTCCCCTCCCTTTCCCTCCCCTTCCCTCCCCTCCATTAAAATCCCTCCCCTCCCCTCCTTTGAACCAAACTTAAGGTTGATATGAAAATCAGAACTTCTAATTGTTTTGAATCTAAAAATTTGTTAGTCCTACCAATCTCACATTATTTGGTGAAGAGATATGACCCCTTTATAAGGGCATATAGCTCCTTTTCTTGGAAGTCACTCTCATTTTTTCTTCACCTTTTCTCAATGAAAGTCCTTTTAATAGTAGGTAAAGCATTTCTGAAGCTTGTGATCGATTACCAACTTCTCGACCCTTTCCTCCAAACTATAATTCCTCTTCTCTGAAAATACTATCACATACCCTTACCCAAAATAAATCATCCGCTAGTGGATATAATCATGCATATAAAAGATTTTTTGGCTTGACCAATCTGCCTTTTTAATCAAGACACATCCATGTAGCTTCATGAAAAAAGTAAACTCATCCAAAAAAAACATCATGCGGAAAGAATTATGAGTGAGCCCAGTGCACCTTCATTGGACAACTCCAATGTTTACATTGTTATTTTTTAACGACTAGGAAATAAAGTCCTTGTGATTAAAAAAAACGACTAGGAAATAAAGAAGAAACAAAAAGCTTGAGATCTCTTGGACATACATTAGATTGACGACCACACTCCTAATTTATAGGAATTGGGTGTACAGAGAAAACACCATGAACATAGTCATATGTTAGAATTGAAATAAACATGCGATTAATTAAAGACCAGTAGAAGGGAGGGCCCATCTACTATTATAATGTGAGAGTTGGGGTTATGCAGCCCTGTTGCATGTAGACAAACATGTGCAACACACATGCTAAACTTTTTATAGTATTTGTCATCTATTGATTGATATTAACATAGCATCTTCATCATCTCATTCACTAGTCTCTAAACATAACTTTTCAACTTCCCGAAATATATGACTTATTCCTAATGATTACCTCTCCATTAGTAATGAAACACTTCAAATCACTCTTAACAATATTTATAAACTACAAGCATAACATGTGTTAATTGTCTAGTTGTTTTCTATGGGAGAATATGTATACTTACATGCATATATGCACACAAAGAAACCACACACATAAGCATTTAGTTCTTTAAACAGTGTGTCCGGATATGTGGCCTTTAATGTCCATAGCAAGTATATTTTTATCTCGATTTAATTATTTGGCATATTAATTTCATGCAACATAAGAAATAGGTGACCCATACATGCATTGAGGGAATAAATGAGGCCGCTACTGACTAATAACAAATGCACAGCACATGCTAATAATTTATTTTTGCTAAACGAATTTGTAAAATAACATGATAGCATGCCTATTGAGGTTAAAAAGTAGTGAAAAACCCTTTTACCACCAGTAAATATTTGAAGTTGTAAGAGTTGAAGAAATTAAACTTGTTTTCTATTCTAACATGCTGCAGCAAGTCGAGCACCCAATTTTTAGTGGGCCAAAGAAACAAGAAAAAATCCCAACAAATTATGGAATGAGACTTGTGCAGATGTGCACAGTGGTAATACAATATCATTTTAAATTCTGCAAATCAATAAAGCGCACCTAGTAAGATTCGAACATGGGTTGCCTGATACCAAGTCTCTGCCACTACACTAAGACTCCAAAGTTGTAGGAACAGTTAAGGAAATTACACTCGTATAGAAACAAAACTAAAATCAACAAAGCCTAACTGTCTGTTGCTATGAGATCTTACACACTCTAAGACAACGCCTAAGTGTCTGTTGCTATGAGATCTTACACACTCTAAGACATGACCTCCATTGGTAGAGTTGCAAAGACAACTAGAGTTTCAGATAACAGTGAGAGGCACATGTTTGGGAACAAAGTTAAGTTATGACAACTGGAGCTATCTCTCACAATGTCAAAAAACTCTAGTTATAGTAACTTTGGCATGTTTGGGACTTATTTTGGAGTTAAGATAACTACAATTATCTCACCCCAAAATGTGAGAAAACTATAGTTATCTAAATTCCACCCCTATCTAACTTTACTTAACTATGAAGACAGGGGCAGACCCACATTAGGCCCACTCACCCTGTTTTGTGCAAAATCGGGAAGACCTAGGTATCTATCAGGGCCTGCCCTGAGTTCCCGGGGGCGTGAGGCGAACTCCCGAAATGGGGCCAAAAAAAAAAACATGTATACAAAAAATTTGCACATTGTTCAAAGCAAAATATGCAAATATATCTCTAATTTCTAATATTATAATGGGAGAGTTGGGGTTGTCATTTGTCAACATACAAACCCGTGCGTTGCACGTGCAACTCCAACTCTCCCATTAATTATAACAAAATCAAACAAATAAAAAAATCACATATTTACAACATGCAACGCACGTGCAAAACAATTTTATAATATTTTTTAACACTAAACATACACATATGTTGCACGTACAACTCAAATTCTACTTATAAACACGTGCATTGCACATACAAATTGTATCTTTTCCTTCAAAATATTTTTCCCAATTACGTGCAACGCACGTCCAACTCCAAAACTATTTCTTAATACGTATATCTAACATGAAAAATCCTCCAACTCTTATCAAAATGTGCATCGCACGTGAAAATTACTTGTATCATTGAATAACAAGTTTAGGGTAAGGCCCGTAAGAGTTTCGGGTTTAAAATTGAATGTGGGTTTCGGGTTTGAGTTTATATTGATTTAAATGTTGATTTGTTTTAAATTACCCAAATTTAAAGTCCCAATTCAATTCAAGTCTTCGAGCCTAAACCCAAATAATTTTTTAAAAAAAAATTAAAGGCTCAAATAATTATTTTTGGGGCCCCTAATAACAGTATTTTTTAACGCGCAAAATACGTGCCTATATTTACAAGGAAATTACAAATTTGGGGCCCCTAAAATTGCAAAATCTTCGGGGGGTTGAGGCAGCCGCCTCACCCGCCTCAAGGGTGGGGCCGGCCCTGGAATCTATACAATTATTATTATTATTATTATTATTATTATTATTATTATTATTATTATTATTATTATTATTATTATTATTATTATTATTATTATTATTATATACTTTTATTGACAAATTAGAGACTTAACTTGGTGGTTAGGTGGTCTAAACTCCACAATAAGAGAACCATGGTTCAATCCCGTTAAGTAGCAACTAATTTTTCATATTTATTTAAATATAACTTGGTTTTGGATTGTGAATAAACTTTCATTAATGTCTTTAATAAAGTTATACTATAACTATATATTTATAAGATTTTGAATATCTAATTTAAGTTTGAGAAAGTACATTTTCATACTGAAAATATATAATTGAATTTAATCTCATTATTTATGTCCTTAATAATATTTTTATATTTACCACTTCAAAGTAAATGAGCATCGATTCGAATCTTACAAGTATGAATTTTTTGTCTTCTTCTCATTAGACGTGCAACTCAACTTATACATATTATGCAAATATTTACTCAACCATATTTTAGAAAATAGTAGATCTCATCACTAAATAACTCACAGTTAAATAATTGATGGTTTCATAATAACTAACAAATTGCTACAAGTTAAAACTCCCGTTCAACATGAAATATATACGCAATATTTTTCTTTTACATTTTTTGATAAACAAATATAATTTTTTTAAAAAATACAATTTACTTATGCCCACCCTGACTAAAATTCCAGCGTCCGCCACTGTTTGAAGATAACCTTAAGTAGGAGGTAAATGTATGACAACCAAATTTAGCATACCTTGTACTTCCAAAGTCAAAATAACTTTGGCTACTTAACTTTGTCCCCATACAGGACCTAAATGGCTAAATTCTTTGTTAAGTTTTTTTATTCTTTTATAGAAAAAGGTGACCACGTCACTGCTTCATTAATAATATATTAACGAAACAAGTATTACAGATAACATACATCTAGTTCCTAAATCGGAACAACGGAAAACAATTACATAGCTCACTCTACAACATAAACTAGTCCCTCCCCTAGCCACACTTGTAGGCAAAAGCATCTGCCTAAACGGTTTTGGTTTTGTTAAGTTGATCATCGTTACATCTTGGTTAGCATACGAAATTTGCTTTTCCTAAGTAATGTAATGATCCACTTTCTCACTTAAGGTTTATATGGTTTCTCTATTTTATTTAACTATATTAAAAAAAAAAAAAAAAAAAAAAAAGGAGATAGATCCCCAATTGAGAAGAATAACTTTTAGCCCTAATTCCAGAGTAGGCAAATAACTCACCGGTGCAAGTGCGGGTGCGAAACTTGGTGGTGGCGTATTCAATGCAGACGTACGGATCCTGCCTTGAAATCCACTCTGTGTCCTTCAATTTGCTGCACCCAACAACTTTTCATGCCAGATTCACAACAACAACAACAACAACAACAACAACAAATTTTTAGTAAAGAAACAATCAACACCAGAAAATAAAATAAAATAAAAAAGATGGGTATGAACTTAATACTGGTAACTTCGAGGGGCTGGCCTTGTATCCCAGAAACCATCGACATCATGAATCTATTGAAAATCCAAAGATGAAGAAGAAGAAGACGACGACGAAGATGTTTATTTAAGAAACGAGAATGAGTAACAGTCAATTATTAATTGGTGGGGTCACCTCTTAACTCATTTGTTTGGTGAAGGACGCGGTTTGACCAAAATTTATATATTTCTATATGAAATTAAATACACTCCTCAATGTAAAATATCCATATATGGATAAATAGAAATAGGAATCCCACTTTTACTGCACTCGTGCAAAGCTATTTTTTAGCTATCTATATTAAAATATTAAGCGACGGAGTGCCGTCGGAGAGGGAAAAAAATTAAAAAAAATGAAAAATTTTGTGGGAAGTACCGTCGGAGCGCGAAAATAAAAAATAATTTATTTTATTCGACGGACGGCACATGAAGTGCCGTCATAGAAGGGGAAAAAAAATCAAGCCTGAAAGCTCGGACGGCCGTCCAAGAGCTTTCTGTTTTTTTGACATTTTCCAACTTTCCAGAAATTACAAAAACATTTTGGTAATTACAAAAAAAATTCAAAAAATTACGAAAACATTTCAGAAATTGCAAAAAAAAATTAAAAATTGCAAAAATATTTTCAAAAATTGCAAAAAAAAAAATAAAATATACAAAAACCTCCGGACGGCACTTGACGATTTAGGGAGCGCCGGACTTTTCAATTGGGAAAAAAAATTAAAAAAACAAGGGACGGCACTTCAAGTGCCGTCCGAGAGATTTTGGGGAATTTTTTAATCGAAAAAAATTATAAAAAATCAAGCGATGGCACTTGAAATGTCGTCACTTATATATGCATAAAAGTTATACGGATTCTCAAATATAGCAATCTACTGTAGCGATTTATCGATAATATGGATATATAGCAAACGACTGCAGCGGTTTTTTTAGCCAATTATGCATATTATGGATATATAGCAAACGACTACAGATGCTCTTAACAGTTATTTTAAATTTTTATTATCAATTTCGTGCCTACGGTCAACTTTAATTTTTTTTTTTAAAATGCTACGTTTTGAAATTATTTGAAAAAAGATGACAGCTACTAAAGTATTTGTACTCGTGGACTCAACAGCTAAACTCGTCGTTCCCAATAGCAAGTTTAGTTATTTTATACTCGTCGTTGGAACACGCTAGTGTAGTTTTTTTTTTTTTTTTTTTTTTTTTTTTTTTTAGACACTCGATGTCCCCAACGACGAGTTTAATTCAGAATTTTCAATAAAGACTCGGTGTTTCCAACGGCGAGAACATTTACACTAGATTCGTTGTTGGGAACGGTGAGTTTAGTACTTTTTTTTGGAAGACTCGTTCCCAACGGCTATGACAATTACACTAGACTCGTTGTTGGGAACGGCAAGTTTAGTTTAGTTTTTTTTTAAGACTCGGCGTTTCCAACAGCGATGACATTTACACTAGACTCGCTGTTGGTAACTGCGAGTTTAATTCAAAAAAAAATCTCTAGAGTTTGTTTTCGAAGATTCACCAAGTCCAACATAGTGTTTCACTCTCGATGAAATTTCCTACATCATCACCGTTCCCAACAACGAGTCTAGTATAAATTGTCATCATCGTTGGGAACGGCGAGTCTTTATTGAAAATTTTGAACTAAACTTGTTATTTCCAACAACGAGTCTAGTGTAAATGTCCTCGCCATTGGGAACATCGAGACTTCATTTAAAATTTTGAACTGAACTCGTCATTGGAACGCTCGTGTCCTAATGACGAGCATGAAACAACTAAACTCGCCTTTGGGAACGGCGAGTTTAGTTGCTGAGTCCACAAGCGTAAATATTTTGGCAACTGTCCTCTTTCTGCAAATAGTTTCCAATAGTGACATGGTAAAAAAAAATTTCAACTTTCACCCTTGTCTAATAAATTAAATGTAAAAATGGTATATTCTCATCATTGTCTATATTTATTTATTTATTTATTTATTTTTATTTTTTAAAAGAATGTGGAGCTAGTCCAATTTATTATTTTCTTTATTAAAAATTACTACCATTCTACTATTACTATTTAATTATACCATTCAATATATGTATGTAATTCTAATTTGTGTTATATATTTAATATATATCTATCATTCAATATATGTAGATAATTCTAATTTGTGTTATATATACATTTAATATCTATATAATAAAACGCAAAGAAAGCTATCAAGTGGCTTTACTTCAATCCCTCAAAAAATCAAAGGCCTAGATCTAACTTCACAAAACATATTTTCCCTCCCAAAGTTTCCCCCAAAACTCAAATTCAAATCCCCCACCCAAAACAACTTATATATTTAATTAATTATTTCTCTTTCTTTTTCTCTATTTTCTATTCAAAAAATTAAGAAAATAAAAATTTTAAATTTTTTTTTAAAAAAATTAATAACTTTAAAAAAAATTCAAAAAAATTATATAATATGTTTTTTGCTGGACCCCAAAAGTTTCTCATATAATATGTTTCATACTTCAGTTAATTTGTTGGATCACCAAAACTATTTTCTATGAACAAACAGGGTGCATCGTTTCGAAGACGTGCCGTAGGCACGTGTCAACGGGCAAACCTAGTATATATATAATTTTGGATTGAGAAAATTATACAGTTGAAAAGACATAAATTTTGGTGTTGAAAATTTTATACTGATAGCATTTATAACCGTTTATGACTGTTATATTATAGACGCCGCAATAAAATTTTATTTTTGAAATTCATAACCATTTTATGCTTGGAATTTCATAACTGTTTGAATGAAAAAAGACATGATAGCATTTATAGTCACTGCAATTAACAAAAAATTAATAATTTCAACACTACTCATATTTATGATTATTCCTGAGGGGAAAATATAAATTATTATTTTTTACTCAAATTTGAACAGGGTGAGAGTTCTTTCCCATTCGAGATCATGGCAAAAAGATACTTACTAGAAATATGTTGTCGTTTGGAGGGGACCGTGCCTCATGCAACTGCGGGTGATGTCTTGCTTTGTTGCTCTCTTTTTCGGTCAGGCAGGTCATAGCAACAATCTGCATGTGGAGAAAGAGTGATTGTTCAAAAGCAACAAGGACTACGATGTATTCTTTCTGTTTCTTATGTTTCCAGTTGATGTTTTTTACTATTGTATGTAGATGTATTAGACAGTTTTGACGAGTGTCGCGTCTACTTTTGTTAACTGTTCTAGGTGTAATCTGAACTACTTTGTTTCGTTAACATATCATTAATGAAACGATGGCATGACCATCTTTATTCTATAAAAAAAACATTCATTTTTTAGACAAGGGTGTAAATTGCTTTAAATGGGAACAAAATCTTGGTTATATATATAAGTTTTAAGAGTTATGCAGTCTGTTAGTTAATTAGTATTTGACTTGAGGGGTTTGTAACAGAGTGCCAAGTGTTTGGCCTAATTCAACTTTAGTGTCGAACCATGAGTGTAAACTATTTTAGATTAATTTTTTTCCTCCTAAACCCCGTTCCAAAATATTACGACCACAAGCCTTCGATAAGTCAAACTTTCGGAAGATGACAAACAATGTCCTGCTTTAGGTGGCAATTTGGGTCGTATCCTAAAAATTCCGAATTTTTTCCCAAAACGCCCCATTTTTGCAAAGTTTTTCCCAAACCGCCCTACTTTTTTTTTTAATTCCCAAAGCGCCCCACTCGGTCTCTCAAAGACCGAGTCTAGTGCAAATAGACTCGGTCTTTGAAAGACCGAGTCTTGCGCTTTGAAAATTCAAAGAGCAAGACTCGGTCTTCCAAAGACCGAGTCTATTTGCACTAGACTCGGTCTTTGGAAGACCGAGTCTTCACTCTGTGCGTTTTTATAATCGCAGATCCCCTTTCTTTCTTCTTCTTCTTCACTTTCGATTGTTTTTTCTTTTCGCTCTTTCCCTCAACAAATCCGTCGCACTCTCTCATTTTCCGTTCGATTACTCTCGAAATCGAATGTTGAACTTCCCAAAACCAATTACTTTCTAATTCATTTTCGATTTTACCAAATCCTATTCCCCAAAATCGATTTTTTCTTTAAACCCTAAACCCCGAATACCCATAATTGGAAGATTTCGGTTGTACTGGTCAAGCTCTTCTTGCCAATTTCGTCTTCGTCTTCGGATTCTCCCACTTGTTAGGTATATTTCTGAAGCATTTCCTAAGTCCATGTGTTGATGCTATTGCCAATTTCTTGTTAGTGTTGATGCTATTGCTTAAGAAATTACTTGTTAGTGTTGATGCTATTGTGAAGTTCATTAGTTGAATTTGACTTATTGTTGACAAAGTAGATTGGTAGGAGTTGAGTTTATTGATGTTCCAAATGAATTTTGCTGTTTGTTTCGCGGGTGAGTTCCATCTGTACAAGTGAGTTCATTAGATGGAACTCACTTGAAGAAATTCACTTGTCCAAATGGAACTCACTTGTACAATTTTATAATCCTGATATTTGAAGTATCAGTATGTGCATTGGGTGATGGATGCATTGGGTGTGTTAATTCTGTCGGAAAAAACTGAAATATTATGGTGTTTATAATGATTTAAGCTTTAAGCATAATATTACATGGAAAGACTTTGACGATGATGGTATATGTTGAAGAAATAGTTGAGTTAATTTTAGTATTAATACCCAAATTTTGTTGAGTTATTGATTTTCAAAAAAGAAAGAGTTGAAAGAGTTGAAGTTGGAATGAATAGAATTCTGTTGAAAGAGTTGAAAGAAATATTGAGTTGAAAGAGTTCAATTTTGTATAGAATTTTGTTGAAAGAGTTGATAGAGTTATTGAAACCTTGTTGAATAGAATTTTGTTGTTGAATCAATTTTGTATATAATTCCATATGGTATGTGTTGAATTTAGTTTTTTAGAATTTTATAGAGTCTAGGTTATGTATAGAATTTGTTGAATTTGTTATACTCTAGTGTTTTGCTAAAATTAGAGAATGAACGGCTTTGTTATATATAATTTGTTTTTATATCTAGCTTTTGTGTAGTTAATAACATTTTTGTTGAACTTGTAGGATTTGTAGTCTACTGTAAATGGCACGCACAAGGGGTAACATGGAGGTAGGAGAAAGTAGTAGACCTCCACGTAATCGCGGTGGACGTGATCGTGGTCGTGGTCGTCGTGGTGGTCGTGCTTCTACCGATGCTACTAATGTAAGTAATTAAATGTTGATTCTAATAGAATTGTATTATATTTTTCGGTCTACTGATGTAAATGTTATTGTTATATAGGTTGAATTCAATCCAAATGAGGCGGGCCCTTCGTCTTCATACATCCCTCCTGCAGGCCCCGGACCACTCGACCCTTCACTTCTCACTCTCCAGCCGATGCATCGATCGCAGTATGTTTGGAACGGCGAGGCTACGGAGTGCCGTTTTAGGACTGGGCATCCGCTACCTGTGCACCCACGCATACACGAGTTGCTTAGAGATTGTGGGTTCTACGGAATTTCCATGATGACATCCATCAAGTGCGATCGTCCACTTCTCGAAGCACTGCTTGAACGATGGAGGCCCGAGACACACTCATTTCACCTGACAGTCGGGGAGATGACGGTGACTTTACAAGACGTTGCTATACTAACCGGGCTTCCAATCGATGGAGAGGCAGTGACAGGATCGATGGACTTCGATCCCGTGTATCTCGTGGAGGAGTACCTAGGGGTTGCAGTGGAAGCTGGGGCGATAAATGGGAAATTTATCCGCCTAAAGTGGTTGAAGGATACGTTCAAAAATAGACTGAATGACGCTTCAACTGCAGCGGAGGTGGAGTGCTACTTCAGGGCATATGTTCTAACGCTATTCGGCACGGTCCTGTTTCCAAACTCAACCGGGAATACCGTAGCACTGATGTTCTTGCCCCTAATCGCCGATATAGGTAGGATCCGCCGTTTCAGTTGGGGCAGTGCAATTCTATCGGCACTGTATCGGAGTCTGTGTCTGTGCAGTATAGGTTCGAACCAGATGAATGGACCTCTAATTCTACTGCAGATATGGAGTTGGGAACGGATTCACGTAGGTAGGCCCGTAGTACGGATCCAGTCCCAACATTGGAGAGTTCTTTCTGAAGATATAGACATGCTACCTCCGATTGGTGTGTATTGGACAGGAAAACTGACATGGACGGCCAACCCCAACAGGTGCTTGACATACTATCGCGACGAGTTGGACAGGTTGGCCGCCGACTGTGTGGTGTGGACCCCGTACACAGAGGAGCGATTGATTCGGCTGCCACCTATCTGTACGTTCAGGCGTAATTTGTGGCTCACTAGAGCACCTCTAATCAACTTCGGGGTTGTTGAGTTCTACTACCCCGATAGGGTCTTACGGCAGTTCGGTCTGTACCAGGGGATCCCAGTTACCGTGCCATTCAATGCCGAGATGCATAACATCACTGGAATGGGCCGTACACCGGGACACAACTGGGCCACTTGCTTCTTCGAATACGTTCAGAGATGGAACATTAACCGTTTCGAAGAAATCATCGTTGACACCCCACCTTTTGACCTCTCCTTGCATGGTGTGTACTTGTCTTGGTACGAGAGAGTCACTAGACGGTTCATTTCCCCACCGTTGCAGCCTCCTGCCGGAGTCGTTGTACCGATACGTCGACCAGGGACCGAACCAGTAGATGAGCATTCGATGAGGTTGCCGATGTACCAACCAAAGGGATCCGCTATTCGTGGCTTTGTAAGTTTTAATGTTTCGTTTTAAATTTTCAAAATTTATATATCGATATGTTTTTATATATTTATGTGCATCTAATTCAATCTTTCATGTTTCTCAGTTGACCCAGACTTGGTCCCTTGCCAAGAAATGTGCGCATATGCTAAATAGCAACATCGCCGATCAGACGAAGGTTACTGTACGGGAGATGTTATCGTGTTGCCGTGCACAAGCTGATCTTGTGGGGGAGGGCGCAACATTAGATGCGATACTTAGGACCCCCACACATCGAACCGGCGGTCGTACCGGTCAACGACGAAAGAGAACTGTTCATAGGCCGCCACCCCAACCTCGGAGTGATTCGGAACACGAACAAGAAGCAGACCCTGATATTGAGGCACAAGGTAATGAAGAACAGCTCGTTGGGGATGAGATTGAAGAAGAGCCGGAGATCCCGTTGTCTGCACTGACACAGGCAACTCCCCAGCGTCGTAGACGACACAGAAGACCCCCAGATTACTTCACACCGGACCCTTGATGTAATAATTCTAATTATTTTGATTTTGTAGTTTTTTTAATGTAGTATTTTCAATGTAGTATTCTTAATGTAGTATTTGTTAATGTAGATTTTTTTAATGTAGTTTTTTTATTTTTTTAACTTGGTTGCTGATCTTGTAGCTGTGTTGATGTAGTATTTTTGAATGTTGAGTTGAGTATGGATGTTGAGTTTGGATGTTGAGTGTGGATGTTGAGTTTGGATGTTGAGTTTGGATGTTGAGTTCAGATGTTGAGTGTGGATGTTGAGTTTGGATGTTGAGTGTGGATGTTGAGTTTGGATGTGTAGATTTCTGAGTTTGGATGTGTGAAATTTGAGAAAGAAGCTCAATATTACTAGCTCAAGATTTCTGAGAAAGAAGCTCAAATTTGAGAAAGAAGCTCAAGATTTGTGAGTTTGGATGTGTAGATTTGTGAGTTTGGATGTGTAGATTTGTGAGTTTGGATGTGTGAAATTTGAAATTTGTGAGTTTGGATGTGTGAGTTTGGATGTGTGATGTGTGAAATTTGAGAAAAAATCACACAGCCTTAAGGGTCGGTCTTCCAAAGACCGAGCTCAATATTACTAGACTCGGTCTTTGGAAGACCGAGTCTTGAAGCTGATTGTGAAGTTTTGCAATCAGCTTCAAGACTCGGTCTTCCAAAGACCGAGTCTAGTAATATTGAGCTCGGTCTTTGGAAGACCGTTTGTTGTGTTCAATCACTTACAGAGCCTCGCTTGATTCTGGAAGTGAGAAATAGTCAACAGTCGGTCTTCCAAAGACCGAGCTCAATATTACTAGACTCGGTCTTCGGAAGACCGAGTCTTGAAGCTGATTGCAAAACTTCACAATCAGCTTCAAGACTCGGTCTTCCAAAGACCGAGTCTAGTAATATTGAGCTCGGTCTTTGGAAGACCGTTTGTTGTGTTCAATCACTTACAGAGCCTCGCTTGATTCTGGAAGTGAGAAATAGTCAACAGTCGGTCTTCCAAAGACCGAGCTCAATATTACTAGACTCGGTCTTCGGAAGACCGAGTCTTGAAGCTGATTGCAAAACTTCACAATCAGCTTCAAGACTCGGTCTTCCAAAGACCGAGTCTAGTAATATTGAGCTCGGTCTTTGGAAGACCGACCCTTAAGGCTGTGTGATTTTTTTTGGTATCAGCCATATGCTTCTTTCAAAAATTTCACAACCTTCTTTCAAACAAGCTTCAGAAGCTTCTTTCAAATATGAACACATCCAACTTCACAAAGAAACTCAACATACACCCATACCACATCCAACTTCACAAAAAAACTCAACAAAAAGCCACAAATATACATCGCAACTTGGACTTCTCAACAACAATCTTCACAAACAAACACATCCACGCTTGTAAAAAGCACAAACAAACAAGAACATCTTCACACACAAACAACTATTACAAACGACTATTACAAACAAACACATCCATGCTCAGTTCGAAATAAATATTACAAACACAATAGGAAAAACAAAATGAAATTTCAATTGTTTTGAGATGCTATGTTAGTACATCGACGCTTGTTATGGCCTTCCAACCCGCATCTTGAACATTTCATTCTTGTACCCCTGCTAGAACTATCTCTCACATCCATATCGTTGCGTATTCTCGTGGATTTAGGCCGGCCTTTCCGTGAACGTCGCAAACTAGAATCTGGTACAAGTCGTGGACCATCGATAGTAGGCCAATATGCTTCATCTAGAATAGGACTGAACACAGGAGCCCAAGTATTTGCCAATGACGTGATAAGGTAAAATTTATCAACATAAGGCTTGTGATCGATTGCACGATATGCACAGGCTGCCATTACATGAGAGCAGGGAATATGATATAGATGAAACTTCATACATGTGCATGTTTTCGTACCCAAATTCACGGTGTGCAAGTTCCCACCCTTCCGTTCTCCATTTACCATGCGTATACCAGTTTTGACGGAAAAAATTCCAGGCTGATGATGAAACATTGTGACCACATGTTGATTTGCTCTTTCACGGCGAATATCAATTATCAATTATAAAAATTCCAGGCTGTTGATTTTGCTCTTTCACGGCGAATTTGGGTATTAATACTAAAATTAACTCAACTATTTCTTCAACATATACCATCATCGTCAAAGTCTTTCCATGTAATATTATGCTTAAAGCTTAAATCATTATAAACACCATAATATTTCAGTTTTTTCCGACAGAATTAACACACCCAATGCATCCATCACCCAATGCACATACTGATACTTCAAATATCAGGATTATAAAATTGTACAAGTGAGTTCCATTTGGACAAGTGAATTTCTTCAAGTGAGTTCCATCTAATGAACTCACTTGTACAGATGGAACTCACCCGCGAAACAAACAGCAAAATTCATTTGGAACATCAATAAACTCAACTCCTACCAATCTACTTTGTCAACAATAAGTCAAATTCAACTAATGAACTTCACAATAGCATCAACACTAACAAGTAATTTCTTAAGCAATAGCATCAACACTAACAAGAAATTGGCAATAGCATCAACACATGGACTTAGGAAATGCTTCAGAAATATACCTAACAAGTGGGAGAATCCGAAGACGAAGACGAAATTGGCAAGAAGAGCTTGACCAGTACAACCGAAATCTTCCAATTATGGGTATTCGGGGTTTAGGGTTTAAAGAAAAAATCGATTTTGGGGAATAGGATTTGGTAAAATCGAAAATGAATTAGAAAGTAATTGGTTTTGGGAAGTTCAACATTCGATTTCGAGAGTAATCGAACGGAAAATGAGAGAGTGCGACGGATTTGTTGAGGGAAAGAGCGAAAAGAAAAAACAATCGAAAGTGAAGAAGAAGAAGAAAGAAAGGGGATCTGCGATTATAAAAACGCACAGAGTGAAGACTCGGTCTTCCAAAGACCGAGTCTAGTGCAAATAGACTCGGTCTTTGGAAGACCGAGTCTTGCTCTTTGAATTTTCAAAGCGCAAGACTCGGTCTTTCAAAGACCGAGTCTATTTGCACTAGACTCGGTCTTTGGAAGACCGAGTGGGGCGCTTTGGGAATTAAAAAAAAAAGTAGGGCGGTTTGGGAAATACTTTGCAAAAATGGGGCGTTTTGGGAAAAAATTCAAAAATTCCCTTGCACATCCCCCTTTATCTCTTAATACTTACTAGTATAATGCATGTGCGATGCACATCTATAAAGGTGTGTAGGATTTTGAGGAAGGGGCAGGTCACCGAAGAGTTTTTTTTTTTTGATAAGAAGATGACCGAAGTCATCGTTTCATTAACGAGAATTTAAGGAAACAAAGTACGGCAAAGTTCGAATATTACAGATAAGACAACAAAAACAACAAAATACATCTATCACCAAAATAGGCCTACTACATGAAAAGTAAACCAAAAAGCCATCCCAACTGCTCTAGAGTGATCGGATGAAATTGACCACCAGCATCGCTAATCTTCGGCACTGTTCCTGGATCTCTTTGCTGCCTCCTGAGCACCTGCCCAATCATGGATCAGAAGAAATATTTTATTCATAGAGGTAGGAAATCTATAATCTTTATTGCGGAAAATAAAATCGTTTCTTTCTAGCGATAGGTTCCACATAGATGCCGCTATTGCTAAATCCCAAGCCTTTCTATCATCTAATTTGATGTGAACATCTCTAATGAACCCCCATATGTCGTTGGTTGAGTTAGGGACCTGCGAACAATTAAAACCCCTACAGACTACCCCCCATGTTAGTCGTGCCTTGGGACAATGAAACAGAATGTGGTTGACATCTTCTTCGTCGTTAAGGCACCTGTCACAGACTACATCGATCTGCATATTTCTCTTCCTAAGGTTGACTTTGGATAGGATGGCGTTATTGTGAGCTAACCAACAGAACACCTTAACTCTGAATGGAATTTTGGCTCCCCATATTACTGATTGGACCTGACATCTCGTGCCTCCGTCGTTGAGCCATTTATACATAGATGATACAGAGAAAACTTTGGAATTGTCTCTGGCCCACCATCTTTCGTCAGGACTATTTGATTCTTGGCCTTTCTCCTGAAGAACCATCCTGTTCAGCTCTACGAATTGTACCCTACCCTCTGCAGAGGTATTGTTGGAAACGATAAAATTCAGTTTACCGTGCATCCGAATGTCCGCAACTGTGAGGTCTAAGTTCCTTGTAGCCTCCGCCGCCTGGGGAAATTGATTTTGTAGTGTAGACTCATCACACCATGTGTCCTTCCAAAATCTGGTGTTTTTTCCGTTTCCTACTTTGCTTCTTGTGTTAGTGTGGAAAATCTCTCCCTGCTTAGCTATCCCCTTCCAGATGAGAGACACTTTCGCCGACAGACTTCTTCCTCCAAATCTGAATCTCCATTTCTTGCGGTAAAGGTCGAAGGAGTAACTCCACCACCCTTTGGGCTTGTTATGCATCTTCCACCACCACTTACTGAGTAGAGCTTTATTCATATCATGAAGGTTGACGATACCTAAGCCGCCGAATTCTCTCCTTTTGCATACTCTTCCCAAGTTAACTAAGTTGAAACCTTTGTTCCCCTCGATCGACCCTTTCCATAAGAATATGCATCTAAGTTTGTCGATTCTTTTGACCACCCACTTGGGCAACTCGTAGATGGACATCAGAAAAAGCGGGATAGCGCTGAGAACTGAGTTGAGCAAGATGATTCTGCCGCCCAGAGAGAGGAATCTACTCTGCCACCCTGCGAGCTTCTTTTCGATCTTAGCAATGATAAAATTCCAATCCTCCTTCCCTAGGGCACCCGGCTTGATAGGCGTACCCAGGTATTTGATTGGGTAATCGCTGATTTTACAAGCTAAGATATCCTTAATTTCCTGAATCGGGGACGACGTCTGATCGTAGATAGGTATAATGCATGTCTTGTTTAAGTTCACTTTCAGGCCTGACCATCCCTGAAAACATGCCAAAGCCGCCTTAATGGCTGAAGCTTCTTCTATAGTTGCACTTCCGAACAGAATAGTGTCATATGCATATTGTAGGATCGACATCGGCTGGATGATGCCCTTGATCTTAATCCCTTTGATGATGTTATGTTCCATGGCTCTTCTAATCATTTATGCTAACCCGTCAGCCACTATAGCGAAGAGCAGGGATGACAAAGGATCCCCCTGACGAAGAACTCTTCTGCAAAGTATCTCCCTTCCTTGCCATCCGTTAACCTGAATGTTCGATTTGCCACCTCGCACACACATCTTCATCCATAAACGTCATTTAGATCCAAAACCTTTAAGGACAAGGGCTTCCTCCGCATAGTCCCATAAAACCGAATCATAGGCTTTCTGGAAGTCGAGGTTGAGGATGAAGCCGTCCACTTTAGCTTTGTGACCTCGAAACACAATTTCGTGAGCTGAAGCTATACTGTCCATGATGTCCCTTCCACTTATGAACCCACTTTGCGATTGCGCTATCACCTCATTAAGATGCGGAGCAAGTCTTTGCGCTAAGACCTTTGTGATAATTTTGAAGGAACCATTCAATAGACTTATTGGTCTAAGATCCTCGTGCGTTAACACGTCGCTTTTCTTTGGCACCAGAATAATTGTAGCATAATTCAATCGCTCTAACTTGGCCCTACCATCGTAAAGCTCGTTAAAGATATTCATAAGAACATCTTTAATAACATGCCAGTAGGAGTTGAAGAAAAAGATGGGTAGACCGTCTGGTCCCGGAGCCTTATCCTGACCCAGAGCCTTAATGGCCTTGAAAACCTCTGCTTCAGTAAATCTCTCTTCAATACATACACTCCCATCTAACCTGGAGGAGCTCCACATGTCTTGGACCATTCCGCATCTGCTAGCTGGAGGGCCTCCCAACAGGTTGTGAAAACGCTCGTCCAGATGCCCCAAAATCAGATCTTCGTTTTTCGTCCAGGTCCCGTTAATTGATAATCCCGTGATGTGGTTCTGTCTTTTTCTTTCATTAGCGACTTTGTGAAAATATTTTGTGTTCGCATCTCCCTCTCTAAGCCATTGGATCCTCGCTCTCTGTTGCCAGTATAGATCCTCCATCTTCCCAATGTGCTGAAGCTCCAGTCTATCATTAGCGGGTTCGTCTTTCTCATAGTCTTGGAGATCTCTATCTTCCTGATAGCTTTCTAGTGCCGCGATTCTACTAGCCAAAGTCTCTCTTCTAAGGTGAGTTTCTCTCGTTTTATGACTGGCCCAAGCTTTTAATTTCCGTCTGAGGCGCCTGGTCTTCTCTATCCAGATTCCAACAATTGAAGAGAGCTGAGTGGTACTTGCATTCCACGATTTGGTGATAATCTATCTCGTTACGTCACATGCAGTCCAAGCTTTCTCGAATTTGAATTTGAATTGCCTCTTCTTACCCATAAGACCGCAATCTATCACCAGGGGCAAATGGTCCGATGTGTAACCGTATAGCCGTCTTCACTTTTGCGAATGGATAAACATCCTCCCAATTGTTGGAAACGAGAACTCGATCTAACTTGGCTAATATGGGATTCCTCTGCATATTAAACCAAGTAATATTTCTGTCCGTCATTTCTAATTCCAGTAAGTCTAGATCGTCTATCGTCTTGTTGAACTCATCTTGATCGTGAGTACTGTGGCCCTTGCCTTTATGCTCGTCCTGGAATCTGTCGCCGAGGAGGTTGCATGCACAATTTATTCATTTTGATATTTGCATGCATGTGTTAGACCTACTGACCTTGATAGAACGAACCTTTCTTATGAATAAATTGTGCATTCAAATACATGCAAATCTATACTATTAATTATTTTCCCAAATCTATACAGACAGGCATGCAAATCTATGCATGTTAATTATTTTTTCAATACATGCAAATTACATTTCTGACCTCCGACATTAACCCTATAAATTTTTTTAGCCTTTTATATTTATGAGGGCATGATAGTAAAAAGCCGCCAAAATGGAGCTTTGCTTAATAATAGTATAGATGAATAAATTGTGCATTCAAGTATATACAAATCTATACTATTAATAACTTTTCCAAATCAATGCAGACAGGCATGCAAATCTATGCATGTTAATTATTTTTTCAATACATGCAAATTACATTTCTGACCTCCAATATTAACCCTATAATTTTTTTTAGCCTTTTATGTTTATAAGGGCATGACAGTAAAAAACCGCCAAAATGAAGCTTTGCTTAATAATAGTATAGATAGATGAATAAATTGTGCATGCAAGTACATGCAAATCTATACTATTAATTATTTTTCGAAATCAATGCAGACAGGCATGCAAATCTATGCATGTTAATTATTTTTCCAATACATGCAAATTACATTTGTGACCTCCGATATTAACCCTATAATTTTTTTAGCCTTTTATGTTTATAAGGGCATGACAGTAAAAAGCCGCCAAAATTGAGCTTAGCTTAATAATAGTATAGATTTGTCAAATTCCTTAAGAATAACGCTATACATTCCAACTATTCCTAAACTCGTTTTTTTAAAGAATAGTATAGATATTTGTTCCTTGCTTTGTACAAATATTGTCTACTTTCATAGCTGATATGGGGTAGATGACAGCGACCACATCCGGGGCATCAGATCCCCTCAAATCTCGCTCCTCCATGATCATCAGGTCAAAGTAGGTCAAACGAGCTTCAGCCCATTCAGGCCCATAGGCAAACGGGTCCGACCCAGTCGGTTAGGGTCTTAGACCCGTTTGCCCCTGCTATAAATACTAAACCCCCTTCTCACTTTAAAGGGTAATAAACTTTTCCCCACCTAAACCCTAGCTACTATTGCTTTCACAGTAACTGACTAGATCATCGGAGGTCTTGTCGCCGGGACTTCTCCCGATGTTTCTAGGCAGTGTGCAGGTACAAGAGACCAAGCCGAGCCTCAAAGATCCAAGCCGGGCTACTGGATCTGAGCCAAGCACCTGGCCTCTACCTCTCTCCTGCTACTCTCGAGCCGGCCCTACGACCTAGGATTGCATCAACACCAGTACCACATCTTCCACTACACAAATTACAAGAACTCAAAGCTATTGCCCCCACCCCCCAAAACAAACAACATCAATAGCTAACATTTAGATAAACAGTTTCAAACCTGTGGAAACAAATAGAACACAAATCAAAACCAAACCCCAGCAAATTAAAGAGCAGGTTTATTTTTGTAGGTATTGGAAATCACTCAAAAAAAAACAAAAAAACATAAGCTTATCACAATCAAATGGAAAGATGCTCATTACAACCATAATTATCTCAATTGCATATTACATTGACTACGGAATCCTGCCAAAATAAATTTAACTTCACAATCAAGATAGCTAGCATGTAAACTGTTCAAAATCGGCTGCACTTCCTTACACTGCTTACAACAAGATGTCACGGGATATAGACCATCCTGACCCACAAACATTTCATAAACATGATACAAACTCAAACTTACATTACAAACACTACTTAACTTACAAACACTACACATCATACACCCTCTAAGACTTCCTTCAAAATATACCCAACATTTCCCTGTCTGCCAAGTGATAAGAGTAGTTTAGAGAGCAAACTCCTAAACTTAAGCAGCTGCATTGATAATTAGATTTTAAAAAAATAAAAATGAGTGTAGTATAGGTGTTGTTTTACTTAACAACTGCCGAAGAGGGGAATTGGATTTGAAGTTCATCAAATGTAGGGCAATCGTGGAGACTCAAACAGTGCTCATTTGCCAAGTGGAGGAGGCAGATGAAGAAGAGATGTGGGGAGATGTCTTTGGATGAAGCAATGGGGGATGAGTCACTAGAAAACTTATGCAGTACTTGCTTCAAAGATACAGTAGCCTCACTTTCCTGCTTATAAGGATAATATAATCAGTCAGCAACAACTTAAAGCAAGAAATATTTTTTTTTGAAGTTCATGAAAACACTATTCAGTTTTTTACATGATTAGACATTATTGTAAAAACTCAGCTCAAAGCCCGCTTTTAATCACACTCCACTTGAAGATTTACAGTAATATAGTCTCGGTGCTCCCTTTTTGTAGCTATATAGCCTATATTACAATTTCTTTTGCTAATTTTATCAACTACTTTTCTTTTATTAAAAACTTATTTTTTTTAGTTAAACATATTTACTTCATTCTCGTGGCACTTTTTTCCCCATAAGACTTGAGGCTTGGCACTTCGTTGCTCCTAGAAATGATACCATAGGCAATCGTCTAAGTCCAGGACAGCTAAAATCAGCCAACAAACAAATCATACCAAACTAAGGATCACTAAAATATAGCGGCTATAAATAGTAAACAAATTGAAACCATTTCACCAGGCAATTGTTTCCCTTTGAATAAATATATATATAGTAAAAGGGGACTGATCATGTGAGAACTAGTTCTCACGATAAGTTTCGTGCGAACTTTTTACACGGCCATCAAATAGATGATCCGAACCGTTCACATTGTTTAGAATGACTAAATTAGTATAAATATGTAAAATCAAATCATTTGAAATTCATTTGTCCACCCATCATGTCATTTTAAAAAAAACAACGATATTCAGCTGTACAATTTGTAACACTTCAATGTATGGACAAACAAATCTTAAAGGACTTGATTTTTTATTTGTAGACTAATTTAAAACGTGTAGATCAAAATCAACGGTTCAGATTTTTCAATTTGTATCTAAAAAAAAAAAATTCACACGTTGTTCTCACCGAAGGAGTTCTCACATGATCATATCCCTATAGTAAAAAGCACCGTCTAGAAAAAATTTCTATGTATTTATCCTATCTGTTATCGGTTAATCTGTACCTTAGAGGAGCTTTGAAGATGACTAAAAGATTCAAAAGGGTATTTTCATTTTACTTCCATGCATTGGGACTCGGGAGATTTTTAAGTCATGGTCTGGCTTACTGCGGTATGATCAAATAGCATCATTCCCATTGGCTTAAGATGTAAATGAATAGTAGTCTACAGGATTCAAATGAGATTAGCGTCCTACAGATGTACTCGAGTATCCAATTCAAATATAGTTCTTAACAAATGAATACAAATATGGATACCACAGTATCTGCAATAAGTGGGTCATCCTATCCTGTAAGAAATGATTGTACTTGCAAAATGTGTACGGTTATAAATAGGTCAGATACTGGTCTAACCAGATCCACTGTTCAGTTTAGTAAGCAGATTTAAATGCAGTTTGAAGCAGGCGCAGTAAATTTCTACGTGAACTTTTAACGGATAATGATATCAATAGGATATTGCTAAAAAGAAATTTTATAATATGGATAAACCGAAGAGAAGTTTCACAATAATATTGTACATCAACTCCGCTTCATACTGCATAATTAGTATGTTTTGCAAATTATTATACTATATCTTTAGCTAATAGGCCTACCCTGCCAGGGACGCCGGGAAGCAATCGCTGATCGCTGATGACCTGGTGAGCAATCGTTGGTGATCTAGTGATGGAAAATAACAAGCTGCAGCTTGGTATCTGTTTGCTACAGTGAATGTATCAGTTTGTTTGTTTGTTGTTTCTAGTATATCTGTTTTTACGTGCTGAGTGCACATTTTTTGTAATAGAAATGGCGGGAGAATGAGATGGATGAAAATATCTCACTCCTAGTCCTCTAACTGCCTATAAAAGGCCTGTAATGTTCGATTGGGAAATTTTAATAAAGAAATTGTTTGTCTTCCTCCTCCAATTCTTCTTCCTCAATCCCTAAATCTCTCAAACTTCTCCATTAATGGCTCGATCTAGAGCTCTCCGCAACTCCAACTCTGACAATCTGGTATCAGAGCCAGACAACGTGGACGGCGATGGACGTGATGAAGGCAGCACAGCGTTGGAAGGGGAAATGGCAAATCTAAGAAGCCAGATGGCCGAAGCCCAGCTGCATAATGGCTACCTCACCGAAAGGGTGGAGGCGATAGCGACTAGCATCGGAGAGCGTTTTTCTAGATTGGAAACCATGATGATGACGATGCAGCAGAATCAATCATGTCCTCCAAATCCCCCCAATCCTCCATTACTCTCAAACCCTTCCCACCAAGGTTCTTCAAGAGAGGTATACATTCCTAACTCTAACTCCATTAATTCTACAAGCCCAGGAGATTGTGGAAATTTGTTTAGAACACCATTCAAAGCTGAGTTCCTGATGGAGTGGATCTGTGGAGTGGAGCAGTTCTTAGAATTCTATAATGTTCCCGACACTCAGAAATTGAAGTATGCTGCACTCAATCTAAGGGGGAAGGCTGCTCAATGGTTCCGCAGACATATTAAACCTAAGCTTCATGAAAATGCTTGGTCGACATTCTTGGAAGAGCTGTTATCTAGATTTGGACCTACTATCTTTGAGGACAATGGAGGTATCCTTTCTAAACTTCAGCAGAAGAATGATCTAGAGGCGTATGTACAAGAGTTTGATAGGCTATCTAATTTCGTCGAAGATTGGTCAGAAGCTCACTTTCTAAGCACCTTTCTGAGTGGTCTACGCGATGAAATCCGTTAGGATGTGAAGTCGCAGAGGCCTAAGAGTGTTAATGAGGCTATTGGGTTGGCTAAAGGTTTTGAAGAGAAGCTATCTTGTCTGCGAAAATTTCATAAAGCTCCATTTGTACCCAAGCCCACCTCCTCATCAAATTTCCTTCCCGCACAACCTGCTAGAATTACCACTCCACCTGCAACCCCAAACATTTCCAACTCCTTTGTTCCTAGAAGATTGAGTGTGCAGGAGATGAGAGAGAGAAAGTCCAAGGGGTTGTGTTTCAACTGTGATGATACTTGAGAGATACACCCCTGGTCATCTGTGCAAGACTCAAAAGTTTTACTACTTAGAATGTTTAGAAGAAGATCAGGATGAACTTGAAGGAGGGGTAGTGGCTCAAAATAATAAAGTTGAAGACCCAAGTCCTATCTTGCTGCAGGCAACTTCCTAAATCCCATACGCACCTGAGATCTCTTTCCATGCCTTAGTAGGTTCACAGGTGTATCCCCAAACTATGAAGGTTAAAGGGAAAATCAATGGAGGGGAGGTAAACATTTTGATTGATACAGGATCTACGCACAACTATCTTGATCCACAGACAGCTATTAAAGCTAAATTGGAAATCAATAAGGAGCCTAGATATAGAGTGACTGTGGCTAATGGGCAGTTTATGCTTAGTGAAGGGAAAATAGACAATGTCAGGTTCTCAGTGCAAGGTGTTCAGCTGCAGGCTGATTTGTTGCTACTACCACTGGGGCCAGCTCAAATGGTTTGGGTGCTCATTGGTTGCGCTCATTGGGACCAGTTACGATGGATTTCAATGTTATGACCATGGATTTCAAAGTTGAAGGGGTTCTAAAAAGGTTGCAAGGGATTGTTAATCCCCAATTGCAAATGACGGAAGCTGAGGAGTTGATGAGGGTGGGAAACTACATTTACCAGGCTTATATGATTCAAGCACAAGAAGTAAAAATGGACACAGATGAAATCTCAAATGCAACCTTGCACAGCAGCACACATGCAGATATCAACAGCATCTTACAAAGCTATCGTGAAGTCTTCAGCGAGGAGATGAAGTTTCCACCCCATAGAGGCATCGACCATTTAAATTCCTTTGTTGGAAGGGCAAAGACCAACCTGTATGAGACCCTATAGGCATCCACACTTTCACAAAAATGAAATTGAGAAGCAAGTGGCAGAGATGTTAAATGCAGGATTCATTAGGCCTAGCAGCAGCCCATATGCCTCACCTGTGATATTAGTGAAGAAGTCCGATGGAAGTTGGCGCATGTGTGTCGATTATAGGAACCTTAATAGCCAAACTATCAAAGCAAAATTCCCCATTCCTATAATCGATGAGCTCTTAAGATGAGTTAAATGGAGCAAAATACTTCTCAAAAATTGACTTAAGATCAGGTTACCATCAGATTAGAGTATTTCATGAAGATATTCCTAAGACTGCCTTCAGAACTCACCATGGCCACTTCGAGTTTGTGGTGATGCCGTTTGGACTCACCAATGCCGCAGCCACTTTCCAGAGCCTTATGAATGAAGTTTTTAAAGAGTTTATGAGGAGGTTTGTACTGGTGTTTTTCGATCATATATTAGTATACAGCACAACTTGGGAGGATCATTTGCAACATATAGCTCAAACTCTCACAATCTTGAGGGACAATCACCAATTAGCAAAAGCTAGTAAATGCAGCTTTGGCAAGACATCGGTAGGATACTTGGGGCATATCATTAGTCAAGAAAGGATCGCAGTGGATCCAATGAAGATCAAGGCAGTTTTGGAGTGGCCAGAGCCTAGTACTGTTAAGGAATTAAGAGGATTCCTGGGTTTAACAGGTTATTATCGCAAATTTGTTAAAAACTATGGGAGTATTGCAGCTCCGTTAACCAATTTGTTGAAGAAGAATGCTTTTAGTTGGTCATCAACTGCCGTCCAAGCTTTCAACTCCTTAAAGGAGGCCATGACCTCAACACCTGTGCTAAGAGCACCAGACTTCTCCAAGAACTTTGTACTGGAAACAGATGCTTCACAAGTGGGTATAGGAGCTGTTCTTATGCAAGAACTCCACCCCTTTGCATACATGAGTAAGGCTTTGAAGGGTAGAAACTTAGTGTTGTCCACTTATGAAAAAGAGGTCCTAGCTATATTGCATGCGGTTAAGCGATGAGACAATACTTATTGGGAAGGAGTTTTGTGATCAAAACAGATCAACGCAGCATTAAATACATATGAGAGCAAAGAATTACCACTGAAATGCAGGAGAAATGGTTATGGAAATTAATGGGTTCTTCTTTTACTGTGGAGTACAAAAGGGGAGTTGATAATTCTGTAGCTGATGCTCTCTCAAGAAGGCAAGGGGAACAAGACACTTGTTGGGAAATAACTTTTGTGGTTCCACAATGGCTTGAAGAAGTTAAAACTATGGTGTTGCAAGACACATACTTCCACCGATTATCAGAGAGACTGAGTAAAGAAGAAATCAACCCGGCAGATTACAAATTTTTGGAAGGCATTTGGTATTACAAGGGTAAAATTCTAATCAGCCCTAAGGCAGAAGTGAGGAAATTCATATTTTTTGATCATCATGCAACCAGTTCGGGGGGCCATTCAGGATTTCATAAGACCTTGCATCGAATCAGAAGGGCTTTCAGTTGGGAAGGAATTACAAGGGATATCAAAGTATTCATTAAAGAGTGCTTAGTTTGCCAACGCAACAAGCATGAAACAATGTTGCCAGCTGGGTTACTGCAACCACTGCAGATCCCAAATAGAGTATGGGAAGATATATCTATGGACTTTATTGAAGGGTTGCCCAAAAGCTTTGGGAACAATGCTATAATGGTAGTGGTTAGTAGACTATCCAAATATGCTCATTTCATTGAAATATCCCATCCGTATACTGCCCAATCAATTGTGCAAACATTTATTGACAATGTGTACAAGCACCATGGTATGCTCCGAAGTATTGTGAGTGATAGAGACCCTATATTCATAAGCAAATTTTGGAAGGAATTCTTTGCGCAACAACAGTGTAAACTTAAGCAATCCACCTCTTATCACCCCCAAAGTGACGGCCAAACGGAGATTGTAAACAAGGCTCTGGAAATGTATCTTAGGTGCTTAAGTGGTCAAAAACCCAAGGAGTGGAGTAAATATTTAGGGTGGGCGGAGTTTTGGTATAACACCAATTGGCATGTGTCCACGGGACTTACTCCTTTTGAAGGTGTATATGGGCGTCCACCTCCAACCCTGTTGAGGTATGTACAGGGCACTTCTGCATTACCTTCGGTAGAGGAGGAATTGCTATCTAGAGATGCAATACTGCATCTGTTGAAGGAAAATATGGCAGCAGCACACGGGAGAATGAAGCTTTTTGCTGATAAAAGGAGAAAGGAAAGGGTCTTCGAAGTCGGAGACATGGTGCTACTCAAGTTACAACCATATAGACAAACTTCGATTAGAAACTCGACTCCCCAAAAGTTATCCTCTATGTTTTTTGGACCATTTCGTGTATTAGAGCTTCCCTCCCAATCAACAATTCACCCTGTTTTTCATGTATCCAAGTTCAAGAAATGCCATGGGGTTCACCTACCTATTGTTTCTTCGGAATTGCCCCATTGGTGGGTTGAGGAGACAGCTTTGGAGGAGCCTGAGTTAGTCTTAAACCCCAGAATCTTTAAGAAGAACAACCGAGTGGGTATTTAGCTTTTGATTAAGTGGAAGAATGGGGGCACAGAAGATGCATCATGGGTAGACATCGATGAGCTAAGACGAAGATTTCCAGCTTTCGAACTTGAGACAAGTTCGTTTCCAAGAGGTGGGGAGTTGTCAGGGACGTCGGGAAGCAATCGCTGATCGCTGATGACCTAGTGAGCAATCGTTGGTGATCTGGTGATGGAGAATAACAAGCTGCAGCTTGGTATCTGCTTGCTACAGTGAATGTATTAGTTTGTTTGTTTGTTGTTTCTAGTATATCTGTTTTTACGTGCTGAGTGCACATTTTTTGTAATAGAAATGGCGGGAGAATGAGATGGATGAAAATATCTCACTCCTAGTCCTCTAACTGCCTATAAAAGGCCTGTAATGTTCGATTGGGAAATTTTAATAAAGAAATTGTTTGTCTTCCTCCTCCCAATTCTTCTTCCTCAATCCCTAAATCTCTCAAACTTCTCCATTAATGACTCGATCTAGAGCTCTCCGCGACTCCAACTCTGGCATACCCCTCTCTCCTTTCTCTATTTTGAAATAGAGAAATGAGAGATAGTAGGAGTTCAACCTAATTTTATCACGTGCAGAGCACACCTTTAACTTAACAAAACAAAATAAACACAAATAAAACACACAAAAACCTCCCTTTCCCAAAATCCCCCCAAACCCCCCTAACCCATCCTCGCCATTCTTCGTCCGTCGCCATTCGCCCATCCTCGCCGTCGCCCATCGGTCGTCGCCCAAAAACAGCAGCCATCGTTCGTTGTTCCTCCCCTTCGCTGATCCTCGCGTCGTCGCCCATCAGCCCTCGCCCAAAAAACAGCAACTACCGTCCGCCGTTGCCGTTCGTCAACAAAGCCCAAATCCAAACTGAAATTGAAACTGGTATGTATAATAATCTCTTCTCCCATCTTTTTATTCTTTTACTCAATTTAATTTGATTTTGTTCTTCGTTGAACTCTAAAGTTGTGATATTTAAAGTGTTTTTTCAGTTATTTTGATGGAGGGTTTTAGTTAAATTCAGCTAAACATCATTAACAAGTGATTTTGAATACTGGAAGCTTAATTAATGATTGATTAACATTTTTAAAGAGTAGAATGTAAGGAAAGAAAGAGTCGCCCATCGGCCCTCGCCCAAAAAACAGCAACTACCGTCCGCCGTTGCCGTTCGTCAACAAAGCCCAAATCCAAACTGAAATTGAAACTGGTATGTATAATAATCTCTTCTCCCATCTTTTTATTCTTTTACTCAATTTAATTTGATTTTGTTCTTCGTTGAACTCTAAAGTTGTGATATTTAAAGTGTGTTTTCAGTTATTTTGATGGAGGGTTTTAGTTAAATTCAGCTAAACATTATTAACAAGTGATTTTGAATACTGGAAGCTTAATTAATGATTGATTAACATTTTTAAAGAGTAGAATGTAAGGAAAGAAAGAGTAGCATCTCAACACTTATAAAAGGTTACATCTTTAGTAAAGTACAAGCCAAATGGGTTCTTTTGATAATCATTTTTTAGATATAGGAGGGTTTTAATTTTCCCCTAGATTATTGATTTAGGCTGTTGCACAGAGTTGAAGTGTTTTGCTGAAAATTCAAAAAGTATAGATATGGGCATAATTATAGGGAAGAACAAAGAAGTTAATAGACCTACGCCCCTAATTAAGAACAATAGATTTGATTATTGATATTATATAGGAAATTTGATGTTCCATGTTGCCAATCTGCTCGATTACTGAAACAAAAAACTGGAGGTTTGCGTTAGGGTCCTAAATTGTCATCGAAATTGCTGAATAGTTATTGATATGGGTAAAAATAGAACTAAATCGGGACCGTTCAAATCAGGCACGAATCTTAAAGCTTTTATGGGTAAAACAGTAATTTCACATGTAAATGAGTCTGAAATGGGAACTGGGTCTTTTCCAGGCCCAATAACCAAAAAACGGGTATGCCTCACGGTGACAACCCATTATGAACAAACCCATGACATTTAAAGAGTAATTCAAATTCATGATTATTTGTAAAAGACGGCTTAAACCAAATCTCTTATCATGAACAATTTAAACAATGTTTCTTATCCAAAAACACCGGGAAGTAGAGATACATAATTATCTCGAAACTGTTTCCAAAGGCGAGACTATAAATGCCCCTCTACCCCTACCATAAAAAATGTAATCAGTATTTTCTCCGCAAAAGCTTTCATAATCTTCTCGATTACAGACTTGAGCGTCGGAGGGTTTGTCGCCAGGAACAATCCCGGTGTTTCGAACTTTTAGGCAGATTCGCGGCAGCGTCAAGAAACGGTTGACACCGGCAATAAGTCAGCAAGTTTGCTTTTATTGTTTCTAGAAGAATTCACATATCATCTGTTTGCTCCCACACCAAAATTAGCAGCAACAAATTGACGCCGTCTGTGAGAAACAGAAAAAGCAATCCGACCATATTTCACCGGTGAAAGTAGTTTCCAGTCATGCCACCGAAGGGAAAAGGGAAGGCGGCGACGTCTAGCCGAAGAGCCACCCCTTCTTCCTCCACCTTCTCCACTTGAGGATATCCCTCATCAACAAGATCAACAAATTCAACAGCCTCAATCGGAGCAGCCGCCTCCCCAACAGGCTCGCCCTATGCCCAGAGAGGCTGCGTCGGGGGGCTCCTGTCGAAGCCGTCAAGAACAGCATCCTCTTCGTGACCATATGTCGGTCCACAATCCTTCCACCGATTCGATGGCATCGCAAGGTCCTCAGAGGTCGAGAGACCTCCGTCAAATCATCGTCAACCCCCAACAAGGGATCGACCTCCGAACCCCCTTGAATGAGAAACGAGCAGTGACAAGGTCCCTCATCCAGAACGCCAGAGAAGTCCGAGGAGGCCGGTCTCCCCGAAGGCGATCTAGAAGGTCCACCTCCCCAAGGGGGCGAAGGGGGTCTCCTCCCAGTCGACAACGAAGGAGCCACACCGCTGTGAGCCGATCACCACCCAGGGTTCCTTATGATGGAGGGGCTCCAGTCACCTAGGTAGAATTCCGAAACTTCAAAGATGACATCCTGCGAGCTCTTAACATTGTCCGAAATCACGACCGACAAGCACCCGTCCCTCGCCATGCCACCACTTATGAAGGAGAGTCCCGAGGGTCGACTAGATCCGATCAGAGGAACAACTCGGTTCACCGTCGCCTTCGAGAGATGGAGAGGCGCCTCAGCAAGATCAATCCCGAAGAAGAACAATGGACCGATAAGTTCCGCCCAAGCAGACCCCCCTTTTCCAGGGCCATCATTGAAGCTCCATTCCCCGAAACCTTTAAGCCGCTCCGCTTTGAATCCTAAAATGGGGAGTCAGACCCGGTCGATCATATCGAGAGTTTTAAAACTCTCACGATGATTCAGCAAGCCTCGGACGCGCTCCACTGCAAGGCCTTCCCAGCAATATTGAGGGGACCAGCGCGAGAGTGGTATCCCGTCTATCCCCGGCCTCCATCTTCCCATTTGACCAGTTTGAGGAGCTCTTCCTCACTCACTTCGTTAGCAGTCGCCGAGCCGAGAAAACAAGTGCATCTTTGCTAGACCTTAGCCAAAGAAATGGTGAACACCTAAGAGATTATGTTTGACGCTTTACTGCCGAAGCCCGGTCTATTGCCTCTTTCAACCAATCCGTAACCTCTGCAGCATTCAAGCACAACGTCACTAACGCAGACCTCAAAGCGTCCCTTGCCAAGAAGCCTCATCGGGACTTCTCAGAACTCCTGCTGAGGAGTGAGAAGTACATCCGAGCGGAAGAGGCTCTCAACCCCCCCAGTCGAGAGGAGTCATCTTCCAGGAACAAACAGAAGGATACAAGCTAAGAAGGGTCCCAAAAATTCCAGAAAGATGACAATAGCCAACGCCGCCCAGCTTCAGCGTTTTGAGAAGTTCACCCCCCTTAATGCTAGTATATCAGCAGTTCTTATGGAGGTGGATAAGGAAGGGGCTACTTCGCGTCCCCCTAGAATGAATACTCTAGCAAAGCGGAGGAACATAGAAAAGTGGTGCTGCTTTCATAGGGACCACGACATGGATGATTGTCGGGCTCTCAAGGAGGAGATAGAAGAACTCATACAGCGGGGACACCTGGCCAAGTTCATCAGAAAGGACGGGGCCGATCCTCCACCCCAAGGAGCCAACAAGCAAACCGAAAGGCCCGCCGAATTCCAAGACTCCGAACATGGGGCTATCCTCTACCTTATCCATAGAGGTCCAATGGGGGGGAGAATCAAACTCCTCCCGAAAGGCCTTCATCCAAGAGGTGAGTTCGGTCCAGATTTTTCCCCCGGCCAAGAACCATGGGATCTCGATGACATTCTCAGAAAAAGACCTGGAAGGCATCTGAACACCCCACTGTAATGTGCTCGTAATTAGTCTCCACATGGCCAACCACGAGGTGCGTTGAATCCTGGTCAACAATGGCAGTTTCGTCAATATCCTCTTCCTGGAAGCCTTCCAAGGCCTCAAACTTTCTCTAGATCGTCTCAAGCCTGCCGGATACACACTCCATGGGTTCTCTGGGGTTCCGATCCCAATCGAAGGAATAGTCACTCTTGATGTGACCGCAGAAAAAATTCTGACTACCCGTACAGAGGCAATGGACTTCATGGTTGTCGATGAGAAGGCCGCTTAAATGCTATCCTGGGCCGACCAGACCTAACAGTACTTCATGCAGTAGCCTCAGCCTTTCACATGAAAATGAAGTTTCCAACCTCTGCAAGAGTAAGAGAAGTCAAAGGAAACCAAGAGACAGCTCGAAGGTGCTACACAACCACAATGGGGGCTCGGTTCTTCCACATGAAGCATTAGAGCTCCCCCACTGGAACAGTCTAGTCATTCATGAACTAGTTAATGAATTCAAGGAGAACCCCCTCTTTCGGGAAGGCGGACTTGGAATATTGAGCATCAAATGAAGTACCACGAGGGTGCTTAACACCCTCTCGTAGAAATAGGTTTTCAGTTTTCAATAACGCTGCCACTAGTGATATTACCAAAGCATGTAATAAAGGCTCGCACCATTGAAGCGGTCACTTAGTTTGTTTCAATAAAACTTAGCTTTTCTCTTTTAAAAATTATTGCATTGGCCTCATGTCTATCTCTCTGAGTCACATCTACGACTCGTTAAACGGTAAGTTCGGAGTCCAGCTTATCCCACACAGCTGCTCCCACAACTTGCTAGGCTCAAAAGACGAGTATGGAGTCCAACACTTGGTTCAACGCCGCTTTAGCCGCGTGTAAACAAGCAAGTGCAGAGCAGCTCACCATTCGGAATTACTCCTACAACTTGTTGAAACACCCAAACAACAAGTTTGAAGTTCAACACTTGGTTCGACGCCGCTTTAGCCGCTTGTGAACAAGCAAGTGCGGAGCAGCTCACCATTCGGAATTGCTCATATAACTCGTTGAAACCCCCAAACCACAAGTTTGAAGTCCAACACTTGGTTCGACGCCGCTTTAGCCACTTGCAAATAAGCAAGTGCGGGGCAGCTCACCATTCGGAATTGCTCCTACAATTCATTGATAACTCCGAAACAACTAGTTCGAAGTTCACAATTATTGTTTGAAATTGCCCTCACAACTTGCAAGTATGCGGTTTCGGGGCCCAAAACGACCATTCAAACTACTCCCACTACTAGTTAAATCTTACAACAAGCAAGTTCGAAGACCATCTCTTTCCAGGACTATCTCCAAAATTTTACTCGAACTAGGGCCCAACTCGCCCGTGGAGCTGCTCTATCGGCTAGACAACTCTCATCAATAAGTTCCTTGTTTAGCTCCTCTTCTGAGCCACACCAGCAACCCCCTAACTCCATGCAATGGTGTTGCAGCCCAGCTCTTCCGAAGCGCTTCTCCGGCAACCAGTTCAGCTTCAAGCATTGGATATGGCGTCAACCCCCTCCTCGGGTTTCTTCTTCAAATTTGACGAGCTCAAACGGAGCTCAACTCTCCCCTAGAGTTGCTACTCAAGCCCACCTCCCGAACGGCTCTCTCCTAGAGTCCGGAGATGATCTTCGTCCCGCTCGCCTTGCGAGTGGCCTTCTTCCCAACGAGTTCGGAGCTCAACTCTCCCCTACAGTTGCTCCTCAAACTCGCCTCCCGAACGGCTTCTCCTAAAGCCTTGAGATGCTTTTCGTCCCACTCGCCTTCTGAGTGGCCTTCTTCCCAACGAGTTCGGAGCTCAACTATCCCCTAAAGTTGCTCTTCGCTCCGCCTGCCTCCCGTGCAGCTTTCTTCTAAGCAAATTCAGAGCACAACTCACCCCTAGAGTTGCTCCTCAAACTTGCCTCCTGAACGGCTCACTCTTAGAGTCTGGTGATGCTCTTTGCTCCGCTCGACTCACGAGCTCCCTTTTTCGAAAAGAGTTTGTCCTAATTCGTCTAAAGACGCTCCCTAAAACTCGCCTCCAAGAACGGATCTGCCCAACACCCAAAGTCTTATAAATTTTACAGAGGCAAAGACATTGTAAGCCTATTTCGACCCTAATAATGATGATTCTTCTGCTGACTTTTGAAGAGAAATTGTAGATCTTCGAGTCAACTTCGAAATGAGGGGTCACACGCTCCAATCGAACATCTGTAGCACCAGGAAAATTCGTTATACCGCAGCACCATGTAGATCTCTCAAAAGTTCGCCACCAAGTTAAATAAGGTGTGATACATAACTTGTACAAGAAAACAAGTTGGCCAAGTGGTTAGTTAGCTCATCCCCCTTCTGAAAGAGCCTAGGTTCAATTCCGAACAAATCCATCTTCGACAACTTATTTTGCAGCCGAACTACATGTTACACGTGTGCCGCACATGCTATTAAAGAACAAAAAAAGGGAGAGATGCTGCAAAAGAGAAAAACGGTCCAATTTCCTCATGATCCGTGCTTGAACGATCGATGCTTCAGATTTCACTAAATCATCAGCTTCAAAGAGCACGTGCACTGCCATGTTATGCCGAGCTTTAAAAAAACACATGTACGACACGTGCTACGTCGAGCAAACATGCCCCCGAGCTAAAAATGGCGAAAAAATCTACTGATCCGCGCCCAATCATGATCAACCCCTGAGATTCGATCAAAAGAAACAGCACGTGCACCACACGAGCTACGCCGAGCTTCGAAAAAACATGTGCACTGCACGTGCTACGCCGAGCAACGAAAAAGCACTTGTGCTGCACGTGCAGCGCCGAGCAAACGTGTTCACGAACTGAAAATGGCAAAAAATCACCTCCTGATCCGCGCCTGATCTAGATCACCGGCCCATATTTTGCCACATCATCAGCTTCGAAAAAGCATGTGCACTGCACGTGCAACGCCGAGCAAACGTGTTCCCGAACTAAAAATGGCGAAAAAAACACATCTCGATCCGCACATGATCATGATCAACGGCCCATATTTTGCCACATCATCAACTTCGAAAAAGCACGTGCATTGCAAGTGCAACAACGAGCAAACGTGTCCCCGAACTTTAAAATGCGAAATCTCTTGCCCCGATTCGTGCTCGATCTTGATCCACGACTGAGATTTGCTAAAAAAGTCAATGGTAAACGTTGACCGCCCGGGTCGGCCATCCGAAGCGTCGCTGAAGCTCGGTGGCGTGCGTCGAGCAAAGCTGCCCCCGATCGTGAAATGAGAGAAAAATCTGCCTCCCGAACTGTGCTTGATCGTGATTAAATCAAGTCAATGGTTAACTTGACCAAGTAAACAGTCAAATGTTAACCGCCATGTGCCGACCATCCGAAACATCGCAGAAGCTCGGTGCTGCGCACCGAATAAACCTGCCCCCAATGTAAAATGAGAGAAAAATCTAGCTCCCGATCTGTGCTCGATCGTGATCAACGGACGTGATTAAATCAAGTCAACATTGACCAATCAATGGTCAATGCCACGTGTCAGCACGCCGAACCATCGCGATCGACCGGTGGCGCACCGAACAAAGATGCCCCCGATCGTGAAATGAGAGAAAAATCTACCTCCCGATGCGCGCTAGATCATGATCAATGGTCCAGATCTCGCCAGGTCGCCTGATTCCCCTCTCTCCTCAGCGCATCAGCGGGCAAGCTTGATCCTGAACGATGCCCAAGATCTAGCAACGTCGCATCCTAATCAGATCCTCTCATCATGGCCACTCAATATCATCAGCGGGCGAGCTCATTGGTGATCATCGGCTCGGATTGAGCTACGTCGCCCCATCTATTATCAGATGCATCAGCGCGTGAGCCTGATGGTGATCAACGGCCCAGATCGAGCCACATCGCCCCCTCTCTTCTCATATGCATCTGCGCGCAAGTTTGATGGTGATCAACAGCTCAGATCGAGCCACGTCGCCTCTTTCTTCTCAGATGCATCAGCGCTCGAGCCTGATGGTGATCAGCGGCCCAGATCGAGCCACATCGCCTCTTAATCAGATCCTCTCATCATGGCCACTAAATTTCATTAGCGCGCGAGCTCGATCGTGATCAACGGTCGTGATTAAATCAAGGTAATTTCTTTTATTTAATTTCTTTATTTAATTATTAAATTGGATTAATTATTTAAAAATTCCGAAAAATAAATACAAAATCTAAAAAAATAATTAAAAATTCTAAAAATAATTATTAAAATTTGGAAAAAAAATTAAATTCTGAAAAAAAATAATTATTAATATAGAATACTTAATTAAGAATTTCAAATTTTAATTATTAAAATTCGAAAATTGAATAAAAAATGATTCAAAATTGGAAAAAATTCAAAAAAAAAATCTGAAAAATTCACAAAAAAGCAGAAAAATCTAAAAATAATTCTGAGTATTTTACAAACTCATGAAAGCATCGTTACACCCCAAGCGAGCTCTAAACATCTCCGAGAACACCGATAAATTCTATCAACCATTAAAAACAGGCGAACTACTCAAAGGCTGTGAAACTCAATCTTCAGGAATGGGGGGCTTGTGATATGGGTAAAAATAGAACTAAATTGGGACCGTTCAAATCGGTCGCGAATCTTAAAGCCCTCAGGGGTAAAACGGCAATTTCACATGTAAATGAGTCCGAAAATGGCAACTGGGTCTTTTCCAGGCCCAATAACCCAAAAACGAATCTGTCTCACGATGACAACTCATTATGAACAAACTCAGAACATTTAAAGAGTAATTCAAATTCATGATTATTTGTAAGAGACGGCTGAAACCAAATCTCTTATCATGAAACGATTTAAACTTTGTTCCTTATCCAAAAACACCGGGAAGTAGAGATAAATAATTATCTCGAAACTATTTCTAATGGCGAGACTATAAATATCCCTCTACCCCCACCATAAAAAAGGTAATCAGTATTTTCTCCGCAAAAGCTCTTTCATAATCTTCCCGATTACTAACTTGAGCGTCAGAGGGTTCGTCGCCGGGAACAATCTCGGCGTTTCGAACTTTTTGGCACGTCAGCGGCAGCGTCAAGAAATGGTTAACACCGGCAATAAGTCAGCAAGTTTGCTTTTATTGTTTCTAGAAGAATTCACATATCATCTGTTTGCTCCCACACCAAAATTAGCAGCAACAGTTATAATTGTCATTCCCAGCAAAATGATGTCTACTCGCCTATTCTGTGTATAAGATAGTGGTCGTAGTCATGTTTTATGCCTTAACTTCCATGAATACTTTATACTATATCTTAAACAAATAGGCCTACTGATGAGGACATCGATTCAAGACGATTCGGGCGCTTCTGTCAGCGCAGGCGTCGTCTTCGGCAGCTGTTTAGGATTTTATTTCCAGTACTATATTTGTTTCTGGCAATTATAGCCATATGTAATCTTTTTTTTGTATTTTTTAGATTTTGAGAATATTTTAAAATTTGTATCAAGATGTATTTTGAGCCTATTTATAGGCTATTAGATGAATGAGCAAATATGTTATTCTTGATTTTAAAAAAATGTGTTGAGTTTTTGCTCTTCCCCTCTCCTTTGTGTGATACAACTGAGATCTAAATTATTAGGCTTTGTGATAAATCCTAATACAATTTTAGAGTTAGTGATTAATTCTAAAATCTACCCCAAATTAAAAATTCCTCAAATACAAATTCCCTAACCTTAATTTCCCAAATCCCTAACACAAAACCCTAATCCCTTATTTCTACACCTGCCGCTAACTCCCTCTTCATCTTCATCAGCCACGCTCCCTTCTTCTCCTTCCTTCTTCTTTTCCCGAAACCCAACCAAAGCTCCAAACCCATTAATCCACTCCATCGCCAACCCATCCTCTTTCACCTACTGCTCCTCCATCACCCTGACTTATCATCGACCACCAGCAACCCGCGCCATCATCCCCGACCCCCACCTCCAGCTCCAGTTCGACGTCGTCCTCCCCCACAGTTCGCCCCTCCTTTCCCTCACCCCCGTCGACTACCCCCTCTCACTTCCACCACCAAACAACTCGCCCCAAGCCGCCCACCTCAACACCTCCGTCGCTCCCCCTCCTTCGTCGAAACCCTAAGACCCAACCCATCCGCTGAACCCCTCCCAAGTCGACGCCAGCCCAGGTGCACCGCGCCCTAGTGGACCCATCGCTCTTGCTGTCGCCATTGCTGGTTTGGTTACTGTGGTTACTTATTTGTCGTGGTCTGCCCTTGCTGTGTTCTACCAGAGATCTACACTGGTTTCTTCGCATTCGGTATACTCTTTCCACTATTAATATTTGTGTTCTACTGCCATATTATCTATTATATTATCTGATTTGCCTGTCGTCCACAAAATAACTGAGATTGAGTGTTCCACATGCTTGAGTAGAGTACGAATCAATATTGAACCTATTACTTGCTAAAACACTTAGGGATATAATTATTGATTGTAAGATTGAATTGTTAATTGGGACTGTGAAATTTAATTCAATTCTTGAAAACCCATCAAACCTGTTAACTGTTAAAATTTTCAACTTTGATCCGCACTAACATGTTGGTAAAATTAATCCTTTAAGATTCTTGAAAATTACCTATTTAGAGTTACTTTTACATCACCTACCTCCTCTCTCCTTTCTCCATTTTGAAATATAGAAAGGAGAGCAAAAGTAGGAATTCACACATACCTTAACACGTGCAAACCACACCTTTCACTTAACAAAGGACTTTAAAAAGAGAAACTTCATCTCCGAAATACCCCCCAACCCCTGCTAACCCTTCCTCGACCAAAAACCACTCGTCGTCGTTCGCCATTAGCAAGTCCGCTCCAATCCCCGCTGCCGTTCTCCGTCCACACGTTCGTCGTCGTCGTTCGAAAACATTTCTCTCTCAAATCCCCCCAACCCCGCTAACTCTGCCTTGCCCAAAAATTACCCATCGCGGTTCGCCGTTATCAAGTCCGTCACAATCCAAGTCGTCGCCATTCCACGTTCGCCAGTTCGCTCAACTCCAATTCGTCGTCGTTCGCCATTCGTCAGTGCGCCCAAATCGTAAGTGGATTTTTATTCTTAATCTTAGATTCATGTAGATATATCTATATTCTTATCCATTTACTATATTGAATTAATTTAAGCAAACTAAGTCTATTCTATTAAGTTATGGAAAACCTTCAGGGGAACTACAACTACCACCAATTTCCCCGTACGTTAATCCACTGTTTAACCAACTTTAGTTCTTTTCATAAAGAACTTAGGAGAGTGCGTAAATTAAGCATGAGATTTTCTGCCATTTTTGAGTGGAGATGTCGAATAAAGAACTTACATTATATTTAAATCAAACAATTATTCTTGATTATGAACAAATCAGCAAGTATGAGAAAGAGCTGGAGGAAACGAAGCACATGACCAAGTAGAAGTATGTAGCATCACTCCGAAGGTATGCGAGGCTATGTTCTTTACTCCTTTTCACAAAAAGAAAAATTATTAATTTCTAAAAGATATGACATATTAATGGGAGTTAAACACGCTTTTTTCTTACTTTTTCTTTTTTGGGATAAACCTAGGCTGATAATATGTGCGTCAATTTCAGAAAGAGCAGTGAATTTTCTTGCAATACTTCTATATATCGAGGAGTGACCAGGTATGCTCATATATGAGCACACATGCTTGTTAGAACTTGTGTAAGTTCTAGGCTATTATTTGTTAATAATCATTGAACAAATTAATCACCATTTCTGTTTTATGTTATCTAAGTTTTTTTCAAAGTTATATTTATAATTCACATATTAATTTCAATATTCCTCTCTATTTTGAAAGCACAAAGTGGTCAGTTTTTTCTATCGATCTACCTTAAAGATGGATTATTCATCCTATATACATTTGAGGATGCACCTTACCAGGAAATTATGACCTCTTAAATAATGAATTTATCACTATGGTTGTCCAGCAATTTTTTATTATTATTATTATTATTATTATTATTATTATTATTATTATTATTATTATTATTATTATTATTATTATTATTATTATTACTACTACTGGGTAGAAGAGAGTATTACTATCAAAGTATCCTAACTACAGCTACTAAAGTACATATGAAACTATCACATTCAGTTCTTTTTGATATCAAGATGGGGTTAGGTAGATAGAACACTCTATAATGATTTGATGAAATTAGAAGTAATTAAATAGAATGAATTAGAAGTAATTATGAAACTAGATTAATCCTTACATTTGTGGATGTATGACACTGTTTGTGTGACTTTACATGACAACTGCACTTGCTTTTTTGCTTCTACCTATTTTATCATTTGAGATGACGATATTATCGATCTATGTTTATGACCTTACAAAATACATACGGAATTTAATTGTACTAATTTTTCCCACCATCTTCATGATTGTTTTGGTCTGAATGAGGCTTTGTTGGATTGATTTTTGGAGGAGTTAGGATTTGGCTGTTAGGGGTTGTGCCCCGAAAATGGGAAATGATGTTACTTTATTTATAAATTTTGATATGAATAAGTATAGAATTCCATTGTTACCATATATATATATATATATATATATATATGGTAAAAGGGAAATGAGCAACTTGCTCATTTACTAAATGAGCAATTGATTATGTGGCATGCATGTGATATATTGGACAACTAACCCTTTAAGAATTTTCTAATCACATGTATGTCACATCATCAATTGCTTATTTACTAAATGAGCAAGTTGCTCATATATATATATATACTAGGTTTGCCCGTTGACACGTGCCTACGGCACGTCTTTGGAACGGTGCACCATTTTTGATCATATAAAATAGTTTTGGAGGTCGAGCAAATTAATTGAAGTAGCAAACATATTATATGAGAAACTTTTGGGGGTCTAGCAAAAAACATATTATGTGATTTTTTTGGTTTTTTTGAACTATTTTTAAAATTTTAAATTTTTTTATTATTATTAATTTTTTGAATATAAGAGGGAGGGAGGAAGAGAGAGAAAGAGAGAGAGTTAATTCTTTTTAAATAATGTTTCATTTGATGACTTTAAATAAATTTGGATAAATGTTAATTCTTTGTATTGTGGGCTTCGACCCGAATATTGTTTATTAAATTTCCAGATGTTGAGTTATTTGATATTGGTTAAATTTTATGCATTAATTTTCAATATTGTTATTTATGTGATTATTCTTTCATTGCATGCGTGGTTGTTTTATTACTGTTATATTGTTGAGTTGGATCATTAACAGCCTATGGGTGACGTAAGTCATTCGCTGGGCCGAGTCACGTGCTTGCATTCCGTGTTTTGGGAAGCGGGGCATGACAATATTAATAGAAATGACACATGCTTTGAATACAAAATTAGTTTTGCCTAGTAGAATTATTTGATTATTTAGATATTTAGGTTCGCTAGCTTTTTTTGGCTTCCACTGCTATCTCTCTCTCATATTTATTAGAGAAACACCCAAAAAAATAAAATAATAAATATTAAAATTACATCAGCTTCCTACTCTCACCTTGTCGACTTCCCGTTTACTTCTTCTTTTTCTTCTCCGATTTTGAAAAGTCGAAAAGGGTTTGCTCAAAATCTTGTGCACTTTCAGAAAGTTACCATCTTGATTAGTTCCCCTCTTTTTCAGCTTTTGAATAAGGGTTTTAGAGTACAAACAGAGAGAGGAAAATGAGCTTCATTCTTGATTTGGTTTTTGGGATCGTCGTGCGGCGGGCGGCGGGCGGCGACGGGCGACGGGTAGAGACGGCC
This sequence comes from Hemerocallis citrina, assembly GCA_017893485.1. NCBI lineage: Eukaryota > Viridiplantae > Streptophyta > Magnoliopsida > Asparagales > Asphodelaceae > Hemerocallis > Hemerocallis citrina. Next base: position 322,170,006 of record CM030360.1, on the reverse strand, counting down.
GGCGATGGCAAGGAGATCGACGGGCGGCAGAGGATATTTAGGTGGGTTTTGGGTAGGCAGAGTTAGGGTTTGTGGGTTTTGGGAAGATGTGAAAAAGAAAATATTTTTTTGTGTGTTTTTTTAATTAATTATGTTTTGACAATTGGTGTGGACTGCACGTATAAATTTCTAGTTTTGCTCTCCTTCCTTTATTTCAAAATAGAGAAAGAAGAGATGAGATAAACCTATTAGCTTAAAATATATATAATATATAATATAATTAGCAACTAATAATCACTCAATCTACACAAAATTAACCATAAATCAAACTTTACCAAAGACCTTACATCCCCCCCCCCCAAACACATCTCCTCGTACAAACAACCAAATTTTGCCCCCCAAAAAATCCAAAAAAATCATAAAATTCAACTAAATTAAACTCGGGATAACAAAGTAAAGATCAAACTGGGCATCTTAAGAATAAAAGAAAAATAATACTTGAACTGACTCTGCTGACACGTTCCTTCTTCAAATCCTTGCCTTCTTTCCTAAAATCAGGACTGTTCTTCCCGTCCTCCTCCTTATTAGATGTTCCAAAACATGGGAAACAACCCATTTAAGACAAAATATAAAAATATTGTAATATACCAAAAAATCCCAATGCCCTAAAAAAACTACAGCATCAGTGAGTTTGGATTTCCAAATGGATTTATGAATTCCTTTATAAATTCGTAAATGGATCTTGCAAGATTAAACTTGCCCTAAAAAAAACTGACCTTCAAAATGGCAAGCGACGATCGGGGCCGGGCGTGGGCGTCGGCCGGCGGACGGCGTGGGCGACGGCCGGGATCGGGACGGCGTGGGCGACGACCGGGATCGGGACAAACGGGTGAGGAGAGTTGGGAGGGTTTTGGGGGCAGGGAGAATTGATTAGGGTTTGTGTGTTTTGGGAAGATGTGGAAGATGGAAGGTTTTTTTTGGTATTTTTTAAAATTTTTCTGTTTTAACAATTAGTGTGGGTTGCACGTGTCAGTTTCTACTTTTGCACTCCTTTCTCTATTTCAAAATGGAGAAAGGAGAGAGGAGTTTTGGGTGATGAATTTGAATTTGAGTTTTGGAGGGAAAATTTTGGGGGGGAAATATGTTTTGTTAGGTTAGATCTGAGCCTTTGACTTTTGGGGGGATTGAAGGAGAACCATTTGATAGCTTTCTTTGTGTTATATATATATATATATATATATATATATATATATATATATATATATATCGAGAGAGAGAGAGCTTTCTTCAGTTGCAAACGGGTCTATGTGCACAGGCCCGTTGCAAACTAAGATCTGGGCCGTTGGATCCCAGTTTTTTTTTTTTTGAAAAAATTGCCTTAACCCGTCAGTGCAAACGACGGGTTACGGCAAAAAAAAAAATTTTTTTTTTGCCGTAACCCGTCGTTTCCCAGAATGGGTTAAGGCAAAAGTTGAATTTTTTTTTTCTGTATACTCCATCTTCTTCTCTCGATCTCTCCCGACTCTCTCTCATTTCTTCCCGAACCCAAACCCAACTCGGCCGAAATCGATAGCTTCGGCGACTCCTAAATCACTTCCCTCCTCTCTCATTCCGGTGAATCTCTCCCTCTCTTCCGTCTGTTGCTCCCTAACCCAGAAAACCCTAACCCTAATCCAAACACAAAACTCTCCACCTCCGTCCTCTCCTCCTCCCTTTCCATTCCCACACAATCTCTCTCCTAATCTCTACTCCAAACATCGAAACCCAACTCTCCCATCCCAACTTCGAAAGAAAATCTAAACCCTAGTTCGGCCACAATACCTACATTGGGGAAATTCGCAGTTATTTTATAAGGTAATGACTAATTCTTTGCCATAGTAGTTGTATTTGAGTTGATTTTTCAATTTTTTTTTGGTCTCTTTCCAATTACTTGAATATATTAAATTGCCCAAAAAATTTGTAGATGTAGAACTTTGTAAATAGTATTTTGATGAATTTACACAGTGCAATTGTAGTCGTAGTTGTTGTTGATCGCTCGACGATATTGTAGATTGAGTCGTATTTATAATCGTTCGATATATACTAAATTACTTAGAAAGTTTTAAGTTCGGTTAGAGTGGAAAACACTACAAACGACCTCCAAAAAATACGAAACTTTGCAAGTATGTCGGTTTAACGTAACACAAGCCAACCCAACTTGTAAAAGTGAGTTTCAACCCACGGTTCGAGAGATACGGCCGTGTATCGCTTTTGGTTTAAAAAAATCCAAATAAAGCGGTACACGTGTACCTCGCAAATCGTGACTCGAAACTCACTTCTATAAGTTGGGGTGACTTGTGTTACGTGAATTCGACCATATTGCAAAGTTTTAAAAATTTTGGATACCGTTTGTGCGGTTTTCTTACGTTTCCCGAACAAGAACTAAATGACATAGAAATTTTTTAGTACGATTAGACTAGAAAACCCTGCAAACAACCTCCAAAAAATACGAAACTTTGCAGGTAGGTTGGTCTCACGTAACACAAGTCACCCCAACTTGTAGATGTGAGTTTCGAGTCACGGTTCGAGAGATACGTCCGTGTATCGGTTTTGCTTTAAAAAAAACTCAAATAAAGCGGTACACGGCCGTATCTCGCAAACCGTAACTCGAAACTCACTTCTACAAGTTGGGGTGGCTTGTGACATGAATTGGACCAAGTTGCAAAGTTTTATAATTTCTGGATGTCGTTTGTGCGGTTTTCTCACGTTCCTCGAATAAGAACTAAATGACTTAGAACTTTTTTAGTGCGGTTAGACTAGAAAATCCTGCAAACGACCTCCAAAAAATAAAAAACTTTGCGAGTAGGTTGGTCTCACGTAACACAAGTCACCCCAACTTGTAGAAATGAGTTTCGACTCACGGTTCGAGAGATACGGCCATGTATCGCTTTTGGTTAAAAAAAACCCAAATAAAGTGGTACACGACCGAATCTCGCAAACCGTGACTCGGAACTCACTTCTAAAAGTTAGGATGGCTTGTGCTACGTGAATTCGACCAAATTGTAAAGTTTTATAAATTTTGGATGTCGTTTGTGCGGTTTTCTCACATTCCTCGAACAAGAACTAATGACTTTGAAATATTTTAGTGCGGTTAGACTAGAAAACCCAGCAAACGACCTCCAAAAATTATGAAACTTGGCTGATAGGTTGGTCTCACGTAACACAAGTCACCCCAACTTGTAGAAGTGAGTTCGACTCGCGGTTCGAGAGATACGGTCGTGTATCGCTTTTGGTTTTAAAAATCCGAATAAAGCGGCACACGGCCGTATCTGGCAAACCATAACTCGAAACTCACTTCTACAAGTTGGAGTGGCTTGTGTTACCTAAATTCAACCAAGTTGTATAAATTTTGGATGTCGTTTGTGCGGTTTTCTCACTGTCCTCGAACAAGAACTAAATGACTTAGAAATTTTTTTAGTGTGGTTTGACCAGAAAACCCTGCAAACAACCTTCAAAAAATACGAAACTTTGCAGGTAGGTTGGTCTCACGTAACACAAGCCACCCCAACTTGTAGATGTGAGTTTTGAGTCACGGTTCGAGAAATACAGCCGTGTATCGCTTTTGCTTTAAAAAAACCAAAATAAAGCGGTATACGGCCGTATCTCGAAAACCGTGACTCGAAACCCACTTCTACAAGTTGGGGTGGCTTGAGTTACGTGAATTGGACCAAGTTGCAAAGTTTTATAAATTCTGGATATCGTTTGTGCGGTTTTGTCACGTTCCTCGAATAAGAACTAAATGACTTAGATTTTTTTTAGTGCGGTTAGACTAGAAAACCCTGCAAACGACCTCCGAAAAATACGAAACATTGCGAGTAGGTTGGTCTCACGTAACACAAGCCACGCCAACTTGTAAAAGTGAGTTTCGACTCACGGTTCGAGACGTACGGCCGTGTATCGCTTTTGGTTTAAAAAACCCAAACAAAGCGGTACACGAACGTATCTCGCAAATCGTGACTCGAAACTCACTTCTACTAGTTGGGGTGGCTTGTGTTACGTGAATTGGACCAAGTTGCAAAGTTTTATAAATTTTGGATGTCGTTTGTGCGGTTTTCTTACGTTCTCGAACAAGAACTAAATTACTTTGAAAAAAATTCACATACCATAACGGTTCGTGTTCATAATTGTTGAACTTTTTTTGTTTTTTTAGGAACTGGACAGTGTTGAAGGAAGTTCCATTGCCGGAGGAAAATTTGTTCGTGCACAAGAATTGGGTGAATTTCGATCGCAAGTTGACAAGCACGTAAAACCGAAGATAGGTATGACGTTTCATACTTTAGATGAAGCAGAGAAATTTTATGTTTCATACTGTAGATGTGCGGGTTTTGCTATGCATAAGGGTAGAAATAAATACAAATGACAACGAAAAAAAGCAATACTTTGCAACTTGGCCGAATTCACGTAACACAAGTCACCCCAACTGTACAAGTGAGTTTCGAGTCACGGTTTGCGAGAACCGGCCGTGCTTTCTTTGAGATTTTTTAAACCAAAAGCGATACCCGGCCGTATCTCTCGAACCGCAAGTCGAAACTCACTTATACAAGTTGGGTGGCATATGCTACGTGAGACCAACCTACTCGCAAAGTTTCGTATTTTTTGGAGGTCGTTTGCAGGGTTTTCTAGTTTAACCGCACTAACAAAATTCTAAGTCATGTAGTTATTGTTCGAGGAACGTGAAAAAACCGCACAAACGGCATCCAAAAATTATAAAACTTTGCAACTTGGTCGAATTAAGATAACACAAGCCACCCAAACTTGTAGAAGTTAGTTTCAAGTCACAGTTTGCGAGATACGGCCGTGTACCGCTTTATTTGGGGGTTTTTTAACCAAAAGCGATACACAGCCGTATTTCTCGAACCGTGAGTCGAAACTCACCTCTACAAGTTGGGGTGGCTTGTGCGACGGGAGACCAACCTACTCGCAATGTTTCGTATGTTTTGGAGTCGTTTGTAGGGTTTTCTAGTCTAAGCGCACTACAAAATTTCTAAGTCATTTAATTCTTATTTGAGAAACGTGATAGAACTGCACAAACAGCATCCACAATTTATAAAACTTTGCAACTTGGTCGAATTCACGTAACACAAGCCACCCCCACAGTGTAGAAGTGAGTCACGGTTTGCGAGATACGGCCGTGTGCCGCTTTATTTGGGTTTTTTTAACCAAAAGCGATACACGGCCGTAACTCTCGAACCGTGAGTCGAAACTCACTTCTACAAGTTGGGGTGACTTGTGCTACGTGAGACCACCCTACTCACAAAGTTTCGTATTTTTTGGAGGTCGTTTTCAGGGTTTCTAGTCTAACCGCACTAAAAAAGTTCTAAGTCATTTACTTCTTGTTCGAGCAACGTGAGAAAACCGCATAAACGGCATCCAAATTTTATAAAACTTTGCAACTTGGTCGAATTCACGTAACACAAGCCAACCCAAATTGTAGAAGTGAGTTTCGAGTCACGGTTTGCTAGATACAGCTGTGTACCGTTTTATTTGGGTTTTTTTTAACCAAAAGTAATGCACGGCCGTATCTCTCGACCCGTGAGTCGAAACTCACTTCTACAAGTTGGAGTGGCTTGTGTTACGTTAGACCAACCTACTTGCAAAGTTTCGTATTTTTTGGAGATCGTTTGTAGGGGTTTTCTACTCTAACCGCACTTAAAACTTTCTAAGTAATTTAGTATATATCGAACGATTATAAATAAGACTCAATCTACAATATCGTCAAGCAATCAACAACAACTGCGACTACAATTGCACAGTGTAAATTCATCAAAATACTACTTACAAAGTTCTACATCTACAAATTTTTTACGCAATTTTAATATATTCAAGTAATTGAAAAGAGACCTAAAAAAAATGAAAAACCAACACATATACAACTACTAAGGCAAAGAATTAGTCATTACCTTACAAAATAACTGCGAATTTTCCCAATGCAGGTGTTGTGGCCGAACTAGGGTTTCGATGTCTGGAGTAGAGATTGGGAGATAAGAGATTGTATGGGAATGGAAGAGGAGGAGCGGATGGGGGAGGAGGAGAGGTTTGTGTTTGGATTAGGGTAAGGGTTATCTAGGTGAGGGAGCAACGGACGTAAGAAAGAGAGAGAGAATCACTGTAATGAGAAAGGAGGGAAGTGAGAGAGGTGTCGCCGGAGTGAGAAGCTCTCAATTTCGACATGATTGGGTTTAGGTTTGGGTTCGGGAAGAAACGAGAGGGAGAGTGGGGAGAGATCGAAATAGAAGAAAATGGAGTATACAGAGAGAAAAAAACAAGTTTCGCCTTAACTCGTTCTTGCAAACGAGAGGGAGAGTGGGGAGAGATCAAAATAGAACAAGTTTTCCAAAAACGGGTTAAGGCAATTTTTTTGAAAAAAAGATCTGGCCCAAATCTCAGTTCGCAACGGGTCTGTGAACACAGACCTGTTTGCAACAGAAGAAAGCTCATATATATATATATATATATATATATATATATATATATATTACTAATATGAGATAGTGTGTCTACCCCCTCTCTCCCTTCTTTATTTTGAAATAGAGAAAAGAGAGTAAAACAAGGAATTCTCATATATTACACGTGTAACCCACACATTTTTATAGAAGAAAAAGAACAACAAAGAAAAAAACAAAACCCCAAAACCCTCTTTCCCACGAACTCCTGGTCTCCCACTTTTATATTTTGTAGGTTTAAGTTAAATTCTTAAATGAATTAGGTGAATTAGTTATATTTGGTCCATTGGCAATATTTTCATGAGTAGAGAAGCCTTCAATTGGTGATGAAATAACAAAAGGAGGGAGAGAAGGTGATGTAAAACTAACCCTAAATAGAGAATTTTCCAAGAAATTTAAAGGATTAGATTTACCAACACATAATGCAGATTAAGATAGAAATTATAACTATTAATTGGTTTGATGGATTTTCAAGATGTGAAATAGTTTAACAGCTCAATTAAAAGTTCAATCCTATCAATCAACAATAACACTTAATCATTCTTAGCATGTAAGATATTCTATAAAGATATGTACACTAAGAGGCAAGTGGAACACACATTCTCAATATTTGTGGACGACAAATAAAAATAATATAATAGAGATGATAATACAGTTTAACACAAATATTTAAAAAGTGGAAAGAGTATACCGGGGTTCGAAAAAATCTCACGAACAGATCACGTGTTGTGCTTGCAATGGGATCCAGGGGAAGAAGGCGTCGACAGTGGCAGTAGACGGTGGTGGGGCAACCAGCGAGGAATCGTCGTGGAATCGATAGGAAGAGGGGAAGGCATCGAGGCTGTGCTGGTTAGGGGAAAGCACAGTCGACGAGGGATGTACCGGCGATCGATGGCAGGCGGCGACGGGGGAGTCACAGTCGACGAGAGGTGTAGAGGTGGTTGCGGGGTAGGGTTTCGGAGTAGAGGAAGTTGGGGTAGGGTTTGGAGGCTAACGACGACGGGATTGATGTTGTGAGGAAGATGATAGGGTTACGGGATGGGGGAGGTCGACGGCGAGGACGATGCAGGCATTCGGTTTCGGAGCTTCGACGGGGAAGAGGGGGGAAGAGATTAGATTGGGGTTAAGTAATTTGGGGATTGGGATTAGAAATTTGTATTAGATTTGGGGTAGTTTTAGAGTTTATCACAAACCCTAAAATTTTATTAGGATTTATCACAAACCCTAATAATTAGATCTCAATTGTATCACACAAAAGAGGGATGAAGAGCAAAACTCAACACAATAATTTTTTAAATCAAGAATAGCATAACTTCTCATTTATCTCAAAGCCTATATATAGGCTCAAAACAAATCTTGATACAAATCTCAAAATATTCTAAAAATATCAGAAATATTATAATGCATAAAAGAAATATTACATATGGCTATAATTGCCAAAAACAAATATGGTACTGAAACAAAATCCTAAGCTAATGAAGCAGTTGTCCTAGACAATGACTGCGCTGATAGAAACACCCAAATCGTCTTGAACCGATGTCCTCATCAAAAGGATAAGGTTGTTCCAGATTGAATAATAGTATCTTTAATTAGATTATTGAAATGTCTTTAGATTTTGGACAACATTTCGGTTGAATTTGGTAAGGTTTGATATGTAAAGGCGTTAACTCATAAAAAAAATCTAATTTTGTATTTGAATCAGGTTAATCTCCGCCACCGCCTTTTCAGCAATGCCACATTTGTTTGTTGACTGTGGGGCCAGAACTGTCCCCTTCGATTGATAAAGTTTAGATAGGGGTTGCCGATCATACCGAAATGAGCCAACCGACCGGTTTTCCAACCGAACCAATCGATTCGGTACCGAAAAATTCGGTTACCAAAAGTATGGTACGGTACAACTGTACCGAGTTCTAAAATCTGGTTCGGTTTCGGTATGAATATGGTTCAGTCGGTATTTTACCGTACCGTACCGAATAATGAGGATTGGGTACATTTTCATGCGGGACTATTCACTTTCATATGATGCTGGTAATTCTTTAACTTCATTGTACTCTAAAGATTGTGTATTTGAAAGATTTGGGTTAACCTGATAAATGTATCAAGGAGTTCAATTGTAGATATAAATCTTTAGATTTCACGGTAAGTGGTTCAAATACTTGGACAGGATTCAAAATCAATTCTATTTTACAGTAATACTTTCATTCCCTGTAATTGGAAGAGGGAATTTCCACTCTCCGATGCTTTGGTAGGCAGAACATCGCCATGCCCATAACTTATTATGTACAAGAATACTCTACACAATTCACATATCAAATCATTGATACACCATTTTGAGTTGGATGCAATTCCATTTATGTTTACACTATCTGCATGTATTTCTTTCAGGCATTGATTTATCAATTTTATTCTCGGCGTCGTTTAGATCCAGCTTCACTATCATATGGTAGTGCGGCAACAGGAGCAGCGAAGGAACTGCAGCCGATCGTTCCTTCATAAGGCTGCTGAAATACTTCACTAATTCGCTTAAGAACAACAGTTCCGAGTGATGACTGATGAGGTGAGGTCTAGGAGGTCTGTGTATTTCTGTTCCTATTGCAAACAATTTAATGGCAATGCACAACTAATGGAAGCTTACCCACCAAATGTTACATGGAAATGCCTGAAACAACTGTAGACTCTTAGACTGCTTGAATTTTTGCACATGCTCATGCAGGCAATAGTTGCGAGGCATTCAAATACTTTACCCATATGTTCAATTGTGATTCAGAAGAGCCTAATATCTATGCTTTCTCGGCAACACTTAAGGCTTGCACTATTTGTGGGTATCTTGACATGGGAAACTGGATGATCGAGTTTTAAGAAGTTCCTTTGTTTGGTCATATTTGGTATAACACCAATACCGAACCATACCAACCGAAGTAGTCGGTATACCGAAGTTTCGGTATACCGAACTTTTTGGTTGGTAACGATTTGCATATTTTCAAACCGAACTAGTTTGGTATGGTAATGGTACAATGTCAAAAAGTCCGGTATCGTACCAAGCCCACCCCTAAGTTTAGAGGCTTCGATCCATTTCGGGTATGAAATTGAAATCTTCAATTTTGAATTTAGTTTAGAGATATGTTTTGGATTATGATTGATTTTTTTTTGTGAGTGATTTGATAGATAATTAGGATTGATTTTTTTTTTTGTACATTGCATTTCATACCTAATTTATATGTGCATTATTTTTGCATTGTGATTTGCTTGCCTTTTTTAGTTTGTAGTTAGTTTGATTGTTTTTATTGATCGTTATATAATTTTAGGTTAAATGTGAAAAAACCTCACTCAAGTATTGCCTATTTTCAAAAAACCACACACATCTTTTTTTTTTAAACATACCTCAACTATGTCTTCAACAAATTTTTTTTTGAAAAACCTCACTCACTCATGCATTGAAAACATAGTTGAAGGAGGTTTTTATATAAAAAAAAGTTGTGTGGTTTTTTAAAAATCACCAATACTTAAGTTAGGTTTTTTCATATTTAGCTTTATTTTATGAGTCCATCAAAATTATTTTAGCATGTGCAATTTGCACAGGGTAGCACTACTATAACATATGATAAGAGAGGTTAGTGAAAAACATAGTTTGTAATGCATGTTTCAGATATGAGTATAGTTGCAATAATTCAACCATTCCTGCATGGTATCCTGTAAAAGGTGTATTCAGATGTTCGATCTGAAGTAAGCAACACTAGATTATTAAGATTAATGCTAAAATATGTAAGGATTTTTACAAATAAATTTGGAAACATATCTAATATTGTTTGAATGTATAGACAAACTATAAAATGGGGAAAAAACAATAACTACTAAAAACGTGTCCAAAATTATGGGTGCACATAATTTATCATGTAGTAATGTACAGCAAGTTCAAAATTAAAATACTAATCTGAAACCCTGGTGTGAGGATCTCAATTGACACCCTTCTCTATCCCTGTAGGAAAGATTTACTATGACTAAAGCTATACGCACAATGGTCAAAAAATGCAAATGAAAATACTAGATCACCAAATTGAACACATTGCACATATTTATCTAACATTCACAAATAAAGAAATAGCATCATGAATAGCAGGCAAATCTTTGAGAAATGAAATGACTTACCACATCAGACATATGAAGAGTCTCTTGCAAGTTTCTCCAAAGCGTTTCTTTTAACGCATGAACATCAACTTGTTTAGATACTTTGTCATATTGTATATCGACTTTGTTTACCTAACATTATCAAATAAATAAAAAAACAAGTATAAGTTAAACACAAGTAGTTGATATATCGGAGTACACTCTAGTGCTCTTGCACTTGAAAGTTGAAACTCTTGTATGAACCCTCTGAATCTCCTAAAGTGGGAAATTTCTAGCAGTTAGCAATTACATCTAACTGACACGATTAGATGAAACAGTAGTGCCAGCAACTACAGAGTTTCTAACAAAAAGTAAATTTATTTTGATAAACAACAAAAACTGAAAATTTGAAACCTAGCTTGATAAACATTATTGGCCCATAACTTGGTTTTAACCATTTGGATCAATTAAGTTTCTTATTTGGTAAGAAACTGACGAGGCTTCAGGAGATCCAACCGATAGAGATAAAGAAAGTGAAATCGATATGTATTAGGGCACACAGGCCAACCATATATATGAATACATACAAGATAGGATAAGCACGTGTCATGTATATATATATATATATATATATTAACAATCCCTCTCAAACCCATGGTGGATCAACAGGAGTGAATTTGGAAAGCAACGTCTGATGTTGGGCCTTCATCTTTGATTTTGTAAAGAAATCCGCACAATGAGCTTCGGAAGACACATAATGAAGGGATATGACCTTAGGAACGCGTTCCATAGTAAAGAAAGCATCAACACCATATGTTTAGTACGCTCATGCTTGCCCGGATTAGAGACAATTCTGATGGTACTCTTATTGTCACAAAATAAAGGTATGGGCTTCGAAACACGATCAAAATCCTCTAGTAACCATCGTAACCATCCCACTTCTGTTGTGTTTGAGCCGAAGTTCCACCTCCAAACTAGAACAAGATACTGTAGTCTGCTTCTTGGTCTTCTAAGAAATGAGAGACGTCTCAAGAAAGACACAATAGCCCGTGATGGATCGCCTATCATCATGATTACTAGCCTAGGTGGCATCAGTAAAGGCCTTCAGTGCTTGTGGCAATGTAATGCCCCGGCCCCAAACTCAGACAATTTATTTATTAATAGTACAACTACCCACCACAGGTTGCCTCTCAAAAGCTGGTTAACCGAATTGGTAACTCTTGATCATAGGCAATTATATATATTTTAATTAATTATTCCTCGAATTCCCGATATGGGACAAATTCTTCTAATCCCCCCCCCCCCCCCGGCTCTTTTTATCCCCGGGTTCAATCAATCACGTGGGCCCCATCATTGAGCGCCACGTCATCCAAGCAAGGCAACAGCATGCCATGCTGCTCCTCAGTCCTCACGTGGGCCCCGCCCACCACTTCCAACCCATTTAATTGTATTCATCATATTTACAACTATGCCATTCACATATATATTACTAATATGTACAACTATTATATACTATATTATATATTTTGAAATTACGGGGTGTTACAGGCAAGGACTTAAAAAAGAATAGGGATCGAATGATCGTTCCACAAAGGTAGCAAAGTACTCGAAGCAAATGTCATAGTGCACAGACGTGGGAGCAAACACAAACTGGCTCAGAACATGGACAACATGAGAAATCTCTGGTCGGGTAATGGTGAGATATACAAGACTACCCATAAGATGTTGGTATCGAGTAGAATCAGGAAGATGAATCACATTTGCTGCCCTCCAAGTTAAGTTCCATAGGAGTTGTTTCAGTACGAGTATCAGAGATATTTGCACGGGCCAGAAGATTTGCGATATATTTTCACTGAGAAATCAGATACCGTAGGTACTAGAGGTAACTTCAATCCAAGAAAATATCGTAGCAGGCCAAGATCAACCATAGCAAACTGATTATGTAAATAGGTTTTCACAGTCTTAATATGGGCTTGTAAGAATCATATCATCCACATATAGCAACAAAATTGTGCAACCTTTTTCAGAGGAGTGAATGAACATAGGCGGATCATAGGCACTCTGACGAAATCCAGCAGAGCAAACTGTGGAACTAAAACGCTACCAAACCCGTGGAGCCTGTTTGAGACTATAGAGTGCACGTCGCAGATGACATACAGTATTTAAGGGATGACGTAGACCAGGTGGATGAAAAGTATAAACTTTTTCACGATGCTTACCAAAGAAGGCATTCTTCACATCCAACTGCCACATGCCAGTTACGGGCAGCAGCAATAGCAACAACAGTCTTTACAGTGGTCACGTGTCAACAGGAGCAAAAGTTTCCTGATAATCAATCCCAAATTCGTGTTGAAAACTTCATGCAACAAGACGAACCTTGCAGCGCTCAATAGTGCCATTAGACCGGATTTTGATCTTATATACCCACTTGCATATAATCGGTCGTACTCCTGAAGTCCCAGATGTTTATTTTGCTTAAAGCATCCAACTTATCTGCCATAGCTTGTTGCCAAACAGGAACATGTGATGCTTCATTGAAGTTTTGAGGTTCAATATGAGAACGAATAGTAGCAAGGAAAGCAGCAGACTCAGGATTACCTAGGGATGGGTAGGTAAGTCGAAAAGGACGGTGGGACCTCAAAGGATAGCGAGGCTCAAGGGGATCAGCAAGTGGAGGCACTGTAGGAGCCGGTGAAGGCATTGATGGTTCATGTGTCATGGGTCGAGCACGACGAGTAAAGTAATGCGGAAGTGGCTGAATACGAAGACGAGTTAAGGAGATGGTAGAAGACCAGAAACAGAGGAGAACTCTTGTGTGGGTGTGGGCATGATATGAGGTGCTAGAATCATAGGAAAGGAATCAAGGTGGAAGAAAGATACAGAAAATCCAAAGAATGAGGATCAATGTAGGAGAGTCAATTTTACCGAAGTAGAATCAATTTTCTACAAAGTGAACATCACGAGACAAGAAGACGTCTTGTTTTGAGATCATAGCAATGATAACCAGTGTTCTAAAAGTCGATGGGGGCCTCGCTCCTAGACCTTGTAAGTGGAGCCTAGGCGGCTAGGCGCAAGGCGGTTTTTTCTATTTAAAATATTTATAAGAAAATGTATTCTTGCATAAAATACAAGATATATATCATAATTCAAAAATTATAAATGGTAATTAGCTCAATGGTAGAAAGCTTGTTTTGTGTATTGCACATTATCAAGATTTCAACAAGAGAGGCAATTGATTTGAGATTTTGAGGATTTGGGGAAAGCAAGAGCGATTTGGGGAATTTCTGATTTAGGAATTTGGGTTTTTGGGAAGCGAGAGAAAGAGAGACGGGGGTCAGGGATTTTGAGAATGTGGGGATTTAAGTGAACCGATTCACTTAACAAACAAACAAACATCCGGCGCAGACCTGCTAAGCAGCCAAACCAATTTTTTAAAATGTCTAGGCCCTAGGCGAGCCGACTGGAGACGGCCTAGCGCATAGGCAGGGCCTAGGCGGCCGCCTAGGGGAATTTTTAGAACTCTAATTTATAGCCCTTTCGCTCAAGATCATAACCAAAGAAAAATACACTCAACAGGTTGTTCGGATAATTTGTTACGTTCACGAAATTGAAGGAGAACATAACAAACACAACAAAAAATCCGAAGGTGGTTATACGATGGTGGTATGCCCTTGAGACTAGAGAAAGGAGTATTGCCACCAATGCAATCGAAGGCTGGATATTGATTATGTAAACAACAGAAGAGAAGCTTCATCCCAAAACTAAGGAGAAATAGAGGCAGAAAGAAGCAAGGCCCTAGTGGTTTCAATGATATGCCTTAGTTTTCTTTCTGCAGTGCCATTTTGAGCATGAGCACCAGGACAAGACAATTTAAGAAAAGTTTCCTGGGTGACCAGAAAGTTTCTAAACTCCGTAGACATATGCTCTCCACCGGAGTCAGACTAAAAGGTTTTGATCTTAAGATTGTCTATGTGGTAATCATTGTGACAAAAGTTTTTACATACTAAAAAATTGGCTGCGAGAGTACATGAAATAAATTCATGTAAAATGAGAGTAATTATCAATGAAAACAACATAATATTTATGTCCTAAGTTGGATACATGAGGAGAAGGCCTCCAAATACCAGATTACAAAGGTCAAACAAGGCAGAATTATAACTATTACTCGAATGATAAGATAACTGAGTTTGTTTACTGAGATAGCAACTCAAACAGTTATTAAGGGTAGGAGTACAATGCTTAGACACACTACCGAAATAATGAGAATAATTAGGAAGAACAATGATGACCTAAACGTTGATACCAAACACTATGTTAGGAATAGTAGAACTTAAGGCTTTGGCAATTGGGATGTGCAAGTGATCCATGACAGAGGTGCCATTATACCTACGGCCAGTCCCAAATATTGCCCCAGTCCTGCGATCCTGTATGAGATAAGAAGTATAGTCAAATGTAATGGTGCAATTGTGATCAACAATTTGTCCAACAGAAATTAAGTTCATAGATAAATTAGAAATATGAAGGACTGAGGGAAAAGAAAATGTTAGAGATAAGAAATCCCCTTGTTGGAAAATAGGGAGGAGATCTCCAGAGACAATAAGCACATAATTAAAAGAGAGAAGGAGAACAATTATGGACAATAGAAGCATCAGAGGCTATGTGACAGGAAGCACCTGATTCAAGGATCCATGGAGGCTGCAAAGACAAGCGAGGTGGGGTGGCACTCATGGCTTGTAGCAGATGAGTTGGAATAATTGAAGAAGAAGAAGAGACACTGGGAGCAGTAATGCCCATCTAATGAAACTGAAGACCGAGTTATTGAGATATGAGCTGACGAAGCTATGCAGGAGGATAAGCACTAGAGGTTTCAATAGGAGCTGCTACAGGAGGTTTCCGAGTCAAGCGCAAGCGTTGTGACACTGATCTATGGTGTGCCCAAAAATGTGACAATACACTGTTTCTTTGGCTTCATTGGATGGAAAGAAGACAAGCTATGCTGCAAAGGTGGTTGTGGAGGGACAGTTGGTGTGACAACCAACACAAAAGTAAACTGTGGAGTAGGAAGAAGAGCAGTGGTCCGCAGATTGGTCTCCTTGGTTAAGACAGTTGATTTGGCATGTTCCTAGAACTGCCTCACAAGTCATAAGTAACTTCGAATAATTATGAACTTTGGACGAAGCATCATCAAAAACTCATAAAGACAGTTTCGATTATGCAATGCTACACACTTAGTCTTCTTATAGGGCACGTCAATGTTGCCACAAATTTTGAAGAGAAGCAAAGAAATCTGATACGGATTGATCTCCCTGAATGGTTGCAGCAAGTTCCTGATTCAAGGCTAGGGCTGTAACTTGGACCGGACGGGATCGGACAACCATATATTCAAGCTCGGACCGAAATTCTACTCGGACGGGCTGATGTCCGGCTCGGTCTAGGTCGGACAAAAATTTTATAGTCCGGGCCCGGTTCGATAAAGCATCGAACCGCAATAATACTCGGACGGACTATGTCCGGCTCGAGCTCGGTAAAGAATCAGACCTAATAATTTGTTCCAGTTCGGTTCGTATAACGGTTCAGACAGTCCACGGTCGAGTCATTTCTCGAGCCGGACTCAGACGGACGACGGACCGTCCTGTTCATTTTACACCCCTATTCAAGGCATACTCACAAGCATGTCCTGGGAGCTCATAAGTTTCTCGAAGATGTGTTCAAATGGTCTTTGCAGACGGAAGAAGAGCAATTTGACGACAGATGAAGACTTCAATGGAATAACAAAGAATGCCATGTACTCGGGAATCTAGAGTTTTCCACTCCTTAAGAGTTTGAGTGGATGCAGTGGAAGAGGTAACAGTAGAATCCTAAGGAGTAGGAGGTGTGTGGATTGCGGGTCTTTCGTAAGATGATGAGCAAGGCCATAATCTTGTAGAAACGCAAGTATGTGTAGAGACCAAGTTTGATAATTTCCTGGGCCCGATAATTTTTCGGGTGTAATAGGTATGTAGTGGATAGGCAAGGTAGAAAAAGTAGAAGCCATGGTCGACATTCCGAGTTCGAAATTTGATCTGAATAGTGTTTGGTTGGACCGGACAGAACCCGATTCAGTTCGGCTGGCCGGGTTTGGGTGGACAGGATCATGTCTGGATTATGATGCGGATCAGGTCGGATTAGTGGGTCGGTTCCAGCAAACAAAAACACAAAGAAGCTAGGGTTTAGGTTTGCGGCGCATGATGTAGTTGCACCAGGAAGAGCGGCAGCTCAGGGAAAGCGGCAGCGAGGGTTCGTACAAAACCCTAGGGTATGGATTCAGTGGCCGATGGGAAGGAAAGCAAGAAAAGGCGGTTGCAATTGGCGAAGGTTCGGGCTGACGTCAGTTGGGCATGCTCAGGCCGAATGAGGTAGCGTCAGGACTAGAGACTGCTCTTGTCTGTGTTGCTTTTGCTGTTGGCAAATGGAGGCCGGGGCTTGGAGATGGATTTGGATTTGAATTTGAATTTGAATTTGAATTTGAATTTGAATTTGGAATTGAGATTTGGGTTTGCTATCGAGTTCGGTCAGGTCCGGATCTGATTTTGAATTTGGATTTGGGATCCAAATTTAGTGGGGATTGATTTAGGTCTGAATTTCTCTATTTTGAATTTGATGATCAAGAGCAATGAGGCTATGATTCCATGGCAGAGATATAGAAAAAATATATAGAGAGGGTAGCGATCGGGTGAGAATCGTTCTCACTATAAGCTTCGTGAAAACTCAACGTCTATCCATCCTATGGATGATCCAAATCGTTCACATTGTTTAACATGACCAAATTAGTCTAGAAATATAAAATCAAGTCATTTAAAATTTATTTGTCCATGCATCATGTCATTATAAAAATAACGTTTTTTCACCCATACAATTTTGTAACATTTAAATGCATGGGCAAACGAATTTCGAACAACTTGATTCTCATCCATAGACTAAGTTAGTCATGTAAATTAAAATGAACGGTTCGAATCTTTCAACTAATGTCTCAAACAAAAATTCTAACATGGTTCTCACCAAAAGAGTTCTCACTCAGCACCCTCACTAATGTCTCATAGATTCATACGTACAAAGCTATGAACCCTCAAATAAGTACTGTTCTTGAGGGTTTAGGGGTTTATAAGATAGTTTTTTCTTCTAATAGGGGTTTATACTTTATAGCAGAGTTGAAAAGTCAAAGGCTCAAAGGGCCTATTACAAATTCAGTGTCAAGCTGGGAGCCTAAACTATATTTCCCCTAAATTTGATGTAGTCATCCAGGTATATTTGACATGTACATACACCATTTGCAACATAAGAATTTTATCCTTAAAGAGTCAAAACTCGAAGGCTCATTCTATTTCTATTAGTCTTGGTTCAAGAAAGGTCCAAACCTGACGTGCTGGGCGAACAAGAGTTCCTGGCTCTTCAGTATCACTATTATAAGTTCCGATGTCAAAGTGGTCATTTCCCATAATATCATCATCCCACGACTCAAATGGAATGGAATCACCGTCTTGTCTTAAATCATCTATAAACATGAAACATGAAAGTATGAGTATCAAAGGTGAAAGTCCGAGGAGGAAACAAAAAGTGTACTCATTTTAAATTTTATTTCACATAATTTGTAGGAGAACGACAGTATTTCAATTTATAAACAAAAAAAGAAGGCAGACTCAAAACAATCAAAAAGGTATTAGGTAAAATACATTATTACATTTATACTAAAATTTCCTTCTTTTATGCATGAATTTCCCCTCATTTCAGTGTTAATCTAGTTCATACTATCTGTAACTTGAAAGGCATGGTTGGCCCCAACCAAATCAGTTATTTGACAGTGGCAAACAAACACTAGGGGAGCTAAAGAACTCCTAAACATGGAAAAAATGTGAATCAAGATATGATTAACTACAAAACATAAAATGCGTTCATATTCAAATAGATGAAATTAAAACTGTAATATGGCACAGAGAATCATCCTAGTCAAAGAATAACATATTCAACAATCCCAAATCAAATATATACAGATGAATCTTCTATATAATATTGAAACCTGTTCAGTTACTTTCTCAAACAGACGACATCTAAAAGATACATAACATATATTAAGAAATAGCAGCTTGTAAATATCCAATACAGACAATGCCGCACTCTCAATAGATTGCAACTGTCTACCATGGCTATTTCACCTCCACCAACGAAATAATCCATTTTGAAGATGCTAAAGTATAAATATAAATCCATCAGCCCTCAAAATAACTTTGGAGTTCTAATGGCTAGGGCATTTGACATGGTATTAGAGCCATCTAAGTTTAATTCCCACCTGGTGCGTAATTCCAATGGATTTTCATCAAAAATTGAATACCAAAGCATAAAAGTTAAGGTCTCTCTTCACAAAACAGGTGCTAGACCACCGAGGTTGTGCCAAAGTATAAGCATCAATCCCTTAACCCTCACAAAAACTTCGGAGTATTGGTGTAGTGTGAGGGACACTGGCAGAAGGCAAACATAAGAGGTTTGAATATCTCAAATAATTGCATTTTCAAGTTATTTACAACATGGAAGAGTGGGGCCTAAGGTAAATACATCTAAGTTACAATAAGTTATTTATGTATCGATTCTAAATCTAGTTTCTAGCTAGAATACTGTTTAGAGATGAGTGTTGGAACATCCATAAGTATCATTTAAAAACTATCTAGTGTTTATTGTAGAAATAATCTTCGAATATTAGACAATACATCTTCTACATTAGCCATCACATTGGTAATCATTAAAATCGTAGCAAATACCACATGTACAGGAAAGCAGTACATCAACTTAAATACTGCACGTCAAGTTATAGAGGTTTGGTATGTCAGACCCAAACTTAAAGTCAATAGAGAACCAGATCCGGAACTAAGCCCGACTCCTTTTAC
The DNA here is from genome assembly GCA_017893485.1 of Hemerocallis citrina. Classification (NCBI taxonomy): domain Eukaryota; kingdom Viridiplantae; phylum Streptophyta; class Magnoliopsida; order Asparagales; family Asphodelaceae; genus Hemerocallis; species Hemerocallis citrina. The sequence continues at coordinate 322,150,526 of CM030360.1, read as the reverse complement.
CTCTTTCCTTTCCGATGTCCTGTTTGTTCCCTTGACGAGCTCTTGACTCAAAACAATTAACATTTTGGCGCCAGTCAAAATATTAAAAAAAATCAACATTTTGGCATATGTTTAAAATTAGTATAGCTTGTACTAAGTTTCTCCAAGTTTTTCTAAAATTCAAGAATAAGTCATGCAATAGCTTATTCTTTTATCAAATATTGACTGAATTATATAAGCTCACGCAATATAGGCTGAAAGACTTAACTAGTCTGCTACTTCACCTGCATCTTCTACCCTTTAGATAAAAGGAGCTATATTGGCCATAATGATGCAGGTTAGTAGTGAGAAAATATTTTAAATCATATGTAGATCCATTGTCATTAATTCATTATTCCGATTATCATAAATTGTTAGAATACAAGTGCAATTTTTCTCAACCCTTCTACAACTTCGAAGTTTTAACTTAGTGGCAGGGGCTTTCACTTGGTATCAGAGCAACCCAGATTCGAATCCCACCGGCTACGCAATTTAAATGCAAATTAAACAAAAATATACCGTGCATAGTCCAGGTCTCGCCCCACAATTTGTTGGGCTTTATCTCTTTTCTTTGGCTCATAAAAAATGGGCTCTTAAACTGAGGGTGTGTGTTAGAATACAAGTGTAATTTCTCTCAAGCCTTATACAACTTCAAAGTTTTAGCTTAGACTTTCACATAAATAAATAAACATAAAAGTTCTCTTAAAAGAAGTGCAATAGCCCTATTTCTCTAGCTCTTGGACCTTGTGTCACTTTCTAAGATTAGTTGCAGTGCATCTATCTCTGGTCCATAATGCATAGTATATGGTGCATGGTAAAAAAGAATTTGATATTTGCCATGTAAAACCTTCTTTTTTCAAGCACAACATAAAGCACCATTTTGAGTAGCTGAATTGCAAGTTTGAATGACGTGTCACAGATTTTAAAATCTATCGTCTGATAAACACAATTATATGATAATTTTAAATTTCTACTTTTCTATTGACTAATATCAGGTGATATTTCCTTCTGCCAAGTTCCCAACATTTTACCCAAAGATCTACCAATTTCTCTTCTTCTCCAAGGGAAAAAAGTTTCCAGTAAGCCTCCCTTTCCCCGGGATTGTGATGATATGACAACCTTCTCCAACGATCACTCAACCTATCACCCATGATCAATCGACAATGACAGGAAATCTTTCTTTTGGCTCTCATCAGATTGGAGAGGAAATAACAGAGACGACAAGGTCAGTAACCCTTCTCCGTGCTCATCACTCCTCTGCTCTACTACTTGCCTCTTTCATGTTCACATTTTAATTACGCCCTAGGTTATCAACTATTTTATGATTAAAATAGGTGCCCATGTTTTGTAATATATAGTTGCATGGTTAATATAAACTAGATATTCAGCATTTGCAGGGAACAGGAGAGGTAGTTTTAATCTTTAAATTTGAGGGTGATATTGTTTGGAGTTTCAAATGGTTAAAGTATTTGGTTTTGTTCCATGTTACACGGAACCCCTCTATTACGTACTCGTGCCGTATCGCACAGGTGCTGGACTCACAAATCCAGCACAGAACTTGATACTTTACGGTAGTTTTTCAAAATCTTCTTTGTATCAGCGTGACATGTTGCATCGTGTCCATGCTTCTTAGGTTTAGTTTAAGTGAACAGTTGATACGGTATGGAACTCAAAATGTATGGTTGAGATACTTAAGTGGTAGTTGTCCACAGAACACACAACCTCAAGTCTCCAGTTACAATCATGAGACAATAATCTGCATATGAGAATACCACTGCCACAATACATGATATGATACAATACCTAACAAGAAAAACATAAGGTCCCAACTTCTTTGCTATTTGCATATGAGAAAACCAATGTCAAAATTCATGATATGTTACAATACCTAACAAGAAAAACATGATAGTGATACACTGGTAATACCATAAGATCCCAACTTGCAACTCCAGGTATATCCATAACATAAAGATTACCTAAATATCAAATCCTATAAAACCATGAAAAACAACACTTGCCAAGTTAATGTTTAACAATAAGAATCTAACATTTCCTTGAGGTCACGTAAGTTGTCTAGTGGACTCCACAATAATGTCATCAACAATGCACATCGGCCATCCACTTGATTATCAAACACAAGTGCATAATTAATGTTGTCTAACATATATTATATTACAGAGCATGGCCATGATACTAAACGATAATCTGCACCAAGGATATGTGTTGGCAACCGTCAGAGAAGACATCTTCTAAAAAAAAGTGCCAATAGAGCAGGCCTCGTGACATTGTATCCCTATGGTCGTATCCTCCATGGATTCACAAAAATGTGCTCACCTCTAATTATAGAGACAACCGTTGAAAATAAGAAGCACAGTGCATGAGATATAAACCACATATATATTGCATAAATAAGAAAAATGATACACAGAGAACTAAGTCAACTAACACCCCCCCCCCCCCCCCCCCAAAAAAAAAAGAAGAGGAAACCTAAAATTAGATACAGCTTGCATATTAAAAGGTTTCATAATTTAAGTGGAGAGGAAGACGTAACCGACCTAGCTCACCTGATTGTTTTCTTGCTTTTTTCCCAAGACACTACAAGGTAGATAAAATTAAATTATCAAAGGCAAAAGGAAGAAAAAATATACAAATTACCAAATAGTTATTTCAGCAATTGCCCTTACCATGACATCAGGGAGAATAAACAACCTGACAAGACTTTCAGGTTCGTAATGACAATCTTCTGGAAGTGTGAAATTGCAGGGGGTTCTGTTTACTGGTAGTAGGATAGATTTTGGATTTTTAGGGAGTGCAAAAATCTCAGCCATGTCCTTTTCCAGAGATTTCATGAAATCGAGATCAACTGCTCCTTTTTTTATTTGTACCTTCTTGCTTGCTAATTTGGATTCATTATCTGCAGTAGGATTTGGTTCCAATCCTACAACAATGAGCATGAATGAATATTCACACCAATATCAAAAGCAGTTAAAGTAAAGAGAAATGTTACAGGGTTCTACCGTTGGTTCTCCGAAACTTCCAATGATCGGGACCTGCCCAAGCATTTGATTTTGAAGTGAGCCCCAATCCTAGAGACAAGAAATCAGCAATTTTCTCAAGCTTTTGGTCTAAAGTAGGATCCCTGATTGTATAATCACCATTTCCCTAAAACACAACAAATGTTCTATTAGCAGACGACTATGCCAGTTTAAAATACAGTGCATGATGAAGGCTGTGCATTGGGACAGACTGACCAGATTTCCGACCTGCCAAACCCAAGGATATAGAATTTTTGTTAGTTTTTAACCTGCCCAGATCCTGATGAGCAAGTCTCAAACTCTTAAAAACCTTACCTAACCTAAAGTTGAACAAACTCATAACTCGACCATAACCTAAACCACCGAAAAACCCGAAACTTTATATATATATGTGTGTGTGTGTGTGTACTCGCGCGCGCATATATTATTTTATTAAAATAGTATTCTCCATATATTCAGAGACTAAAGGTAGAAATGTGTTGTATTAAAAGGAATACAATGTTTTTTTAGTCGAAAAGGAATACAATGTTTTTTTAGTCAAAAAGGAATACAATGTTTGTAATCAAAAAATAAATTCATATTAACTAGAGAGATACCAAAACAAAAAGAAAAATTATAAACTTGTAGCATTGACCTGTTTAGCCTGAACGATGAGAGAGAGGGAGAGAAAAAGAAAGAAGAAAAAAAACCCAAGTTGAAATACAATGAGCATGTTAACTCTTAAAAATTCGCCCAACTATACAGGTCCTTAGTGCATGACATATACCTCTGGATAGCTCATAAAATTTGCATTTTCATTGGTGAAGCTGTCGTTGGGATCATCTTGGTTGAAACTTGCATGATCATTGTGATCAAAACTTTCACAATCATCAAATGCATTGCCTTCTACATCAAAATGATCATTATCATCCATATCTTCTTGAACCACTGGCTGCTGTGATACAGGGAATAAATCTGATGGCCTACGATTATCTTCATCAAATTGACTAACAATCTCTCTCAAAGTCGGTGAAATATCATTTTTTCCAGACATAGATATAATCATCTGCTCAATGTGTTCTACGAAAGAATAAGAAAACAAACAAGTAAAGAAGACCATAATTAGATTTTTGCACACTCGACTGATGGACTGCTTAGTTGAATAAGGTATTTGTACCTTTAAGAGATGATAGATCAAATATATCAGCATCATGATTCTTTTCTTTGCATAAACTATTTTTCTCAGGGCACTCAAATGAATCAAAAAGCACACGACAATCACCATACACTCCAAGGTTATTTAACAAAAGACCCTTGGCACCACCTTCATCAAACTGAGCCGATGTTTGATGATAAAGAGGATCCACAGTGAACGCGACTGGAAGATGAAATGTCGCATTAAATACATCCCAAATAGAAATCTTAGGGTTGAAAATTCTTTTTCAGATAAAGCATATAACGTAGGATGGTACCATCAAACTTCTTCACATTGAGGGCTTCAAAAGAAGACTCCAGTGTGGTTAAAGGTGACAACTGCATGTAACTCACAAATTTCAGTAAACATTAGCATATGCATTAATTAATGAATTAATCATTAATCAGCACTGAAAATGTATACCTTCTTGTTTGCATTTTTCTTGGTAAGTCCATCAACCTGCTCGGTTTGAACGTGATTGGCATCTCCCTCGTCCTCTGTGATGATTAAAAATAATAATGCTAGAATGTCTATCAGAAATTTTTAAAATTTTTCTACCTCTTAAGACTAATAAACTTGTCCGTGGAAGAGGTTAAAAGTAAAAATGAACAGATAAACAACATAATTTGAAACAAAATATAGACAGATAATACAGAAAATTTTCTAACGCTAAGCCATAAATTCTCAAAGTCTCCCTGGTTCGTCAGCACATGTTTTATCGCCACTAAAAATGAATACACTGTCAGTTTTCTCAAATTTTCAAAGTCTTCCTGGTTTCAAGTGTGAGTGAGTGGGAGTGGCGAAATGAATACACAGTCAGTGGGAGTGGAGAAATGAGATAGGAAAGTGTGAGTGATAAAGAGACATGAACGAGAGAGTAGCATGAGAGGAGGACCAGGAGGTTAAAAAATGATAGGGGTATCACAGGCTTAGAGGTTATACCCATACTTCGAGTTAGAGGAAACTATTGAATATTAATTCAAATTTCATATAGCACTAGATTTGCCCGTGGGCACGTGCCTATGGCACGTCATCGGAACGATACAAAACACGAAAAGCCATGTAAACAGTAAAACAATAATTATGTAGCTCAAGTTTGAATAGTATGACAATAATTAGTTATAAATAAAAGTCTATGTTGAAAAATAATTATAAATGGGGGTATATAAAATCTAACTTCTTAGAACTTTAAGTGTGGAAAATAATGAAATTTAATTGTTGAAAAGATATTTGCTATTAAAAATTCTGAAATTTTACAAAACCGAAATCTTAAAATCAAAATTTCTAAGTAAATAAAGAAAGAATGAGAGAGAGATAGAGAGATAGAGAGAAAGAGAGAAATATTAAAAAGTAAAGAGAGAAGAGAGAGATAGTAATAAAGTAATGATTTTTTAGGGGGGGGGGGGGGATTTTGGTTTTGGGTTTGAAATTTTGGAGGGAAAATGTGTTTTGTGAGGTTTGATATGGGTCTTTGATTTTGGGGGGGATTGATTGTGAGCCACTTGATAGTTTTGTTTGTAATTTATTATATAGATTGTACCTAGGGGGTGGCAATTTTACAAGATAACCAGACCCAAATTTTAGGGTATGGATCGTCCAAAATAGATCCATTAACTTAATGCAGAGGGTATGGATCCTAAAAGTAGATCCATTTTCTTACTGGATCCAAATGCGGATCCTTGACGATATGAACTCAATAACCCGATGGAAAACCCGAAATCTATATGATAAAACACAAAAAAAGCTATCAAGTGGCTCTCCTTCAATCCCCCCAAAATCGAAGGCCCAGATCTAACCTCACAAAACACATTTTCCCTCCCAAAAGTTTCCCCCCAAAACTCAAATTCAAATCCCTCCCAAAACAACTCCTTTATTTATTTAATTATCTCTCTCTCTCTGTATATATATATATATACACAGTTACGGAAACATGGACTTTTATACCCCAATTTATAATTATTTTTTCAACATATACTAATGAAAATATGGACTTTTATTTACAACTAATTATTGTCATACTATTCAAACTTGAGTTATATAATTGTTGATTTACTGTTACAAGGCTTTTCATATGTTGTATCGTTCTAAAGACGTGCCGTAGGCACGTGCCCACGGGCAAATCTAGTATATTTATATGTATCTATTTGTGTATGTTAAATTCAATATATATTGCTAAATGCATATAGAGTTTAATCATTTAATGCTTATGAGCCATTGAGAAAAAAGTATATTTTTGATCATATAATTCTTATTTATATGTGCTACTGCTTTTTTCGGTGCGGGAGTAACCAGATGATGTGGATTCTTTTGTGGAACAGTCGAGAATCTGACTTTTTTACTTCCGTTGACGTTGACTGCCGTGATCGCTTCCTCTTCACCTGCAAAACGCCTGAAACACCGGGATTGATCCCGGCGATAGGCCCTCCGACGCTCTAGTCAGCATTCAGGAAGATTAAGATAGAGCTTTTTGTGGAAAAATAATTGATTACCTCTTTATGGTGGGGGTAGGGCGGTATTTATAGTCGCCTTAAGAATCAGTTTCGAGATAATAATTTATCTCTACTTCCCGGTGTTTATGGATAGAGTTTTACTCATTCATAATAAGAGGGGCGGTTTAAATCGTCTCTTAAAGATAATCACGAATTTGAATTACTCTTTTTTTAATATATTGGATTTGTTCATAATGGGCTGTCGCCCTGACCCAGTAAGACAGATCCACTTTTGGGTTGTTGGGCTTGGAAAAGACCCAATTCCCATTCTCAGACCCATTTACAGGTTGAATTACCATTTTACCCCAAAGAGCTTTGAGATTCGTGCCCGATTTAGTTCACCATATCACAAGCCCCCACTCCTGAAGACCGAGTTTCACAGCCTTTAAGGAGTAGTTCGCCCGTTTTTAATGGTTTACAGAATTTTATCAGAGTTCTCGGGGGAGTTTGGATCTTGCTCATGTGTAACGGTGTTATTTTGAGTTTATAAAATACCCAAAATTATTTTTGGAATTTTCTGGTTTTTTAGTGATTTTCTAGATTTTTCTGATTTTTCCCAATTTTTAACCATTTTTTAAATTTTTATTCAATTTCCAAATTTTAAAAAAATGAATTTTAATTAATTATCCTTCAAATAATTATTTTCGGAATATAAAAATATTTTTCCGAATTAATTTTTTTTTTGAATTTTTAATTAATTTTCTTCGAATTTTTTGTTATTTTTCGAAATATTTAAATAATAAATTCAATTTAACGATTAAATTAAAAAAATAAAGATATTACATGGATTAATCATGGCCGTTGATCACGAAGAGGCACGAATCAGAAGGCGATGCATTTCCCTTCTTTTCTGATCGGTTTCGCCTCGGCTCGCCAAGCTGCCGCACTAGACAACGACGATCGTTGACTCGGTCAATGGTTGACCGTTGACCCCGCTGCAGCACTTTTTTTCTTTTTTCTATGTCCTCCGTCTTCGACTTCTTCTTTCTCCTTCAACTTAGTCCTTGCCCCTGCACCCGCGATCCCCTGCCAACCGAACTCGCTTGATGACGACGATGGGCGAGGCGAGGAGAGGCAGAGCGGCGGGTGGTCGCTCGAGCGGGAGGCAGGGTGAGCGCGTCGACGGAAGAAGGGAGGAGCAGGACCTGGGGCAGTTTCGGGAGCAGGGCAGGGGAGAGAGTGGCTCGAGCGGTGTCATTGACGGCTTCGATGGGTTTCGGAGGTGCAGCTTCGGCGTACGGCGATGGGTTTTCGAGCTCGACAGGCCATGGGTTCGGCCTCTTAGAGCTCGGGGAGCAGTTGTGCTTTGCCGATGGAGGGGGAGCTCGATGGCGGAGGAGCTTGGCGAGGAGTGGACGTGGAGGTCGACGGCGAGGAGTTCGACGAGGAACGGAGGGTTCGTCAAGCTGGAGCTGGAGCTCGGCGAAGGAGGGGTTGGCGATGATGAAGTTGGGCGAGCTCGGCGAACGGGAGATGGGGTCGAACTCGGCAGTGAGCAGCTCGACGAGGACTTGCGAATTATGTTCGAACATGTTGTGTGGTTGTACTCCACGCAGCATTATTGGGTGGACTTAGCTTGGGTTGATCATATTAAATGATTGAATCTGTATGCGTTTGAAGGGTGTAAAAGCTTCTTGCCCAGTCATCCAGCTCATTGCAAAGATGGAATGGTACCAAACAATCTATTGCTTTGGAGCTCCAAACGTCGATAAGTACTTCGCCTTCTTCACATAATCTCCGTTCGGGAATTTCGTCGATCTTGATGAGACCTCGGGGAATTCCGCGATAACGGTGATCCATACCTTCATAATTAATTTCTTGCAGAATGAACTTTAAAGAGTTTTCATTTCTTTGATCAAGTACAATTGGCTACTTAATTTGGTGCATATACCACTTTGGCCAATTTAGGACTTCGATAGTCTCGCCTTGACTTAGCAAAATATTTCATGAGAGGAGCTTGGCGAACGGATAGGGGATTTGGCGATGGGGGTGATTCGGAAGAAGAAGAGTTTTGAAGGAGAAGGGCTTGGTTCTAAACGGGTGCAAACCCGACCCGTTAACCCCTTTTGAAGCTCTTTTGGTTGACGAATCTCAGTCGTCGATCACGATCGAGTACGCATCGGGAGGTTAGATTTTTTCCTCATTTTTTGTTCGGAACTGTGTCTGTTCGGCTCGAAACGGCGAGCGTGGCAAGCGTGCGTCGAGCTACGAATGAGTGATACGCGGCTTTTGACCGTTGACTTGTCGATGCTACTTTGCTCATTTTTTGATCGGATCACTGTTTGAGCTCAGACCGTTTGGCGAACGCTTAAATGCGGCGAACGATTGTATTGTCTGGTGAACGTTTGTGTTGCTTGGCGAACCGTTGCGATGTTTGGCGAACCGTTGTGGCGAGCTTCACTGTAACTAATTTTTGCGGAGCTACGGAGGTCCTATCCGGGTGTTTAACCACCCGCTTCGAAGTTGACTCGAAGATCTACAATTTCTCTTCAGAAATAAGTTGAAGAATCATCATTCTTCATAGTCAAAATAGTCACGTAACATTTTTGCCTTCTCGAAGTTGAGAAGAGCTTCGTATGACTTCTTTGGAAGGTCCATTCTCGGAGGCGGGTTTAGGGAGCGTCTCTAGACGAGTTAGGCTTCCGAACTCATCTGGGGTTGTTTCAGAAGCACTCGAACTGCGGGCCGAAGTCTGCATACTTGCTCGGGGGCAAGTGGCTAAAGCGGCCCTATGAACCGTGAGTGGACTCGGAACAAGGTGACGATAAGTTTTGGGAGCATTCGAATGGCGAGTCAAACTCCACACACTTGCTCGAGAGCATGTGGCTAGAGAGGCTCTATGAACCATGAGTGGACTCCGTACTCATCCAGGGGTGTTTCCGGAGCACTCGAACGACGGACCGAACTCCGCATACTTGCTCGGGGGCAAGTGGCTAAAGCGGCCGTAAGAACCGTGAGTGGACTCCGAACAAGGTGACGACAAATTTTGGGAGCACTCGAATAGCCAGTCGAACTCCACACACTTGCTCGAAAGCATGTGGCTAGAGCGGCTCTATGAACTATGAGTGGACTCCGCACTCACCCGGGGTTGTTTCAGGAGCACTCGAATGGCGGGCCGAAGTCCACATGCTTGCTCGAGAGCAAGTGGCTAAAGCAGCCCTGTGAACTGTGAATGGACTCCGAACAAGGTGACGACGAGTTTTGGGAGCACTCGAATGGCGAGTCGAACTCCGCACACTTGCTCGGGAGCATGTGGCTAGAGCGACTCTATGAACCATGAGTGGACTCTGCACTCATCCGGGGTTGTTTCAGGAGCAGTGTAGTTGAAGGCGTAAGGCGCAACACAATTTCACTACCCCATAAAAAGTCTGAGGCGCAAGGCGCAATTTGAGGCGTAAGCCTCACTTAACCGAGGCTCATTATTACATTTGGGGGTTTTTTGAATTTATAAATAAGATTACATAAACATGATAACATCATAGCAACAAAATATATCATACAATGACCAAGATGACTGTGTAAGTTATAATTTTTGTAAAACTACAATGTGTTCCTCTGTAATGTATAACTACAATGTGTTTCTTGCCCCCAAAGACGAAGTGATACAATGTGTCCCTCTGTAAAACTACAATAATATCATGTTAACCTTGAATTCATAGTTTCATATAGTAATGAGCATACAGTATTACAGTATCACAGTAATGAAGATACTTATCATACATCATTACAGTATTACACTAATGAGCATACAGTAAAATTAAAATAGTATCAAATTAAATATTGCAGTAATGAGCATACAATATTACGGTATTATAGTCTTAGTAAATGGTAAGATATTTTGAAATATTACAACAATAACATAAAGTTAGCCGCCATAAAATCTGGTCATGCTCTACACTGAAATATGATGCAATTTTTGAATAAGGCATGGTTTCATGATTATAGTAAATTATGGAATGAACTAGCTTCACAATTTCGTTTCGAAGAAACTTGCAAAAACATCATAAGCAAAGATAGACGAAAATCCAAGAAAGAAACCATACAAGTGTAAAATCAGAAAAGAAAGAAACCAGAATAGGAGGGGAGAGTCTGGATACTGAGTAAAAAGGCCGGCGGCGCAGCCGATCTGCTTCCGCTGTAGTCGTTGATCTGTTGTATGTTGTCGTGTCACCGCAGAGCTGCTTCGCTGTCGCCGCCGATGTTCAGAGGGGGAGGAGATTGATGAGGATGAGTGCACATTGAGGAGTTAGGGGGGTGGAGATTAGGATTAGAGTTTGGAATTGGGGATGAGAGAGAATTGGGGGAGTTACGGAATATGAGAAGGGTCGAAGATGGGTCGGGTTGTGAAGATGGGTCCGGTCGGGTCGGGTCTGTTATGTTCAGGCGCGCCTTTTTCTTGAGGCGAAAGCCTCAAGCCTTTGCTAAGGCGCGTTCAGGCGCAAGCCTGAGTGAAGCTTCGAACAAAAGGGAGCCTTAACTGAGGCTTGAGGCTCAAACTGTTGTTAAGCCTGAGCCTTAAGCCTGAGACTGAGCCTGAGACGAGCCTTCAACTACATTGTTCAGGAGCACTCGAACGGCGGGCCAAACCCCGCGTACTTGCTCGTGAGCAAGTAGCTAAAGTGGCTCTGTGAACTGTGAATGGACTCCGAACAAGGTGACAATGAGTTTTGGGAACACTCGAATGGTGAGTCGAACTCCGCACACTTGCTCGGGAGCATGTGGCTAAAGCGGCTCTATGAACCATGAGTGGACTCCGTACTCGTCGGAGCTGCGACACTTGTACGGCGAGATACACCCCACACACTTGCTCGGGAGCAAGCATGCCCGTGCGATCCTTGAATCCTGGATGGACTCCGCAATCATCCGTTAAAGTGTTGTGGTGAGAGAGATAATGTCGTACACATGGTGTTGGATCTGTTAATCACTCGTAACTTTTTTGCAAAAAAGAAATAAAGGACAAATGTTATTGAATAAACTAGACGGTCGCTTGAATGCGAGCCTTTATTACAGGTTTGAAGCTAACTACTTGGGGAGGGCATTAAGCGCCCTTATTGTACTTCATCGGGTGCTCGGTGTTGTTCCTTTGGGCAAACTTGTTGAGGTACCCCCGTGGAGCAGAGCTTCTAGCTCGTCTTTGAGGGCTCAACAGTCATCAGTGAGATGCCCGTGATCTTTGTGAAACTCGCACAACTTGTTCCTATCTCCTCTTCCGCTTGAGGCGTTCATCTTGGGGGGAGGTCGAAGGAGTTCCTCCTTGTCCACTTCCATGAGGATTGTAGAGATACTGGCGTTAAGTGGAGTATACTTCTCAAATTGAGACATTGGGGGTGGATGACGCTGGCCTATGACATCCTTCTGGGACTTACTGGGTTCGTCTTCGTTGGTGCTCTTCCGTTTGTTCCCAAATGAGGTCACCTTCCACTCTTGAGGTTTAATAGCATCCTCCACCCGGATGTACTTCTCGACTCTTTGAAGGAGGTCAGAGAAGTCCCAGGGAAGTCTTTTGACAAGAGAGACTGAGGTAATCATGATTTACATTGTGCCTGAAGGCAGCCATGGCTATGGCTGAGTTGAGTGAGGGGATGGACCGAGACTCGGCTGTGAAACGCCAGACATAACTCCCGAGGGACTCCCCATCTCTTCGCTTCAAGTCAAGTAGGGAGTCACTTGATTTCTTTGTCTTGTGGCTGGTGACGAAATGAGTGAGGAAGAGCTCCTCAAGTTGATCTGAGAAGATGGACCCTGAAGAGAGTAAGAGAACCACTCTCGTGTGGATCCCTTCAGGATTGCTGGGAAAGTCTTGCAGAGGAGGGAGTCGGATGCTTGGTGGATCATCATGAGAGTTTTAAAACTCTCAATGTGGTCCACCGGATCGGTTTCCCCATTGTATGGTTCGAAGGTTGGGACCTTGAAGTTAATAGGGACAGGAGCCTCAATAATCTTCTTGAAGAAGGAGGGTCTAACGGGACTGAATCTTCTTTCATGTTTTTCTCCTTCTTGCTTCAGCAATGCTAGACGATCTTCCATCTTTCGGAGACGTCAGAGGACGACGTCCTCCTGCTGATTAGATCTGGTGGATCCGTGGGACTCCTCACGTCGCGGTGAAGAAGAATGGTGAGGACTAGGCTGTCGGGTCTGAGGTGGAACTATGTTGAAGGCTTGGAGAATTTCATTCTTGATAGAAGTTCTGCCTTGGTAGCCGGCATCTCTTCATCGATTCCCACCCTGGGGGCTGTCCTGCTAATTGAAATCGGGTGCCTCCTCTCCCGGGAAAGAGTTCTTCTGTGATCTCTTGGAGAGTGGTGACCCCTTAACCCCTGGGAGAGGGGGATCTGCTTTGCCTTCGTGGAGAGGGACTCCTCCTGCGACCCCTAGGGGAGGGACTTCTCCTGTGACCCCTGGGAAAGGGGGTTCTCCTGGACTTTCTGGGAGAAAGGCTTCTCTTATTCCCCCTACGGCCTGGATGGGAGGCTTCCTCATGAGCCCTATTGAGATGGGTTCGGAGGTCAAACTCTTATTGGCGATCGATGATGATCTGATGAAGGTCAGGTAGTAACTGAGGGGGTGCGAAAGGAGTAGGAGTGTACACGGATCCCCTATTTTCGACGAATGGCCTTGTAGATGGCTCGGGGCGACTGCGGCGAAAGCCCCCCGGAGCAGCCGTGCCAGATGGAGGTGGAGCCAGTTGAAGAAGGGGTTCTTGTTGTGGTGGTTGAATGGCTAGAAGGGGTTCCTCTAGAGGAGGTGATGGTTGAGAAGCATTGGCTCTTCCGCATGAGATCGCCGCCTTTCCTTTTACGTTGATAGGGCACCTCTGGAGGATGCAACGGAGGAGGAGGGTTGGCTCATCGGCCTGAGGCCATCGCTTTCCCTTTACCTTTAGGTGGCATGCTGGAAACTTTGGTTTTTGGCGAAGGTCTAGTCGGATTTCTTTCTGTTTCCCACAGACGGCGCCAATCTGTTACTGCTTTTTTCGGTGCGGGAGTAATCAGATGATGTGGATTCTTTCGTGGAACAGTCGAGAATCTGACTTTTTGCCTGCCGTTGACGTTGACTGTTGCGATCGCTTCCTCCTCACTTGCAAATGCCTGAAACACCGGGATTGATCTCGGCGACAGGCCCTCCGACGCTCTAGTCAGTATTCAGGAAGAATAAGATAGATCTTTTTGTGGACAAATAATTGATTACCTCTTTATGGTGGGAGTAAGGTGGTATTTATAGTCGCCTTAGGGATCAGTTTCGAGATAATGATTTACCTCTACTTCCCGGTGTTTATGGATAGAGTTTTACTCATTTCATGATAAGAGAGGTGGTTTAAACCGTCTCTTAAAGATAATCACGAATTTGAATTACTCTTTAGAATATCCTGGGTTTGTTCTTAATGGGCTGTTGCCCTGACCCAGTAAGACAGATCCACTTTTGGGTTATTGGGCTTGGAAAAGACCTAGTTCCCATTCTTGGACCCGTTTACAGGTGAAATTACCGTTTTACCCCTAAGAGCTTTGAGATTCTTGCCCGATTTAAACAGTCCCGATTTAGTTCTATTTTTAACCATATCAATATGTTCAATTCATTATTTTGTTTATTAATTAATTCTATAAAATTTATTACTTTTTTTAATCAAAATTTACTATTATTATGATCAAAATGGTGACACTGGATAATCCGAAACCCAAATCTGAATCGAAACTTTGGTTGGTTTGGCTAGCCAAGTGGATCCTTCATTTCCTAGTGGGTATGGAAATGCATATGGAATCAACAGATCTTAGTGGATTCCTAGGTTGATTTTGTACGATCCGACTCAATGCCACCCTAATTATACCTTAGACTTATCTAATCATCTGATATTCTTCTAGCAAAATAATAATTTACCTATTTCATTTGTGTGTAATTCCACAACCCAGACTTACCCTCAAATCCACATTCAATTGTAAGCATGGCTAATAGCTTATATGATCAAACTTTTTATGACAAATATATGGATATAATATAAAATTGCGACCTCATCTTTTTAGAGGAACTCGGCTCGTTGTTCCATGATATGTCTATATGTATCCTGAATCCTGATTCCTGTATCGATGCCCATGGAAACATAGGTGAGATTCACTATTAACATGTAGTTTGCAAGCATCTCACAGGACAAAACCGATAATGAAACCCATAGGATTTAAATTTCTCGTTTAAAAATTCATCTTAAGCATTGTTAAGGCCAATAATCAAACCCACGTTCTTTCCTGCATCACTCCCTTGCCTCGTCACCACGGTGAATTTCCTTTTCTCATGTCAATTTAACATTTTGATGGTGCAAGAATTGCAAGTTGAAGACATTAATATGACCCCAAAGAAGGGTATTTCCAATGGCCGACATACCTGTGTCGAGTACCCATTTTTTAAATACATTTTTTGCCACTTTTAGACAAAACTGAGATAAATGCTTGAAATCCTAGTCAAAAACTTCTTGTTTACAGTTATGCTTAAACACAAAAGAGTATATCCAAAGATTTGATAGTTAGCTGATCAATGTTTTCCTACCAAAATGCTCATATTTATAATAGTTCTATGAATTTATTTAAATGTTTGCATTTTTAACAAGATAAACAATTTTTTAGTTATAGTATAATATAAGACAATTTATATTTAACATATCCACAAACGCACTTGTATCCTACTTTTTTGTAAAATCACGTATCCCCATACCCGTGTCATGTCAAGCTTGCACCTCGTACCTGTATTTGTGCTTCATAGTTTACTCACTATACCTAGCTGTAAACATACTTCTAGACACTATGCTATCTTCATTTATCGAGCAAGTTAAGAATTACATCTATCCAATTTAGGATAATTATAGCCACTATACTCCCAATTGGGAAATGCTGATAAAAAAATTGCAAACTAACCCTTATCTTCTTCACGTCCAGCTCGATTAATTCCACCAAGAACCTTATACGCCTCAGAATGCGTCGAATCAACCCTCATCGAATAAATCTTCACTCCAGCTTCCAAAGTGCAACTCGCCTAAACCAAAAATAAATAAATAAATAAAAATAACACCTAACCACAACATCCAACTTAACCCTCAAACCAATTCAAAAATCACAAAAATTCCATTGTACCTTCTGAAAATTGGTCTCCTCGTCCTCATCGGGACTCCTAACCCTAACAATCTCACTCAAATGGTCAATCAACCCCAGCTCCCACGTGTTCTTCTGGTTAATCTTCTGCTCAAATCAAACACCAAAACCATATAAATCACAATTACAACCAAATCAAGAAAATAAGTGAACTTTTTTGAAAGATTACGTTTTCGCTGGCGAGCTTGATGCAGTTGTTGAAGAGATCCAAGATCTGGCCGTTGTCGAGCAACGGGGCGGAGGAGGAGTCGGAGGCGGCTTTGGAGCGGGCGTAAGGGGGAGGGGAGAAGGCGGTGGAACGGCGGCGAATGGAGGCGGCGCGGGCAGCGGCGCGGGCCTGGGCGCGCTCGAGGTCATCGTCGTTGGGGTTGAGGTTGAGAGGGGCGAGAGGGTTGAAAGTCGGCGATTGGAGGTTGGAAGCCATTGGAATCTGATCTCCTTCGAAATTCGGAATTTTTTTTTCTTCTTCTTCTTCTAGGGTTTCGGATATTGGGGTTTTCTTTTTTCCCTCCTTGGTCACTGGTTTGAACTATGTTTCAAATTTGGGAGAGGAGACGAAGAAGGTAGAGAAGAGAATTGTATGCGGGTGGCGTACGGTACGTATTAGGGATCTACCGTTGGAGAGGGATATGTGCGCATCATAAAGCATAATGGACGGTATATAAGACGGAGGTACGGTGCGGTTTGGGGTAGAGGAATATGTACAGTGAACAGCCCATAGTATTACTGGGCTAGATGGCCTTCCCGTGGGCTGCAATTGAACCAAAGCCCGGCCTGTAGGAAAGTGCGAGACTGTGAAATGACAGACCATTAATTACATCTTTAATCTCTAATAATAATCTCTAATCTATAATCTATATAATAAAACACAAAGAAAGCTATCAAGTGATTCTCCTTCGATCCCCAAAAAATTAAAGGCCAGATCTAACCTCACAAAACATATTTTTCCTTCCAAAAGTTTTCTCCAAAACTCAAATTCAAATCTCCCACCCAAAACAACTCATGTATTTATTTAATTTTTTTCTCTTCTCCTTCCCTCCCTCTTCTATTCAAAAAATTAAGAAAATAAATTTTTAAAAAATAAAAATTTTAAAAACTCAAAAAATTAAAATTTTAAAAACTTTAAAAATAGTTCAAAAAAACATATAATATATTTTTTTCTGGTCCCCAAAAGTTTCTCATATAATATGTTTGCTACTTCAATTAATTTGCTCGACCTCCAAAACTATTTTATATGATCAAATAAGGTGCATCATTCCGAAAACGTGCCGTAGGCACGTGTCAATGGGCAAACCTAGTCTATATAATAAAAAACAAATAAAGCTATCAAGTGGTTCTCCTTCAATCTCCCAAAAAATCAAAGGTCCAGATCTAACCTCACAAAACATATTTTCCCCTCAAAAGTTTCCCCCCAAAACTCAAATTCAAATTCCCCACCCAAAACAACTCATATATTTATTTAATTATATTTTTCTCTCTCTCCCTCCCTCTTCTATTCAAAAAAATTATGAAATTTTTTTTTATAAAAATTTTTACAAAATAAAAAATTTAAAAACTTTAAAAACATTTAAAATAATTCAAAAAAAAATCATATACTATGTTTTTTGTTGGACCCCCAAAAGTTTCTCATATAATATGTTTGCTACTTCAATTAATTTGTTGAACCTCCAAAACTATTTTATATGATCAAACAAGGTGCATCGTTCCGAAGACGTGCCGTAGGCACGTGTCAACGGGCAAACCTAGTCTATATAATAAATTACAAAGAAAGCTATCAAGTGGCTCACAATCAATCCCCCCAAAATCAAAGGTCCATATCAAACCTCACAAAACACATTTTTCCTCCAAAATTTCAAACCCAAAAACCAATTTTTTCTCATTACTTTATTACTATCTATCTCTTATCTCTTTACTTTTTCATATTTATCTCTCGCTCTCTATATCTCTCTATCCTATTTTTTCTTTATTTACTTACAAATTTAGATTTTAAGATTTCGGCTTGTAATTTTCAGAATTTTTAATAGCTATCTCTTGAACAATTAAATTTCATTATTTTCAACACTTAAAGTTCTAAAAAGTTAGATTTTATACCCACATTTATAATTATTTTTCAACATATACTAATGGAAACATAGACTTTTATTTATAACTAATTATTGTCATACTATTCAAACTTGAGCTAAATAATTATTGTTTTACTATTTACATGACTTTTCGTGTTTTGTATCATTCCGAAGACGTACTGTAGGCACGTGCCCACGGGCAAATCTTGTATATAATAATAATATTCTTTATCTCTACTTTTTTAATTGGAGAGTGTGCCACCAAACAAACATCATTTGTAACCAAACAAATACGTGCATTGTAATCCAACAAATGCGTGCAATGCATATGCCTAACTAATATAAATGAGGTTTTAGGTTCAATACCAGATAAAGTCAAAAAAAAAAAATTCTAAATATATATCTCTACTATTTTAATTGGAGAGTTTATCACCAAACAAACTTCATTTGTAACCAAACAAACACGTGCATTGCAATCCAACAAATACGTGCAATGCATATGCCTAACTAATATCAATGAGGTCTTAGGTTCAATACCAGATAAAGTCGAATTTTTTAAACAAATATATATATATATATATATATATATATATATATATATATAAAGACGTTCATCGCATGTGTAAGTTACTAGTACTATTTTAATGGGAGAGTTGGAATTTCTAACAAACAAACCCTAACTTTGTAACTATATAAACACATATGATACACGTACAAACTATATCCAACAAATATAAATGTGCACCGCACGTGTAGCTCAATTCAAAACATTCAAATATAAACTTTTTTTTCTTATTTGATATATATTCATTTAATTTGATGACTTTAATTATTTTAGACGTGCATTGCACGTACATTATACTAGTCTAATATTATAATGGAAGAGTTAGAGTTGTCATTTGTAAACAAACAAACTCGTGCATCGCCCGTACGTAACTATTATAAATGAGGTCTAAGTTTCAAGTCAAGAACCCGAAGGTACGGTCGACCGCAACCTTCTGAAGTCCACTCGAGAGCAAACCGGTTGACCGCGCAGTCGACTGTTGTCGCATTGCTGTAGGGCAATTGACCGACCCCTAGGTACGGTCGACCCTAGGTACGGTCGACCGCAACCCCTCTGTTGCCTTTCTGCTGACTGTTTCTTGCCTCCATTCCGTTTCCAATCGTCTTTGTCTCTCCATCGTCTTATCGTTTTCTTATCCAACATCGTATGCATGACATGAACCCAACACGTACATAACTAATATGAAGGAGGTCTCAGGTTCGATTCCTCACTACGTCAGATTTCTTACTTGATTTTTTTTTTTAATATATTGAATATTCATCATACATGTAAATTACTATCTATCTATCTATAATATAATATATAATCTCTACTATTTTAATGGAAGAGTTGGAGCTGTAAATTTACCTCAACTCTCCCATTATAGTCTTTACATTTATTTTTTAAAATATATAATCATATTTATTAAGACATGCATCGCACGTGTCAATCATAGTTTTTATTTATTTTTTCGAAAAAATTAATACATACATCACACGTGTGTGTATATTACTAGTAAGAATTTGATTCGAGTTTTCCGTTGGTCTCTCAATTTTCTTCTTTTGAATACGACTTGCCAAAAACAATGAAAATTAAACTCAATAGGGCCAATATACATAACAGTACTAGAACATAATACTTGCTCTTGAGTAGGGTCGACCGATTAAAAGCAAAAAGAAGTAAAATTATGTGTGCTAAATAATTTAGTAAACTACGTAGGATTTAGTAAAATTTATCATGTGTAGATTAATGGTTGTTGCTCCTGTTTTAAAGAGAATCGAGTTGGAGGTATTTATGATTTTAATTCTATTAGTAAACTAGATTTGTCCGTTGAAACGTGCCTACGGCACGTTTTCGGAACGGTGCACTTGGTTTGATTATATAAAATAGTTTTAGAGGTACAGCAAATTAATTGAAGTAGTAAACATATTATATGAGGAAGCAGTATATCTACCTTTAAGCTCAATTATTGTCTTCCTGATCATTAGCTTGAACTTACCTGAAATACATATAGTTTGTTAGAAATACTGCATCGAGTTTTTTTTAACTTCAGCAACAATTTTAGATGCTTGTAATAGTTATGCAATGACACTATCATATAAGTTTTATAGAGCTTACTCTACCCATAAGCACTATAAGTATGTTTAAATATAATGGTAATATTGCAAGTGCATGTGTGAAAGTATCTACAATACTAATAATCTAAACATTTATTTTTAAAATTTTATTTTTAAAATTTTAAAGTTTTATTTCTAAAATTTCAAAAAAAAATTTTAATATATATATATATATATATATATATATATATATATATATATATATATATTAATATTTTTAAATTAAAAAAATTAATATTTTAATATTTTTTTATAATTTCTTGATTTTTTTTATTTTTTTGAATTATTTTTAATGTTTTTAAAATTTTAATTTTTTTTTTAAATTAAAATTTTTATTTTCTGTATTTTTTTAATAGAAGAGAAAGATAAAGAAATAATTAAATTAATAAATGAGTTGTTTTTTGTGGGAATTTAAATTCAAATTTTGGGGGGCAATTTTTGGAGGGAAAATATATTTTTTGAGATTAGATCTGGGCCTTTAATTTTGGAGAGGATTGAAAAAGAGCTACTTGATAGCTTTGTTTGTGTTTTATTATATAGATGAGTTTAATTTTTTTGATAATTGAAAAATGAGTATGACTATTAATCAGTCTCTCTTATAAAAATAGTTAATAGTTGTATAATTTGTTGACAAAATTTTCAATTAAACCAATTTCAACACACAATCTTCAGTCAGAGTTACATCAATAATCAACAATTAACCATCAACTCAAATCACTCATTGACCTAATTAAATATCAACTACACTCGTAAAATTCAAATCAATAATCATTGACTTTAAATTGACTAGTAATTTAACACGTGCAATGCACGTCTTAATAAATAAAGTTCTTTTAAAGTAAAAATTCAGACGTAATATGGGTTTTAACCTAAGATATCCTTTATAATAGTTATGCACGTGCAATGCACGCGTTGATAGATTGACAAATGACACTAAGAGTTTTCCCATTATACGTGCGATGCACGTCTTGATAAAAAATTATATTTTAAAGTAAAAAAAAAATAGTTTGGCATCGAACACGAGACATCTCGGACAATGCACGCCTCAATAATTAAAAATAAAAAATAAAAACTTTGGCGTAGTGAGGACTCGAAACTGAAACCTCCTTTATATTAGTTATGTACGCGCATCACACAAGTTGATAGATTGACAAATGACACTAAGGCCTTCTCCTATTATAATATTAGAGATTATATTAGAGATTAGAGATTATATATTATATTATAGATAGATTGATAGATAGATAGATAGATAATAATTTACACGTGTGATGCACATTTAATATGTTTAAAAAAATTAAAGTAAAAAATCTGACGTAGTGAAGACTCGAACCTGAGACCTCCTTATATTAGTTATACACGTGCAATGCACACGTTGGTAGATTTACAAATTTACAAATAACAGTAAGGATTTCTCCCATTACAATATTAGAGATTAGAGATATTAGAGATATATATTTACTATTTTAATGGGAGAATATATATATATATATATATATATATATATATATATTAATAATAATATTTTTTTATGTACGTGCATCACACAAGTTGATAGATTGACAAATGACACTAAGGCCTTCTCCTATTATAATATTAGAGATTATATTAGAGATTATAGATTATATATTATATTATAGATAGGTGGATAGATAAATAGATAATAATTTACACGTGTGATGCACATTTAATATGTTTTAAAAAATTAAAGTAAAAAATCTGACATAGTGAGGACTCGAACATGAGACCTCCTTATATTAGTTATACACGTGCAATGCACACGTTGGTACATTTACAAATTTACAAATAACAGTAAGGATTTTGTTGGATGTATATGTATATTCTCAGTATAATAGGATAATATTGTGTATATTATTCTATGGGGCAACACGGGTTTACACGTGTTATGTATTAATTATTGGAACGGGTTGAGTGGGCTAAAAGCCCAGTACCCTAAACCCAGTCTAATCTCTATATAAGCTGGTCTAGAGATAGTGCTCTGTGACATTCCAATACTGATAAGCAGGGTATAATATCTTAAGCGGTTAGAGATTAACCCTAACCCTAATTTTTCAAATCAGTATTAACAATCTTAAGATATTATACAAGAAAAATATACTGAGATTGAGAATGAGAGAGAGAGGGTTCATCGGGAAACTGCCGTCGCCCATGCCCGCCGACGTCTTCGCGCGCAGCTCCAGATCTCGTCTGCGTTCCGATCTCGGTGACGCCAGTGGAGGCGCCGCTGCCATCGCGGGGGAGCGAGAGGAGAGCCGCCACCGAAGTCGACGCCCCTGCCGTCGCTGGGCGTCGCTGCCATCGCGAGGGCACGAGACGCGAGCCGCCGCCGCTGCCGACTCCCCTGCCGTCGCTGGGGGTCGCTGCCATCGCGAGGGCGCGAAACGCGAGCCGTCGCCGCTGGGGGTCGCTGCCATCGCGGGGCGCGAGACGCGAGACGCGAGCCGCCGGAGGTCGCCGAAGCCAGCCATCTGGTCCATGCTGCCTCATTATCCCTTTCAAATCCATTGGTCTTTGTGTGAGATTGAAGGGGGAAGAAGGAGACTACTCAGATCCAAAATTTTGATTTTTTCAATTGGTGGATTATGGTGTTCTGTGTTCGGATGGTTGGAGCAGATCCAGATTCAGATCCAGTCCAACAGCTTCTCTATTGGTTGGTGACTGCTGTTTGGTGTTTGGACTGTTGGATCAGATCCAGATCCAGTCAAAATGAATCAAATCTAGATCTAACTAGTACAGACAACCCATTGGATATTGATTTATAGTCCGTGTTTGGGCAGAAGACTGAATTTGCTGCAGATATAAGTTAAAGATAAGTTATTCACGAAATTTAAATTGTTATTTAATTATTTGTTTGAATTTTGTTGCTAAGTGCTAAAGTTCAAAACCGTATTAAGCATTGTTTAATTAAATACAAATCTAAATAACTGCTTTGGCTACGTGCTATGGATCAAATATTTATTTTGATAAATTATAGTTTTGACTATAAAGTTTGGATCTCCCAATTAAATTGTTGCTAAAATTAAACAGTGTCAATAATTTGTTTAATTGGCTAATCTTTAACAATTTGATGAATGTAGGAACTTCAAAGTTACCTACAAATTGTGTGTTGGAGACGATGGATATGCATTACGGTTGAATGAGTCTGCACTACGCAGGCTTCTCCATCGAATTTGGAAAACACTTCTAACTTGAAGTGTCGGTATGATCTACTCTAACTTTCTTAGTATTTTTCATGTGATGAATATGTTAACGTTCTGTGCGTTTGATCATATGATTGAAGGTTTTAGATCATAGTTATTCTCGCTTTGGAAAACTAGCATGTTTAGGGTTGTTAAGTATTTTATCATACTATGTGTATAGATATTTTTGACAAATCCATTGTTTGCAGTTTGTGTGGGATTATATATTTGCTTCTCTAATAATTAAAATTTTTGTATAAGATTTATGACAAATGTCCGTAACTTAGATAGGAGCATCCTGTAATGCAGAATATGACTCCATTATTTACGTTTTGTTCTTTATCGTTCATTATACTGTGTGTACAAAAATTGAATTATAAAATATGGGTCATTATCTCGCTTAGTGTTTCGAAGATGATGAAGAACGAATAAAGAAAAATATAGCTCAATTTGTTTGAGCAAGTGGACATTGTTAGAATCACTAGAGAAAGCGAACAATTTTTGTGATAGAGTAATCTTGTATTAGCTCTTATAATGTGCCTACATTGTCAATCGCATGTATAAGTTGAGTTTAACAAATGAAACAATTAATAATAATAGTTCTAATTATGTTCTTGAACCTAGCATAATTGGCTAGGATTTGAGAAATATATATTCAATTGTCTGTGAGGAAATGTGATCTAATTATCAAAACTGTGGGAAAACGGAGTTAAAAGCTATTGAGTTAAAAGCTTTAACATCCAAGTTGTTTTGAAATTTAGAATCACTGTGAACTATATATTAATTTGTTTGTTCTTGTTAAAACTCATAATTTTACCAAATGACACTTCATTAAATATGACAAATATGAAAGTTGTGCTCAGATTATGATTACTAGAAAATTATTTAGTATGGTTTATAGGAGCACACAACTTCTTGAGTTAATACATTCTGACAGTTGTGATCTCAGTAGCTTTGTGACTAGATGAGACGATTGTTGGTCAGAAGTATTTAATCACCTATGTAGATGATTATTGAATGTTTGTCATACATATATGGAGGATGTAACACTCGTTATTGTGATAAATTAAAATCTAGTTAAATGCTAAAAATCAAGGGTTCAGTGTTGATGGAGGTGGTGAATATGTTTAATAATTTTAGAGTAATTTGCATTTGGCATAATCTCTAGTGCACTATATTTACCATTGTCAAACAGTATTGATAAAGT
The DNA here is from genome assembly GCA_017893485.1 of Hemerocallis citrina. Classification (NCBI taxonomy): domain Eukaryota; kingdom Viridiplantae; phylum Streptophyta; class Magnoliopsida; order Asparagales; family Asphodelaceae; genus Hemerocallis; species Hemerocallis citrina. The sequence goes on along the minus strand of CM030360.1, from coordinate 322,126,049 downwards.
TAGAATCAAACACTCAGTGAAATGTTGAATTCTATGTTATTGACTGTTAGTTTGACTTTGAGTAATTATGTGTGATGTTACATTATCAATCATATTTCTAATTTGTTACCACACTCTAAGTCACTTACACCTTGTAGATTAACAGTATAAAAACACAAATAATTTTGTTAAAGTGAAAATTTGTGTTGTGATACATTTGTTAGAGTACATGATCCTAGAAGGCCTAAAGTAGGACCTACAACAAATATTTGTGTATTTAGAAAGTGCAGAATGTAGCACTGTGGACAGATGTTGGATCTATCTAATTTGTGTTAGAAGAATCTAGATTTGCAAAGTTCTTTGAGGATATGTTCATCAAAGATAAATATATGAAATAATCTAGTCCTACAAACACGTTCAATGATTCACAGTTGGAATCAAGAACCAGTCTTACTGACACTTGAAAATCTGAATGACAAATGAACTAAGAAGAGTCTTTAGTGGACAATGAGATGATTTTGTGTCATACAATAATACTTCAATTTAGTTGATCTGCCAAAAGAGGCTAAAACTATAGTAAGTGGGATTTTGTAGAAGAAACTTAATTTTGATTGTTAAGTAGCAATCTTAATGTTTTTTAGTAGCTAACAGATTGACTGGAAAATGGGGTAGATTTATTTGATGACTACTCACATGCTTGTCATATTGCTACAATAAGTATTCTTCTTACCCTTACATCTATTGAAAATTTTGTCATTCATAAAGAATATTTAAAAAAAAAGTTCTGTACTTGATATTTTGTACTGAATAGTTTTGTACTGGAAAGTTTTGGACTAATATGTTTAGTGAACAAGATTTACAATTTAGTAAAATCATTGTATGCTTTGAAACATGTAATATAGCTATCGTATAAATAATTTGACAAATTTCTCAAAGAGCCTAGTATATGAATCAAGTAATTCAGATCAGTGCCTTTAACTTTGTGGTGTGTCAAATATAATGGCTATTATTTTCTTGGTTTTATTGACATGATTGTTGATTGGAAGTGACATCTCTATTATAAATGGAGTTAAGTTGTGCTATCCAAATAAATTTAGCTTGAAACACCTAAGTATTGTGGTCACCATATTACGTATAAGGGTGAGTTTTGGTCGGCAAGGGATAACCCTTAGTCAAACTCGATAAATCAATAATGTGTTTCAAAAGTGGGGATATAGTGATTGAAAGTGTGTTTTGAAACACCTTATGATTATGATAAAAGGGTTGACACCTAATGATGGTGCAACTATGAGAAATGTTGAAAAGACATAGCCTTTGAGGTAGGTATGATCTGCAGACTCATTAGTAATCCCATACACATTTGAATGCCCTTAACAGGCTAATGAGATACCTGAGTGGTACTCAAGAGTTTGCTTTGTGCTACTCAAAGTTTAGTGAAAGTCGACAACTAGTGGATATGTGTTCACACTAGGAGGAGCAGAAAAATTATGGAGATTAATAGGCAAACAAGTGTTGCGTTCTCATCCAAGAAATCAGACCTCTATGTGTTATCCTCTGCAGGGGAAGAGGCTGAGTGGATTGAATGACTTATTGCTAATCATCTATTTGAGAAGTTTAATGTAAATTCTCTATTCTGTTATGCGACTATCAAGCTATAATGCACTGTAGCTCATAACTCACTCTATAATAGTAAGAGGAGTATATTAAGGCTGAAAGAAGCCTAGTTGAACTTTCTCATAGATAAAGTGCAATTGTGACAAGTATGGCCAATGCTCTTGCTAAGAGACTTGAAAGTGATCTAATTATCAAAACTGTGGGGAAAATGGAGTTAAAAGCTATTGAGTCAAAAGCTTTAACATCCAAGTTGTTTTGAAATTTAGAATCCAATTGGAGCCATAGAGAAGTTCAAACTGAAGCATCAATTTTAGGCAGTTGACATGCTTTAGATAATTTGAAAAGTTCTATGTAAATTCTGTTAATATATAATTTCATTCCAATTTTGATGATACTATATATTTTCATAATTTACTTAGAATCATCTCATTATTCCAAAAGAAAGCATGAAAACTTGTCGATGTGTTTCCGATGTTTAGAATGGTTGTTATATCATTCCAATTCTGATGATATAACTCTTTTATGGATTCATGTTTCATTCCAATTTTGATGATTCAGAATTAACCATAATTGATTTGACTATTCTATCATTCCAATATGAAACATAGTATAGTTCTTGTGTAGAAACTATAATAGTTCTTGTTCTTTATTTTGTTAAAGAAACTTGATTGTGATGCTTGCGTTACATTTTGCTAAGCTATTGTTGAATTGTACTAAGTTCTTTAGTAGAACCAGATACTTTATGAAATTTGCTAGAATTCTTAGAGATGTGTCTCTTGATATTCTTGTTTTCAATAAGCTAGCAAAGATGGAGGAGTTGAATCTGTCAACATAGATTTCAAAATAATGATTTGCTCAAGATGGAGGAGTAAACATAAAGCAGTTTGCAAGGATATAGTTTTGGTTTATTTCTCTAAGGAATAACTCTGTCACTTGCTTAATAAAACTTCTGTTGAGTTTAAGACTCTTGTGTTCATGAGCTTAAAACTCATATTTTGTTCTTGAAGTTTATTTGCTTTGGTTGATTTTGAAACTATGACAGTCCCTCTAGTTGGTTTAGTCATTGTGAACTATTCTGTTTTGATATGGTTTTAGAACTATTTGATTATTTTGGTTTAGTCATATTTGAACTATTCAAGTTATAATTGATTTAGTCTATTATCCATGTTCTTTATGATTCAATAATGTTTGAATCTTTGTGATCCAATATTATTACATTGCTTAGCCTAATATATTGAGAATATAGGAGGAGATTGTTGGATGTATATGTATATTCTCAGTATAATAGGATAATATTGTGTATATTATTCTATGGGGCAACACGGGTTTACACGTGTTATGTATTAATTATTGGAACGGGTTGAGTGGGCTAAAAGCCCAGTACCCTAAACCCAGTCTAATCTCTATATAAGCTGGTCTAGAGATAGTGCTCTGTGACATTCCAATACTGATAAGCAGGGTATAATATCTTAAGCGGTTAGAGATTAACCCTAACCCTAATTTTTCAAATCAGTATTAACAGATTTCTCCCATTATAATATTAGAGATTAGAGAGATTAGAGATATATATTTACTATTTTAATGGGAGAATATATATATATATATATATATATATATATATATATATATATATATATATATATATATTAATAATAATAATAATAATGAAATACAAAGAAAGCTATCAAGTGGCTCTTCTTCAATCTCCCCAAAAAGCAAAGGCCCAGATCTAACCCCACAAAACATATTTTTCCCCCAAAAGTTTTCCCCAAAACTCAAATTCAAATCCCCCACCCAAAACAAATCCTATATTTATTTAATTATTTTTTTCCTCTCTCTCTCCCCCTCTCCCTCTTATATTCAAAAAATTAAGAAAATAAAAATTTTAAAATTTTTTAAAAATTTAAAAAATTAAAAATTTTAAAAATTTAAAAACTTTAAAAATAATTCAAAAAAAAATCATATAATATATTTTTTGCTCTATGTTTGCTACTTTAACTAATTTGCTGGACCTCCAAAATTATTTTATATGATCAAATAAGGTGCACTGTTCCGAAGACGTGTCGTAGGCACGGGTCAACGGACAAACCTAGTATATATATATATAAAGATGTGTGTAAATTACCAGTTTTTTAATAATAAAAAACAAAGAAAGAAAAGAAATTAATTTATGTAACTAAAACGGGAAAAAGTGCATGTTGGCTAAGTTGTTACAGACCTTAAAAAAAAATTGAGGGGATGTAACTTTCATAATGATGATTTTCCTAAAAGCTTTGATGAAGAGGTTGTTTGACGTCCGCAACTAAATATTTGAGGATATGTAACTTCAGACTTCTTTTTTTGACTGGCAAAAGATAGGATTAACCTACCTCACAAAAGTATATTAGAATTAAAAGTAGAGTTTGTAGTTACAAAAAGAAGTTGATCCCATGGCCGAGAACGATTGATTTGTGTAACAAATAAGATCGGGATGGCATATGGTTGGGACGTAGAGAGGGCAGCGGACGTCTGTCATGCACCTCAACTGGCCCAAATCTATGATCCTATCACTTAGTTGTATCACAAACCAACGCTAAAAGGCCAGATCAACCAAGACAAAAGCACAAAACCGAGGCAATAAACATGCCTCCAAAACATTCATCATCAACTACAATAACAAGGGATAAAGTCACACTCGAGAGTCATCATCACTTGGCTGTGAGGACGCAGCTGCTGGTCTCATAAGGTCGTTGTCCCCAGTGGCTTGGAATTCTTGAATGATCTTGCACTTCGTCTTCGATTCCCCACTTGCATCTAGCCAATGAAAAATCCAGAATTTAGTGTTAGCAAGGAGCTTTTCCACTGTAATAGTTTGCTGTGGAAACAGATTCATTTCGAGCCTTCCAAATACTCCAACATGATGCAATAGTAATCAGGTGACAAGAAGAGGTGAATTTGTGCTTGTGGTGATCAAAGCACCACTGTGAGAAGCAATCTGTGATAGAGGAAGGGAGGTGTGTGATGTCAAAACGCTGCATGAAGTAGTGCCATAATTGACAAGCCAAAGGGCATTCAAAGAATATATGGTAGGTGGTTTCCATCGGACATGCACAAGATGTGCATGTCGGATCACCGTCCCAGCCCTTGGAAAGAAGACGAGCTTTGGAGTTGAGTGCCTCAAAACTTAACATCCAAATGAAGATTTTGCACTTGAGCGGTGCCATAGACTTCCAACATGCCTTATAGAAGGGAGTAATTAGACCTGAGATGCTGAAAAATTAGTAAGCAGACTTGACCGAGAAGACGCCAGTTGCTGAGTGCCGCCAAGAAATGCTGTCTGGTGCAGAGGTGGACTGGGTACCTTGAAGAAGCTGGAGAAGACATCCCTTTTCTTGGATAATATTGGTGGAAGTAGAAGAGAGCAAGCCAGGCTTCCAGATCCATCTACCATGCTGCATGAAGCCCTGGGTACTCAGGCTAGCGTTCGCATTCCAAGCTGCATTGAACAAGGCAGGGAATAGCGACGTTATGTTGTAGCCCTCAATCCATTTTGAAGTCCAGAACTTGATAAGCTGGCAATTGCCAAGTGTCCGGGAAATACTAAGATCAAACTGTTCCTTAAGTTTGAAGATGCTCTTCCAAAAATCAGATGCTTTGGCCATGCATATGAAAGAATTATGTGACTGCCTGAAATAGAGAGACTTGAGGACTTGAGTGCAAAGGGATTGCTCGGAGTAAATTTTCCACCACCACTTCAAAAGAAGAGCGTTGTTGAACTGGCTCAGGTTTAGAATCCCTAGCCCTCCCTGCCTCTTGGGTTGGCACATGCGCTTCCAAGAACAACATACACCAGATGGCTTCGAATCCCCTCCGACCCAAAAGAATCTGCTTCTATTCTGGTCAATCCTGGCGATGACCCATTGGGGGAGTTTAAAAAATGAAGCGAAGTATGTAGGAAGTGCGCTGAGGACTGAATTGATAAGAATAAGTCTCCCACCTCTGGATAGGAGTCGCCTCTTCCATGTTGCAAGTCGTCTCTCTATCTTTAGGATCAGTGGTTGCTAATCACGCCTCTTAAGTTTACCCTTGTACAGCGGCATGCCTAGATACTTAGTGGGGAGAGTATCTTGTTTGCAACCAAGAATTTGAGCGAAGGCTTGCAATTTTGCTTTGGAGTAGCCGAAGTAGACTAAGGATGATTTGGAAAGGTTGATGTGAAGGCCAGAGACGTTAGCAAAAATATGAAGAAGCAACTTGAGGTGTAGAATCTCCTGTTCGTCCCCCTTGCAAAAGAGAAGTGTGTCATCAGCAAATTGGATGATAGATAGTTCCACTAATGATCCTCAGAGATTGAGATTTGAAAAAGTGCCATATTCTCGACCAAGTTTCAACATTTGAGCTAGAACATCCACTCCCAGAATGAAGAGCATGGGGGAGAGGGGGTCCCCTTGCTTCAAGCCCCTCTTGGAGCAGATTGTCCTACCCACCACACCATTGAGGAGAACAGATGAGTTGGTAGAGTAGATGATACTTTTAATCCAGCTACACCATCTGGGTCCAAACCCGCGAGCAATAAGCATTTCTTCAATAAAATCCCAACTAAGAGTGCCAAAAGCTTTTCGGAAGTCAATCTTTAGCATGATGGTGTCAGATTTTCTAGAGCAATAGAGGTTAATAGCTTCATGGGCGGTGAGAAAACAGTCTACTGTGGATTTTCCTTTAAGAAAGGCACTCTGTGACGAAGAAACAAGAGTGTGGAGAATGGGGCTGAGACGGTTTGCCAGAATTTTGGTGAAGATTTTAACAGAGCAATTAAGCAAACTGATGGGGCGAAAGTCGGATACAGCACTGGCACCTTCACATTTGCGGATAAGAACTATATTAGAGTAGTTGATTCTGTTGATGAAAGCCCGCCCGTCCTGAATGTCAAGGAGCATGTGACATAAATCATCTTGGAAGTAGAAGATCCCCTTCGCATCACCTTTTTATGAGTCTTAGGCGAGAAGTAGAAGATCCCCTCCGCATCGCCCAGCGAGCTGATCCTTAAGATGGCGCGGAAGTACGTCAGCCTCGGCTTGACCCCCTTCTCTTAGCACTTCAAGATGAAGCAGATCAAGTGCTTCCAAGAGTTGGGGCCGTACTGCATCGGGCTTAATTTCGCCCAATTCAAGACCCGCTTAACGAAAGGGTGCAGCGGCAGCCTTAGTCCCGAGATAAAGGCATCCTCGGGAAAGATGCAATAACCCGGTGCAAAGGCAATCGTTGGGAGAATAGCGGAGCTCAGAATCAGAACCTCGAACACCTGGGGAATGAAGTAGGCAGCCCTCAAGATGTGAAGGTAGTCTGCCTTCAAGACACATTGAACGCCATCCATCCGGATCTTCACCCGACTCTCGTCGCTCGGTACGGAAGGTAGAGGATCGACATCTTTAACATCGTCAGGATACATCCTGATCGACCCTGGATTTTTGAAGGAGACCGGGGGAAATTCGAACCCCGGTCTAGGGGCGTATTTGTCCGGAGGAGGGGGGCTATTCGGAAGGCTTAACTTTCTCTTCTTCCTACGAGGACGAGCCTTCATCTTAGGAGACATCGTCGACAAAGGTGGCAGAGGTGGGAGATCACCCTCGAACTCGGCTACCCCTCCTGCGGTGCCTTCGCCCACACGTTCTCGTCGCCCTCCCCGACGTTCCGATCGGGCTCCCCTTGATTCCCTTCGGATTCCTCCTCGTCCTCAACAGCACCCACTCCCTCGGGATCCTGCTCCTCCTCATCCTCCTCCTCATCCTCAACGTCCCACACTCCCTCGGGATCATGCTATTCTTCGTCGACCTCCTCTTCCTCCTCCTCCTCGCCCTCATCCACGGGCTCCTTCCCCGGCCTATGGGACCTCAACGGTGACACAACGAAGACTACATCATCCCCGCCGTCCGACCCAGTGTCAGATAGTACTTTCTTCTTAATCCCATAGTCGCCCAAGGACCAAGACGTCTCGGGCTCAGCTTCCTTCCAAGAACGTCCTGACGATCTTGCCTCGGAGTCGGACTGAGAGCGCGACATTATGAGACAGGAATACTAACCTGAAATTTCTGATGGGTTACCGAAAAAAGATCGCTGATGGCAAGTAAAAAACCCTATTCTTGAAAATTGAAAAATGCAGGTAAAAAAATGAAGGGAAGAAAAGAGGGGAGGGGGGGGGGATTTATAACGGGGAGAAGGACTCCTCAATTTTGGCAAAAAGATCTGACCGTTGGATCATAATCATCAAGATCTAACGGTCGCTAGGATCTAGAGTCGCTTTGATTCTTGTGCACATGACGTCAGCAGTAGGCACTGATGAACACAATATTATTCACATTTAGGAGCAATAATCTTAATGCAGTTGAACATTTAAAAGCTCTATATGTGGCATTTTACTCTTCTTTTCTCTTTTCCATAGGAAACAGCCAAAAGCAGCAAAAAGAAGCAGATTCCAGACTGAGAAGATGATATACAGGGAACTGCAGTACAACAGTCGACTTGCTCTCCATCAGTCGACTGAACAGAGAGTTTGCTGGGGCTCAGCACAGTCAACTTCCCCGAACATCAGTCGACTTGACTGAGGAATCATGAAGCCACAGATTTCTCAACACCAGTCGACTTACACCCAAGGCAGTCGACTGGTATGCGGCGGAGTGAAAAGATAAGATGCAGCCGTATCTAAATCAAATCTATGCAAACCCAGGCTATATGCGAATAATAACTTCTCCAACAAATCAAAGCTAGATACAGGGGATTGGCAAGAGCACGCGGTTAGCAGATAAGGAAGAAAAGCAGAAAAGAGAAAGAAATAAATCGCCGATCAAATAAAGAAGGAAAGAGGAGGATTTTCCTGAAAAGGTGGCAAACCCTAATTCTTGTGCCGTGTTTATAAATATCAGTCAAGAGGTATTATTTTGGGACTCTCCTCCGCTCTCGCTCCCAACCCCAAAACCACGAAATCACAAGAATTTCTGAATCGTCAAGTCATCAACAAAGAGCAGCACTTTATCAGCATAGAAAAAGGAGAAAGGAGATCAAGTACTAAGAAGAGAACGGCCAGTCGACTGTGTGACAGCCAGCCGACCCATCTGGCCGAACTACATCAGTTTATTCCTTCACTTTCTAATTCTTTTATGTTAATCATGTATTCGAACTTATTGATCAATAAAAATCTTACTATGTGGAACTAATTTCATAGTTGGGTAGATTGAAACCGTAGTTATGTAATGCTAATTTCTTCTGAATGTTACTCTTTTACTTATTGATTAAACCTGATTGAAAGAATAAAAATTTACATGAATCAAACTTGTTCGGAGTTCTAAGGACAGTCGACTGAGGTGACAGCCAGTCGACTGACATACAGAACTTGAGATTATCAAGTTTGTGCAGTGTAGATCTGAATCTGTTATATGAGCATATTGAGACGATACGTATCTCATGTTCATATCTTGTAACAAGGGAATCTTTAGGGGTTCTTGGTTTAATCAACTTGAAGGATCTAGATCTGATACTAATTTCTAGGACTTCAAGTGTTTGTTCGTTTCCATTGTTCCTATGTTTTCTTTAAGTGCAACTTAGTAGATACCATGCTAAATACTTAATGAAAGAAACGAATTAGAGTAGATACCATGCCTAATTCTTGGTTTAGGGAAACATTAACTTTAAGGAGTAGATACCATGCCCTCGAAGAGAACAAACATGAGTAATAAGAAGAAGTACAGAAGGCGACTTAGCATTATTGACTATTGGTGGAGATCAAAACCCAACTACTTAATAGATATTTGTGATTTAGCACTTCTTGATTTAATTTTCATCTTTTCATCTCTTTTAGACTTTTAGAACAACTCTTTATGATTCTTATTCTTTTTATTGGTTAGTAAGTTAATTTCTACAATCTCTGTGGGATCGACCCTTGCTATTGCTACGCTTCTATAAACGATTCGTACACTTGCGAGGTTTTAATTTTTGTCTAGTTTATCTATTTATTTAGATAGCTGGATTGCACAACAGGCACAAAATTACCCCCAATGCCCCCAGGCTTTTCCAACAAGCCGACTTTTCCAACAAGTTTGAAGGCTCGGGCTCGGATGGCACCGCGAGCCCCAATACCTTCTTCTATTTCACCAAAGGCTCGGGGCACGGATCTCACCGTGAGCCAAAATATCCTCCCCTATTTCACAGGAGGCTCAGGGCTCGGATCTCACCGCGAGTCACAATATACTCCTCTATTTCACAGGAGGCTCGGAGCTCGGATGGCACCGCGAGCCCCAATATCTCCTTCTATTTCACCAAAGGCTCGGGGCTCGGATCTCACCGTGAGCCACGATATCCTCCCCTATTTCACAGGAGGCTCGAGGCTCGAATCTCACCACGAGCCACAATATCCTCCCCTATTTCACAGGAGGCTCGGGGCTCGGATCTCACCATGAGCCACAATATCCTCCTCTATTTCACAGGAGGCTCGGAGCTCAGATGGCACCACGAGCCCCAATATCCTCCTCTATTTCACAAGTGGCTCGGAGCTCAGATGGCACTGTGAGCCCCAAATATCTTTCTTTATTATCACTGAAGGCTCGGGGTTCGGATGGCACAGCGAGCCACAAAGTCCTCCTCTATTTTCAGGGGGCTCGATGCTCGAATATCACCGCGAGCCGCAAAGACTTCTTCACCCAAAGCATTAAATGAAATGAAATCATTAGATTCCATTCAACCGCCATTACCAAGTTTGGGGGATCGGACCTCGGATGAAAGCGCGAGCCCAAAAATTCTCCTCTATACCACAGTAGGATCGGAGCTCGGATGACACCGCGAGCCCCAAAGTCCCCTTTATCCACAGGAGGCTCGGAGCTCGGATGAAAGCACGAGCCCAAAAATCATCCTCTCTACAACAGTAGGATCGGAGCTCGGACGATAGCGCGAGCCCCAAAGTCCTCCTCTATTCGCAGGGGGCTCAGAGCTCGGATGACACTGCGAGCCCCAAAATCCTCCTCTATTCACAGGAGGCTCGGAGCTCGGATGGCACCACAAGCTCCAAAACCCTCCTCTATCCGACAAGCGAGGGGCTCGTCTGTCGACCCTCTACGCTTGGCAAGAAGACCCTCTACTCAACAGATCTCGACGTCCCCTTGCTTTTCCAACAAGTGAGGGGTTCGCCTACCGACCCTCTACGCTCGACAAGCCGAGCACCAACTCGACAGATCTCAACGTCCCCTTGCTTTTCCAACAAGTGAGGGGTTCGCCTACCGACCCTCTACGCTCGACAAGCCGAGCTCCAACTTGATAGATCTCGACGTCCCCTTGCTTTTCTAACTAGTAAGGGGCTCGTCTACCAACCTTCGACGCTCGGCAAGCCGAGCACCAACTCGACAGATCTCGACATCCCCTTGCTTTTCCAACCAGTAAGGGGCTCGTCTACCGACCCCCGACGCTCGGCAATTCGAGCTCCAACTCGACAGATCTCGACGTCCCCTTGCTTTTCCAACCAGTAAGGGGCTCGTTTACCGACCCCCGACGCTTGGTAAGCTGAGCTCCAACTCAACAGATTTCGACGTCCCCTTGCTTTTCCAACCAGTAAGGGGCTCGTCTACCGACCCCCGATGCTCGGCAAGCCGATCTCCAACTCGAAAGATCTCGACGTCCCCTTGCTTTTCCAACCAGTAAGGGGCTCGTCTACCGACCCCCGACGCTCGGCAAGCCGAGCTCCGACTCTTCTGCGCCCGGCAATCCGCATGACTCCGATAGAGGATCCCTTCATCCTACCCCCCTGACCTCTTCTGGAAGGTACATATCCTATTCCTTGCCACACATGCACTTTCCTGCTCTTCCTACAGAGGCAAAGAACCACTCCTACACCGCTGGGTCACCCAGCCCTCCAGGAGTGGGGGGCTCCTGATATGGGTCAAATGGCGTGGCCCCTCCTGGGCCACACTATCCCTTCATAAAGCGTGCACCGCCGGATCATCCAGGTCCACCACGTCAGCGCGGAAACCACCCAGGCCTCCGCTACGTCAGCCCGGAAACTGCCCAGGCCTCCGCCACGTCAGCCCTATACCGCTTGGGCTTCTTCCACACCAGGCCCACAGGCAACCGGGTCCAGACCCGGTTGGCTTCTCCTATAAATACCAGACCCTCTACCCCTTGCCAAGGTAATCCACCTTTTCCCTCTCAAACCCTAGTTATTGTTACTCTCTTTCAGTAGCTGACTAAACTGCCGGAGGGTCTGCCACCGGGACCAACCCCGGTGTTCCTAGACCGTGTGCAGGTACACGAGCCTCCGGATCCGAGCCTCCAGATCCGAGCCGAGCCTCCAGATCTGAGCCGAGCATCCAGTCCCCGCCTCGCTCACGCCTACTCTCATACCGTTCCCCCTGGCTGAGGGTCGGTGTCACCATCCGCACCTAAGCTTCCACCACCAATACAAATCGAGAGAAACTCACACCTGGTTCATCCACACCCCCCTCCCCCTCCAAAACAAACCGCATCAATAATAAAGAAAGAAAAATAGAAAAATGTGACATGCTTTCTCATTTAATTTGCCTCAGTCATGTTTCCCTGTTTCAATTCGTTCTCTAATATATATCCATATTAACTGAGGGGATAACAAGAACCGCTCGTACGTACGTACATAATTTTGATAATGTGAGATACAAATAAAAATAAAAATAAAAAGGACAACAACACACTGTCCAAATTGGAATTGCACCACTACATAAAAAATCTTATAAAAAGTTGTAATTAATACCTACAATTATGTGCGTCTACCAGGGCCGGCCCCACCCTTGAGGCGGGTGAGGCGGCTACCTCAGGTCCCCGGCATTTTCGCAATTTTAAGGGCCCCCAAATTTGTAATTTGCTTGTAAATATAGGCACGTATTTTGAGCGTAAAAGAAAAATACTATTTCTAGGGGCCCCAAAAATAATTATTTGAGCCTTTAAATTTTTTTTTTGAAGATTATTTGGGTTTAGACTTGAAAACTTGAATTAAATTTGAGACTTTAAATTTGAGTGATTTACAACAAATTTATATATTTTGCATATTTTGCTTTTAACAATGTGCAACATTTTATTTTATTTTATTGTATGGGGAGCCCCATTTCGGGAGTTCGCCTCGAGCCCCCGGGAACTCAGGACCGACCCTGGCATATATATATATATATATATACACACACACACATCAGAAATCAAAGTTCCTTATACTTCGGTTTACTGCAATTTAAGAAAACTATTTTTTATTTATTCAACTACTCATGTTTGGCAATCCTGGCATCAAGAAAATTTAAAAGTAGTTAAAAGAGTGAACAATTTTCCAAAATCACTTGCGGCCTAGATCGATTCACATAATTACGCAAAATAACAAAATGCAAAATTCTTGCTATTTGATTAACTCATACTGGACAATCCACATATCAAAATAGTTATGACAAAAGGATTAACTTAATTTGTGTATAAGAGAATTGTCTCAATTATTTGCAGAATTAATTGGCACCTCGCGACCTGAGTCAGACTTTTCTTTGGCAGTTGTTTTTGTGAGTTTGTGAATATATAGATATTTTTCCATATTTTTAAGCTACATTAGTTTCAATGTAAGACAGTAATTAAGTTTGATTATGTGTCATATGATTACACGAATCTTAATTAAGCATTCCTATTTATTCCATCATGTGAATGAGATTATCTACAATGACAAGCGTGAAAAACATCTAATTAGATATCTTATGTATGGAACTTAGCAGAGCGCAAGTAGTTGAACCTTGTAAGCTACTAAGATAGTTATTAGTTACTGTTCAAGATCAAAGATGATTTCATTACAACCACTTTTTCAAGAGAAAGAAGATATAAATATATATATAGAGAGAGATAGATAGCTTAGTAATATAACTTGGGATACGAGGCCCTCGATAGGAGAGGGTGATGCCCTTGGGGAAGACTTGAATCTCTACAGATTTTTAGAAAGCCTCCGTGTCCCCACTTCTCTCCATATGAATTCATTATTTCCCAAAAACTGACGTCTTTCTCTTCATCGTATATGTACCCCACCACTAGAATGGCATGCGAATAAATGTTCTCATCTATTTCTCCCTTCTCTCCTGATACTTTTTCCACTGGTCCGCCCATATATATCTGCACTGCAAAACTGATTAGAGGTACTGATGAGATATATATTACGAGTATTGACAAAAATTGTTACTCACATCCTCATATTGATTATTTACTGCTTTATATGTCTTAAGAACACAGTGAGGTACACTCCATGATGCTGCAATTGGATGCTCGGCAAGGGCGATCAGCATCAGTTATTCCCGCCTCTGAATATCTGCATTTGGGATTGTAGTATAATTTTCAATTTTAAAGGATCTCTCGTCCTGAAATATTTGGCATTGAAGAAAAAGAAAGTTAGAAGTTAGAAGATATAAGCTTTTTACTAACAAGAAAATGGACAGAAGAAAATCATACCTTACTGGGAGGTTTAGTTGGATTTCTTTTCCCCTCGAATTTGTAGTCTTCCTCATACCTCACCCCATACTTCATAATATGTTTGAATGCTCTATTTACGGATGATGTGAAACATTCATGTTCCCCAATTTGATTTTCATCTGCAGGGACCATACTATTAATTAAATCTTGGGCGGATAGTTCCTGTAAGGCATGGCCTTTTTCTATATGGTATTTGCACTGTATTGCTTTGGTTGCAACGATTGCGCAACAACAACCTACATGAAACAATAAGGTTCATAAATTAACTTAAAAAATTAATAATAAAACATATATATACAAACAACTATTTGGCTAATAATAGCAATAAAAATACAAACAATTTTTTTGGAATTCATGTAATTTATTGTTAGCATAGCTATATGAATATAAAGCTACATATACTTAAACAGTAATAGCATGGCCTTCTTTTGCTCCACATAGTATGAATAGATTAAAAATTAAGCCCTTGTGTCATCATTTGAGCCTTTCCAATCAATTTAGGGTCACATATGTTGAAAGTTTCTCCATGAAAGGATTGAAAAGTTACTAGTATATGATATATCTACACATGGACAAAATTTACAAGTAGTAACTATCAAATTAAATGGTGTCAAACCCTCCTAATTGGTGGCAAATTCTGATGAGAAGCTTATGGACAACAACAGATGAATGACCATTATCCCGAAAGAGTGCGACATCCTCCAAATTCTTCTAGACTATTGAAAGAACGGATGGAAGGGAAAGATGATAGGTTTAAATACATGAATTAGATTTAACTCTCAGGCACAAATTAAACCGACAGTGAAGTAGTAAGGCTAGCAGCCAATCTAGTTGCACAATAAATGGTGAATAAATGTGCAACAAAAAAGGGTACATAGTAGACGCTAGCTAGGCCTTCTTACCCACACTAAGACGTTCCTAGTATTATTCCGATGTCCTCTTTTGCACATAGAAAACATACCATTTTGCATTACACAAGTCGGAAAAAAAAAGTCCGGAAAGCCATTGCCATTTGTACTGATCAGAGTTTAGAATTATCGATTATATGCTTAGAAAGTGTTCTCCAAGATGTGCAATGTGCAATATTTTATTTTATTTTATTTTTGTGTATGGGGAGCCCCATTTCGGGAGTTCGCCTCGAGCCCCCGGGAACTTAGGGCCGGCCCAGGCATCTACAATATATATATAAAATTATTGTAGAGGTGCACTCCCTGACTATAGCATACATGAACATACATGAACACGGAGAAGATTATCCAATTATGCGTGGAAGTTTAATTAAAGCGGTACAAGACCTGTCCCGAGGGGAAAACAACATTGTTAATCGTCGCAAATATTTTTACGAGTTAGTAATTATGTTGTGTGAGGGGGTCCGTTTTCCGCTTATCCGAAGGAGAGTCAGGTCAACTTTAATTGAATTTGAGACTTTAAATTTGAGTGATTTAAAACAAATTTATATATTTTGCATATTTTGTTTTTAACAATGTGCAACATTTTATTTTATTTTATTTATTTTATTTTATTTTATTTTTGTGTATGGGGAGCCTCATTTCGGAAATTCGCCTCGGGCCCCCGGGAACTCAGGGTCGGCCCTGAGCCGGACTTGACCAACTGAACTTATATCTTGACCCTACATTCCTTTACCTGTATAGTTATCAGGATACTAATGGAATCATATTCCAAACAAAGAGATCCGAAAGAAAAATTATTGGTTTTCAAAATATCGGGTTCAGGGAAAGTTACGATAGCATACATGAACACGGAGAAGATTATCCAATTATGCGTGGAAGTTTAATTAAAGCGGTACAAGACCTATCCCGAGGGGAAAACAACATTAGTAATCACCGCAAATATTTTTATCAGTTAGTAATTATGTTGTGTGAGGGAGTCCGTTTTCCGCATATCCGAAGGAGAGTCCGGTCAACTTTAATTAGAGCTGATTAGTATAAAATAATGTTAACGAATGCTGATCTGAAAAGTTATGTGCAGAACTGGTCCAAGGTTTCCAAAGAAATTATTTCTACAGATGAAAATGATAAGAAAAAGTGTGTTTCGCAAAATACAATTGACTCGATTCAGAGATTATGCAAATCTGAAAATATGGATAAGAAAAAAAATTATGGGTTATAAACAGACTAAACATCTGGAAAAAATCAAAATCGTTCGAGATATGGTTACATATAGGAATGCCATGAATGGAAATGGCGTAGCTGAGCTGTTGCTAGTATCACAAGATGAGTAGAAAAAGATATCAGACACAAAAAACATGGGTACGAGCTACCAGGAGTTTACAAAAACAATTTGAGTGATTTAAAACAAATTTATATATTTTGCATATTTTGTTTTTAACAATGTGGAACATTTTATTTTATTTTATTTTATTTTATTTTATTTTTGTGTATGGGGAGCCCCATTTCAGGAGTTCGCCTCGGGCCCCCGGGAACTCTAGGTCGGCCCTGTACCGGACTTAACCGAATGAACTAATATTTTGACCCTACATCCCTTTACCTGTATGGTTATCAGGATGCTAATGGAATCATATACCAAACAAATAGATCTGAAAGAAAAATTATTGGTTTTCAAAATATCGGATTTAGGGAAAGCTACGATAGCATAAATGAATACGGAGAAGATTATCCAATTATGCGTGGAAGTTTAATTAAAGCGGTACAAGACCTGTCCCGAGGGGAAAACAACATTGGTAATCATCGCAAATATTTTTATCAGTTAGTAATTATGTTGTGTGAGGGAGTCAATTTTCCGCATATCCGAAGGAGAGTCCAGTCACAAGTTAGTAATTATGTTGTGTGAGGGAGTCAATTTTACCAGTTAGAATACGGAGAAGATTATCCAATCTTAATGCTTGTTCTAACCTTGACACCAAAAGTAGCAAGTTCTTTGAGGTAAATGTTGGGAGGGTCAAGATGTTCAAGCGATGCTTGTAGTTTTATTTTGCTTGAGGACAAGCAAAAGCTAAGTTTGGGGGTATTTGATAAATCCAATAATATCCACATTTAGGAGCAATATCTGAATGCAATTAGGCAGTTAAACTCTCTATATGTGGTAATTTACTCTTCTTTTCTCTTTTCCATAGGAAACAGCCTAAAAGCAACTGAACGAAGCAGATTCAAGACTAATCCAGCACTGTGAGGATGATACCCTAAGTTTGCATCAAAGCATTTGATAAAAGCTGCAGAATACAAGTCGACTGGTCCTTCAACAACAGTCGACTGAACAGAGGAGGTTGAGTTTCCAAAGATTCGCAGTACAGTCGACTTACTCCAAAAGACAGTCGACTTGACTGACTGATTTTGAATCCCCAGAGTTCGCGCTACAGTCGACTGATTCTAACACCAGTCGACTGAAGTAGCTATCAGTGAAAGTTAAGAGATAAAATCAGTTGGGATACACCCTCATCCAAATCCGAATCAAAGTGAGCTTTCAAATCCAGGCCCTATCGCGTGAGGAGATAGAAAGCAGGAGCGTGAGATATGCAGATGAGGGCAAAAGAAACTATAAAAAGAGGGACATCATCTACCATCGACCATCTATCTATGAATCAAGCATTAATCTATCAGCATCAAATAAGGAAGGAGATCAAGTGCCACTGAAGGACAAGATCAAGTCGACTGCAAAGCAATTCAAGTCGACTTCAAGGCTGAACATCACCAGTGTTATTTTTTCTCTTTCTAGTTTTTTTTTGTTTTTATTGTTAGAGTCATGAATTCTGAATTGTTAATCAATAAAAGTTTTATTATGTGTAACTAATTTCATTGTTGGGCAAATTGAAACCATAGTCATGTAATGTTATAATCTTCTAAAACACTATTTCTATCACTTATTGATTGAACCTGGTTGTCGTGATCAAAATTATAATATGAATCAACAATTGTTAGAAAGTTCTTCAAATCAGTCGACTGAGAGCTAGCAACAGTCGACTGATCCGAAGAACCTGATATTATCAAGTTAGCCTATTATAAAACTGACTCTGTTACATGAGTATAGAGATGATCCATATGTTGTGCTTATAACTAGTAACACAGGAATCAATTAGGTTCTTGGTTTAATCAACTTGGAAGATCTAGATTTGATACCAATTTCTAGAACTTTGAGTGTTTATTAATTTCCATCGTTCCTATGCTTTCTTCAAGTGCAACTTAGTAGATATCATGCTAAATACTTAAGGAAAGAAACGAATTAGAGTAGATACCATGCCTAATTCTTAGCCTAGAGAAATCTTAACTTTAAGGAGTAGATACCATGCACTTAAATGAACAAACATGAGTGATCAGAGTAGTGTAGAAGTCAATTTAGCATTCGTGACTATAGGTGGAAATCAGCCCAACTACTTTAATAGATATTTGTGACTCAATTTGTGATTCTACTTGATCTAGATTCTAATCTCTTCATTTCCTTTCAAATAAACTTTTAGAACAAACTTTAGGATTTGTAGTTCGGTTTTATTGATTAGTGAGTTAATTACTACAATCTTTGTGGGATCGACCCTTGCTTTTCACTACGCTTCTTAAACGATTCGTACACTTGCGAGGTTTTAATTTGTGTCTAGTTTATCTGTTTATTCGGATAGCTGAGACTTACAACAAAAGTTACGATAGCATACATGAAGACGGAGAAGATTATCCAATTATGTGTGGAAGTTTAATTAAAGCGGTACCAGACCTGTCCCGAGGGGAAAACAACATTGGTAATCGTTGCAAATATTTTTACCAGTTAGTAATTATGTTGTGTGAGGGAGTCCGTTTTTCGCATATCCGAAGGAGAGTCCGATCAACTTTAATTGAATTTAAGATTTTAATTTTGAGTGATTTAAAACAAATTTATATATTTTGCATATTTTGCTTTTAATAATGTGCAACATTTTATTTTATTTTATTTTATTTTTGTGTATGAGCAGCCTTATTTCGGAAGTTCGCCTCGGGCCCCCGGGAACTCAGGGTAGGCCCTGAGCCGGACTTGACCAAATGAACTTATATTTTCAGCTTACATCCCTTTACCTGTATATTTATCAGGATGCTAAAGGAATCATATACCAAACAAGTAGATCTGAAAGAAAAATTATTGCTTCTCAAAAGATCGGGTTCAGGGAAAGTTACGATATCATACATGAACACGGAGAAGATTATCAAATTATATGTGGAAGTTTAATTAAAGTGGTACAAGACCTGTCCCGAGGGGAAAACAACATTAGTAATCGTCGGAAATATTTTTATCAGTTAATAATTATGTTGTGTGAGGGAGTCCGTTATCCGCATATCCGAAGGAGAGTCCGTTCAACTTTAATTAGAGCTGATGAGTATAAACTAATGTTAACGAATACTGATCTGAAAAGTTATGTGCAGAACTGGTCCAAGTTTTCCAAAGAAATTATTTCTACAGATTAAAATGATAAGAAAAAGTGTGTTTCGCAAAATACAGTTGACTCGATTCAGAGATTATGCAAATATGAAAATATGGATAAGAAAAAAATTATGGGTTATGAACAGACAAAACAACTAGAAAAAATCAAAACCGTTCGAGATATGGTTACATATAGGAATGCCATGAATGGAAGTGGCATAGTTGGGTTGTTGCTAGTATCACAAGATGAGTAGAAAAAGATATCAGATACACAGGATATGGTACGAGCTACCAAGATGTTCCAAAATTAATTTAAGTGATTTAAAACAAATTTATATATTTTGCATATTTTGCTTTTAATAATGTGCAATATTTTATTTTATTTTATTTCATTTTTGTGCATGAGCAGCCTTATTTCAGAAGTTCCCTCGGGCCCCCGGGAACTCAGGGTCGGCCCTGAGCCGGACTTGACCAACTGAACTTATATTTTGAGCTTACATCCCTTTACCAGAATATTTATCAGGATGCTAAAGGAATCATATACCAAACAAATAGATCTGAAAGAAAAATTATTGGTTCTCGAAAGATCGGGTTCAGGGAAATTATGATAGCATACATAAACACGGAGAAGATTATCCAATTATACGTGGAAGTTTAATTAAAGTGGTATAAGACCTGTCGCGAGGGAAAAACAACATTAGTAATCGTCGCAAATATTTTTATCAGTTAATAATTATGTTGTGTGAGGGAGTCCGTTTCCGCATATCCGAAGGAGAGTTCGGTCAACTTTAATTAGAGATAATAAGTATAAACTAATGTTAACGAATGCTGATCTGAAAAGTTATGTGCAGAATTGGTCCAAGTTTTTCAAAGAAATTATTTCTACAGATGAAAATGATAAGAAAAAGTGTGTTTTGCAAAATACAATTGACTTGATTCAGAGATTATGCAAATCTGAAAATATGGATAAGAAAAAAATTATGGGTTGTGAACAGACAAAACATCTAGAAAAAATCAAAACCGTTCGAGATATGGTTACATATAGGATTGCCATGAATGGAAATAACATAGTTGGGTTGTTGCTAGTATCACAAGATGAGTAGAAAAAGATATCACACCCCAAAGATGTGGGTACGAGCTACCAAGAGGTTCCAAATATAAATTGAGTGATTTAAAACAAATTTATATGTCTTGTATATTTTCCTTTTAACAATGTGCAACATTTTATTTTATTTTATTTTATTTTATTTTATTTTATTTTTTGTTTGGGGAGCCCCATTTCGGGAGTTAACCTCGGGCACTCGGGAACTCAGGGCCGGCCCTGAGCTGGACTTGACCAACTGAACTTATATTTTAACCCTACATCCCATTACCTGTATGGTTAACATGATGCTAATAGAATCATATACAAAACAAACATATCCGAAAGAAAAATTATTGGTTCTCAAAATATCGGGTTTAGGGAAAGTTACGATAGCATACATGAACACGGAGAATATTATCCAATTATGCGTGGAAGTTTAATTAAAGCGGTACAAGACCTATCCCGATGGAAAAACAACATTAGTAATCGCCGCAAATACTTTTACCAGTTAGTAATTATGTTGTGTGAGAGAGCCCGTTTTCCGCATATCCGAACAAGAGTCCGGTCAAATTTAATTAGAGCTGATGAGTATAAACTAATGTTAACGAATGCTGATCTGAAAAGTTATGTGCAGAACTTGTCTATGTTTTCCAAAGAAATTATTACTATAGATGAAAATGATAAGAAAAAATGTGTTTCGCAAAATACAACTAACTCGATTCAGAGATTATGCAAATCTGAAAATATGAATTAGAAAAAAATTATGGGTTATAAACAGACTAAAAATCTGGAAAAAATCAAAATTGTTCGAGATATGGTTACATATAGGAATGCCCTGAATGGAAATGGCGTAGTTGGGTTGTTGCTAGTATCACAAGATGAGTAGAAAAAGATATCAGATACAAAGGATATGGATACGAGCTACCAAGATGTTCCAAAATTAATTTAAGTGATTTAAAAGAAATTTATATATTTTGCATATTTTGCTTTTAATAATGTGCAACATTTTATTTTATTTTATTTTATTTTATTTTATTTTATTTTATTTTATTTTTGTGTATAGGGAGCCCCATTTCGGGAGTTCGCTCGAGTCTGAACACGGAGAAGATTATCCAATTATGCGTGGAAGTTTAATTAAAGCGGTACAAGATCTGTCCCGATGGGAAAACAACATTGGTAATCGTCATAAATATTTTTACCAGTTTATAATTATGTTGTGTGAGGGAGTCCGTTTTCTGCATATCCGAAGGAGAGTCCGGTCAACTTTAATTGAATTTGAGACTTTAAATTTGAGTGAATTAAAATAAATTTATATATTTTGCACATTTTGCTTTTAATTTAATTTTTGTGAATTAAAATATTTTATTTTTCTTTTAGTAATCGCCGCAAATATTTTTACCAGTTAGTAATTATGTTGTGTGAGGGAGTCCGTTTTCCGCATATCCGAAGGAGATTCCGGACAACTTTAATTAGAGATGATGAGTATAAACTAATATTGACGAATGCTGATCTGAAAAGTTATGTGCAGAACTGGCCCAAGTTTTCCAAAGAAATTATTTCAACTGATGAAAACGATAAGAAAAAGTGTGTTTCGCAAAATACAATTGACTCGATTAAGAGATTATGCAAATTTGAATATATGGAAAAGAAAAAAATTATGGGTTGTAAACAGACTAAACATCTGGAAAAAATCAAAATTGTTCGAGATATGGTTACATATAGGAATGCAATGACTGGAAATGGCGTAGTTGGGTTGTTGCTAGTATCACAAGATGAGTAGAAAAAGTTATCAGATACAAATGATATGGGTACGAGCTACCAAGATGTTCCAAAATCAATTTAAGTGATTTAAAACAAATTTATATATTTGGCATATTTTGTTTTTTTTATAATGTGCAACATTTTATTTTATTTTATTATATTTTAATATATTTTATTTTATTTATTTTATTTTTGTGTATAGGGAGCCCTATTTCGGGAGTTCGCTCGGCCCCCGGGAACCCAGGTCCAGCCCTGAGCCGGACTTGACCAAATGAACTTATATTTTGACCTTACATCCCTTTACCTGTATGGTTATCTAGATGCTAATGGAATTATGTACCAAACAAATAGATCTGCAAGAAAAATTATTGGTTTTCAAAATATCGGTTTTAGGGAAAGCTACGATAGCATAAATGAAAACGTAGAAGATTATCCAATTATGCGTGGAAGTTTAATTAAAGCGGTACAAGACCTGTCCCAAGGGGAAAACAACATTGGTAATCGTCACAAATATTTTTACTAGTTAGTAATTATGTTGTGTGAGGGAGTCCGTTTTCCACATATCTGAAGGAGAGTCCGGTCAACTTTAATTGAATTTGAGACTTTAAATTTAAGTGAATTAAAACAAATTTATATATTTTGCATATTTTGCTTTTAATAATATGCAACATTTTATTTTATTTTATTTTATTTTATTTTATTTTGCTTTTCATAATCGCCGCAAATATTTTTACCAGTTAGTAATTAAGTTGTGTGAGGAAGGCAGTTTCCGCATATTCGAAGAAGAGTCCGGTCAACTTTAATTAGAGCTGATGAGTATAAACTAATATTGACGAATGCTGATCGGAAAAGTTATGTGCAGAACAGGTTCAAGTTTTCCAAAGAAATTATTTCTACAGATGAAAATGATAAGAAAAAGTGTGTTTCACAAAATACAATTGACTCGATTCAGAGATTATGCAAATTTGAATATATGGATAAGAAAAAAATTATGGGTTATAAACAGACTAAACATCGGGAAAAAATCAAAATTGTTCGAGATATGGTTACATATAGGAATGCAATGACTGGAAATGGCGTAGTTGGGTTGTTGCTAGTATCACAAGATGAGTAGAAAAAGATATCAGATACAAATGATATGGGTACGAGCTACCAAGATGTTCCAAAATCAATTTAAGTGATTTAAAACAAATTTATATATTTTGCATATTTTGTTTTTTATAATGTGCAACATTTTATTTTATTTTATTTTATTTTAATATATTTTATTTTATTTTATTTTATTTTTTTGTATAGGGAGCCCTATTTCGGGAGTTCGCTCGGGTCCCTGGGAACCCAGGTCCGGCCCTGAGCCGGACTTAACCAAATGAACTTATATTTTGACCCTACATTCCTTTACCTGTATGGTTATCAGGATGCTAATGCAATTATATACCAAACAAATAGATCTGCAAGAAAAATTATTGGTTTTCAAAATATCGGTTTTAGGGAAAACTACGATAACATAAATGAAAACGGAGAAGATTATCCAATTATGCGTGGAAGTTTAATTAAAGCGGTACAAGACCTGTCCCGAGGGGAAAACAACATTGGTAATCGTCGCAAATATTTTTACGAGTTAGTAATTATGTTGTGTGAGGGAGTCCGTTTTCCGCATATCTGAAGGAGAGTCCGGTCAACTTTAATTGAATTTGAGACTATAAATTTGAGTGAATTAAAACAAATTTATATATTTTGCATATTTTGCTTTTTATAATATGCAACATTTTATTTTATTTTATTTTTGTGAATTAAAACATTTTATTTTGCTTTTAGTAATCGCCGCAAATATTTTTACCAGTTAGTAATTATGTTGTGTGAGGGAGTCCGTTTTCCACATATTCGAAGGTGAGACCGGTCAACTTAATTAGAGCTGATGAGTATTAACTAATATTAACGAATGCTGATCTGAAAAGTTATGTGCAGAACTGGTCCAAGTTTTCCAAAGAAATTATTTCTACAGATGAAAATGATAAGAAAAAGTGTGTTTCGCAAAATACACTTGACTCGATTCAGAGATTATGCAAATCTGAAAATATGGATAGGAAAAAAATTATGGGTTATAAACAGACTAAACATCTAGAAAAAAATCAAAATTGTTCGAGATATGGTTACATATAGGAATGCAATGGATGGAAATGGCGTAGTTGGGTTGTTGCTAGTATCACAAGATGAGTAGAAAAAGATATCAGATACAAAGGATATGGGTACGAGCTATCAAAATGTTCCAAAATCAATTTAAGTGATTTAAAACAAATTTATATATTTTGCATATTTTGTTTTTTATAATGTGCAACATTTTATTTTATTTTATTTTATTTTATTTTTGTGTATAGGGAGCCCTATTTCGGGAGTTCGCTCGGGCCCCCGGGAACCCAGGTCCGGCCCTGAGCCGGGCATGACCAAATGAACTTATATTTTGACCTTACATCCCTTTACCTGTATGGTTATCAGGATGCTAATGGAATTATGTACCAAACAAATAGATCTGAAAAAAAAATTATTGGTTTTCAAAATATCGGTTTCAGGGAAAGCTACGATAGCATAAATCAAAACGGAGAAGATTATCCAATTATGCGTGGAAGTTTAATTAAAGCGGTACAAGACCTGTCCCGAGGGGAAAACAACATTGGTAATCGTCGCAAATATTTTTACTAGTTAGTAATTATGTTGTGTGAGGGAGTCCGTTTTCCGCATATCTAAAGGAGAGTCCGGTCAACTTTAATTGAATTTGAGACTTTAAATTTGAGCGATTTAATTTTTTTTTTTTATATTTTGCATATTTTGCTTTTAATAATATGCAATATTTTATTTTATTTTATTTTTGTGAATTAAAATATTTTATTTTGCTTTTCATAATCGCCGCAAATATTTTTACGAGTTAGTAATTATGTTGTGTGCGGGAGTCCGTTTTCCGCATATCCGAAGGAGATTCCGGTCAACTTTAATTAGAGCTGATGAGTATAAACTAATATTGACGAATGCTGATCTGAAAAGTTATGTGCAGAACTGGTCCAAGTTTTCCAAAGAAATTATTTCTACAGATGAAAACGATAAGAAAGAGTGTGTTTCGCAAAATACAATTGACTCGATTAAGAGATTATGCAAATTTGAATATATGGATAAGAAAAAAATTAT
Source organism: Hemerocallis citrina (assembly GCA_017893485.1). NCBI lineage: Eukaryota > Viridiplantae > Streptophyta > Magnoliopsida > Asparagales > Asphodelaceae > Hemerocallis > Hemerocallis citrina. The sequence continues at coordinate 322,100,602 of CM030360.1, read as the reverse complement.
GGGTTATAAACAGACTAAACATCGGAAAAAATCAAAATTGTTCGAGATATGGTTACATATAGGAATGCAATGACTGGAAATGGCGTAGTTGGGTTGTTGCTAGTATCACAAGATGAGTAGAAAAAGATATCAGATACAAATGATATGGGTACGAGCTACCAAGGTGTTCCAAAATCAATTTAAGTGATTTAAAACAAATTTATATATTTTGCATATTTTGTTTTTTATAATGTGCAACATTTTATTTTATTTTATTATATTTTAATATATTTTATTTTATTTTTGTGTATAGGGAGCCCTATTTCGGGAGTTCGCTCGGGCCCCCGGGAACCCAGGTCCGGCCCTGAGCCGGACTTGACCAAATGAACTTATATTTTGACCCTATATCCCTTTACCTGTATGGTTATTGATGCACCTCTTCCCTTATTCTTGGCCGTGAGAGGGTAAGAATGAGTTATATGAACAGAGTAATGGTGGTTGGAAGGTGAGGAGAAGAAAGATCAAGAAGAAGAGACGAAGAATAGAGATCCAAATCACACACAGACTCAACTGAGTCTGCTCTTTATTTATGGAGATGAACTACGTGCACACTACGTAATTGGACAGGCCGTTACATTCGGTTACAAAGTGGGACCCACTCCATCTAACGGCCTCTACAACACTTTTACAACTAAACCCCTGTACATATATCTATTACAACACACACTGACACCACAGATACAATCCATTGCTACTGATACACCTTCTCAGTCGACCGATACGTCTTCCCAGTCTACTGACAACTCCTAATCATCCAGTCGACTGATACATATTCCAGTGGACCGATACGTCTTCCCAGTCTGCTACCATCTTCAGGTGTTGCAGCTCTCCTTGCCCAAATCTATGAACGCTGGATCGTATCAATTCCTCCCCCCTATTAAGAGACCTTGCCTCAAGGTCGAAGAGAGGAAACTTTCGCACCAATTCCCAATACGGTTCCCATGTAGCATTAGTAACATCCTGATGTTTCCATTTGATTAACACTTCTGACACCAATTTCTTTCCCTTAATGACTGATCTTCGATCCAATATCTCATCTGGTTCACTCAGAGCTGTAGAAGGCTGATCTGGGATGCCTCGCTGCACACTAATTGAAGGTCCAATGTGCTTCTTGAGCTGTGAAATATGAAACACTGGATGGATTTTAGACCCCACTGGCAAGTCATGTTTATAAGCAATAGAACCAATACGCTCTAACACAGCATAAGGTCCATAGTACAAAGGAGATAGCTTCCGTATAGCCCTTGTTGCCACCGAAACTTGTCGATAATGCTGCAGCTTTACATAGACTAAATCCCCCACCTGAAAAGCTTTATCCTGCCGATGCTGATCAGCTTGTTTCCGCATCCTATCCTGTGCTTTCTTCAAATTATCCTTGAGCAATTTCAAACTGACATCCCTTGCTAGCAAGTTCTCCTCCACCTGTGGGTTCTTTGCTGTATGAGGAATGTAAGAAATGAGAGTTGGAGGTGCTCTGCCATAGACAACTTCATATGGAGTGGATTTGATCGCACTATGATAGGAAGTGTTATACCAATACTCAGCCCATGATAACCACTTGCTCCAATCATTGGGTTTATAGTGACAAAAACACCGCAAATAAGTTTCTAAACTCTGATTAACTACTTCTGTTTGGCCGTCAGTTTGAGGATGATATGCAGTAGAGAAGGTCAACTTGGTACCCTGTAGACGAAGGAATTCTCTCATAATTGCACTTGTGAATACAGCCCCCCTATCACATACTATGGAAGTAGGCATTCCGTATAGCTTGAAGATGCCATCAGTTAGTACTTGTGCAATAGTAGAAGCTGTGAATGGATGTTTAATGGTGAAGAAGTGGCCATACTTACTCAGTCTATCCACTACAACCAATATTACTGAGTACTTGTAGCTAACTGGAAGCCCTTCTATAAAGTCCATACTAGCTTGATCCCAAATTGTCTCAGGTATGGGTAGTGGTTGAAGTAACCCCGAAGGTAATTGACAAACATACTTGCTAGTCTGACATGTTGCACACTCTTGTACATAGATCCTGACATCAGCTTTCATACCCTTCCACCAAAATGCTCTGCGGATTCTTTGCAAAGTTTTATCATATCCAGAATGACCCCCTATGGGTGTGTCATGGTGTTCAAAAATGATCAATCTTCTCAGACTAGACGTAGGACTAATCACTACCTTGGATCCCTTATATCAAACTCCATGAGATTTGAAAAACTTAGTATTAGTTGATCTCTCAGCTTGATCTGCCAGCTCATTAAAGTAGGGATCATCTGCATTCATCTTAATCACATCATTCCACCAATTGGGGTGAAGAGAGCTCAACTGCACAAGAGAACAATCCCATTCTCTTCTAGACAAACAATCTGCCAGCACATTATCTCTTCCCCTCTTATATTCCACCTCAAAATTGAACCCATAGAGCTTTACTAGCCACTTGTGTTGAGCTTCTGTGGACAATCTTTGGTCCAGCAAATATTTGAGAGGTTGGTGATCAATTCGAATGATGAATAACCTGCCAAAGAGATATTGCTTCCACTTCTTTACTGCTAACAGTATCACAAGCATCTCTTTTTCATAAGCTGACCAATGTAGACATTTCCCTTTAATTGCTTGACTAATGTAGGCAATTGGGTGTTGGTTTTGCAAGAGAACAGCTCCTATACCAACCTTGCAAGCATCACATTCAACCACAATAACTTCATCAAAATTTGGCAGTTGGAGAACTGGGGCTGTGATAAGTGCTTCTTTCAGCTGATCGAAAGCTTTAGCAGCTTCCTCACTCCAATGGAAGTTTTCCTTCGTTGTTAATTCAGTCAAGGGAGCAGCAATCGACCCATAATTCCTTATAAACTTCCTATAATATCCTGTAAGCCCAAGGAAGCCTCTAAGTGCCTTGACTGACTGCGGAATAGGCCATTCTTTAACCGCAGATACTTTCTTATGCTCAACTGAAATGCCGGAAGATGAAACTATGTGACCCAAGTATTCCACTTCACTTTTTCCAAATGTGCACTTAGACTTTTTTATAGACAATTTGTGCTGCTGAAGCAGTGAAAATGTTTCCTCCAAATGAGCCAAATGCTCCTGCCAAGATGCACTGAAAATGAGAATATTATCGAAGAAAACAAGTATAAACTTTCTCAGATAGGGTCTAAAAATATCATTCATAAGAGATTGAAAAGTAGAAGGTGCATTACTTAATCCAAAGGGCATGACGAGGAATTCATAGTGGCCACTGTGGGTGCGAAATGCAGTTTTGGAAACATCATTTGCATTCATTCTTACTTGATGGTAACCAGACCTCAAGTCTAGCTTAGTAAAGAATTTAGACCCATACAACTCATCTAACAAATCATCAATAATAGGAATTGGGTACTTATCTTTGATAGTCTGTTGATTAAGTGATCGATAGTCCACACAAAACCTCCAAGATCCATCATGCTTCTTTACTAACACCACTGGGGAACTATAGCTGCTATTACTTGGACGAATGATACCTTGCTTCAACATATCTTCAATGATGTTTTCAATTGCATTCTTTTGCTCGAAAGAGTGCCTATAAGGCCTAATGCAAACTGGTTTAGAGCTTTTCTCTAAAGGAATCTGATGATCATATGATCTTGCCGGGGGTAAGCTGTGTGGTTCTTCGAATAAGTTTTGGTACTTCTGCAGCAGATCAAGTAGGTCTGCATCTTCAGGAGTAGCACAAGTATTTTCATCTCCCATTGACATTAAGTACAACACAAAACCTCTGTGTGTTTGTAATGCAATTTTGTTTGCTTCCTTATCTGTCAAACATTGATTAGAACCTGGGTGTAAACCTTGCAATACCCAATTAATCCCATTATGATTGAACTTAAGCTGCTTCTCAATGAGATTAACAGTGATCTCATTAACTTTCTTGATCCATTTTGCTCCTAAAACCACATCATGTCCTCCTATAGGGAACACCAAGAAATCATCTACAATTTTATAACCTTGACATTGAATTTCTACATTCGAACATAACCCACTGCCTTCGACTTCCTTCCCACCAGCAACCCTTACATTAAAAGATTGTTTAATGGTGAGTGGTAATCCAGTCTTCTCTAATATAAAAGGATCAATATAGTTATGGGTAGCACCACTATCTACCAGAATGTGTATATCAATTCCTTTTAGCTGAGCTTGAAGAATGAGACACTCAGTGTTAACACCAGTTCCAAACGCTGCAGTGTTGAGATCAACAATCTCGTTACTCATAGCTGCACTCTCATCCTCAACCAGCAACTGCCTGAGTTTCTCATCTTCTTGAAGACTGAAAATATCCCATTCCCCTTCGATACACATATAGGACTTAGTCTTACACAAGTGCCATGGCAGGTATTTTTCATCGCAATGAAAACACAGTCCCTTCCTCCTTCTTTCCCAAACTTCATTAGGAGTAAGTTTTTTGAGAATAGGTTTCTCTGAACTACCAGAATTTGTGTTGCTAGAACTCCTTACTGGCTGGTTATTTGAATGGCTTGAAGTGGCAGGTTGCGAGGAAAAAGGAGAAGGATTATAGGTAGACACAGGGTTCCTAAATTGTGTTCTGTATTGTGGTCGGTAAAACTGTCTAAGGGAATTAAACTTCTTCTCAAATCTTAAAGCTATCTTGAAAGCTTCACTGAGAGTTTGAGGCTCAGCCATGAACACATCATGTTGAAGTTCCTCCTTAAGGCCACTTACAAACTGCTGAACCAAGAACTGCTCACTAACTCCCTCAACTAAGCAGTGGAGTTTTTCAAACTTCACCTGATACTCAAGTACTGTGGAAGTTTGTTCTAATCGACACAAAGATTTGGCAGCATCCTCATAGATACCAAGAGCAAACCTATTACAAATACCTTCTTTGAATTCCTTCCATGTCACTACACCTTCATTGGTCTTCAAGAACCATCGACACCATTGAATGGCATCATCCCTCAGGAAAAAGAAAGCTACTCTTACTTTCTCTTCACCTTGGATATTGTACATCTCAAAATAGTGTTCAATTTGAAAGATCCAATTAAGGACATCACCACTACCCGCAAAAGGATGTACATCCAATTTCGGAGGTTTTGAAAAAAAAATTACCCCTATTGAGTTACCAGCATCACTAACTCCTAACTCCATAGTTCTATTTAGCAAATCACCACTTTCCTCTAACTCAAGATTATGATTGTGCTTACCATTGAATCTTGATGGAGGAACCACTTTTGACGATTCTTGCTGCGTTAACAACTGGAGCTGAGCCAAAATCAGAGGAATTTGGGAGACTTGCGATGAAATTTCCTTCATTTGATTTTCCACCATCACTATTCTTTCATTCAAGAACTGATGACTTCTCCTCCATTCAAGCACTGGCGCCATACCTAGGACTCCATCGTTGATTGGATCCTGAGGATTTTTCCCTTCCTCTTCGGGATTAGCTACAAGATCAGACGGCTTTGATACCATTGATGCACCTCTTCCCTTATTCTTGGCCATGAGAGGGTAAGAATGAGTTATATGAACAGAGTAATGGTGGTTGGAAGGTGAGGAGAAGAAAGATCAAGAAGAAGATACGAAGAATAGAGATCCAAATCACACACAGACTCAACTGAGTCTGCTCTTTATTTATAGAGATGAACTACGTGCACACTACATAATTGGACAGGCCGTTACATTTGGTTACAAAGTGGGACCCACTCCACTTCTACAACACTTTTACAACTAAACCCCTGTACATATATCTATTACAACACACACTGACACCACAGATACAATCCATTGCTGCTGATACACCTTCTCAGTCGACCGATACATCTTCCCAGTCTACTGACAACTCCTAATCATCCAGTCGACTGATACATATTCCAGTCGACTGATACGTCTTCCCAGTCTGCTGCCATCTTCAGGTGTTGCAGCTCTCCTTGCCCAAACCTATGAACGCTGGATCGTATCAGTTATCAGGATGCTAATGGAATTATATACCAAACAAATAGATCTACAAGAAAAATTATTGGTTTTCAAAATATCGGTTTCAGGGAAAGCTACGATAGCATAAATGAAAAAGGAGAAGATTATCCAATTATGCGTGGAAGTTTAATTAAAGCGGTACAAGACCTATCCCGAGGGGGAAACAACATTGGTAATCGTCGCAAATATTTTTACCAGTTAGTAATTATGTTGTGTGAGGGAGTCCGTTTTCCGCATATCTGAAGGAGAGTCCGGTCAACTTTAATTGAATTTGAGACTTTAATTTTGAGTGAATTAAAACAAATTTATATATTTTGCATATTTTGCTTTTAATAATATGCAACATTTTATTTTATTTTAATTTTGTGAATTAAAACATTTTATTTTGCTTTTAGTAATCGCCGCAAATATTTTTACGTTAGTAATTATGTTGTATGAGGGAGTCCGTTTTCCGCATATCCGAAGGAGAGTCCGGTCAACTTTAATTAGAGCTGATGAGTATTAACTAATATTAACGAATGTTGATCTGAAAAGTTATGTGCAGAACTGGTCCAAGTTTTCCAAAGAAATTATTTCTACAGATGAAAATGATAAGAAAAAGTGTGTTTCGCAAAATACAATTGACTCGATTCAGAGATTATGCAAATCTGAAAATATGGATAAGAAAAAAATTATGGGTTATAAACAGACTAAACATCTGGAAAAAACCAAAATTGTTCGGGATATGGTTACATATAGGAATGCAATGAATGAAAATGACGTAGTTGGGTTGTTGCTAGTATCACAAGATGAGTAGAAAAAGATATCAGATACAAAGGATATGGGTACGAGCTACTAAGATATTTCAAAATTAATTTAAGTGATTTAAAACAAATTTATATTTTTTGCATATTTTGTTTTTTATAATGCGCAAAATTTTATTTTATTTTATTTTATTTTATTTTATTTTATTTTTGTGTATAGGGAGCCCTATTTCGGGAGTTCGCTCGGGCCCCCGGAACCTAGGGTCGGCACTGTGCCGGACTTGACCAACTGAACTTATATTTTGACCCTACATCCCTTTACCTGTATGGTTATCAGGATGCTAATGGAATTATATACCAAACAAATAGATCTGCAAGAAAAATTATTGGTTTTCAAAATATCGGTTTCAGGGAAAGCTACGATAGCATATATGAACACGGAGAAGATTATCCAATTATGCGTGGAAGTTTAATTAAAGTGGTACAAGACCTGTCCTGAGGGGAAAACAGCATTGGTAATCGTCGCAAATATTTTTACTAGTTAGTAATTATGTTGTGTGAGGGTATCCGTTTTCCGCATATCTGAAGGAGAGTTCGGTCAACTTTAATTGAAGTTGAGACTTTAAATTTGAGTGAATTAAAACAAATTTATATATTTTGCATATTTTGCTTTTATTAATATGCAACATTTTATTTTATTTTATTTTATTTTATTTTTGTGAATTAAAACATTTTATTTTGCTTTTAGTAATCGCCGCAATTATTTTTACCAGTTAGTAATTATGTTGTATGAGGGAGTCCGTTTTCCGCATATCCGAAGGAGAGTCCGGTCAAATTTAATTAGAGCTGATGAGTATTAACTAATATTAACGAATGCTGATCTGAAAAGTTATGTGCAGAACTGGTCCAAGTTTTCCAAAGAAATTATTTCTACAGATGAAAATGATAAGAAAAAGTGTGTTTCGCAAAATACAATTGACTCCATTCAGAGATTATGCAAATCTGAAAATATGGATAAGAAAAAAATTATGGGTTATAAACAGACTAAACATCTGGAAAAAACCAAAATTGTTCGGGATATGGTTACATATAGGAATGCAATGAATGGAGATGACGTAGTTGGGTTGTTGCTAGTATCACAAGATGAGTAGAAAAAGATATCAGATACAAAGGATATGGGTACGAGCTACTAAGATATTTCAAAATTAATTTAAGTGATTTAAAACAAATTTATATTTTTTGCATATTTTGTTTTTTATAATGCGCAAAATTTTATTTTATTTTATTTTATTTTATTTTATATTTTTTTATTTTATTTTTGTGTATAGGGAGCCCTATTTCGGGAGTTCGCTCGGGCCCCCGGAACCTAGGGTCGGCACTGTGCCGGACTTGACCAACTGAACTTATATTTTGACCTTACATCCCTTTACCTGTATGGTTATCAGGATCCTAATGGAATTATATACCAAACAAATAGATCTGCAAGAAAAATTATTGGTTTTTCAAAATATCGGTTTCAGGGAAAGCTACGATAGCATATATGAACACGGAGAAGATTATCCAATTATGCGTGGAAGTTTAATTAAAGTGGTACAAGACCTGTCCTGAGGGCAAAACAGCATTGGTAATCGTCGCAAATATTTTTACTAGTTAGTAATTATGTTGTGTGAGGGTATCCGTTTTCCGCATATCTGAAGGAGAGTCCGGTCAACTTTAATTGAAGTTGAGACTTTAAATTTGAGTGAATTAAAACAAATTTATATATTTTGCATATTTTGCTTTTATTAATATGCAACATTTTATTTTATTTTATTTTATTTTATTTTTGTGAATTAAAACATTTTATTTTGCTTTTAGTAATCGCCGCAATTATTTTTACCAGTTAGTAATTATGTTGTATGAGGGAGTCCGTTTTCCGCATATCCGAAGGAGAGTCCGGTCAACTTCAATTAGAGCTGATGAGTATTAACTAATATTAACGAATGCTGATCTGAAAAGTTATGTGCAGAACTGGTCCAAGTTTTCCAAAGAAATTATTTCTACAGATGAAAATGATAAGAAAAAGTGTGTTTCGCAAAATACAATTGACTCGATTCAGAGATTATGCAAATCTGAAAATATGGATAAGAAAAAAATTATGGGTTATAAACAGACTAAACATCTGGAAAAAACTAAAATTGTTCGGGATATGGTTACATATAGGAATGCCATAAATGGAAATGACGTAGTTGGGTTGTTGCTAGTATCACAAGATGAGTAGAAAAAGATATCAGATACAAAGGATATGGGTACGAGCTACCAAGATGTTCCAAAATTAATTTAAGTCATTTAAAACAAATTTATATATTTTTCATATTTTGTTTTTTATAATGTGCAACATTTTATTTTATTTTATTTTTGTGTATAGGGAGCCCTATTTCGGGAGTTTGCTCGGGTCCCCGGGAACCCAGGGCCGGCCCTGAGCCGGACATGACCAACTGAACTTATATTTTGACCCTATATCCCTTTATTTGTATGGTTATCAGGATGCTAATGGAATTATATACCAAACAAATAGATCTGCAAGAAAAAATATTGGTTTTCAAAATATCGGTTTCAGGGAAAGCTACGATAGCATAAATGAACACGGAGAAGATTATCTAATTATGCGCGAAAGTTTAATTAAAGTGGTACAAGATCTTTCCCGAGGGGAAAACAACATTGGTAATCGTCGCATATATTTTTACCAGTTTGTAATTATGTTGTGTGAGGGAGTCCGTTTTCCGCATATCCGAAGGAGAGTCCGGTCAACTTTAATTAGAGCTGATAGTAAAAACTAATATTGACGAATATTGATCTGAAAAGTTATGTGCAGAACTGGTCCAAGTTTTCCAAAGAAATTATTTCTACAGATGAAAATGATAAGAAAAAGTGTGTTTCGCAAAATACAATTGACTCGATTCAGAGATTATGCAAATTTGAATATATGGATAAGAAAAAAATTATGGGTTATAAACAGACTAAACATCTGGAAAAAATCAAAATCGTTCGAGATATGGTTACATATCGGAATGTCATGAATGGAAATGGCGTAGTTAGGTTGTTGCTAATATCAAAAGATGAGTAGAAAAATATATTACACACAAAAGATGTGGGTACGAGCTTCCAAGAGGTTCCAAATATTAATTGAGTGATTTAAAACAAATTTATATGTTTTGCATATTTTGATTTTAACAATTTGCACCATTTTATTTTATTTTAATTTTGTGTTTGGGGAGCCCAATTTCGGGAGTTCGCCTCGGGCCCCCGGGAACTCAGGGCCGGCCTTGTGCCGGACTTGACCAACTGAACTTATATTTTGACCATACATCCTTTACCTGTATGGTTATCAGGATGCTAATGGAATGATATACCAAACAAATAGATCTGAAAGAAAAGTTATTGTTTTTCAAAATATCGGGTTTAGGGAAAGCTACGATAGCATAAATGAACACGGTGAAGATTATCCAATTATGCGTGAAAGTTTAATTAAAGCGGTACAAGAGACCTGTCCCGAGGGGAAAACAACATTGGTAATCGTCGCAAATATTTTTACTAGTTAATAATTATGTTGTGTGAGGCAGTCCGTTTTTTGCATATCCGAAGGAGAGTCCAGTCAACTTTAATTTAATTTAAGGCTTTAAATTTGAGTGAATTAAAACAAATTTATATATTTTGCAAATTTTGCTTTTAATAATGTGCAACATTTTATTTTATTTTATTTTTCTGAATTAAAACATTTTATTTTGCTTTTAGTAATCGCCGCAAATATTTTTACCAGTTAGTAATTATGTTGTGTGAGGGAGTCCGTTTTCCGCATATCCAAAGGAGAGTCCGGTTAACTTTAATTAGAGCTGATGAGTATAAACTAATATTAACGAATACTGATCTGAAAAGTTATGTGCAGAACTAGTCCAAGTTTTCCAAAAAATTATTTCTACAGATGAAAATGATAAGAAAAAGTGTGTTTCGCAAAATACAATTGACTCGATTCAGAGATTATGCAAATATGAAAATATGGATAAGAAAAAAATTATGGGTTATAAACAGACTAAACATCTGGAAAAAATCAAAATTGTTCGAGATATGGTTACATATAGGAATGCCATGAATGGAAAAGGCGTAGTTGGGTTGTTGCTAGTTTCACAAGATGAGTAGAAAAAGATATCAGATACAAAGGATATGGGTACGAGCTACCAAGATGTTCCAAAATTAATTTAAGTGATTTAAAACAAATTTATATATTTTGCATATTTTGTTTTTTATAATGTGCAACATTTTATTTTACTTTATTTTATTTTATTTTATTTTTGTGTATAGGGAGCTCTATTTCGGGAGTTCGCTCGGGCCCCCGGAAGCTAGGGTCGGCACTGAGCCGGACTTGACCAACTGAACTTATATTTTGACCCTACATCCCTTTAGCTCTATGGTTATCAGGATGCTAATGGAATTATATACCAAACAAATAGATCTGTAAGAAAAATTATTGGTTTTCAAAATATCGGTTTCAGGGAAAGCTACGATAGCATATATGAACACGGAGAAGATTATCCAATTATGCGTGGAAGTTTAATTAAAGCGGTACAAGACCTGTCCCGAGGGGAAAACAACATTGGTAATCGTCGCAAATATTTTTACTAGTTAGTAATTATGTTGTGTGAGGGAGTCCGTTTTCCGCATATCCAAAGGAGAGTCCGGTTAACTTTAGTTAGAGCTGATGAGTATAAACTAATATTAACGAATGCTGATCTGTAAAATTATGTGCAGAACTGGTCCAAGTTTTCCAAAGTAATTTTTTTCTATAGATGAAAATGATAAGAAAAAGTGTGTTTCGCAAAATACAATTGACTCGATTAAGAAATTATGCAAATATGAAAATATGGATAGGAAAAAAATTATGGGTTATAAATAGACTAAACATCTGGAAAAAATCAAAATTGTTCGAGATATGGTTACATATAGGAATGCCATGAATGGAAAAGGCGTAGTTGGGTTGTTGCTAGTTTCACAAGATGAGTAGAAAAAGATATCAGATACAAAGGATATGGGTACGAGCTACCAAGATGTTCCAAAATTAATTTAAGTGATTTAAAACAAATTTATATATTTTGCATATTTTGTTTTTTATAATGTGCAACATTTTATTTTATTTTATTTTATTTTATTTTTGTGTATAGGGAGCTCTATTTCGGGAGTTCGCTCGGGCCCCCGGAAGCTAGGGCCGGCCTTGTGCCGGACTTGACCAACTGAACTTATATTTTGACCCTACATCCCTTTACCTCTATGGTTATCAGGATGCTAATGGAATTATATACCAAACAAATAGATCTGTAAGAAAAATTATTGGTTTTCAAAATATCGGTTTCAGGGAAAGCTACGATAGCATATATGAACACGGAGAAGATTATCCAATTATGCGTGGAAGTTTAATTAAAGCGGTACAATACCTGTCCCGAGGGGAAAACAACATTGGTAATCGTCGCAAATATTTTTACTAGTTAGTAATTATGTTGTGTGAGGGAGTCCGTTTTCCGCATATCCAAAGGAGAGTCCGGTTAACTTTAGTTAGAGCTGATGAGTATAAACTAATATTAACGAATGCTGATCTGTAAAATTATGTGCAGAACTGGTCCAAGTTTTCCAAAGTAATTTTTTTCTATAGATGAAAATGATAAGAAAAAGTGTGTTTCGCAAAATACAATTGACTCGATTCAGAAATTATGCAAATCTGAAAATATGGATAGAAAAAAAATTATGGGTTATAAACAAACTAAACATCTGGAAAAAACCAAAATTGTTCGGGATATGGTTACATATAGGAATGTCATGAATGGAAATGACGTAGTTGGGTTGTTGCTAGTATCACAAGATGAGTAGAAAAAGATATCAGATACAAAGGATATGGGTACGAGCTACCAAGATGTTCCAAAATTAATTTAAGTGATTTAAAACAAATTTATATATTTTGCATATTTTGTTTTTTTATAATGTACAACATTTTATTTTATTTTATTTTATTTTTGTGTATAGGGAGCCCTATTTCGGGAGTTCGCTCGGGCCGCCGGGAACCCAGGGCCGGCCCTGAGTCGGACTTGACCAACTGAACTTATATTTTGACCCTATATCCCTTTATTTGTATGGTTATCAGGATGCTAATGGAATTATATACCAAACAAATAGATCTGCAAGAAAAATTATTGGATTTCAAAATATCGGTTTCAGGGAAAGCTACGATAGTATAAATGAACACAGAGAAGATTATCCAATTATGCGTGGAAGTTTAATTAAAGCGGTACAAGATCTATCCCGAGGGAAAAACAACATTGGTAATTGTCGCAAATATTTTTACCAGTTTGTAATTATGTTGTGTGAGGGAGTTCATTTTCCGCATATCCGAAGGAGAGTCCGGTCAACTATAATTAGAGCTGATAGTATAAACTAATATTGACGAATACTGATCTGAAAAGTTATGTGCAGAACTGGTCCAAGTTTTCCAAAGAAATTATTTCTACAGATGAAAATGATAAGAAAAAGTGTGTTTCGCAAAATACAATTGACGCGATTCAGAGATTATGCAAATTTGAATATATGGATAAGAAAAAAATTATGGGTTATAAACAGACTAAACATCTGGAAAAAATTAAAATCGTTCGAGATATGGTTACATATCGGAATGTCATGAATGGAAATGGCATAGTTGGGTTATTGCTAATATCAAAAGATGAGTAGAAAAATATATTACACACAAAAGATGTGGGTACGAACTTCCAAGAGGTTCCAAATATTAATTGAGTGATTTAAAACAAATTTATATGTTTTGCATATTTTGATTTTAACAATTTGCACCATTTTATTTTATTTTAATTTTGTGTTTGGGGAGCCCCATTTCGGGAGTTCACCTCGGCCCCCGGGAACTCAGGGCCGGCCCTGAGCCGGACTTGACCAACTGAACTTATATTTTGACCATACATCCCTTTACCTGTATGGTTATCAGGATTCTAATGGAATGATATACCAAACAAATAGATCTGAAAGAAAAGTTATTGTTTTTCAAAATCTCGGGTTCAGGGAAAGCTACGATAGCATAAATGAACATGGAGAAGATTATCCAAATATGCGTGGAAGTTTAATTAAAGCGGTACAAGAGACCTGTCCCGAGGGGAAAACAACATTGGTAATCGTCGCAAATAATTTTACTAGTTAATAATTATGTTGTGTGAGGCAGTCCGTTTTTTCGCATATCCGAAGGAGAGTCCGGTCAACTTTAATTGAATTTGAGGCTTTAAATTTGAGTGAATTAAAACAAATTTACATATTTTGCAAATTTTTTGCTTTTAATAATGTGCAACATTTTATTTTATTTTATTTTATTTTATTTTTCTGAATTAAAACATTTTATTTTGCTTTTAGTAATCGCCGTAAATATTTTTACCAGTTAGTAATTATGTTGTGTGAGGGAGTCCGTTTTCCGCATATCCAAAGGTGAGTCTGGTTAACTTTAGTTAGAGCTGATGAGTATAAACTAATATTAACGAATGCTGATCTGAAAAGTTATGTGCAGAACTGGTCCAAGTTTTCCAAAGAAATTTTTTCTATAGATGAAAATCATAAGAAAAAGTGTGTTTCGCAAAATACAATTGACTCGATTCAGAGATTATGCAAATCTGAAAATATGGATAAGAAAAAAAATTATGGGTTATAAACAGACTAAACATCTGAAAAAAACCAAAATTGTTCGGGATATGGTTACATATAGGAATGCCATGAATGGAAATGACGTAGTTGGGTTGTTGCTAGTATCATAAGATGAGTAGAAAAAGATATCAGATACAAATGATATGGGTACGAGCTACCAAGATGTTCCAAAATTAATTTAAGTCATTTAAAACAAATTTATATACTTTGCATATTTTGTCTTTTATAATGTGCAACATTTTATTTTATTTTATTTTATTTTTGTGTATAGGGAGCCCTATTTCGGGAGTTCGCTCGGGCCGCCGGGAACCCAGGGCCGACCCTGAGCCGGACTTGACCAATTGAACTTATATTTTGACCCTATATCCCTTTATTTGTATGGTTATCAGAATGCTAATGGAATTATATACCAAACAAATAGATCTGTAAGAAAAATTATTGGTTTTCAAAATATCGGTTTCAGGGAAAGCTACGATAGCATAAATGAACACGGAGAAGATTATCCAATTATGCGTGGAAGTTTAATCAATGCGGTACAAGACCTGTCCCTAGGGGAAAACAACATTGGTAATCGTCGTAAATATTTTTACTAGTTAGTAATTATGTTGTGTGAGGGAGTCCGTTTTCCGCATATCTGAAGGAGATTCCGGACAACTTTAATTGAATTTGAGACTTTAAATTTGAGTGAATTAATTTTTTTATATATATTTTGCATATTTTGATTTTAATAATATGCAACATTTTATTTTATTTTATTTTTGTGAATTAAAACATTTTATTTTGCTTTTAGTAATTGCCGCAAATATTTTTACCAGTTAGTAATTATGGTGTATGAGGGAGTCTGTTTTCCGCATATCCGAAGGAGAGTCCGGTCAACTTTAATTAGAGCTTATGAGTATTAACTAATATTAACGAATGCTGATCTGAAAAGTTATGTGCAGAACTGGTCCAATTTTCCAAAGAAATTATTTCTACAGATGAAAATGATAAGAAAAAGCGTTTTTCGCAAAATACAGTTGACTCGATTCAGAGATTATGCAAATCTGAAAATATGGATAAGAAAAAAATTATAGGTTATAAACATACTAAACATCTGGAAAAAATTAAAATTGTTCGAGATATGGTTACATATAGGAATGCCATGAATGGAAATGGCGTAGTTGGGTTGTTGTTAGTATCACAAGATGAGTAGTAAAAGATATCAGATACAAAGGATATGGGTACGAGCTACCAAGATGTTCCAAAATTAATTTAAGTGATTTAATACAAATTTATATATTTTGCATATTTTGCTTACAATGATTTAAAACAAATTTATAATGAGAATATATTTATATATCCAACAGTATATAGGAAATATGTATAGGTAGGGAGGTGGAGATAATAGAGGTTATACAAATGTACGTACGAAAAATACGTACAAATGGATCAGAAAATATTTGAGTTTGGTTCGAATAGGATGTCAAAGATGAATTCAAATAATTCCCTCTCCTCCTTAATTGGAAAAGCGATTTTTTGAAAAAAGTTCTACTCTTCCTCTGGCATTTTTGAAAAGTGATTTCCCCCCCTCCCCCTTTAGGCATTTTTCTCTCTAGATCCGGCCGCTCCGATCCCCTTCTCCTCTCCATCCTCTCCTCTTTTCGGTAGATCTATTGTAGATCTACAGACCCAGATCTTCAACTCTTCCGCTGGCGCTACGAGCATTTCCCCACTTCCTTCTCATCTCCCTCATCCATCTCTGTGTTGAAGCCTGGGTCCTTTCTGATCTCGTCTTCCTCTGCATAGCTTTGTCTCTGTGCTCTTTCCCTTCGGCTGCCGTGAGTGTGGGCTTCTCCTCCGGGGCGTCGTCGTCCTTGCTTGGCTGGGTCTCAGCGTTAGCTTTCCTGTGGTTCTCCTCCTCTCTGAGTAAGTTTTCTGGCAGTTCTCCCCATCCCTGTAAGTACCTTCTCCCTTTTGATTTCATGTTTTGCTGTTAATTGTATTAGTTTTTTTGGGCTTTTTTGTGGCTCCTTTCTTGTGGAGCGGCTGTGTGGTTGTTTGGTGCCATTTGTGATTTCTGAGGGTTTCTGTCCCTTTACTTTGTTCGCAGTGATTTGGGGGAGATTTTTCGTGGTTGTAGGAGATTCTTCTTTATCTTCGTTGTGCTTGCTGGACTTTTATTTCCCTTTTGTTATTGTAGTTCTTTTCTTGATCGGTCGTTCTCCTTTGATCTGAGATTGCTCTTTAGCTTATTTTCTCAAGCTCACTATGTTCTTTCTCTTGATTGCGTTCTTCTCCATCCGGCTGCTTTTGGACTGTGTTTCTCGCTTCTGTCCTACTTTTCGATCCCTACAATGCATGTTCTTCTCTATATTGTTTCTTTTGGGCCGGCTATGGGCTCTACATGGGTCGACGTGGTTAATAGGTGAAAATTTTCATAATTATTTTCACCTGTCGACTAAGTCAACCTTGGGCCCGTATGGAACGAGGCCCACATCTCCGAATTCTCGAGGCCCCTTCTTTTCTTCTCCCCATTCACATCTTTCATTTGCCCTTTCAGTCTCTCATTCCTTTTCTTCCCACCCTACATCCTCAACTCTCCGCTGCTTTCGGTGCCTGCAATAAGGACACTTCAAAGCGTTCTACCTTTCCAAAATGCAGTGTCTGTTCTGTCTCAAGCCTGGCCACTCTCGGAATCTGTGCTTCACCCTTCAGCAACTCCTAAGGTTATCGTTGGGGGTTCCGATCTCCGACCAAGTCTTTTCGGCGCTTGGTCTTCCCTCTCTTCAGGCTAGGATTCCTGAGGCTCATAAATCGAAGAAGGTCAAGCTCTCTACTGCCTCTCCACTCCTCCTTCCCCCCTCCTCCCCCCCGTATCTCATCGCATCTCTGTGGAAGTGCCCCCTTCTTCTGGGCCCTCAACCATTCCCACCTCAATCCTTCCTGCCCCGACTCCCCCCCCCTTTCTCTGTCGTCTTCTTCAATTAAGGCTACTCCCTCTCAGGTGATGTTGGTGTATGTGCCTTCTCCAGATATTGTGGTCAATTTTAACAAATTCGAATGTTATGGTGCTATTTCGTTCTTCGGAGGGTCTATCTCCAACTTTGCTCTAGATTCGTTCCTCTCCAACACCTGTAATGTCCCTGAGTGGTCTTGGGATGTTAACTCTTGCTCTAACAGAGATGTTACGATCATCTGTCCGTCAGCTAAAGTCCTTGACGAGCTGGTGGCCATCAACTCATTATCCATAGGCTCTGTTAACCTTAGCATCCGAAAGTGGATTCATCAACGAGTCTCTCCTCCGACTCTTCTCTCTACTCCCACTAAGGTTACTCTTCTTGGGTTGCCACCGTTCTGTGACTACCCCCGCATCGTGACAGACATGGCTAGTTGTGTCGGAGATTTGACTCGCACTTCCGCTGCTTCGTTACTTGCCTCTGGCTGTCTTCTGGTGGAGGCTGAGTTCCTCTGCCCTCCCATTTCTGATAGAGTTTCTGTCTATAATTTACGCATTGGGCAGTCTCTCTTCCCTATCTCCGTCAGCTATTGTGTCCCTCCCTCTGGTTCTGCGAGTCATTCTGCCCCCCCAGACTATTACTCCAGTGCCACTGGTCTCGACTGGAGATCCTTCTTTGTCCTTCGCTGCAGGCGATTCAACTATCCTACCGTCCTCCTCGGCTAATCCTAAGGGCAACCACAGGTCGTTTCCGAGAAAGAATGTCCCATTTAAGCATAATAATGTGGCATTCTCCCCTTCTTCCAAAATATCGCACTCCAAAGCTCCCAATTTGGTTGGGATCAACCCTGATCTGACCTCGACTTCAGCTGTGAAGTCACGACATGTTCCCACGTCTAAAGCTCCACTCTCTGTTACTCCTTTGGTTGATGTTCGTCATTCCACTGCCCATTCTGATGTTCAGGTGCAGGTTTCTGATCCTAAATGGCTTGATTGGGAGATTAATCCCAAGTTCTCTTCGGATTGGGATAGGTACATTAAAGGAGTGCAGGGTTTGGCCTCTGCGACTCCTGTTTTTAAGAATGTTGCTACTAAATCCGCTCCTCCTTCGGCGGCTAAGGCTGATGCTTGGATTGATCATGATGATCTTCTCTCCGAGGAGGCAGCGGAGCTAGCTAAGTCGTCTCCTCATTAAAAGGTATTGTCTTTTAACTCTCCTGCCACATTGTTTGTTCGTTATAGCTCGGATAGTTCTGCTGTATGCATTTCCGATGTTAGCTTTAGACACTATTTTGCTTTCCCAATTTATTTTGCACTTAATTTTTGTCTTGCCACTTTTAGTTATGTTCGCAACTGCTGGCGTTTCCCTAATTCTCTTGCTCTTGTTCGCTATCATCATTCTCTTTTAGAGGAGAAGCACAATTCTACCTCTGCTATTATTTCTACTTTCCCCCCTCTTATTAACCCTTTTACTCTTGCTTCTTCTTCTTTGAACCCGATAGCGACTGATTCGAAGGTGTTCTCCTATACTTGGAAGTCCATACCATCCCCTCATCCTTGTTCAGATGTTGTTTATCCTAATTGATTGTTGGGTTTAGCTGGTCAGGTCCATGCTGTCAATTCCCAAGTCGGTCCTAGTTCTAATCGTCTTCCTCTATCATCGAAGCACAATTTGACTCCCATTATCATTCTCTCCAGCGCTCGAATTCGAGCTAAACATAATAATCCATTCTTCTCCAAGCTTTAAGACTCTTTTGCCGCTCATATCCGTAACTTGGATATCCCTCCCCCTGTCTCTAATGGCTCGATGCCTTTACCCCTGGGATCCATCTACCAAGTTCACTTCGACTTTCTGTCTAATCCTGACATGATGGACCTTGCTACTAGCATGGGGTTTGTGGTAGAATCCTCCCACTTTGTTCACTTTGAAGCCATTCGTAAACGTGAAATCTCTAGAGCTATCGAGTTCAATAGTGCTTATGATTAGTCTCTCTTGGAACATTTGGAGCCTTCACTTCCCATCCAAGCAACAAGCTCTTCTCCACCTTATTTCCTCCTCCATATTTGGATACCTCTTAACGTGACTTATACGTGTGGGGGTATCCTATTTGGATTCAAGGAATCCCACTTTTCTCTCATATTTGTATATCGTCTTACGTTCTTTCTTATCGTCGGTCTTCATTGGCACGAATTCAACTATGGACTTACAGTTGTATCCGTGTATGGTCCTTCATCTGCCAACAGGCGCAACCTTTTCTGGAACGAGTTTAACTCCATCCATGATCACATTCATGGGTTTTGGCTCTTTTGTGGAGACTTCAATCTCACCAGATTCTCTTATGAAAGATCTGATATGGCTTCGTCTAACTTGGATTTTGTCCGTTTTAACGATTGCATTCATTCTCTCAACCTTTCAGACATCCCCCTTAATGGCAGATCCTTCACGTGGTCTAATATGCGCCTCTCTCCGACCATGGCCAAACTCGATCGGTTCCTTATTTCTAATGAGTGGATATCCTTCTTCTATAACTCCTTCTGCTCTGCTTTGCCTAATCCATCTTTAGACCACGTTCCCATCGCTTTACACTCTAACTATAACTTCTCTAAGCCGTTCAAATTCAGGTTCAAAAAATTCTAGTTGCAAGATCAGGTTTTTGTAAACCTTATTCCGAATGCCTCTCATCTGTCACAGGGTCTCACGGACTAGGTCGCATTCTGCTCAAGCTGCATGCTATCAAATTTGGCTGCAAGATCTGGCATAAAGAAAGTTTTGCCTTTGCAGATGAACTTAAACTCTTATTCCTCTCCACTATTGAAGCCATTGATAAGCTTGAAGAGCGAGCTCCTAATCCCGAGTCTCTTCGTAATGAGAGGAGCCCATGCAAAAGGGTATTCGCTTCTATTCTTCGTAATGATCATATCAAATGGGCACAGCGGGCCAAAGTTCGCTGGCATAAAGAAGGAGACGGTAACAATGCCTTTTTCCATAACTTTGCATCGCACCGTAAACGGTGCAATCGTGTCTCTACCATCATTAACGATGGGGTTGAGTAGCATTTCGATGCTGACCGTCATGCTACTTTCCTCCTTTTCTATAAAAATATTCTGCGATCTTCTCAAAATCGATCCATTCTGTAATGCCCCAAATTCCAAATAAGGCCGAATTCGAGATTTTACAGGATCTTTACTTCACTTCGAACAATTTTATAAGGAAATTAAAAAAATTTCAATAGTACATCAGATTTCATATACAACTTTGTTTACACAATGGAAGAGTAAAAGATTACAACATTGAGAACAAAATATAACTTGTATAACTTTATCAAATAAATCATCGATTTCATCATAACATCTTCATAGCAAAGTCCATTACCTGCATATCAAGCTGTGGGCACGTCAGTCACTTACAACTGACGAAAGTGTTATACTCGGCCATCTTCTCTATGCTGTACATATAACGATCTCATTACTTTAACAACACACAAAGTTGAATGAACAAGTAAAGTGTTAAATTGTGACCACGGTAAACATGTAAGTGCATGTCATGCCTTAATGCCTAATGCACTCATTTTTATACCAGGATGACACTAATGCTGTAACACCCCGAATTCCAAAATACAACTGAATTCGAGATTCCACAGGATCTTTACGCTTCGTTCGTACAATTTTACAAGGAATTTAAAAACTTTTCGCTTTACATGGAATATTTACACTTTTCATTGTACAGCGGAAGCAATTCACAACATTTATATAAAAGTACAACAATATTTGAATAATCTCTATGCATCAGTTCTCCTTTAATCTTTATCAGGCCATTTACCCTGCATACAAAATTGTGGGTACGTCAGTTTATTCAACCGACGAATATTATACACGGCCATCATCTCTATGCTGGAAACAGTATAACAATTCTCATTTCTTAACAATCACAAACTTGTTCACAAAAACAAAACTAAAGGGACTATCCTATTGATGTCGTGTCGTGTTGTGCACTTAGTCCTTAATGCAGTTGTTATGTTATATGATACTAATGCGTACTTAGTCCTTAATATATATATATATATATATATATATATATATATATATATATATATATATATATATATATATATATATATAATAGACCGGGATGTTACAACACTCCCTCCTTAGAATAGTTCCGTCCCCGGAACTACAATTAAAGAGTGAGAAAACGAAACACAATAAGAAATATAATCAAGCAAAAAGCTCAGGATGATCCTTCATCATCCTCTCCTCAGATTCCCAAGTAGCCTCTTCAACCAACTAGTTTCTCCAGACTACCTTGACCATCGGTATCATCTTATTCCTCAAGACTTTCTCTCGACGATCAACAATCTCAACTGGGAGCTCAATGTAACTCAGATCCAACTGCAAACCTTCTGGCACTTCGGACAAATGATGACTTCGATCTGGAATGTAATCTCTCAGCATAGACACATGAAAGACATTGTGCACCTGAGATAACTCTTCCGGTAATTCAAGCCGGTAAGCAGTTTTTCCGATCCTTTTCAATATCTTATATGGACCTATGAACCTCGGGACTAACTTCCCACTCTTGTCGAATCGGATCACGCCTTTGCTGGGTGATATCTTCAGAAAGACAAAGTCACCAACCTCAAACTCAAGGTCCCCCCTCCGATTGTCTGCATAGCTCTTCTGCCTACTCTGAGCATCCACCAACCTCTTCCTGATCAGATCAATCTTTTCAGAGGTCTGCTGCACAATCTCAGGCCCAAACATCTGACGCTCCCCAACTTCGAACCAACAGACATGCGTTCTACACTTCCTGCCATACAGAGCTTCGTACGGCGCCATCCCGATGCTAGTCTGAAAACTGTTGTTGTAGGCAAACTCTACCAAAGGTAAATGCATTTCCCAACTGCCCCCAAAGTCTAGTACACAACACCGAAGCATGTTCTCAAGAATACAGTTGACTCTCTCGGTCTGCCCATCGGTTTGCGGATGAAAAGCAGTGCTAAAATCTATCTTGGTGCCCAAAGCTGTCTGAAGACTCCTCCAGAAATACGAAGTAAACCGCGCATCTCGATCAGACACAATAGTCAACGGAATGCCATGAAGCCTGACGATCTCACCAACATACATCTCAGCTAACTTGTCCATCGAAGCAGTGAGTTTCATTGGCAAAAAGTGAGCGGACTTGGTTAGTCGATCGACTATAACCCAAATCGCATCGTTGCCCTTAGGACTCTTGGGCAAACCCGAGATGAAATCCATACTGATGTTATCCCACTTCCATTTTGGAATAGGTAACGGTTGCAATAGACCTCCAGGTTTCTGATTCTCGGCTTTGACTTGTTGACAAACCGCACACCTCGACACAAATTCAGCCACACCCCGCTTCAAACCTGACCAACAGAAATGCTGCTTAATATCCTTATACATCTTGGTACTCCCAGGATGTACAGACAAAAGAGTAGCATGTGCCTCCTGAAGAATCCTTTCTTTCAGGTCCGACTGATCCGGAACACACAGCCTCTCTCCAAACCACAGCACTTCATCCCTGATTTGAAATCCAGGTAACTTGCCTGCACCAACCTACTCCTTCATCCTCTGAATCTCTGCATCTTCCTTCTGACTTGTAATAATCCTTTCATTCAGCGTCGGTTGAAGCCTCAACTGAGCTAAAGATGATCCCAAGCCTTGCAGAACAACTTCAATACCAGCCCGAATCAACTCCTCTGCCAGCTGCCTCTGAGTTGTAATCAAACTCGCCAGACTTCTCTTGCGGCTAAGTGCATCAGCAACAACTTTAGCCTTCCCAGGGTGATACTTAATCTCCGGACGAATGTCCTCAAGTACCTTCAGCCATCTCCTTTGCCTCGGGTTCAGATCCTTCTGCTGATAGATGTACTTCAAGCTTTTATGGTCTGTGTACATGTTCAGCTTTTCACCATACACATAATGCCTCCATTGCTTCAAGGCAAAGATAATCGCAGCCAACTCCAGATCATGAGTCGGGTAATTCTTCTCATGCGGTCTTAGTTGCCTAGACCCATAAGCGATTACTTTTCCTTCTTGAATTAAGACACAACCAAGCCCACGATGTGAAGCATCGTTGTAGACATCATATTCAACACCTGCTTTAGGCAAAGTTAAAATGGGCGCAGTAGTCAGCCTCTCTTTCAACTCCTGAAAGCTTGCTTCACATTGCTCGGTCCACTTGAAGTTCACATTCTTCTTGGTCAGACCAGTGAGCGGCACGACTATCTGAGCGTAGCACTGGATAAATCTCCTGTAATATCCAGTTAATCCAAGAAAAATCCTGACTTCCTTTACTGTAGTAGGCCTAGCCCAGTCTCTCACCGTCTCTATCTTCTGAGGGTCAGTTGCCACTCCCTCCTTAGAAAGGATGTGACCTAGGAATGCCACTTCAGATTTCCAGAAATCACACTTGGACAACTTGGCATACAACTCATGCTCCTGAAGCTTCCTCGAAACTGCTGCCAGATGCTCTGTGTGCTCCTCCTCCGACTTGGAGTACACGAGAATATCGTCGATAAACACCACGGTGAAAGAATCAATGAACGGCCTCAGAACTCTGTTCATCATATCCATGAAGATTGCAGGTGCATTCGTCACTCCAAACGGCATAACTAAGAATTCGTAATGCCCGTGTCGAGTTCTGAATGCAGTCTTATACATGTCCTCAGCTTTCACTCGAACTTGATGATATCCCGATCGAAGATCTATTTTGGGAGAAAACAACTGCTCCTTGTAGACGATCGAACAAGTCATCAATTCGTGGAATCGGATATTAATTCTGAACAGTAACCTTATTCAGCTCTCGGTAATCGATGCACATCCTCATCGAACCATCCTTCTTCTTTACCAAAAGCATTGGCGCTCCCCAAGGTGACGCACTTGGTTGAATAAAGCTTTTCTCCAATAGTTCCTCAATTTGCCGTTTGATCTCATCCTGCTCCACAGGAGCCATCTTATACGGAGCCTTGGAAATAGGTGCACTCCCTGGCTGAACAGTGATGCTGAACTCCACATCACGATGCGGGGGTAACCCAGGCAAATCTTCTAAGAACACAATCGGATAATCCCGAACCACAGGAATCTGCTGCACCTCTGCAGGAATCCCCTTCTTCTGGATGATAGCAGCAACCAACTCTGAACATCTCCTCTTCCCTTGGAAAGTGACTTCAGGTCCTCCTGGAGCCTTCACTGTTACTGTCTTGGTCTTGCACTCGATATTCGCACTGTACACCGACATCCAATCAATGCCAATGATAACATCGACTCCCAAAATATTCAGCTCGATCAGATCGATCCCGAAAATTCGATCTCCAATCACGATCTCGCAGTCATCATAGTACCGATCAGTGGTTAAAGTCTCCCCTGGTGGAGTAGTCACTGCTAAAATCTTGCCTGGAAAGATTTTCGGTTCAACTCCCAGAACTTTAGCAAACTTAGGTGACACAAAAGTATGAGAGGATCCAGTATCGAACAAAACAACGACTTTCATTCCATTCAAATAAAGTTCTCATGTTACATAATACACACTCATTACGTAACAGTTCACTAAATAAACGGGAAAAGAAAACAACATGAACCTCTAAACATCCGCCCTCGTACTAGTGATGACATGATCTACCTCATCGGCATCAGCTTCAGTCAAGGCAAATACTCGCCCTTGCTGGTGCGGTCTCTTTTTGGCCTGCTGAGTTGGTCCTCTTTGGACGACATCCTGCAACTTCGGACACTGGGATCGGTAGTGACCTGTCTCCCCACAATTGTAACAAGTCACCACAGGAGGTCTCACCCATGCATTTTCGGGTCTTCCATCTATGTTGACAGCATTCGCTCCCGTTGGTTTGAACCTCTGGGCTGACGGCTGTCCCCTGGCACTCCCAGTAACTGCGGGCCTCTTCCCCATGTTCCATTTGTTCCTTCTATTCTGAACAGCGTGGAACTGCTCCATGTCTGCCTCCGTGGCTGCCGCTCATTTGACTAGCTTATCAAACCTCCAGATACCAAGGGGTATCATCTTGTACCTCAAGCTCGGCCTCAACCCATGCTCGAACTTACGAGCCTTCTTCGCCTCATCCATCACTAATTCGGGAGTGTACCTTAAGAGCTGAGTGAATCTCTTCTCATACTCCCTAACCGACATGCTGCCTTACTATAGCGACAGAAACTCCATGGCCTTTTTCTCCTGGACGTCTGAAGGAAAGTAATGACTGCGGAATTCCTCCAAAAATTCCTCCCAGCCAAGAACAATACCTTCCATTGTCCGCTTCATCGACTGCCACCACACAGCCGCATCCTTCTCGAATTGCAGAGTCACCAACTTCACCTTACTGCCCTCCGGGGTCTCTAAGACTTCGAAGATAGTCTCTACTTGACGGATCCAATTGTCAGCGGCGTCAGGGTCTGACTTCCCCTCAAACACTGGTGGTTTCATCGGCTTGAATGATTCCATGAGTTTGATTTATTCGGGTACTGGATTCACAGGCACCCTTCCTTGGTTCTGATTCATGGCCACGGCATTAAGTGTCTGATAGACCCTCGCGAGTTTCGTTTCTAAGTCCAGACCTTCACTGTTTTTTGCTCTTCGTCCAGCCATATTCTGATGCAAAAGATCCATTAAATTCGAAGTATAAAACATGAATTTTAAATCAACTTTTCATTTCATTGAATTTTAAACTTTATACATTCGAATTGAAAATATTTCTTGACATCAGAATGAAAGCAGTAGAAGCTACAACAGTCTAACTCCTATGGTTCCTCTTCGCTTCTCGAAGTTCTCCCCGTAGTTCCTCCACTTCCTCCTTCAGTACATCAGTCATGTTTTTCCTCTTCTCGAGTTCCCATACACGATGACTGAGAACTGCAAAATCATCCTTGCGTTTTGCCAACTGAGCCTCCAATAGTCCGACTCTCTCTCGCAGTGTCTCAACCTGCCTCTGAAGAGACAAAACAAGACTACTCGGAACTGGTTCTTCTTCGTCAGAAGAGTCATCAGATGAGTCCGGAGGTGGGGTAATCTCTCGGGACTCAGGCCATTCTTCTCCGTCAGAGTGTGCTTGCCCTGGGTAGTACTCTTCCTCGGAATCTGCTTGTCCAGGATAATAATCTTCCTCTATGATATGCCAATTGTCGTCTCCAACAGGGTCGAAGTGATCAGCCATCTTAGAAATAGAGAGGAAGAAGCATAAATCATAGAGCAACACAAATGTAAGTGACTTACATTTAAATCTCTAGACTCAACCCACACTCTAATGTCCACTTCTAGGGTGTCGTTCCTTATAAATTTGTACCAGTGTGAAGCGTGGTTCTGATACCACTCTGTAACACCCCGAATTCCAAAATACAACTGAATTCGAGATTCCACAGGATCTTTACCCTTCGTTCGTACAATTTTACAAGGAATTTAAAAACTTTTCACTTTACATGGAATCTTTACACTTTTCATTTTACAGTGGAAGCAATTCACAACATTTATATAAAAGTACAACAATATTTGAATAATCTCTAAGCATCAGTTCTCCTTTAATCTTTATCAGGTCATTTACCCTGTACAAAACTGTGGGTACATCAGTTTATTCAACCGATGAATATTATACACGGCCATCATCTCTATGCCAGAAACAGTATAACGATTCTCATTTCTTAACAATCACAAACTTGTTCACAAAAACAAAACTAAAGGAACTATCCTATTGATGTCGTGTCGTGCTGTGCACTTAGTCCTTAATGCAGTTGTTATGTTATATGACACTAATGCGCACTTGTTCGGATTCTATGCATCCCATACTACATAGGTCCGAGGGCAAGCCCTTAATCATACTTCATCTTATAGGGTTCAATCCCTCGCCATGACTTAAGCTACTACGGTAAATACGGTAAGTATCCTAGCTGTTCTATGATCTACGAGCCCATGACCAGGCAGTCTGGAGGGAAATCCCACGCACTGACATGACGCATCAAGCAGGCAGACTATGGATAATTCATCCTCCACCATGGAACAATGGCACCACCCGTAGTCACCAAAACACTCCACAAGCGTCGCCACCGGGACGATAATTCTGGAGTAGTGCTCACGCCATGTCATGATGCATCAAACAGACAATCTGTGAGTCACTCTCACACCGCCAATCTGATGGCCCTCATACTCGTGTTTTTCTCTTACTTTCATCACATCTTCACTATGTATTTAGTCCTTAGTTTATTAGAATCATGAACAAAATCAATTCTCTAGAGTTAGCCTTTCCACTATATCGGTCTTAATTATTTATTCAACATGACCCAAATCTTGGTCTTTTCATTTCAAATTTCATTTCAATTCATTTCTTTTCAATGCCGGTATGAGGCTTAGCTACACTCTAGTTCTCAATTTCAATTCACAATTACACAAGAATTGAGTCTTTCAAGCTCATAAGTTCATTTTTCATGATTACATCAGATTTTCCTTGTCATGTTCATAGTATTTACAATCATAAAACTTTTCATAAATTCAGCAGAATAATTCACTTCACTTCAAAATGCGATTTCATGCAAAGGTAAATAAAATTCACTTTTCTAATCCGTCACATACAATCTCCATTCTTTCCATTATCAAATCCCTTTCAAGTAGCATATATATATATATATATATATATATATATATATATATATATATATATATATATATATATTTGTGTCACGGAACAGAAATTAAAATATGAGACATCAAAATAATCTGGACAGTCGGCTCAAAACATGGCCAGTCGACTGTTCAGCAAAAGAAAAATATTCAAGAAAATGCTCAGGATAATCGACTGCTAAACATGACCAGTCGGCTGTTCTGAAAAGATTTAAAATTCGAAAAGGACCAAGACAGTCGACTGTTACTCAGACCAGTCGGCTATTCTGCAGGGTTTTAACTCGAAGGAAATAATCAGGTCAGTCGACTACTACATTTATTCGGTCGACTGATAAGTATTAAAATTTGAAATATGGAAACATTTCTTCTTTCCTTTCAATTAGTACACAACATTTTAGTTTAACGACAATATATTCATTTATCAACACGAACATGCAAATTTCTTTGACTACCATCACCACAAGCATGGTTTACTAATTTATGTAGGGAGTTCTACGACTAGTATTTTCCCACACGACCACGACTTCAAAAAAAATATTTTTTCCATAATCATCATTTTTCTACAGAGATAAACATTTATTCCAATCTAGCATGCTAGATTAAAATCACAAATAACATAACATCAATCATATCATTCCATTAAGTTCACTCATTCATTTCATACAATTTCACTTGTGTTTCATTTTTACTTTAATTATGGTATTTGCAAAGAGTAAAATAATGGCATTCATTTATTCTTGCACACTTAGCACAAAACCTAGCATGATATCTAAAGTAGAAGTCATGAGAAACACCCACCTTTTTGAAGAAACACGAATAGAAAGCTCTTAGAAAATCCTTTAGAATGCACGAAAGATCCTTCTCTTCCTAGGTGTAGCAAAAACCGAGCCTCTCCTAGTGTGATTGCTGACCTTCTTTGGATGAACACTCACACTAGAATTTACTCAATATTTTACTCCCGAAATTCTCAATCTTTTCTCACTCTAATTCTTTTCTCTCTTTAATAAATTTCTAATATACTAAGATGAGAAGAAACTATGGGGTATTTATACATAATTTGAGTGAAAAATAAAGGGCTAGGATTAAATCAACTAGTTAGGGATTAAAGGCTAGGATAAATTAGGGAGTTGTAGCAAGTAGCAACTACCCATGACTAGATAACTACCTCCACACTACTCCCATCTCTCCCTCTCTCTTGGATCCAACCGGCCTAAAGAAGTGTGCAATGCACACCATATTGCATGCACGTGCTACCTTAGTCTCCCCATTCTTAAGTTGTTCATCCACTAATTTATTAATTGTCTATCATTGAGTCTACACTACAAGTCACCATACTTAAAAGAGAATTAAACTAAATGGGTTTACTATTGGGCCAAAAATCATGGGCCTAAAGAAAAATACTTAAATTAATTATAATGGGCTAGAATTAGGCCTAGGATTTTATTTAGGCTTTAAAATAACTCTTGTAGGAAACAAAGAGAAATAATAAATATATTAGGCTATGAAGAAAAATATTGGACATCTAGAAAACATATGAAATTATGTATGCAAAAATACATACGGTCTCAAATCTCATGAAATGAAATATATACGAATATATATATATATATATATATATATATATATATATATATATATATATATATATATATATATATAATAGATCGGGATGTTACAAATGCACACTAGTTCGGATTCTATGCATCCCATACTACATAGGTCTGAGGGCAAGCGCCTACGTACTCCACAATTAAGGGCTCGATCTCTCGTCATGACAACTACCCAGTAATAAAACAAGGTTTAGATCATTCCACGGATATGGATCTCAGCCTCGCTGGCAATTATATAGTGCGAATCATCCCGCAAGTGACCCTCTAGCCCCGGTATACACATATACATTGGAGTACAACAAAAAAAAACTATTCGCCCGACTACTCAAGATCCCGGAGTCCACCGCTGACTCGTCCTCATAGTCCCGAATTTAAATATAAAAAGTCCGTCTCCCACGGAGCAACCTCAGTCCACCAACTGGGTCTATAGCCACGGAGATCCACCGCCGACTATATAGAGCACCCCACTTACAATTACCCAAGTTTACTACATCTTTACTTATGTGCCGAAATTATTTAGTTCAAGACATGAATAAATTGCAATCCTGGAATTAGTTTTACCTCCTACCGGACGTAATCAACAAAAATACAAGATAGCTCCACGGCCATATCTCAATTTATATCTCAACTCTTTTCAATTCAATAGTGCCGGTACCCGAGGTCTCACTAACTCTAAATCACAAACTTTTTCATGTACAAGAAACCATAGGTACACATACCCTTTAATAATCATGTCTTAAACTCAGATATTTTCATATCTGTAATTCCTGTTTTTCATTTTATGTATTTTTGACTGTATTTTTCGTTTTGGTGTATTTTTCTCCCTTGTATTTTTTTGAGCCGTATATTGGATTTATTTTCAATATATATTCGTTGTATTTCCATTTGAGCTCCTTGTGTTTGATTGATTGTCTCTTTGGATTGTTTTTCATTATTTTGATCTTTTTCTCATTTTTTTGGTCTTGTATCTTTATTTTTATTTGTCTCGGTGTTGTGGTGGAGTTTTGGTGGTATTTTCCCAAACCTATTATTTTTGATCTCTTATAAGATTTTTCAAGAGCCATAAAACTCACTCCTATTTGTATTCCTATTTGTATTTGACCCAATATCCATTACCCATTTGTATACCTATTACTAGTTATTAATACCCACAACCCATTAACCCACATTTAAACTCTATATATAAATCCTCCTTAACACAAACCCTAACCCTAACATCCAAAAACCTAGCCTCCCTAACTCTCTCCCTCTCTCCCGGCCTGCACTTGCCCCAACCCGAGTCTCACCATCAGCCAGCCATCCCCCCAGGCCGAGCATCCCATCCGCCGACTCCCACCTTGCCGGCCATCTCCACCTTCGACCACCTACACCCGAGCACCCCTTCCTTGCTCCATCCTTGTTTTCGATCTCCACAAACAGCACCACCATCATCATCTTCCACTTTTGATCCCCTACTCCTTCGTTGTGGTGTTCTCAAAGTGGGTGCTTGCCACTTTGATCGTCGTTGCTTCAAGGAAGATTCGTTCGTGTGGATTTCGTTCGTTGTGCTTGGATTCGTTGCTTGTAGCGGATTTCGTTCGTGGGTTTTGCTTATAGGCATGTTTGCATCGTTCTTCATCCCCAAAATAAGGCAAGTAACTTGTACTCCAATTTATTTGTTTGATACAAGTACCAAAGTTCACCTATAGTGTAGTTGGGTCTAGAGACAACCTTAGATTGTGCTTTCTTTGATGGGTTTTGTCTCTATTGTGATATTTTGGCGATAGAAGACTCACGACACCAATCTTGACATGAAATAACCTAGAATTCGCCCGTTCTTGAATTTGAATCGTGTATGTGCGAATATGCATGATTTTGTGTTTTGGTTGATACCCATATGAAATTATAGCCGTGGACATGTTAGTAATCCTAATTCATGATGTTTAGACACTTGGTAGGTTATATTTCAAGTTTTGATGAGTTTGGACCAATATTCATGAATCTATGTTGTTTTTGTGCTTGAGGGTGAAATCTGTATTTTCTGGATGTTCTGTTCTGTTTGCTGTTTTCGACTGTGTTACAATCAGTATCTTGATTCCGGTATAAAATATGAATTTTAGATAATTTTGTCTATTTTCAAACCCCTTGACTTTTCTTGATTTGGATTTCGTATGACTGAGTTATGACTGTTTTAGTATAGAGGTGTCGACCTATTCCAGACTCTGTTTTTGGTCAATTTTGTTAACAAACTATTTTCAAGAACTATGTTATACATATTATTTTGATCCAAAATTTTGGTCAGTATTTTTTATGAAGTTAGGGATTACCCAGAATTTTGGTGAATTTTATTGATAAGTTTTATGTGATGTTTCATGCTCGTTTCTAAAATCTATACATGCTGTACTTTACTCGCTGTGCTGTAAAGAACCCTATTTTCACTATGATTCCTTTTACTGTATGAAAAATGTTTGTGAAATGTGAAAGTTAGTAAATTATATCTATTTTCATATCCTTTTGGCGGAATTGGATTTTGTTTCACTGGTTGCGAGATACCTTAGTTTTCGTACAGCAGTGTTGGGCTTTCCAGATTCGCTAAACTATGTTTTCGTGATGCTCTCTTATTTTTTTTGACTTATCTATTTTTCCTAGAAAATTCTGAAACTTTATATTTTGATTCTATACATATATGGGATTACCCCAGATTTTTCGTGGAATTATTTAATTTGCTTTTATGCTATTTTCATGCACTTGAATTCGTTCTTGTTTTCTAGCTGAACCTAAATTCTGTATTCAAATCAGTTTTGAGCTGTGTTGTTGTGAACTAGTATATGACTTAATTATACTCGCTGGATTCATATAGATGTCTATTTTCCAGATCCTTCGACGGATCTAGGTTTGCTTGTTTGAAACTCCTGGAACTACTATTTTACTACAGCATGGTCTTGCTGTCCTGAACTTGAGATGTGTTTATTTTGTACCTTTATGAGATAACTTGCACTTGTACATGTTTAGTTTGCTGCTTGCACTTGTCACATGATCATGTCATGCTATTCTTGATATATTTTGCACGTGTACATGCTAGTTTGACATTAATAATAAAATTAACCAAGCCGGAGTTTAAGGGACAGATCTAATAGTGGATAATTCAGAAATGTGTAGTCGGAAGGGGATCCACTGATCCTACGTGATACTTGACATGATACTTGATACTTGCACGTAAGAAACGATACTTGCCACTTGCACAACTTGACATGTGATTACATGATTACATGATACATGATACTTGGAGCTTGGAGCTCAATTACTTGATTGTCTCCGAGTATACTGCCCTTTATGGTTCACTACAAATCTAAAGCGAAACTGCTGTGTTGTAGCAAACATGTAAGGTGGGTTGTATAAAGTGCTACCTAGATAGCAGTTCACTACAAGACTTGATACATGCTACTTGAACATGATACTTGAACATGATACATGCTTGCTTGATACTTGACTACATGATACATGAGACTTGTTTACATGAGACATGAAACTTGATACTTGATACATGAACATATGATACTTGACACTTGATGCATGTTTACATGATACTTGTTTACTTGACACTTGATTTATACCATGTACACTTGATCACTTTTACCATGCTAGTTGTTTACCTTGACATCACATTTATACCATGTGTTAGTTAGTTTCCCCATGTGCTTGTATCCTACATTATAAGTGACCCGTGACTTGTAATTGACGGGTACTTGTGTTTTCTCTTTTCCTCTTTCATGCATTTGATGAATTGCAGATTATGGAGAACAGGTTCCAGATGGTATCGGAGACTTGAAGTATTAGTACTGTATTTATTATTATTATTTCATGTACCGTGCTTGAACAATAATTGTATTTTTGAGACCTGGATATTTCTTGTATTTGGGCAATGTGACCCAAGACTTGTATTTTATTCAGATCATGACTATTTGAGATTTATGTATTTGGTTTCAAGTATTCGTGATGGTATTTTGACTCATTATATGCATGTGGTTGATAAATCGCTTCCGACTCTGTATATTTCTCGTGCATGTTATTAAGATTTCTTGAACAGCTTATGGATGATGAAAATCATTCGTTGGGCTTATGTTACTTATCCGTATTCCGTATTCTTTTGGGAAGCGGGGCGTGACAATATCAACTTATCCACAATTGTCTTTATCTTAATACTACTCATGATTCTTTCATTCATTCATAATTCTCCATAGAAAATAATCCTTTTTCATGAACAAAATTTTCATCCATTATCAATCTCTTTAACAACTTAAGCACATATAACAAATTCATAACTCAACCCAAACCAAGTATGTCTTAAATCAAGTGAGTGTATAATCACATCAAAGAAATCAAATTCACATGAATAAATCACTCTTCTAAAAAAATATAAAGCCCGCATCCTTTAATAATTTATTTGTGTCAAAAACTTATTAACAATTTGAACTCATATGATATGTCTCAACCATCGCAAAATATTTCTTGAATCAAGTAAAAGTAAAATATCTTTCCAAGAGAATCAATTACAATAATTCATCTTTCAATATTCATACCTTTATATAGATTAATTTGAAGTCGCCAACTAATTTTTATTTAAATTTAACTTTTAATCTTTCAAAATATACATGAAAATTCTAAAATAAACCTCAATAATAGAATTTTCACCAATTTTTAGTTGTATTAAAACTCCTTAAAAATCATTAAAAACCCAAAAAAAGAAGTTTTGCGGCTACTGGGTTTTGAACTCGTGAACACACAACCAGTGTCCAAGACTCACCCCACTAACCACTAAGTCCTTTGTGGACTTGTGTTCTAAGTCTTCACCGAAAGCCTCAAATGCTAATCTTGGGTTTCAGAATTATTTTAAACAAAAATCAAATAAACTGAGACTAACAAGTTTCGAACCCTTACCTCCGACAAGCATAGTAGCGACCCTATGGCGCCCTCGCTAGCCAGAAAGTTCATTTGTGACTATTGTTATGAAAACAGAGACTAGTGTTTTCTTCACAGGGCACAGAAATTTGTTTATTTTCACAAAATCCAAACATGCGATTGATCTAATCTTTTTAATAGATTGTAATCATCTCACTCATACTGATTTTTACTTGAAATCAGAGATTCACAAATATTCCAAACTTACATTTTTGACATATTGCAAATCATTTGTTCTCTTTAATAAACAAGAATTTAATTAAAAAAAATAATTTGTATCTCTTACAACCAATTAAAATGAACCTATGTGTACCACATTAACTTTACTACATATTTATTGACTACAAGAAAAATCTTTAACACTTCTTCATGCATATTATAAATTTTGACATTATCATTTCGATCACGCATAAATCAGTATACTATATGGCATTATCTCACTTATCATTACTTTCTTTCTAACTATCATGATGTCAATTTCCTTTCTTGATCACAACATGGTTTCTATAAGTCATGGCATAAACACAATAGCATGGATTAAATCTACATTTACCACATCAATATTAATCTACTTTATTCATTTGTCAAAATTAGCATACTCGTCCTACAATTAGAAAGCATAAAGATCACCCACCTTAATTGAAGTTTGAACAATGAAAAGAAAGATGGAACACCACTTCTAGCTCCAAAGCAACTCCTTCACCTCCTAGCAAGAATTTCTCCAAAGCACAAGAATACTCATTCTCTCTTTATTTTTCTCTTTCTCTTATTTTTTGATTTAGTTTTTGGTGTGAAAAAGAATGAGAAATGGGTTGCTATTTATAGGACAATGCTAGAGTTCAATTTGCAAAATTACACACCTAATAAATTATTCAATTTAATTTTCAACCTTTCACATTTCATAACTCGCAAACTCCAAACTCTTGACATTTCCACCTTTCTAAATCCTATAACCTCCAAAACTCCCAACCCTCTCTCTTCCCACTAGTGCCACGCCATCTTTTTCAAACAGCACACATTTGTGCTGTTCTTAAGGTCGTGGGCCCACCCTAATTCACCTTATACACAACTGCCTTATATCA
The DNA here is from genome assembly GCA_017893485.1 of Hemerocallis citrina. Lineage (NCBI taxonomy): Eukaryota > Viridiplantae > Streptophyta > Magnoliopsida > Asparagales > Asphodelaceae > Hemerocallis > Hemerocallis citrina. Next base: position 322,064,945 of record CM030360.1, on the reverse strand, counting down.
ATCCACACTATTCAATTACAATATACTACCAATCTGCATAAAGTAATCAGCCAACTTGCTATTACTTTTTCAATATATATATATATATATATATATATATAGGGAAAGCTTCGATTGTGCACTCCTCTAGTGCTCACCGCGTGAACACTAGGCCTTCGGGCGTTCATATCGAAAATCTGAACCGTTCACATTGATCTACACATCTAAATTATTCTAAATATGTAAAATCAAATCATTTGAAATTCATTTACCCATCCATCATGTGATTATAAAAAACAATAATTTTCAGCCATACAATTTTGTAACACTTCAATGAATGGGCAAATGAATTTCAAATGATTTGATTTTACATATTTAGACTAATTTAGATGTGTAGATCAATGTAAACAGTTCGAATCGTCGATATGAACGCCAGTGTGCACTAGAGGTAGTGCACAACCGAAGCTTTCTATATATATATATATATATATATATATATATATATATATATATATATATATATATATATATATATATATATATATATATAATATACTTTTGAAAACTACAGGGTATTATATACTTTTGAAAACTACAGGGTGTTACACACACTCCAAAATTTATTTTAAAAATAAATACACTAAAATATGTTCGCCGAAAACACGTGCGTTGCCCGTTAAATATCAAAATGCGAAATCGATTTTACCAATGGAAATTTATTAAAATATAATCGAAAACAACATAAGAAAAATTATATTTACTAATTTTATATATTTCATGATGAAATCACTACACATAGAAAATACGTGCATTGTACGTACAAAATTACCTTAATCAAAAATAGGGAAAATAAATTTCCGTTTTATAAAATAGATTTGAAAACATAAAATAAATAATTGAAACCCAGAAGTTATCACCCGTAGCGGTAGAAAATATGTAATTAATACGTGCATTGAAAACACGTAAAAAGCAAGTAAAATATCAAGATTGAAATATATAGGATAAAATCAATACGGAAAATGCATAAATAGGCGGTAATCAAAGTACGTGGTGAAAACACGTCACAAAATACATATGCGTAACACACAAGGGCAAAATTGTCATTTCCAATTTTGCGGGGTGTTACACATTCATCTCGATTGGATGCAGTTTTACGGTCCAGTAACTCATGACCTTTCTAGCCTAGAGGCTCCCTTTTCTTTGGAAGAGATTAAATCTGCTGTTTTCTCCTTAAAAAGTGACTCTGCTCCAGGTCCAGATGGCTTTTCTGCATTCTTTTTCCAAAAAAATTGGGATTATCTCAAAGATGATCTCTTTCAAATGTTCGCGGATCTTCACCAAGGATCATTCTCCTTTGATCGCATTAATTATGCTCACATTGTTCTCATTCCCAACATTATTGTGGCGAATTCAGTGGCTAATTTTAGACCTATGAGTCTTCTTAATACTACGTTCAAGATCATTATGAAAGTTATTTCTCAGCGCCTGAGCATTGTCATTTTCCCTCTAATTGATCCCTCCCAATCGGGTTTCATTAAAGACTGTTTTATTCTTGATAGCGTGATTTCGGCCCAAGAAATTATCTCCCATTGCCACAAATCCAATTCGGAAGGGATTATGCTTAAATTAAACTTCGAGAAGGCCTATGATAAGGCCAGCTGGGATTTCTCTTCGACATTTTTCTGGCTTTGGCCCTAAGTGGATTGCTTGGATTAAGTCCAGTCTATTTGCTGGCACCTCTTCAATTATTATTAACGGATCGAAAGACCACAAATTCAAGTGTAAGTGTGGACTTCGGTAGGGCGATCCTGTCTCCTCTCTCCTGTTCACTCTAGTGGCAGATGTCTTCAGTAAATTACTGAAGAATGCCTGGGATGCCCATGCCATTGAAGGGCTTAGTGGCTTCCACAGCTTCCGGGGCATTCTCAACCTCCAATATGCTGATGACACCATTATATTTGCCAAACCTAACGACTTCTCTCTTCGTAATCTCAAGCTCCTTCTTTACATTTTTGAAAGTGTGTCTGGTTTATCTATTAATTTAAACAAATCAACGGTTCTTTGGCTTGGAGGTTCTAACAATCGTCAATTAGAGATTGTTCATTTCTTCAATTGTAAAGCCTATTCCTTCCCGGTTAAGTATCTTGGGATCCCTTTGTGATGGGGTAAGATGCACATATCAGATTGGCTTCCGATGATTGATAAAGTTGAATCCAGACTTAACGCGTGGACCGGCAAAAACCTCTCTAGAGGGGGCAGATTGATTCTGGTGAATGCGGTCCTCACTTCAATCCCTTTATATATGATATTTTTTTTCTACGTTCCTTATGGTTTATCAATAGGATTGACCAAATCAGAAGGAATTTTTTCTGGTCTAGCTCAGCCACTTATAGAGCTGGGTCTCATCTTTGTAATTGGAAGTTGGTCTACACTTCTAAGGAAGCCGGAGGTCTAGGTGTCCTCAATCTTTGAAATCAAAATTTAGCGCTATTAGCTAAATGGATGTGGAGGATGCTTAAAGAAGACAATCTTCCTTGGGCCTGTCTGATATCCAATAATTTCTTTCGACGTCAGGGGATTTGGGAGTTCGGTCCCACTCTTTCGGCCAGAGCATCGTCGTTCTGGAAAGGGGTGTGGAAAGTTGTTGACTCATTCCATTGTAGTATTTTCCATGTCTGTGCTGACGGTTCCAAGGCCCTTTTCTGGACCCACCTCTGGATTGACAACCTGAAGTTGGCTTCAGCTTATCCGGCTTTATTCCGTCTAGCCCTCAACCCTGCGGCCAAAGTGTCCGACTATCTTACTATTCATAACAATATCAGAGACCGGTCTATTCAGTTCTCTACTGATCTCCCTACTGAATTAGAACCGGATTACCTTCACCTCATTTCATTCCTAAACAACTATGATATCCCAAAGAAGATTTCTTTTGGCGTTGGACCAACTCTGGTTTATTTTTGGTTAAATCTTTTTCTAACTTTCTCAACTATGGAGGTGCATCCTCCCCTTTCGCTAAACATATCTGGAGCTGCAGTGCTCCGCTTAAAGCCAAAATCATGGCTTGGCTCGCTATTAACAATAGGCTTCTTACTGTGAAAGTTCTCAATAAGAGGAATCTTGCTATAGGCCAGTTATGTTCTTTATGCTTTCACTGTCATGAAGACATTGATCATCTTTTTTTCCACTGTAATTTTATCAGTCCCCTTTGGCAGATCTATCTTCTGGCTTGGCAGGTTCCCTCTCTTCCCCCATTGTTCCTTGATTGCTGGAACTGTCAATTTGTGTGTAATATGTATCGTAAGCCTTGGATTCTTTCGACTATGGCTATTATTTGGGTTATCTGGAAAGAAAGAAATAACCGCATTCTTAATAAAGCTGTTAAACCAATTGACACTATTGTTGATGAATTTATTTTCTTCTCTAAGCATTGGTCTCCTACTCTACCACCATACAAAATCCAGCGTTTAAGCCTTGATAGGCTTGATGACGCTATTGTGTTTTACATTCTACCTCTATTACTGCTACTATTCTCAATATTAATTCTCCCTAATTCATTGGCTTTTGTTCTTCTTGCAGGGATAAGCCTCTTAGTTTAATGGCGTTGTTCTTTTGGTCTTTTGGTGGTTGTAGAAGAGCCCTCTGGTGCTTTTGGTTGCTTTCCTATGGGGGGGTCCTTTCGCTGTTAGCTCTTTTAGGGCATTAGTTTGGTGGTATGGAGCATGTTCATATGTTGATCCTATTTTACTCTATCGATGTTCTCGGCTTCTGGTTGTTTTGTCCCTTTTTGGGCTCGGTATGCATCTGTCTGGCATGTTCATTTTCCTCAGCTATAGTCTAAGTGTATTGTGATCTCTACTCTGTGTTTGTTCTTTTTTGTCTGATGGTGTGGCATTGTTGTTGGCTGTTTGCCTATGGTGGCCTGAACTTGTTTTTGGCTTCTCGTTTTGTGCTCTGGCTGCTCCTTTAATGCTTTCCTTTACGCACTGCAGTGAGAGAGGGTTCTTGTGCTATGTTTCTCTTTGGTTGTGTTTGCGAGGCAGTGACAAGGATGTTGATATTTGCCTATTGTCTGATCGCTATTTCTGTTGCTTGAGTTTGGGGTTAGGCCCTGAGCGGTTTGCGCCCTTTTTTTATGTATTGGCTTTGTTCTTTTGTGTTTGTTGCAATGGGTAGTGGGAGCCAGCTTCAGGTTGTGTTCTGGCTTGGTTTGTTCTGCCCCTATTGGTTGCGTGTTTCTGCTGTTTGGGATTGGTACCGCGCCCTTCTCGACAGCTTGTTCCTGTGCCGGTGTTGTCTTGGGGGGGTGTATCGATGGCTGGTATTGGTAGTGCTTGGCCGGCCTTTGTCTTTGGAGTTAGGTTTTGCCTAGAACGTTGTTCTGTTTGTATTCTGGGCTTGGTTTTGTTCTTTGTTGTTTATTCGCTGTTAGTGTTGTCGCCTTGTTTTACTCCTTGTAAATTGGGTTTCTGTATGTTACTCTCTATTTATTGCAATATAATTTTGTGGCTGGAGTTGTAAGGCTCTATCCGTCTTCCAAAAAAAAGATGAATTCAAATACAAAAATGAATTTGAGAGAAATGAAAGATATTTATAAGATATCGAAATACAAAATACGTAGAATATTATAATCTACAGATATTACACGTAACGGTATAAAATACATGTGTGTAATACATGTGGGGCAAAATTGTGATAACTAAATTGTGATAACTAAATTTTTGTGTAATACATTATATGTATTGGGACCAATTTGGTCTAAACCCTTTCAAAATTTAGTAGATACCATTTATAATTTCATTTGCATTTTTATTATTGCATCAAACTATATAAAAAAATTTGATAGTGAACCATCAATTATATATATATATATATATATATATATATATATATATATATATATATATATATATATATATATATAGAATTCTTCTTTATGTTGACATCTTTGTCCACAATAAAAATGTTATTAATATCTACCACAATTCATAGAGTGCACTATTATGATGGAGGTCGGGAATTTTTTTAATGACACTTTTTGAAAATATTTGCAGAAAGAGGACAGTTGGTAAAGTATTTGTGTTCGTGGACTCAACAACTAAACTCGCCGTTCCCAATGGCGAGTTTAGTTGTTTCTTGCTCGCCGTTAAGACATGGCGAGTTTAGTGTTATTTTTTTTGAAAAACTCTTCGTTCCCAACATCGAGTTCAGTTCAGAATTTTCAAAGAAGACTCACCGTTCCCAATTGCGAGGACATTTATACTAGAGTCGTTGTTAGGAATAGCGAGTTTAGTTCAAAATTTTGAAAGAAGACTCATCGTTCTCAATGGCGAGGACATTTATACTAGACTCGTTGTTGGGAACGGCGAGGATGTAGGAAATTTCACAGAGAATGAAACATTTTATTGGACTTAGTGAATTTTCGAAAAAAAACTCTATAGGAATTTTTTTTGAACTAAACTCGTCGTTCCCAACAGCATGTTTAGTGTAAATGTCATCGCCATTGGGAACGGCAAGTCTTCTTTCAAAATTTGGAACTAAACTCTCTGTTCCCAACGAGTATAGTATAAATGTCCTCGCCGTTGAGAATGGCGAGTCTTCATTGAAAATTCTGAACTGAACTCACCGTTAAGAACGACAAGTTTTCCAAAAAATTAGCACTTCGTCGTGTCCTAACGGCGAGCATGAAACAACTAAACTCACCGTTGGGAACGGAGAGTTTAGTTGATGAGTCCACGAGCGCAAATACTTTAGCAACTGTCCTCTTTCTGCAAATATTTTCAAAAAGTGTCTTATAAAAAAATCGGAGGTATGGGTGGCAAAAATATCCAATAACCATGTAATGATATTGATTACGACCTGAATTTTAGGGTATGGATCCAATAAGAAAATAGATAACTCATAATTCATCCGAAGAAGTCATAAGTAGAGCCACAAGTGTTGACTCTTAGTTTGGTGTGCACAAAACGTGTCCATAAATACTAATAAGTTTAAATTAAGTTGTTTAGATTTTCAGGTTAAAATAATATTAATAAGAGATTCAAGAATAAGAAAAGAAGGAAAGCAATAAACAAAATAAGCAAAGAAGGAAAGCAATAAAGAAAGATTGCAAAATCAAGCAAAAGAAAAAGTTATTAAAAAAAGAGCACATGTTGATTAGTGCCCAAGAAAGCTATCCAGACCAGTCGTTGCTATTCCATATTTGTAAGATTTTATCTGTATTTGATTCATTAATGATTGATTAGTATATGGTAAGAATATAAAGTGGATTCGTTATGAACAACACGATAACGGTCGACCGCACCTCATGTCGGTCGACCGCATCGCAGTCGACTGCACTTTACAGCAACAGAATGAAGCAGTCGACCATTCATCTCTCGACTTTTCGTTAGAAAGATGAACGGTCGACTGCACCTAAATTGCGGTCAACCGTACTTTGCACTGTTCACTCTTTTGGAATGTATCGTTTCTAATTTTGAAAGATACACTTTCCCGTCTATATAATTGGACGAACCCACTGAGTATTCCTCAACCTATTACTTCTGAGAAAAATCTTTTGAACTAATCTTTCAACAATCAATCCGAGTGTGTGTGATAACTATTTGTATTCTTCAGTCAGGATCATTGAGGATCTTGAGTTCTTTTCTTTTCTTCCACTTCGGTGAGATTGACGGGACTTGTGTTGGAAGTGTTGTGGGTGTAATAGGTCTCTCGGCCTGAATCCGAGAATCATTGTACATGAGTTTAGTATAGTGGAACACTTGTGGTAGAGAATTGCTACAAGTAGGTGGTGTGGACGTAGACCTGGAGGTCGAACTACGTTATATCGCTGCGTCATTTGTGCTATTTATGTTTGATTTTCTTATCTCTTCTTATTTACTTTGCCATTCATTTTAAATTTTTTTTAATTCCGCACAATCACCCTATTCACTCTCCATAGGGTGATTTACAACAAGCCCTCCCCTCTCTCCCACTAAAACTGACCAACATCAAACCCCCCACACAACTAAAGCTTACCCTAGTTTATCACCCTATGGAAAAGCTAATTCCACACACCTAAAGTTTAATCCTGTAAACATTCATATGAAATTCTCTTGCATTTTTTCCTGATTCCCTTTTGATATCTCACTTATTTCATTTTAGAATATAAAATGTAATATTTCTGCTGTCTTGCAATTTGCAATTAACAAATAAAGAATCAAATACAAAAGTCAAGTATTTCTCCTATACCTGGTCCAGGTCTATACATTCGAAATTCTGAGTCCAACAACAACAACAAAGCCTTTTTTCCAAGGAATGAAGGTGGCGAAGGAAGAAAGGCGGAGTGGGATTCTTCCTATTAGTACTCTATGTAGTTGCATAGTTTTTTAGGTTTATGTTCTAGATTTGAGTAGTTGTTGTAGTAGAATTTGTTATATCTCGCATATTACTGTTGTAAGTAGATCTATGTTGTTTCGTTAATTATCATTAATGAAGCGGTGACGGGGTCACTGATATGGGTCAGATGACATGGCCTCTCCTGGACCACCAGATCCCCTCAAAACCCGCTCTCTCCTAATCATCGAGTCAACAGAGGTCAAATGGATCGTTATTGCCTCAGGCCCACAGGCATACGGGTGCGACCCGGCCCGCTCAGGTCCCAAACCCGTTTGCACTGGGTATAAATACCATGCCCTCCCCTTCATTAAAAGGTAATCAATCTTTCCCCTCTGAAATCCTAACTACTGTTGCTTTCCAGTAACTGGCTAGATCGTCGGAGGGCCTGCCACCGGGATCTCTCCCGATGTTTCTAGGCATAGTGCAGGTACACGAGACCGAGCCGAGCCTTCAGATCCGAGTCGAGCATCCGTCTTCCACCTCACTCCTGCTTCCACCGTATAGCCAGTATCGCGACTTCCACTTTACAAATTGAGAGAATTCACACCTGTTGCAGCCACACCCCAAAAACAAACCGCGTCAGGTTGGCGCCGTCTGTGGGAAACCTCGGTACTGACCTCAGTCCGACCCCGGCCATTAATGCCATCCCCTCAATCCGAGCTCTCGAATGGAACCCAAGGCCAGAAGAGCAGTCACCTCTGCACGGCATCCGGATGCTCCTCCCCAGGACGTCCCCGCCGACACTCATGGATCCAACCATCCTTGGGTCAACGGAGAACCCGGGCCGGGCACCTCTCGCTCGGTCACGACTGACCTGCGTTGGGTCATCCAGAACCGACAAGCCAGCCGAACTAGGGGAGGGGCCGCTTCCAACTCGGTCCCGAACCATCTCAGGCATCCATCTCGAGAGTGGGAGCCAGAACTCAGTCGCACCGACCGAAGGCCGCCGCCCCGAAGTGACCCGGCCAGACAAGCTCCAGTCACGCACCGTGAATTCCAAAACTTTCGGACCGAGATCCTGGAGGCCATCTTAGGGACTCCCATCAACGAGACACTCCACCACTCTCAATCACGGTCGGATGCTGGAGCCAGCACGTCTCGCGGCCTAACCCGCCCGCCAGAACATGACGAGGACGTCCGTGACGCCTACAAGAAATGGAGAACCGCCTTGACCACTTTGGCGAGGGCGGCCTGAGGCCGACCCAGGGTTATAGGCCGACCTGATCTCCTTTCTCCCCTGCAATTCTACAAGCAGAAATACCCCCAAATTTTTGGCCTCCCCGGTTCGAAACCTATGACGGCGAGGGTGATCCTGCTGATCACATGGAGTGGTTCAAGACCCTCATGATGATTCACAGTGCTTCGGATTCCCTCCCATGTTGTGCCTTCCCCGCCATCCTATGGAGTTCGGCTCGGGAATGGTTCTCTTAGCTCGTCCCCGGCTCGATCTACTCGTTCGACCAGCTGGAGGCCAATTTTCTGGCCCACTTCGTGACCAGCAGGAAGGACGAGAAGACGAGTGCGTCCCCACTGGACCTCCGACAGAAGGAAGAGGAGTCACTCCGTCAGTTCGTCTGGAGGTTCACCGTAGAGGCGAGGTCCGTCTCCTCTTTCGATGTTGGGGTCGCCTCGGCAGCGTTCCGACACAACGTCCGACACAGCCAGCTGAAGGCATCCCTGGCCAAGAAGCCTCCCCTCGATTTCCCTGACCTACTCAATTAGGTCGAGAAGTACATTCGGGCGGAGAAGGCCCTAAATTCCGAGGACGCCAAAGAGGTCCTGAGGAAGGGGAAGCGCAAGGCCAATGAGGCAGAGCCGGCCAAGAAGGTTCCCAAAGATGGGACCGGCATGAAGAGGGTCCATCCGATCCCGCGTTTCGAGAGGTACACGCCGCTGACACAAAACGTGTCGGCCATCCTATTAGCGATTGAAGACAGGGACCTCGTCTAGATGCCCCCTCGACCAACCAGTAACAAGAAAAGGGACCAGCGGTTCTACTGCTGTTTCCACCGGGACAACGAGCACGACACTGACTACTGCAGCGCCCTGAAGGACCAAATCGAGGCCCTCATCCAACGAGGGTATCTCCGAAAATTCACCCGGGAAGACGCCCGGGACCGAAGGGATACGAGGAACCGGAGGCCTTCTCCTCCTCCTCGCGCTCCCAAACAGTGTCCCGAGCGGGACCCGGTGCCCGAAGAGACCGGAGGCCAAGCCATTCTCCACTGCATCCATGGGGGGGGGGGCGCTATGGGAGAGGATTCTAGTACTTCCCACAAGGCATTTGTCTGAGAGGTAAACACAGTCCGAGACCTCCCTTCCCCCCAAGTTCAGTAGCTTCCTGTCTCCTTCTCAGGGGAAGACCTGGAGGGGGTCCAGCTCCCGCATTGCGATGCGCTCGACATCCGCCTCGTCATGGAGAACTACTAGGTCCGTCGGATCCTTGTGGACAACGGGAGCTTGGTGAACATCCTCTTCCTGGAAGTGTTTGAGAACCTCAAGCTCCCCCGAGATAAGCTGAAGCCAGTCGGATACACCCTGCACGGGTTCTTCGGCATCCCAGTGCCAATAGATGGGATCGTGACCTTGGATGTCACTGCCGGTATGACCCCCCATAGACGGACCGAGTCGATGGACTTCATGGTTGTGAACGTCAAAGCGGCTTACAACACCATCCTCGGCCGATCAGGACTCCGCTCCCTCCAGGCTGCTCCCTCGGCCTACCACCTAAAATTGAAGTTCCCCATTGAGTCAGATGCCGGGGTTGTTCGGGGGAACCAAGAAGCAGCACGATCATGCTATATGATGGCTGTCGGGGGCGGTGTGTTTCCTCTGGATGCCGACGAACAGATCATGGCCTTCAGCGACTCTCAGCTCGTGGTCAATCAAATCACTGGAGAGTACGAGGCCCGTGACGATCGGATGATCCAGTATTTGGTCGTGGTCCAGCGGCTCTTGACATCCTTTGACGATACCGCAGTCTTAAGAATCCCAAGAGAGCTGAACGCCCAGGCCGATGCTCTGTCAAAGTTAGCCTCCTCGTCCTTTGAAGGTATCGACCGCACCATTCTGATCGCAGTACTCCTAAAGCCGAGTATCGACCTCCCCGCGACCCTCTGTATAGACGACGGAGCTCAGCCTGATGATTGGATCACTTCCATCCGAAAGTTTCTAATCAAAGGAGAGCTCTCCAAAGACCGAGCCGAGGCAAGGCGGATCAGGGTCCTCTCAGAAAGGTTCGCCATGATCAGTGAAACCCTCTCCAAACACTCGTACACCACGACGGACAGAAGACCCTACCTCCGCTGCTTAACCACTGACGAAGCAAGGTATGCACTGAAGGAGCTCCACGAAGGAATTGGCGGGTGCCACATGAGAAGCCTTGTCCGAAAGGCTCTGAATCACGGGTATTACTGGCCCCCGATGTTGCAAGATTCCCTGGCCCTGGTCAAAAAGTGTGGTCCTGCCAAAGATTCTCCTCGGTGAGAAGAGTTCCGCAAGCAAACCTCCGCTCCCTGGACAGTCCGACCCCCTTTGCTATGTGGGGGATGGACCTGGTAGGCCGCTTACCGAAAGCGACGGGCCAAAGGAGGTTCATGATAGTAGCAATCGACTACTTCACAAAGTGGAACGAGGCCGAGCCCCTGACCACGATCATCGAGCAGCAAACCCAGCAATTCTTCTAGAAACACATCATTTGCCGGTTCAGAATTCCGCACATACTCATCACGGATAACGGGACCCAGCTTGTGGGTAAGAATTTTAGAAAGTTCTACGAGGATCTCGGAATCCACCAACACTTCTCCTCGGTGTGCCACCCGCAATCGAACGGTCAGGCCGAGAATGCGAACCGCCAAATCCTTGACGGTTTGAAGAAATGGCTTGATAATTCTTCCAAGGGATTATGGGTCGACGAGTTACCGAGCATTCTCTGGGCCCATCGAACGACGAAGAGGATCCCCACGGGAGAGTCGCCATTCAATCTGACTTACAGTGCGGAGGTAGTAATTCCCCTCAAGATCGGGCTCCCTTCGCCCCGAATGTTGGATCCTGTATGCAAGGCAAGAAACACTAGAGGGGGGGGGGGGTGAATAGTGTTTTATAAAAATTTAAAAAGCGGAATTGAGAATTTCTTCTGTTCAGTCGACTTGAAGGAATAAACCAGTCGACTGAAGCAACAAAAGAAAAGTATTTTAAAGAAGTCTGAGAAGTCGACTTAGAAATGAGACAGTCGACAAATTACACAATATACACAGAGTAGTACTAGTCTGACCAGTCGACTTATAGGAGTACACAGTCGACTGTCCAGACAAGTTTCACAGTAAAAATATAAACTGAGAGAATTGAAATGCAAGTAGAGAGATACAACCACAGAGTGCACACGATGTATCCTGGTTCGGTCCTCTCGACCTACATCCAGTCCCCAAACAACCCACTTGAGATTTTCCACTATTCTTGAAAAAGATTACAAGAATACCCTACGGCGTTTAGACAAAAACCTTGTCCAACCCGTAGTCCTTTCTCTCAACCAGAAAAAGCAACTCACTCTTCCACCAAGAGTGTCAAACCTGACTCTACACCCTAGAGTCCTACTCTCCAACCGAGAGGAAAAAAGGAAAAACAATAAAATTGTTTACAATCAACCTATAGCCTTGTTGTGATCGTGATTTTGTACGTGGCTAACTGGTTGACTTCTATATTCAGTCCAAAACGAAATCGATGTTATACTGGACTGAAAACAGAGAACCAAGACTTTAAGAGTTTTGAAAGCTTTTCTCTCTTGAATGCACAAATCTTAAAAATTATTCTCAAAAATTGCTTGGAACCTTTTAAAGGTGATTCTTAGGCTATATTTATAGACTAGAATCCCTGGTAGTTAAAAGCAGTTACTCATAATCGTTTGATCAATGGATAAATAACGGATAAAACTTTTAAATCCGAAAAACAGCTTTTGAAATCAGAAAACAGTCAAAAGCACTTGAACAGTCGACTGGGTTGCCTCTATGAGTCGACTGGTCAGAGTTTGAATAAGATCAGGCAGTTTTGTACAGACTCAGTCGATTGGTATAAGTGGCAGTCGACTGGTACTCAACAGCTGATCTAGTTCAAGCTGTTTCGACCTTTGGTTTTTGTAAACACACAGTTATATAAAAAATTATATGTGAGTGTATGTGTGTGTGACAAGGCTGTACATCAATCTAAGACTCAACAAAGAGAAAAATATTACATTTTTATAAGACACATAAATATATGACATTTGAAGCTTTGGTCTTGACTTGAGTCTTGAGTCTTGAGTGAAGCTTTTAGCCATTGTCTTTATCCGGAGCTGTGCTTGATCATTTGTTCAGCTTTAGAGTAATGAGGCCCTTTGTGTATCTTCTGATACAACCTTTAGAGTAATGAGGCCCTTTGTGTATCTTCTGATACAACCTGCAATTATATACAATGTAGCACAGACACATTTTGCATTGTGTTGTAATCATCAAAATCAAGAATCAACATTCTCCCCCTTTTTGATGATGACAACACAATAGCTGATAATAGAAGAAGATAAAAAAAAATACAAGCATTCATATGCTCCCCTATCAAAAATACATCATGCATATATTTTAACATCACAAAAATTAACATAACAAAAATCAACAATAGAGATTATTGATACTAGTGTTCTCTCCCCCTTTGTCATCAACAAAAAAAGACAAAAATGGGAAGAAAGAATATTTCACTTAAACAAAATACCACACAAACAAAATTAATTCATAACAACTGAGTCTTTGAAACTAGTACAAAATACCAAAATACTAAAGTGCAACAAGAAAAGTACATAGTAAATAAAAGCAAAAACTCATCAGTCTTCGTCTTCGTCATCTTCGTCATCTTGAGAGGGAGGTGGAAATTGAGCAGTGAACAGATGAGTAAGATGAGAAAGTTGGGATTCAAGAGCATCTTGACGATCCATGAGATAGTTAACAACATTATAAATACTGCGTGGATCATCAAAATTAGCTCGGGGCGAGAAGAGCTAAAAGCTGAAGATGGTCGAGTAGAAATGGCTAAAGGAACTTGGGTTTGGGGAGAAGACCTAGTGGTAGACCTAGGTGGAGAATCAAGAAGCTTCATGCATGCTAAACTTGCACGATCAAAGCATTCATAGTGCTTGACAACATTGGTCTCTGAATTGAGATCGATATCGTAAGCACAGAAAACAAAAGTAAAGCACCATAGGGAAGAAAAGTGGAGTGAGACTTATGAAGTCTAGGAAAGATGATACGACCCCAATTAACATTTATTTTACCAAAAATTGCATATACAGCTTGTTGCAATTCCATGAAATACTGATCATAACTTCCTGTTTTAGGGATAATATTATAGGACAGTATCCGTGCAACAAGTTTTGCAATAGGGGTAATTGATTTATTAGTCATAGGGGGTCCACGGTTGGGCAAATAGATTTTAGATAAGATGGAGGCATCATCCATAATGATTTCTCCTAAATCAATTCCTTCATCATCTATACCCATAATCAGATTAATTCTCTCGGATGTGAGTTTCATCTTCTTATTTTTCACAGAAGAATAAATTATTACTTCACCATCATCCGATTGAACCACCCTCATATTTGTATAAAATAGATAAATGAGTTGAGGGTAATAATGAGGTTGATTTTCTAAGGACAAGAAATCATAAAGACTACAATGTTGGAATAGAGACACAAGGTTAAACCTATCAAGATCATTAAAATTAACAAATCTATCCGGAAAAATAACCATGGTACAAATAATATACCATTTTCCCATAAGATCGGGGCTTCTAAGATATTGAGAGTAGTCCTTAGAGGAAGAACCTTCATCAACATGAGAGGTTTTTGATCTTTTGGGTGCCATAATATAAGAGTGAAAGTGAAGGAGAGTTTACCAACAGGAAATGCAAAGAATCAATCAGCAAGGGAACAAGAAATCGACTAGAACACACTAGATGAGAACTTCTCAAGACAGCAGCAACACAGCAGTCGACTTCTTCTCTTTTCTTCTCTTCTCTTCTAGTTCTCCAGATCTGGGTGAAAGATTTTGGGTAAAAGTGAAAAGAAGGGAGGTAGTGTTTTTAGGGTTTTAACTTGATGGGAACGGCTGAGATCGAAGGTGGAATGAAATCAACAACCAAGAATGGTCAAAAGGCGAGTCAAAAGATGAATAGACATCTCAAAATCAGTGCGACGATTCGAATTTGAAGACAGAAAGAGTCGCGACAGTCGACTGTTCTTAGTATGCAGTCGACTTAGTCGAGAAAAAAAGAAATCCATATATAATTTTCACAACTAGTCAGTCATCTGATAGAACATCTCAGTCGACTGTCCAGAGAGAGAAAAAATAAGTATAGAAAACGATATGTGGAAGTCGACTGAACAACATGTACAAGTCGACTTACAAAAATAAAATTCAACAAATATCAAGAAAATCACATATCACTAGTTCTCTTCTTAAAGTAATAAAGGTATCTTCTTTAAGGGGTTTGGTAAAGATATCGGCTACTTGTTTATCAGTAGAGATAAAGTCTAAAGAGATCTCCTTTTAAAACATGATCACGTAGAAAATGATGTCGAATATCAATATGTTTCGTACGTGAATGTTGAACCAGATTTTTAGATAGGTTAATGGCACTGGTATTATCACACATTATTGAAGGTCTTTCAAAAGAAATACCATAATCTAATAGGGTTTGTTTCATCCAAAAAAATTTTGCACAAGCCAAACTTGCAGCGATATATTCAGCTTCTGTAGTAGATAGGGATACCGAATTTTGCTTCTTACTGCACCAAGTGGTCCGTACACCGCCATCGCAAGAAGTGGTCCTAACGTTGCTTCCCTCTGAGAGACGTCGCAACCGGTGAACTTATGCCTCTAACTCAACGATTCGCTCCTTCAGCGAGTCATCTGTCACCTTAACACTTAGCCGAGGCATTCAACTCGTATTGCCTGCACGAGAAGCTTCGGTGATAGTCCGCCAAAGCTGCGCCGTCTCCAAACTCTTTTCAAGCACCACATTCTTTAGACCATCTCTCTTAGCTCTAGCCTCGAACAAAAACTGTCGAATAGACTCTAGCTTCTTGCCTAGCTTGCTGGACTTCGAGGGACTCCCCTCCTTCACTTTCTGAGCTTTCTCCTTCAGTCGCTTCAGTTCGGAGGCGCTACGCGTCAGCGTTAACTTGTGATGACCTAGTTCTGCCTCGCTCTTGAGGAGCCTCTCTCGACTTCGAGAGAGAGCCAACCTAGCCGCTCCTAGGTCCGACCGAAGACGAAACACATCGGCCACTTCCACATGCAGCGGTGCTTCGACTATTTGATATAGCTCGGCGATCTGAAAAGGCAAGACATGACAACACTAAGCTTGAGAAACACCCACAGTAATGGCTCACATATGAAACAATTCAGGCCCCAACACTTAGTCGATTTTCGCCAAAAGACAATCAATGAATTCATAATGTCTCCAACACTTGTTCAAAATAGAGAAGTTCATTCATTTAAAAGCTTGATTACTCTAAAAGAGCGGTGGCCAATCCGCTATAAGACAATACAAAAGACAAAGGCAACAAAATAAGACATCTGAAGTCAGAGGGCCACCTTGAGTGGTAGCTCAGTGATGGGCTGCTCGATGGTCGTCTCCCCAACCTCCACTATCGCTATCTGGGGGTCGGCCACAACCTCGTGGCCCCCTTTCTCCTCCTCTTCCTCCTCTTCGTCCTCCTCGCCCCCTCTTGGTCGGCTTCAAGGGCCTCGCCACCAACCGGGCCCCACAGGTTGTACCCCGACCTGTCGAAGCCGGGGACGCGGGCCTTGACGTGCTCGAGGGCAGTGGCGTAGGACTGCTCCATGTTCGCCAACATGTGCTTCTTTGCCTCGGCCTCTATCGCCGCCCTCGCCGCTGCCACTGTCTCGTCCTTCTCCCTCTCCATGTCTCCTAAGGCCTTCTTCGCATTTTCCCTCTTCTCATCCGGCCGAGCTGCCTCTGAGGTTGCCTTCTCGTTCACCTGCGCCAGGGCCGTCTCAAAGTACGCGACCTGGGCTGCCAGAGATTTCGAGCGGCGCTGCTCCGCCTCGTAAAGCTTCGCGACCCTCGCCCTCTCGGCTCGGTCCCTGTCGCACGACAGCTTCAGCTCCTTCTCTTGCTCGTAATATTGCTCGAGGAGGTGGCTGAAATGGCATGTGATCTAAACAAAAGAGAAAAAGAAACAATGAAAAGCTGAGCAAGTGACGTAGAAATTTTTGGATTATCGACGAAATGATTAGGAGACTCACCAACATCGTCGCCCGAGCTATCTCAAGAGCATCGTCGCCCGTTGTCCCCGCCTTTAGGGCCGCCCGATCCTTCGAGGTCGGCAGATGGTGCAAGGCCTGCATGCTCATGGCCGAGTCCCCAAGAAGCCATCATGGTTCATCACCCGCCAGTCGAGGGCGAAGAGCTTCTTGTGCTCTGATATATCCGATAATATCCACATTTTGGAGCAATATCTGAATGCAATTAGACTGTTAAACTCTCTATATGTGGTAATTTACTCTTCTTTTCTCTTTTCCATAGTAAACAGCCTAAAAGCAACTAAACAAATCAGATTGAGTTATCCAAATCCAGGTCAACTGCAAATAACAACTCTCCAACAGTCAAGTTAGAGATCGAGTTTGGCAAGTATTAAGATCGACTCAATCCATATCCGATGCGTGAAGAGATAGAATGTTGGAACTTGAGATCTGTAGATGGAAGCAAAAGAAACTATAAAAAGGCTGGAATACACAGTTTAGAAATCATCTGAGGATCGATCGGGAGACATCTCTTAATATCTGAGAATCGATCATACATCTGGAATCAAGAATCAGATCAAAAGAAGAGAAGGAATCAACGAAGGAGGATCAAGTACAATCAAATAAGGAAGGGATCAAGTGCCACTGAAGGACAAAATCAAGTCGACTTAGAAGCCGATCAAGTCGACTTGAAGGCTGAACATCATAAAAATCAGTGCTACTTTTTCTCTCTCTAGTTTTTCTTGTTTTTATTGTAGAGTCATGAATTCTACATTTTTTAGTCAATAAAAGTTGTATTATGTGCAACTAATTTCATTGTTGGGTTGATTGAAACCGTAGTTATGTAATGTTTATTATCTTCTAAAACACTACTTTTATCACTTATTGATTAAATCTGGTTGTCTTGATCAAATTTATAATATGAAGCAACAATTATTAGAAAGTTCTTAGAAACAGTCGACTGAGAGCTAGCAACAGTCGACTGATCTGAAGAATCTTACATCATTAAGATTGCTTATTATAAAACTGACTCAGTTATATGAGTATAGAGATGATCCTTATCTTGTGCTCGTAACTTGTAACACAGGAATCATTTAGGTTCTTGGTTTAATCAACTTGGAGGATCTAGATTTGATACCAACTTCTAGAGCTTTGAGTGTTTGTTCATTTCCATTGTTCCTATGCTTTCTTCAAGTGCAAATTAGCAGATACCATGCTAAATACTTAAGGAAAGAAACGAATTAGAGTAGATACCATGCCTAATTCTTGGCCTAGGGAAATCTTAACTTTAAGGAGTAGATACCATGCCCTTAAAGGAACAAACATGAGTGATTAGAGTAGTGTAGAAGGTGATCTAACGTTCTTGACTATAGGTGGAAATCAAGCCCAACTACTTTAATAGATATTTGTGATTCAAATTGAGGACTACTTGATCTAGGTTTAAATCTCTTTTTCTTTCAAAACATACTTTTAGAACAAAACTTTATGATTTGTATTTCTGATTATTGATTAGTGAGTTAATTACTACAATCTCTGTGGGATCGACCCTTGCTTTTCACTACGCTTCTATAAACGATTCGTACACTTGCGAGGTTTTAATTTGTGTCTAGTTTATCTGTTTATTTAGATACCTGAGACTTACAACATGCCCCTCGGTCAGGATCACCTCGGCCTTCTCGATGAGGGGCGGAGCCTCAAGCGCCAACGCCGCGAAGATGGAGAACGCTTCGGATGAAGGCTCGGACGGGGTCGATTGAGGGAGAGCAGCAGCCGGGGCAGACCACTGAGGAGACGCCAGATCCACAGTCTCGACCACGGTAGAAGGCATTTTGGTAGGTCGACCAGACGCGGGTCCCGCGATCGTCCTCTTCCTCTTCTTAGCGTCGGAGCCCTTGGCACCGCTCACGTTCCGCTCCGCTATGATTGCCTTAAAGTCCATGTTCAGAGCCTCTGCCAAAGAAAAAAAACAAAGTTAAGACGAGGAGGATGTAGTATAAAGAATAATGGAAAAGCAAGATGTCCAGAGCATACTCGGGTCGATCGGATTGAGACCCGACACATGGAGGATCTCCTCGGTCATATCCTTCCAGCTCAGGGTCAGAAGGTTAATCAGCTTCGTCGCAACTTCTACTTCAGCCGGAGTCAACACCGGCTCGGCCTTAGCCCACTTCGGCACATCCTCCTTCCACCTGGTCGGGAAGTCCCACGCCGTAGTGCTTCAGATCAAAAAGTACTTCCCCTTCAACGACTTAATAGAGTCCGGATTCTCTATCAACTTGACACCTTTTCGTGGCGACAAGTCGTACCGGTGCTCCATCTTTTTCATCCGGTCGACCCGATACATACTTCGGAGAACGAAGAGATGAGGCTCCACCTTTGCCGCCCGACACTGAAGCAAAAGGCCGAGCACGCGGCGCCACATGTTCGGCATGAAGTGGATCAGACTCAGTCCATACCATCGCAACACTTCAGCCACGAAGGGGTGAAGGGGCAGACGCAGACCTGCATTCAGTGCGTCGTAGGCAAAGACGCACGTATCAGGCGAGATCGTCGTACACGCTCGCACTCCTGGTCCGGGGACGATTAGAGTGTACTCCGGGGGTATCATGAAGCTCCTTCAGATCCGGAGCAGGTCCCTCTCTGTCAGAACCGAGGCGATGTCGTCGACCTCGGTGACCTCCTTCGGCTTGTTCTCTGCATATGACTTCGACCTCCCATAGATGGCCTTCGTCAGCAGTTCGCCAGTATACTTCCTGATCCCCCCATGGCATAATATCTCCGACAGTAACCAACCCATCTCTCCTCCCCTCCTGATGGGCTCTACTACTGTCTCAACTATTGCCGACCGCGTGACCTCTTTCCCCTTTTCCTTGGCGAGCGGGGCAACTGGCTCGACCACAGCCGACCCTGCTACCTCCTTCCCCTTCTCTTGGGCTAGCGGAGCAACTAGCACACTCACCGCCGACCCTCCTGCTTCTATCCCCTTCTCTTGGACGAGCGGAGCCTCTAGCGTCCGCTCACTCTAACCTCCCGAGGAAGAGGCCTCACTACCCGAGGACACTCTAGACATCTTAAGAAGTATATATATCTAAGTGAAAATATATATATTTACCTTGATGGGATGTTCTCGGCCGGAATAGTTCTCCGGAAATCGCTTGCCTCGCCGCGACTGCTAGCACAACCACCCAGGAGTGAAAATCACCGCTAGCAGAGCAACTGGAGAGCAAAAACTATTTCTTGGAGTAAAAAGTGAAAGAATGGAAGAAGTGTTGAGGGGGGTGAGAACTTATAGTAAAAAGAGCGACTCTTGGGCTTCTAACATATTGGGCCCCACTCAAGCCCATTAAGAATGTTAAACGACAGAATTCTTAAAGGCGGGAACAACCTGCGGCCGTGCTGTCTCGAAGTGCTGAGCTACAGAGGTGTCAAGTTGCCGAGGTGCCCACTCGGAGAAAGATGACCCCGAGCTACCGGGGCACCGACCTCCGTACTGGGAAAAAAAGGCCTCCGAGCTCCTTGGAGCGTCAGATCGTACAGATGTTCGCGCCAACGGCTGATGGACGGCTCAAATTTTGCCACATCCACAAAATGACAAAATCACGTTTTCTCGTGATTTGAGCCTCTTGCACTGAGATTCGAGCCTGATGGATGTCCCAGATCTAGCCACGTAGCTCGGTAGCCATCGAAGCGCCGAACTGCCGAGATGTCGAGCCACCGAGGTGCCTATTCGGAGAAAGACGCCCCGGAGCTACCGGGGCACCGACCTCCGTGTTGGGGAAAAAACACCTCCGAGCTCCTTAGACCATCAGATCGTCCAGATGTTCACACCAACGGCTGATGGACGGCTCAGATTTCGCCACGTCCACAAAACGATAAGATCACATTTTCTCATGATCTGAGCCTCTTGCATCATGATTCAAGCCTGATGGACGTCCCAGATCTAGCCACGTAGCTTGGCAGCCATCGAAGCGTCGAGCTACCGAGCTACCGAGGTGCCCATTCGGAGAAAGCGCCCCCGAGCTACCGGGGCACCGACCTCCGTATTGGGGGAAAAACACCTTCGAGCTCCTTGGACCGTCAGATCGTCCAGATGTTCGCGCCAACGGCTGTTGGACGACTCAGATTTTGCCACGTCCACAAAACAACAAAATCATGTTTTCTCGTGATCTGAGCCTCTTGCGCCGTGATTCGAGCCTGATGGACATCCCAGATCTAGCCACGTAGCTCGGCAGCCATCGAAGCGTCGAGCTACCGAGGTGCCGAGGTGTCCATTCGGAGAAAGACGCCCCCGAGCTCCGGGGTACCGACCTCCGTATTGGGGAAGAAACGCCTCCGAGCTCCTTGGACCGTCAGATCGTCCAGATTTTTGCGCCAATGGCTGATGGATGGCTCAGATTTCGCCACGTCGGTAAGATCACATTTTCTCGTGATCCGAGCCTCTTGCGCTGTGATTCGAGCCCGATGGACGTCCCAGATCTGGCCACGTACCTCGGCAGCCATCGAAGCACCGAGCTACCGAGCTGCCCATACGGAGAAAAATGCCTCCGAGCTACTCGAGCCGACAGAACACTCAGATATTCACGCCAGCTGTTGATGAGGGGCTCAGATTTCGCCACGTCGTAAATAAGGCGATTAATTCCCTTTTTTATTTTATTAATTCAGATTATTTTTTTTAAAAATGCAAAAAATGATTAAAAATTCAGGAAAAGTAATTTTAAAATTATGAAAAATAATTATAAATTCGGGGGAATATTTTTGAGTCTCGGGATAAATAATTATTGTTTAGAATGATTAATTAGTGCTCCCGAAGAACAAATCATCGCTTTGCAAAATTGAATAAATGGTTCGAAAAAATAATATAAAATCGGGAAAAGTCACCAAAGACCCAGAGCAACTTAGAAGCCACTTCGAGCATGCTACCAGCACAGGAAAATACCGTCACCTCGCTGACGGGATTTCAGCACCCTTTGAGAACCCCGATAAAACCCTATACGCCATTAAAACAACAAAACTACACCCACAAGGCTGTAACACACAGTCTTTGGGAGTGGGGAGCTCGTGATATGGCTAAAAATGGGGTTAAATCGGAACCGTTCAAAGTGGGCACGGATCTTGAGGTCTCAGGGACGAGATGGTAATTTCACCTACAGACGGGTCCGAATTGGGCACCGGGTCTCTCCTCTTGGACCCGTTGGCCCATGAACGGATCTGATAGGCAGAGAACGGGTCTCAACACGTTAGGGATCAGATCAACAGGATAGGAGCAGATCCTGGCTTGTCCCTATCTTGAGGAGATGGTTGTAACCAACCCCAGCCAGCCACACCGAGAAGTAGGGATTCACCCTTATCTTGAAAAAGATCTCCATGGCGACTATAAAAACCTCTCTACCTCCTACTGTTAAAGGTGATCACTCTTTGCACATTAAATCTCTTTCTCTTCACTTTTTCTGTGTATTGACTTGAGCGTCGGAGGGTTCGTCACCGGGATCCATCCCAGTGCCTCGAACGATTGTGCAGGTTCAAGGGAGCACCAAGGAGTCAACTGGTCAACAAGGAAGAAGAAGGGTTCTGCCTGTTCGAGTTCCTCACGAACCCATAAATCTCATTTATTGCCCCCACACCAGAATCCAGCGGCAACAGTAAACAACTAGTACTTGCTGGTAAGGCTTGAGAGAATGTCGTGGTGAGAATTGTAATATTCTTGTATCTTCTCTAGTTGAATAGCATATTGGGTTTCTTCTCCCCCGGATTAAGGCGAAAGCCCCAACCGAGACAAATTTGTGTGTTGTGGTGTGTTTGGTATGATGATCTATGGTATGTGCTTGGTGGTTTGTATTGATTGCATCGAATAACTCAACAAGATCCTCAGTAGAATTCCTAACACCACGTCCTCTGCCTCTTCCTCCAATTCCGTCTTCCTCCTTATTTGCTCCAAGCCTCTCAACACTCGTGACTTTCAAAGTTTGTTCTTCATTATTGCTTTTCCGAAACTTCTGATCATGGAAGTGAGCTCTGCAACTCATCTACAGAAAGATGGTCGATATCTTTCGACTCTTCTATTAAGCAAACAATATAATTAAACTTATCTGTAAGGGTATTGAGGATTTTCTCGGCAATTTTCACATCTTGCATGTCTTCTCCGTAATTCCTCATGTCATTGGCCACCATCATCACCCTTGAGAAGTAATCCGGAACTGATTCACCACTCTTCATCTCCGAGATCTCAAAATCTCTACGAAGAGTTTGGAGTTGAGCTCACTGCACCCTCTTATTCCCCTGATATTTGCGCTTCATCGAATCCCACAATTGTTTGGACGTCTTTCTGAATGATGGTTTTCAGAATCGATTTATCGATGGACTAGAAGAGGTAATTTTTTTCCTTGAGGTCCTTTAGCTTCAGTTCTTCCAACGTTTTGTTTTCTTTTGCGCAGCTGTCATGGCTTCTCCCTCAGCAGGCTCGGTGCCGGTCTCAACAATGCTCCGAAACTCCATGACAGCTGGAGCCTACTGATCACTATCAAGTATACATGTTATCACCGTATATATTCATACATCAAGATGCGACCGCAAACTCATCATACAATTTAGGCCAATAGATATTGTAACCATCAATCCATTGATCATCGACATGCATCTCCTAAGTCATTGAAATTATTTTACAAACAAAAAAAATTCAAAATACAGCAGACTGCAAAACTCGCTGCAAAGAATACTACAAAAGTCTGAGCAAGTTCATTCTTTCGATATGTTCTTTGCATCAGGAGCTCTTACTGATGCTGTTACATTGAACTTCCTTTTTCTTGTTAATCCTGCAAACTTTTCTATCGCTGAAATTAAACACAAAACCAGAAACAAATAAGAGGAAAATGAAACTAGACTAGTAGACCATGACCCACAATTGACAGACAGGGAAATTAAATTGGACATATTTATGAATTCAGTGAGCAAACATTTTATAAATGTACCTGAAAGATAAGTAGAACGTCGTCGTTCTAGTGATTCAACAGGTAGAGAGTAAATATCGTAGGAGTTATTATCAGCCTTCTGAATCATGGTTTTAAAATCTTTTACCTGAGATAAAACAAAAAGAAGGATGTAAGAAAGTAGACGCATGATTATCTCAGTTTGCAGAAACAAATCTCAATTAGAAATAAATTGTAATTTTCTCATCAACTTTCCCATTTATTTTAATAACAAAAACACAAATCTGATAGATAAGTTTAACTACATAAATGAATAACTAAGCACTTAGTAAACTCTTAGTAGAAGCATGACATATTAAATAAGTACATAAAACAAACTGATGACCATCCCTAAACATCTAAAGCAAGCTATTGGTTGTCAAACATTCAATAAGGATCTATAACCAGTAAGAAAAGAAGCCATTACAAGCTTACAGTCATTAATTTTATAATTTACCGTTTACTTTTTCTAATCTTAACTGATTTTGATTGGGAATTAAATCAAAAATCTTAGAATGAACTGATTACCTGACTTTTTCTTAACAGAGTATAGCAACTGCCAGTGTGGTCTGCCCTTGCAGTGCGGCCCGCACGGTGAACATATGTCTTGGTAAAAGTCGGTATGTCATAATTGATGACATTGCCTACACCTACTACATCCATCCCACGTGCAAATGCATCTGTAGCAACAAGCACGTTAATTTTCCCTTCCCTGAAGCCCTTTAGTGTTTTCCTGCAATATATAAATTCTCTTTCAGGCATAATGGCTTGCATGAGCTCCTCGAGTAAACATTAAAAGTATCCTGAGTTGAGATAGGCTACTTTCCGAAGGATCATTCCATACAAAATGAACATCCATTCTGGTGAGTGAGATCAACATCATAAAAATTATTTTCACACAAAATTTTAGAAACTTTTGACAAGGCTTACCCTTCCATCAAGTGACCACAAATTATGTAATTCTGGACCAATCAATAAATATTCTCAAGTGGATGTCATTTGGGTATCAATTTTTGCCAATATTCACTATTAACAGAAAAAAGGTTCAATTTGGAACAAACAAACAACAACAAAGCCTTCACCCAAAACCTTGGGTGTCCGCCACATAAAATCCCTTTCCACCAGTCAGCTCATTTAAGGGCTTGCATTAATGCAGTTAAAACATAAGATTGCTGGCAATGTTATAGTTGATATCAGAAACGGTGAATTGTGTTTGCCTAAACAATGTATGCGGTAATGTACAAGGGAATATGGGACTCCTTTGATGAATTACTGTTGGCTAACCCCTTATTGAGCGCTTTTCGTTCCCTTCCACGCCCCAAAAGTGTGAAATCTATGGTTCCCTCAATCAAATAGAATAAGTACATACAAAAAATGCTATACTAATATGGGATTCCCAGAAATGCAATATTTTTTTATTTCAAACACAGTAATATAAAAGGGGATTCCCATACTCACATTCCCAGGAATTCTTACACCCCCTTAGTAATCCAAATTTCCAATCGCAAAGTCTGACTGAACAGCGTAAACCTAAACAAGGAAACTGGGTAAAAGTGAGGCAATTGATCAAAATTTGAAGACAACTTTTGATCAGATTGTGAGATCAATCATAAACTACATGTAACCAAATACCTAAGACTTTGATAAATACATCTCATGCGGAACAATGTCACTTTGGATTCAACCACTCATGTTAAGTTGTTAAAGTACAATAACTATCACAAACTTTAAACATTTGCAAGGTTAATTTTCATTTAGCACTGCAAGTATATTTTACCAAGATCACCTTGCATTATCTACTGTACGGAAATTTGTCAGGGCCATTGCACACAATATTTTTTGGGAAAAGTTACTGTTAGATACTTAAAATCAATAACTACCACTTGTATTTAGGTCAAAATTGATGCATTTGTGGACTCTTGATAAACAACCCATTATTAACTCTCAGAAATGAAAATATTTTTTGCTGCCACAAAGTCCAATTAGGCATACAGAGCTTGTTCAGAGGAGCTATGGACAACCAACATGCAAGATTATTACCAACAATGAAGTGGTTCAGAAAAGCAATAAACCTGCTACTTGACTAATATTCAACTAAAAGTGTCAGGTTTCAACTCTTAAATTTTCACTTACTTTCTGTCCCATTGGCGCTTTTCACCGGAAAATGAACCAACTTTAAATGGTAAATCGCTAAACTGCTTTAGTAAGGTGATTACCCTCTGAGATGATTCTTTTGATGATGTAAAGACTACGCACTTCTCCCCTTGCAGATTTTCTAAAAGAGAAACCAAATACAGTGGCTTTTGCTGTGCATCATAAAACTGCATAATAACAAAGAGTAAACTTCAGCACTGGTGTTCTTATTCTTGGGAAAAAAATTCGTCAAAGACTATTGCACTCCTATTAATATTAATCAATTGGGCAATTAACCCTTTACATTGCTACAAAATTATGTGCAAATATAGATCTCCGTTATCCATTTATCAATGTACAATTTAAAATACACGAGAAGGATATATTATTTATTCCTCATCACAAGTCCATTTTCTGAAAATTAACAATCTGCAACCAAAATAAGGAGCAGGTCGACAAGACATACCACCAGATATGATCTAAGATTCTCAGGTAACTGGTAGCGCTTTTGCCCACTCTTCAAAAACAAAGGATGGTGCAAATCAAATTGAGAAAGTTTGCTAGGATCTCGAGTTAATGTAGCAGACAGAATTATTTTTGCAAGCCTAGGATAGATGTTTCCTTTAAAACCCCTCTCAGTACCACTGCAAGAAACAGTTCAGCATCAAGAAACAGTTGATAAAATACACACTGAATAGCTTAAAAGAAAAGAGGCTTCAATTTAAAGCTCTCTAAAACCACTTTTCAGATTCAATTTTTAATTTCGTACAACAAACCATAAAGTATAGAATTTACCATCTTCTTATAGTACTCAGAGAACCAAGCATAGGTGGAGTACCAACAGATACTGCTTCATCATTCAAGCAAGCAAGCCTAAGAACAGTAGGCAGCCACGACTGATATGCCTCTCTCAATAATCTGTCAGTTTCATCGACCACCTAAGATTTCCAATGAACAAGTAAATTAAATAGAAGAATTAGATAAATTCACCAAGCGCATGCAGCGCAACATGTCCCTTGCACTCTTATATGGGTGCGAGGCAGGTTGTTTATGTACCAAAGAAAAGGGAAAGGTCCATGGCAAGAAAAGCACTAGCAGGGTGTAGAAAACGAAATAAATCTACCACTCACCAGATAACAGAGATGTTTTAAACTAAAGCCCTTGGTAGTGTTAATATGATCCATGAGCCTTCCTGGAGTTGCCACCAGTATGTCTACAGCACTTTCAATCTCCATATGTAAATCTTCTGAATCAAAAGGTGAAGCTATTGAAAGTTTAGGCCTCTTAATGAGTTGGGATATTTCGTCAGCGATTGATGATTGACCAACGGCTAAACCTACATGCAAGCCTACAGCAGGAGCAAGAGCATCAAAGACTTCTTTAACCTAGGGGCCAAAACAGATATTGCTCATCAGAGAGCAATGAAAATGATTAAATAACCACAACATTTAAAAAATATACAGAAGAAGAGAACATCGTCTATATAATAAATTACAAAGAAAGCTATCTGGCTCTCATTCAATCTCCCTTAAAATCAATGACTTAGATTGATTCTCACAAAACATATTTTCCCGCCTAAAATTTCAAACCCCAAATTAAATTTTCCCCCCAAAACTAAAAAAAACTCATTACTTTATTTTACTCTCTCTTCTTTCTTTACTTTTTCATATTTCTCTTTCTTTCTTAACCTACTTAGAAATTTAGATTTTAAAATTTCAGGTTTGTAAATTTTTCAGAATTTTTATGACTTTTTATTGCACATGTTATATTGAAAATAGCAAATATCTCTTCAACAGTTAAATTTCATCATTTTCCCCTCTTAAATTTCTAAGAAGTTGGATTTTACACCCTCATTTATAATTATTTTTCAACATATACTAATAGAAACATGAACTTTTATTTACAACTAATTATTGTCATACTATTCAAACTTGAACTACATAATTGTTGTTTTAAAGTTTACAGGGCTTTTCGTGTGTTTTATCGTTCCAAGGACGTGCCGTAGGCACATGTCCACGGGCAAATCTAGTATATTTACATGATTGAAGCTTGTAACTAGTATTACAGTTTGGAGTTTCATGTTAACACTTTTCTTATCATTTTCTAATTTCTAATTCGGACTTTTAAAGGTGAACTGATGGAAACAAAAAATCCTCAATCTATGAGAATGAAATTCAAAATTACTTTACTTAGCAGAAATACATAATATGTATGTTCAAGAAAACTAATCATATTCACATATTATTTCATGATTGGAGGTGTCTTAGGAAGTCCAATAAAAAAGATTCATAGTCAATCATTTCAAACTCCATCAGTGACCACCATGGCTCGGTTTGACATTGCTTTTGGAGGGTGCTTTTGAGATTGAAAGTTCCTTTAGACTCAATTAAAAGTGTGTTTAATCAAAAGTACATTTTTTTGTTTCTTCTTCGAAAACTACTATTTTTATCATTTTTCTCAAAGCACCTAAAACAAAGGGTGCAATTAGCTTTTCCAAAAGTGCTTCTAGTTTGAAGTCAAACATAAATCTTTCTTTCTAACCTAACAGTAGCAGCACTTTTGAGCAAAGCAAAGCAATACCTGCAATGCTAGATCACGGGTAGGCAGAACGACTAAGGCGCGCAAAGATATAATCTTTCTAGATGAAAGCTTCTGAAGAATAGGTAGCGCATAAGCTAAGGTCTTCCCACTTCCTGTCGGCGAATTGACACAAATGTCTCTCTCAAATGCACCGAAACCGATTATTTCTTGCCATACTGCTACTTGTACTTGAAACAATGATTCAATACCCATGCCTTCTAAAGCTCCCTTCAATCTTAAATTAATCATAATAATAACAAATTGGAGACATTTGAATAGAAATCGATTCATTGAAATTCAAGAAATGTTTTTTTTTACCTGGGATCAAGAAGAGGGAGGTGTTTGAGAGGGCATTTGTCCACGTCGTCGATTTTGACTGGTTTTCGCATCCATGGAAGGATCGGGATGCTTTCTGGTCGGGAATCCACCATTACTTTACTAGGGTTTGGTTTTTAGAGAGATAGAGAGAGAGATGTTTTTAGGGTTTGGAGGAGGAAGAAAGGAAAGGAAAAGGGGAGAGAGTTTGCGAATTGTTAACCAAAATGACCCACTTTTTGAAAGTGTTTACCAAACGGACCCACTTTCGATAGTATTTACCAAAACGATCCACTCGCTAACTCAGTGAGTCATTAGTTAGCCAGTGTGTAATTGGCTTTTTTTTCTTCAGGTTTCACTACTTGGGAAAAACCTGAAGAAAAAAATCAAGTATACACTCGTTATCTCAGTTAGCGACCATGTTTTTACTAGGGTCGCTAATTGAGATAGCGAGTGTCGATTGAGATTCACTTAATACCACACTCGCTATCTCAGAAAACCCTAGTGGCCCAAATCTCATCCTCGTTCTACCCAGTATTCGTGTGGTATTTGTTCATAACTCTTGTTATTTGATTTTTGGTTAATTTTGATGTAGGGTTAGATTTAGAATTGTGAGTTAATTTGAGATGTGTTCAACAATAAATTGAGTATTTTTGTTATACGAATTATGCCTATATTGTACCAAGTGTAGATGGTTTGTACTAAATTTATTTGTGTAATTAACCTAAAATAGCCTATATTGTACTAAGTTAGTGTTATTTGTGAAATATTACTATATTAGTGTAAAGAAAAAGATCAAGTATAGACTCGCTATCCCAGATAGCGACCGTGTTTGTACCACACTCGCTATTTCTATCTCAGATAGCGAATGTATGGTTGTATAGAAAAAATGAATAAAAACACTAAGTTTAGACTCGCTATCTCAGTTAGTGAGTGTGTTTGTACCACACTCGCTAACTGAGATAGCGAGTGTATTGACTTGAAGAAAAATATAATTGGGTTTAGACTCGTTTTCTCAGTTAACGAGTGTGGTACAAACACACTCGCTAACTGAGATAGCGAGTCTAAACCAAAATATATTTTTCTTCAAGCCAATACGCTCGCTATCTCAGTTAGCGAATGTGGTACAAACACACTCGCTAACTAAGATAGTGAGTCTAAACCCAATGATTTTTTTTTTATAATTCAAGCCAATACACTCGTTATTTCAATTAGCGAGTGTGGTACAAACACACTTGCTAACTGAAATAACAAGGCTAAACTTAGTATTTTTCTTTACTTTTTCTCAAAAGTGTGGTACAAACACACGAATAACACTAACTTAGTACAATATAGGTTATTTTAGGTTAATTACACAAATAAATTTAATACAAATTACCCAAACTTAGTACAATACAGACATAATTCGTATAACCAAAACACTCAATTTATTGTTGAACACATCTCAAATTAACTCATAATTCTAAATCTAACCATTTATCAAAATTAACTAAAAATCAAATTGCAAGAATTATGAACAAATACCACACGAATACTGGGTAGAACAAAGATGAGATTTGGGCCACTAGGGTTTCGGAGTGTGGAGAGAGAGGGAAAGAAGAAACTGAGATAGCGGGTGTGGCATTAAGTGAATCCCAATCGACACTCGCTATCTCAGTTAGTGATCCTAGTGAAAACAGGATCGCTAACTGAGTTAGCGAGTGTATATTGACTTTTTTTTCTATATTTCACCACTTGAGAAAAAACCTGAAGAAAAAAAAAACCAAATATATACTCGCTAACTAGTTAGCGAGTGTATCGTTTTCGTAAATACTTTCGAAAGTGGGTCAGTGTGGTAAATATTTTTAATAAGTGGGTCCTTTTGGTAAAAAGTTCAGAGTTTGCTAGCTAGATAGGGTTTTACAGCGGGTAGGGGAGGGTCACCAGACTCACCACTTCTCTGACCCGAATTCGTAATTAGATCTGGGTCGGGGGGTATGAACCGTGGGATCCGGATCTTGATGCGATGATGTATTTGGAGCCCGAAAAGGTGGGTCTGATTCCTGGTAGTCTCTATTTTTATGTGCATAGGTTTATGTCTTTGGGTATTTTGTTTCATTTTTGTATCCAAATAGATATTTGCCAAACTTAATCAGAAGTATGTTTAACCAAAATTACTTTTTCTTTTTGCAAATCATTCGACAATTGCAGCATCTATGGGGCAAATTTGCCGTAAGGGGTTGTCCGAAATTACAGCCCCTTGCTGTAGGCTTAAAGTGCTGCAATTTCTAAAGGACTGCATAATTTTTTCTTTATAAATCACTTGCAAATGCTAGAATTTTTCACTTTTAACGAATCCAAGTGGTAAATAGTAACAAACAAACGGTAAATGGTAAACACTGAAATAATAGAGGGTATTATAATATCTCAAATAGATGTAAAGAACAAATTATCTTTCTGAGAAATAAATGAAAACTTGCTGTGCATATTCGACAATATATTTCCTCAGGAAACAGAAGAACCATCAGATGAATGAAACATAAAATTTTATACACCCTTTACCTCCGGTAAACTATTTTAATAGTACATTGATATAACATAAAATTCATACAACCCCTTCGACCTAGTATCGGGTGTACAATATTTTAACAGTACATCAGTATCTTGTGATAACCCTCCCTATACATGTTGCTTTCGAGACTAATACACTATGCTAGTATTTTATATCACTGTTCTCTGTTTCTCTCAGGAGACTCCAAAATGCAACTCACGTCTCCAATGTATTGATTAGCAGTCACTCTTGGGCTCTGATGTTTGAAAGGCCATTAGCAATACCCAAGGTGAAATTTCTGATTACATCCTCATAACCTTCTTAAGAAAGACCTCAAGAATGGCATGTTAGTTGCTAACAAAATCAGATGGAAAGCGAAAAAAGCAATCAAGGGGAAGTTGATAATAGTAGGGAAGCAGCATCGAAGGGGCCAGCCACACCAGTGGTCAAGAGGCGCATGGCAGCACCACGAGAGAATTTCCTTGCAAATAAGAAGCAAGGGACAAATGTAGAATTGCACTGGCACCACTCTGTCCGGAATTCTGTTTCGTAGTATATATACTTGATATCCTGCAAATAATAAACATAAGACCGATGACAGTTGTCAGGATATATAGTTAATTAGTTGAAAGGTTCTTGAGAACTAATTTATAGCAATATTTGTGAAGTTGAGAATGCATTTAGAGGTAGAAATATCCATTGAAAAATATACGTCTTTCTACTCAAGGGGGAAAAAAATCATGTCATATATGTGGGTTGCTTTGCTAAGGTCAGTATACAAAGAACTTTAAGAGTCTGTGTGTATACGTACCTACCCTTTGAAAAAAAAAATTGTGGTTAGAGGAGAGGATGTCTGTCTATCCTGCGTTATTAAGTTTTTGAAATTTACCACATCCAGTTGTTAAGGTGGTGGTACCAGACTACCGGTGTAGGATTTTCTGCTCTTATTTGAATTAACTTATGGCAACACGGATCAGAACACTTGTGAATAATCCTTTAGAAGTAAATATTAAAAAAGGGTAAATTTCACCAAACTATACTCATGTTTCACCAATTTGCAGATAACTATACACGTAAGTTGTTGTGGTTCACTGCTTTAGCGTTAACGGCATCAATCTTTTGACAAGATTGACTGCTATACCCCTACTTTTACATGAGAAAGCAACCTCTCTCTGCCCCTTTATAGCTCAACATTCTTTCCTTTTTTAAATTATTAAAATATACTTCACCAAAACAATTCATCACCTTTTCTCTATCTTATTTTCCATTTCTTAAATAGGGGAATGGGTAATAAGTACCACATTTAATTATGGCCAATAACCTTATTAAAGAGTAAAAGCAACCATGGGTATATTAGGAAGAAATTGGCCATAAAACAGCTACAAATCATCATAAGGTATCACATGATACCCAAAATTGACGGAGTACACCGAACCGCACTTAACATGTTGAAGGAGTACACCCATCCGCAAAGGAAAAAAAAAAGGATAATGCAAATTGGTGAAACATGGGTATAGTTTAGTGAAATTTACCCATTAAAAAGTACACTATTATTAGGCCATCTGATTAATAACTTACAGGGAAGATGACCTCCATTATCCATACTAAATTTTCCTCTCTGGCTCACTAATTGCATCTTTACCAGAAAAGTTCAGCAGATGAATCAGAATCAAGCAATAAAAACTCTGTTTACAAGTACCAACAGGCAGAACCTGATTGGTATTGGGTGGGGTGGGTAATTGAGTTTCGGCTTGAATCCAGGGCCCGGTTCGAGCCCACGCTTTCCCGTAAAACAAAAATCTATTTATAAGTATAACTCAATAATGAGCATACCAAGGTGAACTGACATCAAATACAAGTTAATCCAGAAAACAATATATTTTTGCTAGTTCAAAAAACAAGTACACAATAAGATAACACATGGTATTGGAAACTGTACAGAAATTCATGACAAAGCAATTAAACAACTGTAGAAGATGGGAAGTACCTTTATTTCCTGTATATGCTGAGGACTTGCATTATCATACTGAAAGGTGCTAGGATGCCAACTTTGCTTTCCTGTTCCAGTCTTGGATTGGTTCCACGAGGTATATGTCACAGCTCTTCGTTCTAGCTCATCTTCAAGTTCAGTCATCTAACAAGGACAGGAAATATAGTATAAAAAACAAATCCTGTGAAGACATGTATTTGAACTCTAATACCATCATCATTTAAATATTTCTCAACTTTTCTGACTAAAATTAGGTTATCTGAAGAAAACAGGTACATTTTGGGAAGGCTCCAAGGAAGGTTTTAAGAATTTTCAACCTAAGTAGGTGTCAAATTTCTCACCAAGGACTAGAAAAAAGAAACTTTTGATTGTAATTATCAAGCTAGTTGGAGAAGACAATCTAACTTCATCCTTTAGTCAGAGAGAGATGAACTTTTGTTCAGATGATTGCCGTAATGAATAAACTTATAATCATATCCGGATGGATACTCCACAAAATGGACGGCAAAAGTGATGCACAACACTGTGTTCACGATAGCTTGTCAAAAAAACCTTGTATTCATGTAAGCACTACTAAACATATTTGACTAGGCTATCTTATAAGTATTTTCAACTTGGTGGTCAAAGAATGAATTTCTTCATAAAGGGAATAAACTCAACGTTTGTTTTTAAACCTGACGAGCTCAATCCTAATTAGTTCTTATAAGAACAATGCATTATATATAATAAGTAACTTCATGCTTTCCAGGAAAAGGGGGTTGAAGATGACAAGCTAAGGGTGTCAACAAACAGTGCAGGATGCAGAAGAAAATATCAAAGGTGTTAATTTGTGAGCCTGTGAAACCTACATCTATATTAGGGGTTGTAGATAGGACAGGTTTTGAGAATAGCAAGATTACGTATATTCGGGTCCATATTCTTTCACTAGAAGAATTACTACTTAATGCCTCCCAGCAGACACAAGGATGGCCTGTGTTTAGTTTCTCTTCACTCTAATTAAGCCCAACAGTTGCCTTAGCTAAAAATCTAACTACCAACCTAAAAGGAACTGACTTCTTGGTGACCATCAGTTATTAAAAACTTTGGCAAAATTCTTTTATGGATTCTCTAGATTCGAAGTCACACACCATGGCTAAACCGCTTTTGGAACAGAAATTCGAAAGGCTTAGGTTATGATAAACCAGATGATTAGCATACATGTTCTTCTTTTGATAGTATTAGTCATTACTAGTTTCATTGGTGTAGAACGAAGGAATAAGGAGATAAGGGCACACAGCCCTATAAAGCACTCGGCATTTCAATTAGTTTCTCAAATTTAAGTCTGATTCATTCGATATAAACTGGCGCTTCAAATAGGCTTACAAAATAAAATCAAATAAAAACATAAATTACTTCTCCTTGTCAGGCCACACTAAATCAAACAACCAAATAACACCCTAAGGCATTCCTACCATGTCAAAATAAACTAAAATTAGAATTCAAGTAAATCAACAAAAAAAAAGAATTATCAAAACAAAGCAAATAAAATAAGAGCCTAACTTACTTGTG
This sequence comes from Hemerocallis citrina, assembly GCA_017893485.1. Classification (NCBI taxonomy): domain Eukaryota; kingdom Viridiplantae; phylum Streptophyta; class Magnoliopsida; order Asparagales; family Asphodelaceae; genus Hemerocallis; species Hemerocallis citrina. The sequence continues at coordinate 322,030,244 of CM030360.1, read as the reverse complement.
ATATCTCCCTAATATTCCATTCCCATTATGTGGAGGGAGAATCATTTTAGATCTTTCCTTGATCTCCATAGTTCTCGTTCTCTTAATGTAAGTAATTGTCATTAATTGATATCAAATGAGCAATTGAGCATGACAAATAGACATGGAAATAGATGTGATGCGTGCGCAAGAGTCCAAGACCTCACATCTAATCTCCAGTTGTCCAAACAGCCACATTCCAACTCTTTAGTTATAAACTATAAAGTTAAAGATAACAGGATGGATAGACACAAGTCGCCCAAATAATTTTTAAAAAAAACGTAAGCCTACAAACTACAAATCAATTTTAAAATGTGGGCTAAAGGTTGCAAGGCTGGCTGTTTCTCTTGTATAGACAATGCGATCTCAAATCTCTAAATGTAATTTTTTTTAAACAATGAAGAAGTCTTTACTTTGGGCATTTGGTTTTCATTAGCTATCTATACTATATCATCTTTACATATAGTTAAGTGACAGTGAACATCAGCTGAGATTGTGAATCATGCCATCCCACCTCTCTGTGTGTTATGTCATGGATATATAAGTAGATAGTTGGCTTCTGTATATGTATGTAAAGGAGAATGACAGAGAAAGATCTTTAGACCAATAAAGCAAGGGTAGTATTGAATGCTTACAGAAAGTAACGTCTGAACATAGTGTTCATCTGGAATACAGTTGTGTTCCTTCTGGACAGTTGGTCTCTGCAATAAAAAGCCAAATGAGGACCATATAAGAACAAAATTTTCAAAGTTAATCAAGTGAACTAAAATTAAGTAAATGAAACCAAATCATCCAAAATCCAGATGGGTGTATAGCAAAGCTGATCAAAAGTAAGCTATGGCTTTCATCAAGACGTGCTTCATAAGTCAATTCAACTATTGGATTGTTTAGTGATGCTCATCAACAGGAGGTGCATTTAATGATTATTTATAGAACATTTGATGACTCCAATTTATTAATATCCATAAACCCCTAGAATTGAGGAGCAAAACCACAAAATATCACTAAGCAACATATTTGTTTTGGAAGAAAATAATGTTTCGCTTGTAAGTTATAATAGTTCAAGTAAATCGGAATCATGGTATCAGTATATGCAACTTGAAGAAACAATAAGTACTTCCAAAGTGAGAAACCAACACATTGTTTGCTTTGAAAATGGCTAGACCAATCTTAAATAACCCAGCTTCTGGTCAAATTAACTTGTATAAATGAAATGTGTTCCATTACAACTTGAGGTCCCGGTAAACTTTTACATAGCCACAGCCAGGTGTTAGAGCATCCACAGTGGGCTTTCTTACTTTTTGACAATATGAGAAGAATAAGAATAGGAATGAGAGCATCCACTGCACTCATATTTGCCAAAAAGAAAAAAAAAATAAGTGGGAAGCCTCGGACGGGACATCATGTCCCGGCCGATCAATGATCAAACGGGACATGATGTCCCGTTGGAGGTGTTTCCCAATTTTTTTTTGTAAAATTCGGCAAGGACGATACATCATGTATCGTCCGAGCCATTAAAAAAAAAAAAAAAAAAGCGCCGAGACATCATGTTCCGTCCTCTATTTTCCTATATTCGCTTCTCCACTTCTCATATATGAGAAGTCACTGTTCACCGTTTGCTATTTTTTGAGAAAATAGCAAACGATTGCAGGGATCAATTCTCAAATATTTCTCAAATTATGAGAATATGAGAATTATGAGAAACGACTGTGGATGCTCTTACTGATCACATCCCCTCATAAATTGTATACAAATCAGTATAACCTCAGAGTGAACTAACCTCTTACTTAAGGATGAAGCAAAATTCACTATGTAATAGCAAGAATTCAAGTTTATATCACCATATTCAAATTTCAATGGATAGGAGTAATCATGAAAATCATTGGTCTACACTATGTATAACTTCCAAATGTTATAACCCAAGCTGGTCAATATTGGTGCTCAAAACTATCTAAAGTAGAGCTAACTCACCACACTGAGCTTTCCCTCAAGATTTAGCTCTGGTCGCCGCTGCAAACCAAACACGCAGTTGAATTATCAGAGGTAATGGCACAGAGTTTATGAGCACAATAAAATGACATACATAAGGTTTAACGCCATATATAGTGCAGAATTTTGGTGACCAATAAGTACAATATATTAATAAATATTTATATGTGAACAAAGGTAAAGACTATTAGCATTGCATGAAAAGTGCCAACATGTGTGACATGTGACACGAAGATGGTTAAATGGAACATAAATTTTTTAAAAGAATACATTAAATAGAATGAAAAAATGTCCAAACAGAAAAAGGACATATTGATCTCAATGAAGAAATTACAATTGTTAGATTAGTACATTGAGACTTCTAAAGGAGCAGCTGGCAGCAAGGTCCACTGGGACTACCAAGGGTCCTATGTCATTTTCCATGTCATTTGTTACAATCATCATTTCCCTTTGGGGGTGTTTTCATTGCAGAAGCTGCATTGGTGGAAAAACTTTTATAGCTTCATTCTTTAGTTTACATTGTGTCCAATACATTGCTTTTAAAATGTAGTTTATCAACGTCCAACACATTATAGAAGCCTTATCATCTGCACATGGTTCTTCCTTCTCTTTTAGTCCTTTGGAATAAATATGCTAGGGAGTAGGGAACTCAGAATCGATCTTTAGTTTCATAGACCTTCAAAAGTTTTCTGGTGACATAGGCATTTTCAAGTTTCAACTAGCCTTCTATATACATACATGTGCATATATATTCATCTATTCTGTACATGTATATGTACATAAATGAGGCAGGATTGTGTTGTATGATTCGTATGCTTAAATTTGGATGTATTAACATTTTTGCAATAATGTGCAAATATCAATTCACACATATTGGCGTGTGTATGCATTTATTGCAAATATCAATATACACATGTGCAGGTCTGTCGTCTGCATGTGCATGTGTTCCAAGGGATCTAGCGTGGTATGCATTTATTTGCAAATATGAACATACACACGTGCAGGTCTGTGCGTGCATATGTTCCCTATGTATCTAGCGTGTGTGCATCTATTTGCAAATAAAATGATACACATGCAGGTCTGTGTGTATACGTATTCACTAGGTATCTAAATTTGTATGTGTATGTGTTATCTATACATGTATGAGTGTATCTATATATTGCCTATGTATGTTTACATGCACAATAATAAATAACATGAGTGTATTTAAGTAAGCACATATATGATTTTGCATGTGTTTGTGTAACATTAGTATGTCTAAGGAAACACAATAAATTAGTAAAGCTGGAGTTGATGATGTCAGAAATAAGAGATGGGTTTGATTATAGGTACCTACAGGCATCAACCACATGTTTAAACCCTAAATCTCAGTATAGTCAATTAGTCATACTCAACAAATAAACCATTACTATAGTACTAGTTTGTACAAAATGCAACAGGAATTTCCTTTTCTTCAAGGGGGGCATATACATTTTTTTCACTTTTTTTCTCCCAAAGAGATCATAATGATAAAAGTTACAGCAAGATACCTTGCAATGTCTCTTGAAAACTGGAAAGACAGTTCTGTCAGCTACAATAACCTTGGCATGCTTTCTGACCAACGTCAGCCACTGCAAATGCACTGATGCCTCAATATGAATTTAAATTGGAAAATAAACAAAACTTCCAAATTTTGTTGCTTCTTCTAAGATAAAAATTCTTCAAAACCTGAGATCCTTTCCTCCATTTCTCTTTCGGGATAGTAGGAGACATCTTCGGATTGTAACGACCACCCTTCTTGTCAAGAAAGCTGAAAGAAAGGTTTTAAGTTAACCAAATATTCAAATGTAAGAGATTCTGCAGGGAAACCATCATGGCCCGTTATAAACGGATAACGACCTTTATTTGGGGTAAAAGAAAAGGATTTTGTAGATATTTCTCTTTAAAAAATATTTTTTAAATAGTCCTATATGCATGCAAATAAATGTTACTATCAGCAAGTAAATGAGTGCAGAACAAAACACATTAGTATTTAACAACAAAATGGCATTTATCCCACAATACAGAAACTTTTGTTTCCTTCTGAAGTAGGTTGCTACCCTTTCGCCATGTCCACTCATGTACATCGCCCTATCACTAGTCATTGTCACTCCATCAACGATAAATTTATCCACAAGAATGCTCATCAATCTCTGCTGCAGAAATTCAAACCAACTTTTTTATTTTTGAATAAATCTCTAACTTCTATAAGAACTATTTTTTTATTATATCTTCTAGAACAATGCTAGGTAATCCATCTCAACATTCTCTTTTCAACCCACCCATTAAATTAACTTACTGGTTCGGAAACTAAAAAAGTACATATCTCCCTACCACATAAACTGCAAGGGGTGGTTAATGCAGGGTAGTTCTTACCTTAGCGTCTTAAAGATATGGGATACACATTTCTCTTCCACCATATAACATTTTAGTTGTCTATTTTAATTCAAACACCCATTATGTCAAGATTTTTCTATATATATTAGAACCTTCTTTAAGTGGTGTTTACTATCGTTCTTTAAGCCTATTCTCATCAACTAGTCAACTTAGCATTATAGCCATTACTCAATTCACTATAGGGAACAATCTGAGCTAATTTAGCTTCTCAACCATCTCAAGAAGGTAGGCTGCTAAGACCACTTGTCAATCTAAAGAATATAAAATTTAATAGTATCAACATCAAGGTTGTAAACGGCGTTAGGCGGTAGCGGTTCGGTCAAGGGGTGCCTAGCGCCTAGGGTGCCTAGGCAGCGCCTAGGCGGTTGAATTTATTTTGCGGATTTAGTTAATTTCAGCCCTTATTCTTTAATCGTAAGTATAATCATGCAATCCAATTGCAAATATTCATCATATTCTTGTGTAATGTGTACTTAAAAAGTGTTTATGCATAAAAAAAGCTTCCTCGTGCAATTAAAAAAAATAATTGTTCAATTGTAATATGTGCAATATGCCAATATGTGTAATATGTGTAACATGTGCTATTTTAATATGTTTATAGGTGTAATATGTGCAATCCATCACCAATAATACAAAAAAATTAAAAAAAAATCCACTACTATTAAAGATCCATACATATTATACAACAGATTAATAGATTAATAATAGTTCTCTTTTTTTTGTGTTATTTTATAGTATTTAAAATTTTAAAAAATAAAAAACGCCTGAGCATTGGACATAGGCGGACGCCTACTCAACAAGACGGACGCTTAATCGCCTCTAACCGCCTAGACCACCGCCTAATGCAAAGGCGGTTCGTTCTCCTCCATTTGAGCGCCTAGGCGCCGCCTAGGCGTCCGAGGCGAACGCCATTTAGAACACTGATCAACATGTCATCTTATCTTTTGTAAGTCACAATAAAGAGACATCATGGAACAAAAAGAAAGGATTTAACAGCCTACCTGTCTACAAAGCTTCTCGAAGAAGACATCAAATAGTCGTATGTATATGTGAAGTTGTAAAGTGGCACACAACTGTAAACAAATCGAGTCACGGTCAGATAAGTAATATATGAATATCAAAATGGAAAAAGCCACTAATTCTGACAACAGCATCGAAGCACATACCAATATACCATTCCATATCTAAAATATTCAGCAGAGGGGTCCAAAAAACAAAATTATTACCGATAAAGCAACCAAAAAATTTCTAGAATTTGAATTTAGAAATGACATAGGACAAAGTTAACACCCCTTCTCAGCAATTAAAACGAATTCTTCATAATAAAATTATAAACTATAAATCTTTATTCGCCTTACAAGTCGACATCAATAGAAATATGTAACGTTCGACAATTATTATGCAAATAGACATAGAATGAAATGATCTGTGAAACGCTTGCCTAGCACTAATAGTGGTCCCTAACACAAAAACCAAGAGATAACAACTAACTCTACTTAATAGGGTATGGCAATTGGCAAGCCCCTTTCTTGCCCATATTTTCGGGGCCTAAATAATCTACAGCACTGTCAACTGTTATCAACAGAGTGAAAGCTTCCTCCAGATCCCCAAATCAACTTCTTAAATCACACTAAATTATTCACAACAAATTCTAAAACTCTAGTTCAAAAACTTGAATTTGAGAATTACTGATAGAGCAAACAAAAATTACTGATAACACAAGCAAAAATTCTAGAATCTGAATTTTTAAATGAAATGGAACCAAGTTAACACCCCTTCTCAGAAATTAAAACAACTTCTTTATCAAAAAAATAAGAAAGCATAAATCATTATTCACCTTACATGTCGATAATATTACTAGGGAAATTTGTAACGTTCAACAATTGTTCATGTTGATACACAACGAATGAAGTGATCTGTCAAAAATCTGCATAACACTAATAGTGGTCCCTAATATAAAAAATAAAAATAAAAATAAAAAATAAAAAATAAAACTAAGAGTTGACAACTAGCTACACTTAATAGGATATGGCAACCCCTTTCTTGCTCATATTCTCGTGGCCTAAATAATCAACATCACTATAGACTGCTATTAACAGATTGAAACTTTTTTGGTATATAGTTGTCCATTGCCAGTGTTACCCCCCCCCCCCCCCCCCCCCAAAAAAAAATAAATAAATAAATAAATAAATAAATAAATCGTTCCACAATCCGCGATCACTTTTAAGTGGGTTGAGCGGTCTGAATCTCTTAAATTAGCGATCCACATATGGTTGTTTCAACAACAACAACAACAAAGCTTTTTTCCCAACTAGTTAGAGTCAGCTACATGAGTCCTAGTTTTCCATTATGCTTGGTTTAGCGCAATATCTCTGTAAGGCTACAAGCTATCATTTTTTTCTTACCGTTTTCACCCGAAGTAAGTTTAGATCTACCCCTATCCCTAACTCTATTCTCAATACTTATCAAATCACTCTTTCTAATGGGGGCACTAATAGGTCTACGTGTGACATGTCCAAACCACCTAAGGCGATTCTGTCTTAACTTATCTTGGATAGGAGCTACCTTTAGCATGTCTCGTATATACTCGTTCTAATTCAATCCTTCCTGGTTTACCACACATCCATCTTAGCATCCTCATCTCCGCTATACTCATTTTTTGGACATATTGTTTATTTGTTGCCCAACACTCTGCACCATACATCATTGATGGTCTAACAACCGTCCTATAAAAATTTTCCTTAAACTTCAAAGGTATACGTTTGTTACACAAAACACACTTCTCCGCTTAAGCCACCCAGCTTGGATCCTATGTATAACATCTTCACAAATCTCCTCATCTCTTTGTATAATCGAGCCTAAATATCAGAAACGGTCTCTCTTAGGTATCTTTTGACCATTAAGCTTCACTACTTCCTCAAGTGTTTCGAATATCACTAAAATTATACTCCATATACTTTGCTTTAGTTCTGCTTATTCGAAAGCCTCTAGCTTCCAAAGTTTATCTCCACAATTCTAATTTAACATTGACTCCAGCTCTAGTATCGTCCACTAAGACGACGTCATCGGCAAAAAAATACACCAAGGCACCTCATCTTCTTTTCCTCGCTTCAATTTATCCATAACCAAAGTAGGGAGGTAGGGGTTTAAAGCCGAACCTTCGTATTAACCTACTGTGATAGAAAAATCACCGGTCTCTCCTGTGATTGTTCTAATTGGTATTCTTAATTACCACAATATACCGAATAGTTACTATTTTATTATTTAACACCCATCATACTATGTCTCTAGGGACTCTATCATATGTTTTTTTTAGATCTATAAACACCATATGTAGATCTTTCTTATTCTCTCTATATTTTTCATAAGTCTCAGTACAGAAATTGCTTTCATTGTTGACCTCTCATGCATAAATCCAAACTAATTATCAGACACTGTAGTTTCTAGTCTCAGTCTATGTTCGATCACTTTCACCCAAATTTTTATCGTATGGCTCATTAAATTTAATCACTCGGTAATTGGAGCAACTTTGTATATCTCCTTTATTGTTATATATGGCTACTAAAATACTCTTTCTCCATTCATCGGGCATCTTCTTAGTCCTCAAAATTTCATTAAATAATCTTGTTAGCCAACTCACTCCTACATCCCCTACACACTTCCAAACTTCCATAGGAATACCATCCGGTACTAAAGCTTTTCTTATTTTCATCATTCCTAGAGCATTTTGAACCTCCGATGTTCTAATTCTACGGAAAAACATATGCTCTTGACTCTACCTCGAGTCCTCTATATTTAAGTTGACCACAACTTTTTCATTTAATAACTTCTCAGAGTAATTTCGTCATCTTTCCTTAATGAATACTGTTACCATTCCATCAACTTCTCTTCAAACTCTCATTAATTATTTATAGATTTTAATTTAATTATCACTCTTATGTTCGGGAAAGCAAGTAACTAATGTATTTACATATCTTTGTCTCTATTTCTACGCACACACATATGTATATACATAAATGAGTGCCCCAACTCATCCTACCTCCTCCGTACACATACCACTCATGTTACCATATCGCGATCCTGTACCCGTACCACGAACCAAAATGTACAGCAAACCTGGTGCCACTTGTCCATAGCTATCCGCACAAAATCAGAAATTCAAAACGGTAGTTTCCCTCGGGATCCCAAATCAATTCTTTACTCACACTAAATTATTCCCAACAACTTCTAAAACCCTAATTTTAAAAAAAAAACATCCAAAAATTATACCTTTCAGATAGCAAAACGAACCGCTGATTCGCCGGTTCCTTCAGCGCCTCCGCCAGCAAATTCCTCTCCGCCTCAATCATCGTCGCCTCTCCCCATCCAACCTACCAAACCCTCCCAAAAAAAAAATTAAAATTATAAAAATCAATTTTTTAATTTTTTTTTTAAAAAAAGAATCAAAACCTGGATGCTCTTCTTGATCTGCCTCCCAAAAAAGAAGTGCGACCTCGTAGTCGCCTCATCGAACACAAATCCCGGCTTGGAATGCACATAAATCGAGAACCTCCGATCCTCCCCGTTATCAAAAAACGCGTGCCACAAGAAATCCAAGGGCAGATTCGCCCGAGCGAGGAACAAGAACGCGACCTTCGGAATCCCCGCAAACTCCTCCTCAGATTCGACTTCAACAACAAAAGGGGGCGAAGACGTCGGAATCGCCTGGGACTGGATTCGGATGAGGGCAAATATGCAGGCGAGTATTGAAAAGGATAGAACCAACTGGAAGCACAGCCGCAGCTTGCTCCCAATCGGCGGCGCCGGTGCTCTTTTCTTCGTTGTCGTCATCGTCATCGTCATCGTCGAAGAAGAGGATGAAGAAATCTAGGGTTTAGAAACCGCATCCTAATTTGGTATTTGTTGGCGTTCCTTGTGAGTTGCCGCCAATGCGGAAATGGGGAGCTGTCTAAAATCTATAGATTAATTAATTATGATTAGCTGATTAATTAGGATTAATTAGATTGGGCGGTTGCTAATTGACGTGGTGCTTCTCGATGTTGACACGTGTAAGGAGGTATGTGGGTCCCAGTGAGTGGGACTCATCAGAAACGCCGTCGGCGTTGGCGTCGGGTTCCGTGATTCACATTGATGTTGCGAGGTGGCGGAAAACGAAAGGGAACGGTATGAAATAAAATAAACTACCTTTATTGACAAAAGTTTTTAAAGGTGTTTTTTTCATACCTCAACAAATATTATATTAATTGGTATTTTTACATTGAGCCCCTCGATCTGTTCATCGACCAAGGCCTTAATATGATAGTTCTAATCTATTAAACTTGCTTACGATAAATTCTTTTAAGATAGAATCTTATTCTCTTGAAGAAAAAAAAAATTTAACTTTGGTCCGGTTTGTTTTTGGAGGTCCTGCACCAGATTGTGAGTTCTCTCAATTTATAAAGTGGAAGCGTCGATACTGACTGTACGCCCGACCCTCAGCTGTGAGAACGACTCGAGAGTAGACGGGAGTAAGGTGGAGGTCGGATGCTCGGCTCGGATCTGCAGGCTCGGTTCGGATCCGGAAGTCTCATGTACCTGCACTCGACCTAGGAACACCGGGGTTGATCCCGGTGGCAGGTCCTCCGATGGTCTAGTTAATCACTGAAGAGTAACACTAACTAGGATTTTTAGAGGGGAATGATTGATTACCTTTTGAAAGGGGAGAGAGCATGGTATTTATAGGCAGTGCAAAGCAGGTCTGGACCCGGTTGCTCGTGAGCCTGACATGACAGAAGCCCATGAGGCTTAGGACTGACCTGGCAGACCTGATGATCAGGGGTGAACGATTTTTTAGGGGATCTTGTGGCCCGGAAGGGGCCACGTCGTCTGACTCATATCAAACTTAGTCATCTTATTCTCTTTCTATATAATTCTATTTTATTATTTATTTTAACCAAAATCTCTACTACTATAATGGGAGAAGGCCTTAGTTCATAACCCAACCCGTGCAACGCACGTGTTGGCAGATTTTTTTTGCCATTTTCATTCCCTAATTTTCTCCACGTACACAGCACGTGTATAATGCTAGTTTTGATTAATGGATATGAGTTTTCATGATGAATCGCTTGGCTTTTGAAATTGATCGCTTTTGAAAATAATCGAAGGATTAATATAGAAATTTAACAATTATTGGGGACCTATGTGAAAAAACACTTTTTTAAATACTTAATTCGAAAGGATTACGCTTTGGCCGAACACGGGTTGTAGGAAATGATAGGATTTTCTAGAGATTGCGAGTTGGAGAATAAATGCTATGGAGCAGTTGGTATAGGATTAATCCTATAGGTATTGTAAAGAAGTGGCTTTTAAAAAAAATTTGGTGTGAGGCACCGGCAAGAATGAGGGGAGGTGCGAAAGGCATGTGTCGTTTGGACCATCAGTCCATGAAGGTCCTGTGATATGTTGTTTTAAAAACCAAACCGTCGAAACCCGAAGGACGGATGATCAATCGAAAGGAGATCAATCAGAAGGACAATCGATTCTGTTTGCCCGTGCATCCAACAAAACACACCGTATTAGTAGTATATCTCACCAGCTATGTAAACTTTCCTAGACCTACGCTCATCTTAAGCCACCGTATAACATATTCACCATCTACTAAATTGGAGACAATCTTGAGTAATATGAAAATTGATATGAAAATTGATGACAATTGAACAAGATTTCTAATTTCAAAAATAAATGACGAAAAGCACATGCATTGAACATATGAAATAATAATACATAAAACAAGAAGAAAGTCCCATCAGGAATCACATGAATCACATGCATTGAACATGTGAAGTAGCAGTACATAAAAAAGAGGAATGCAGTCCCTTCAGTAATCACATGAATACTTTGTGATACATTTCAAAGATGTTTCACAACCTCGCAACTATAAAATCAATAGAAGCATACTACCAATACAAACCTCTAAACTCACTAGAAAAAAGCAACTAACAGAAAACCGAAGTAATATACATGTAAACAGTTGCAACCTTTTCCACTAGACTTACAAATGTACACAATGATTTCGTTGATGATATGATTTCGGTCACAAGAGTTGTTGGTCTTGAACATCAGTAAGTGAAGGTGAGGAAGAGCCATTGTATTTACTGGGGATAGGTGTGTTCCTCCGTGATTGCCTCTTGGTCGGTACCAGTGCATTTTCAACCTCTCGTTCCTCGGAGACTGAATAATCATCATCATCTTCTCCGGATTTGAGCATGGGGTGGATATACGCAGTGGACAGATAACCTTTCAAGTCTAGATTGGGCTCTCGGGCACGTTCTAAAGTGTCTTTCATCATCGCTTCCTACAATTTTTAATAGAAAGCATAAATAAATGAAATAGATACATTTTGAAATTATGTAATGTAGTGCATTGCCCAGAATCATCTAAGTTTTAGTTGAATCTATTTATGAAGCAGCCATAATTGAATTGAGAATATTATGTCATCCCATAAATGTCCCATAAATATACAAAGTTTTTCTAAAACTGAAAAAGTACAACCTAGAATATATATCGAGTAAAATATGTTGGATATATAAGGTAGATTCTCAATATAATAGAATATTATTGTGTATAATGTTCTATGGGGCAAAACTGGTCTAGAGCTAGTGCTCTGTGATATTCCAATACTATTCCAATACTGATAGATATAATATCTTAAGGGGCTATGAGATATAAACCCTAATCCTAATTACTCATCTTAATCTAACAAAATAGAGCTCATTGCATACTGTAACAAGTTTAATTCAAACATGAACGTAATAAAGTTGCAACAAAAGTTAAATTTGCAACTTCATATTTACCTGTAACGGGTACTTTTTAAAAGCAGGCTCATAGCGGTTTTTGCAGAACTTATGGAAGTAATAGGTCATCACTGGAAGAGCAATGAGAACTACGAGGAAAGGAGTTGACTGAGCAGCTGCTTTTGTACTTATTAGACCGAAAAGAAGCACCTGTGATATAATCAACGCAGCAATTATTCTCCCGTGGACGGCTGGCCAGAACGATGCTCCACTCTCGTATTCTTGATTATAGACATTTATGACCTGGATCACAGAAATAACAATTAAGAAATGATTAGTTACACGATTATAATCGGACCCCCAGTAGATATTATAACTCAACACTAGCTGGTTAGTCGGCCTTATAGAAACAAATTAATATGAATAACAAAAATTAAGACTAGGATGTCCAATACTATACATTTATGATCTGAATCATGGAAACAACAAGTGTTAGTTACACCATTCAGCACTAAGATGGTTAGTAGACCTTTGCGTTTTTGTCCAGAATTCTGGATCATGGGAGAGCATGGACATGTTTGAACTAGGTTAGTTTTAAAATGGATACCAAAACGGCAATATCCATGTAAAACATGAAAATATTTTCAGTTGATAACGAAGAGGGCAGAAATTTTGGTGATTGAGAGAGAACCACGATAGTATGTTGATACGGATTCGGATCTGGGCAGATATTCAATCTAAATATACCCGCAAAAATTAGGTTGGGTTCAAGTGGAAAACTGACTAGAAACAACCCTAATCCCTTCACACCATTCAAAAAGGAAGTGTTCATGCTAGTGAAAACCTGCAATGTACCAAATGTATCAAATTTTATGACTGCAGATAATTCTATTCAGATGGCTTAAAATTAATCCCAGTAACTCGATTTTATTCTGAAATAATGAGGTAATAAAGTAACTTGGTTTATTGACTACATCATTAAATACCAGATTTTGGTTGGTCTGATACATCACCATCACCAATTTAAAACATGTGCAAACTGTTTTATCTTCATATGATCTGATCCATTTTCTTTTGGGTAATGCTAGGCGTTCCCTTACAATAAACAACATGGGGAACAACATGCAGGGTTTTGTAGACTCCACACGCATTAGTCTTACTGAGGGATCTACATATTATTTTTGTGCAGTATCGAAGTAGTACAAAAGCAGCAGTGCAATTAGCATTACTCTTTCGTTTAACTTTTACAGTACTATGATTAATCCACAAAAACATATAATTGGTTCATGAAGAGAAAATAACCAGTAGTAACAGTACTACCAGTCATCCCATTAAAATACAGGACCCAAACTCTGCTCTAATATGAAGGTTAAATTTACTCTTCATCTTTCACATCATAAGTACACACAATTAGAAAATGGTTTTATTAATTTCTTCTATGCTTTATAACGAAAAGCCTAATAGTATTGCCCATCGTGAAACAGTGTAATTTGCTAATGGGACGCACACATACCTAAACCAACTCTTCACTACTTTGATATATTCCCAAAAGACTTGGTAAAATGGATAACACCATGAAGCTTCATCTACATGAGGGGTCTTTATTCTTTAATTTCCTCCTCATACCTTTTAACAAGATTCAGGGCGGAGGGAAGGAGAGTGCAATTGTAGCAACCCCCCATTCAAAGAATATGGGGTTGGAAAGGAGAAGGGGAGGGGGGGGGGGGGGGGGGGGGGGGGGGCTTCCATATGTTTTTACATAGCAAATCACTTCATCACAACCATTAGTGATTACATAAGAAAATCTGAAATCATGAACACAATGTTTATACATTTTTTACACAAAAGAAGTTCAATTGCCTATTGGCTTAATGTTAATCTCAAATTCGTATGCATTATATTTATTTGATTATTTCCTACTCTCACCCTTTGACGAAAGAATTAAAATAATTTCAACTTTATCAGTGTGTATAACATACTGTTTATACTGAGTAGGTTTAATGAAAAGAAAAGGTGACAAGGTTTTCATATTTTGGTAGTTAAATAAGATATTTTATAATTCTTTTGAATTTGAAGATAAATTTTATTTGTGATAATTTTTGTAGAACATAAATCATATTATAAAAAAACGCAATATAGTTTAGAAATTATGCCATATATAGATACCTGGTGACGGAAGACCATGTATGACAGAGCAAAAAACACTATTATGAAAGGAAGCAAGAAGGGGGTGACCACAGCATAGACAAGACCAAGCAGAAAATATAGTTGTATTTGAGGCTCGGCTGAGTCAAACCCAATACTCCCAGGATCCATTGCCTCTTCCCTATCCTTTTCGGTCTTCACCAAGAAGAAGTTTTTCAAGTGATAGATTATCAGAGGTTTCAACCTTAAAATCTCACCGGCAATCCCAGCCCAGCCATCAACCATAATATAGGTTATAAAAAATGTTCCTTTCATAGGAATAGAAGAACCAATTGTTCTTGGTATTCTGCAACAATATGGAAGATCCAAAATTAGATTGTACAAAACAATAAGAAATATAATGCTGGAGATTGACTTCAAAGCAACAATTGTTTTATCATAATCCAATCCACAAAAGTAGGCGGCTTGGACTCTTCATTTAATTAGAAATTAATATACTTAATGCGTTCTAGATGCAAATATGGGTATATTCAGATTGGTCTGACACCATGCTACATGATTGCTTTAACATGCTTCAATTATCCATTCAATTTAACTGTGATATATTCATTCCTAATCACCCTGGGCATTTAGGGCATTTACCACCCAAAGAACTCGACTGGATGATATGGACAATTGGCTGGATGAAGGATAGGCTGGAAGAAGCGACCGCCATTGCCACTGTATTCAAGAGTGAGTCCGAAATATGACAGTTGTTAATTCGGATCTACCCCGAGAAAGGGTTCCGATTTCAATTGTAAAATATGCATACTTTGCCCTCGATTCCAAGATCGGACTACTGGGTTAGCAAACGAGAGCGCAAAGTTTGATAGTAACTAATGCAAAGGGAAGAAATACTATACAATCCTGATATAGAAATTAAGAAAAGAAAACTAAATAAATAAACAAATACAACATTTCTGATTCTAATTTAACACGTGAAAACACCTAAAGAAAACAAATCAAGGTTATGCATACAAAAACTGCACACGTGACTACCATTGCTAATGCAATCAAGGCTGGGTCTGAAATATAACACTTATAAATTCAGGTCTGGACCCTGACAATCTGACTTCGATTGAAATATTCCACTAAATAAGAGAAAATTTGCCAAACTTCGCCCTAGATTCCAAGATTGGGATTCAAATCGACTGGGTAGGCATGACAGAACAAAGATTCACAGTAACTGATATAGAAATGCTTCACAAATCCTGATACAGAAATTCAAAATAAATAAATGAAACACATGATGTGTGATTTTAGTTAGCACATGAAAACACCTAAAGAAACAAGCCAAGGAAAGGTATATAATAAAAGCTTCACACTGTGGCCAATCTTTACAAATGAGAAAGTAGAAGAACATACTGATTTGCTGATTGATGAATAAAAGTATTCAGTTGTTCAAATGCAGCTCCACTTATTATGCTCCCCAAAAACACATTGACTAGTAAGAAAATATAATATTTTCCTGCAGCTCTTCTCTCCAGTGAAGATAAGGATGTGAATCCTTCAAATTTGGCCATGAGCATCAATATTGTAGGCAGTAAGATAAGAAAAATCTTTAGCGCGATACCAGGAAGAACACCTTGAATGAATGACTTGATTAGACCTCTGCAAGTCAATTGAATTACGGCCAATAACATTAAAAATTAGATATAAAATAACCAGAGCATACATCAAGTTGTTAAAGTGTCAGATAGATGCCAAGAGTCAGTACAGGAAATAAATAATTAACAACATAACTCCAAAATGGAAAGCTACAGAATAAACTTACGTTACAAATTTTGCAAGATTCGTACAAAGGGGAAAGACAAAAAAGAAAAAGTACAAAGTCATGAGGTTTAATATATACTCACATTTTGACTATAGGCTTTAGAAAGGGAAGTGCCTTCACAATCCCCTCAATGCTGGCAAGTGATTGTACGAAAAACACAGGAATCATAAAGAAGAAGGTAAGAAAGAAAAAACCCACAAACACGATTAACCTTCTCACCGTGAGATGTACAATTGGAATAGCCAGATTGTTCCAATATACATCACGGGGTTCTGGGGCCCACTCAGTCAGCCAGACAGTTGGATTTCTGGTTTGTTGTGTCTGAGCACAAACAGCTGCACCCCATCGTGTCTTAAATGAAACAAATGCTGCTGGGATGATGGACTTTGGGTCATTTATAATCTTATCATGCTCTGATGCTTCCTAAGAATGACATTGTTCAAAACATATATGATGGGATTTTCATGAATAATGAAATTGTGATATTACACGATAAAGGAAATAAATGACAACAATACATGAAAAGTACAACTTACTTCCTCAGATAGCTTATCAATTTCAGAAGTATAATAATCAATTGCATCCACTTTGGCGCCACAAAGCCCTAGAAAACCAGTCTGGTACAGGGAAGGAAAATTACATCATAAACGAGTTTGAGTTTTTCAAATGTCATACCAAATAAAATTTGTTCTCCAGCCCACAAAGTTAGATCCAAGATAGTCTGCATAAACAACCTTTGCAGTTGGCCTTTTCGATGGTTTTCTTTCATACTTCAAATTATAATAGTCAAGCCAGTTCTGCATCTTTTTCTTCTTCTCAACCACCTTTGCAATTTTATTTGTATTGCGCACAACCTACATGACATTTCAAATTAGAGACCACATAAATGGTATACAAACTAGACACAAGCGAAACACAGCACAGATTGCACATAACCAATGTGGAACTTGCATTAGCAGCAAGAGTGAACAGGTTAATAGAATATATTGTGAATAAATTATGAAATCCTAATAACTACAAACAATTCATTAAGTTTATTTGTCTTAATTAAATAACTCTAAAAAAGATCACAGCCCAAAAGAACATTCAGTGCCACAGGCCTCAATGGGATCATACAAACTACTATCAACCTTAAGGGCTGTGGCTATGTGGACAAGTGAATCTGTGCTTACCATGGAAATTGTATATACACTTCTGAACTCAATAAACATTATTATGCACAAAGGGGATGAGACTTTTAATGTCGTATTATGAAAGCAACATTGAAAAGTGAAGATGGTTATTATACATTTTGGGGATAACTGAAGCATTTAGTAGCTAGCAATATAGAAGGAAAAACATGAGCATTGCACATACTAAATTACTAGTAAAAGAAGGGATATCCCACACACACATACACCAAAACCATTCTATTTATTCAGCTCCTATTTATTTTCCAAAACGGCTGACACCCTCAAATCATGAAAGTATTCGAGCTTAACAAATTATACAGTGCTAAAGGTCACATTAAGTGGTGTACATGACTATCAAACTTTTACCCTTCTCCACTCTGATACAGAGAAAATTGGGCATCATGCCAGATCAGATGACAGAGAAAGAAAAGATCAATGATACTGGAGAGAAATGGCTGAGGCTCAAGGACCAAAAATTGCTGAAACAGGATAGGATCCAGGGGTCTGCTATGTAGTGAATGGGGTCAGAAATCGCTAAGATTTCAGCATATTAGAAAGACGGAAATTTGTCAGGTTGGATCTGACATATGATTTAATGGATAATAACTTTTATTAACTAACTTCATCACACTACAGGAATAATTTGTAATTTTCAGATTGACATGATGAAAATTTTTGCATTCAAGAGTACTAGAATTCTCGCTTGTGCATTCTTTTTGTTGGATTCTTTTACCAAACTAATTTTTAGATATGATTGGATTTAGTCGGTTTCCATTCTTATGTTTTAGATGATTTCAGAGTCCTTTACTCTTTCAAAACTATTACAAAATTTACTCGTGTCATGTGCTCTGCATGTGTGCAAAAAATAAACATTTTTCATTTTTCATTTTTGGAAATAAACAATGTAGTTTGGTACACGAGGCAAAATCATCCCCATGGAAAATGAAAAAGCAAATTACTGATGACGATTTACTGGAAGTTGAAAAGGCAACACCAACAACTCAAATACAGGGCCGGCCCTGAGTTCCCGGGGCCCGAGGCGAACTCCCGAAATGCCCCCCCCCCCCCCCCCCCACACTAAAAAAAAAACATGTACACAAAAAATTTGCACATTGTTGAAAGCAAAATATGCAAAATATATAAATTTGTTTTAAATCACCCAAATTTAAAGTCTCAAATTCAATTCAAGTCTTCATGCCTAAACCCAAAAATTTTTTAAAAAAATTTAAAGGCTCAAATAATTATTTTTGAGGCCCCTAATAACAGTATTTTTTTTACACGCAAAATACGTGCCTATATTTACAAGGGATTTACAAATTTGGGGCCCCTAAAATCGCAAAAAACGCCAGGGGCCTGAGGCGGTCGCCTCACCCTCCTCAAGGGTGGGCCGCCCTGCTCAAATAGCAGCAACAACAGCAAGGCGGGTTTTTAGAGAAATTTTAAGAAAAAGTATTCAGAGCTTCAAAAGACAGGCATACACAACCTGATGGGTCAAATAGTTGTCACGATGATTGACCAGGAAAAAGTGCTCAACAAGCTCACTAACAGATTCATCTGGATCCGGCACTATATTCTTCACAAGGACCTGCAATAAAAAAATGAAAAGTTATTATGATATAAATTATTCTTGGGGGAAAATAAAATTAAAAAAACTAGTCAGTAAGAACAAGTAAGCTCAATTTGAGTTTTTTAAGGTCCCGAAAATTTTGATGATACTAGGACTACTTACTTAGCATGAAAGAAACTTTCAATAAAATGAAATTTGATGATATATTAAAATGAACGAACGGATTCATCATCCCTAGTGGATTTGGATCCCCAAGTAGATCTTACAAAATGTTATAGAATGTGCAAATGGCTCTTGTAGGATCTACTGAAAGGGACATATCCCCATCCCTATAGTGGCCACAAGTTAAGTGAATTTATAGTACTGATTCCCATCCCTATAGTGCCCACAAATTATGTGAATTTATAGTACTTATGTTCAGGCGGTTTTTAGATTGCTAGCTGGATGAGGAACATCTTTTAAGACATTTTAAATTTCGTTTTCACAAAGGTTTTGATATGTAGATCAGCATCCATTTTGGATATATCTCACAGCTAATATCCATGATGGATGTAATATGGGCAATAATTACTACTAATGTACTATAATCACACATCAAATCTTTTTACCCAAGCATCCTAATAGTAGTCAGTCTGGAGTAAATATTGGGCCAAAAGGAAACAAAATATTCTACTCAAATCTTGCGTAAACAAAGGCATATTTACAGGATCCATTCGAAAGGGACCTATTCCAACCCCTATAGCAACCACAAATTATGTGAATTTATAGTACTTATGTTCCATCGTTTATTAGATTGCTAGCTGGACGAGGAACATCTTTCAAGACATTCTAAAATTTTGTTTTCACATAAGTTCTGAGATTTAGATTAGCATCCATGACTGGAGTAATATGGGAAATTCATGCATCCTACTACTCATAGTCTGGATTAAATATTTGACCGAAGAAGAAAAAAATATATTCAACTCAAGATAGGGGGAAATGCCGTTTATGCCGTTTTTTTATCTCTTCAATGCAGGTTAATTTTCCCCTTATATCCCACTGACTAATTCAAAGGTTAAAGAAATCTATGTTGCAGAGGTGTGGACACAGGGCACAGAGATGAAACATGACTTTCTGAAAATATAGGGATAGGGGGACACGAAAACTGTAAATTGCATAAGCACATACTGTCATACATTATTAATGCAAACATAGGTATTGCATATATACACAGCGGTCACTAATTGCTGGTATATAAGTTAATCATATAAGCTATTAGCCAAAGACAATCGAATGTAAATTATTGCTTCAACAGTAAAATTGCATTGCTTGGTATACACCCAAGTTGTAAAGCTAGATCATAAGTTACCACCCAGTAAACTATGTCATATACAAATTTGGTGGTTTGGATTCATATATAATAGCATCTTTAACCTTTTGCTCGATTACCCCTCCCAACAAAAGATGCCGTATTGTATATGGACACACAACGGTCACTAATTCCTGGCATATAACTTAATCATATCAGCTATTAGCCATAGACACCATGAAATGTAAATTGCTGCTTCAACAGTTAAATAGGATTGCTTGATATACATCCAACTGTAAAGCTAGAACATAAGTTACCACTCAGTATTACATACAAATTTAGTGGTTAGAATTAATATATAATAAGTCATCTTTAACCTTTTAGATCGAAGTTACCCCTCCTAACAAAAGATGCAACAACGACAAAGGTTACAAAGTTACAACGTCTTCAATAAAAATATTGTATTGTTGGATACACATCAAAGCGCTCCGCTAAATTATGCGTTATTACTCAGAAAACTAAAATATACTGTTATATACAAATTTGGTGGTTTAGATTAATAATCATCCATTTTAACTCAAAGTAACCACTCATCCTTTTAGATCGAAGTTACCCCTCCTAACAAAAGATGCAACAACGACAAAGGTTACAAAGTTACAACGTCTTCAATAAAAATATTGTATTGTTGGATACACATCAAAGCGCTCCGCTAAATTATGCGTTATTACTCAGAAAACTAAAATATACTGTTATATACAAATTTGGTGGTTTAGATTAATAATCATCCATTTTAACTCAAAGTAATCACTCATCCTCTAACATGTGACTCTTCATGCCTCTCTTACATGTTTCATTCTCCAAACAAGGATGAAACAGAGGACATGTTGTCAGCATGCATCGGACACACACTCGAGAGTCAAGAAACACAGATTTGGAATGTTGGATGTGTCAACAAGTGTCTATTTCGGATGTGTTCGACACAAACAAGGCTTTATTTTCAAGTTTCCGTGAAACCTACATAGAAAGTGTGATTACCTCCTGGTTATCTGCATCAAGAAACTGACTGTACCACCTTCCAAATCAAATCTTCTAAAGATATACATTTTATCACCATCAATTTTGATATATGATATTTGCATGTTAGCTTATAAACCAACAAGCAGGAGATGCTTCCCAATGATGTAAAATTACAATCTAGATTCTGAGCTATAGAAATTTTTAAAAATAATATTTCTCTTTAATGATTACTTCAAAACTAAAGAAGTGGTGACCATTGATTATCTCCTATCTAATTCTAAAAGACTAAATTTGAATCTGTTTGCCTGATCAACTATCAGCCATACAATATAAAGGAAAATAAAACAAAATTGGAGTTCAGCAATCAAACTTATATTGAGAAAACCCCCAATACATTTAGAAATGACTAAGATACATTATAAAAAAGAGTAAAGAAGTAGCAATTTTAAGCTTACAGTAAACTGATCTGGGCGTCGTTTATTGGTAGCAAGAAAGTGCAATCTCATAGATGCAACTATCTCATACTCCCTAAGTAACACATAGCAAGTCCAAAATGTGAAGACATATGCCATCATTATATGGGCCCAAAACCTGCAACAGAATATGCACTCTCAGTTAGAGAGAGAGTCAGTCTGTGTTAATAAAGGCCAGGTGCTTTCCAATATGACAGAAAAAAAAGATATAGTGAAAAAATGGGATATTGAAGTATGAAATAGTAGTACTCATACTGGATACATAATACATCGTAGATGTTGCAGGGAAAGTATAAGTAGGTTACAAAAGCCATCAAGATAATCTAAACTTGACTATACCATTCCTATTGAGAGAAATAAGTATATTTCTATAACCTAGTTGTAGACAAATTAGGATCAGTATGTAAGAAAATTCAAAAGTAAATGCAGTTACAGAACCTGCTGATGTCCCTATTAAAATTTGATATTTAGTAATATAAGGTTAATATTGGTAATTGAGTTATTCAACAAAGTATATGTACCCCCCAAAAAATGTCTACCACATGGAGAACTTGAGAAAAAATAAATTATAATAATTGTTTCCAAGCATCATATGTTTTCGTGCATGGTCGTTAACAACAGAAAATATTTACTTACCAAGACAGTGCACGGATATACTTAAGAAAATTAATTGTATAATATAGTAATATTGTTCAAGTAATTATTTATGACAAATCAATTTGGTTGTATACAAGGATGTCCATTCTGGAAGTAACTTACTAAGAATGACTGGATATGTTTATGCAGAATAAAAAAGATAGGTATATACATTGATCTGTAATTAATAATGATAAATCTCTAGTCAAACTATCTCATTTTTTTAAAATAAAAAGTGGAAAAGTTTCTAATTGTTATATTGATGTGAACAAGTAGACATATGATAGTATGATCATGGGAGATTAGAAGCAAAAGCAAGGAAAATACACATAAATATATATATATGTGAAAACATGTTACCTAAAAAATTATAGAAAGAAAAAAAAGAAACATAAAACTTGTACTTGTTGGAGTAGAAAATCATCTGCAGTTAAAAAAGAAAATAATATAATTGTAGCAAAATTAAAATTTAAAATTTTCATATATATATATATATATATAACATAGGACTTAAAATATTTAGACGGAAGAGATAAAAATAGTAGTATTGAGATATTCTAAAAAATAGAAAATAAAAAAACTTAAGGGATAAAAAATAAGGATTAATATCTAATTTAAAGTGAACAATACATAAGAAATAAAAATAACCTAAGAATAAATTGTTAGGGTTTATGCCAGACTATACATAAATTTTAATAGATAAAATAAGAAAATATCCAACGAGATATTTTCTTATTTTTTCTTATTTTATCCCCTTCATAAAATACTCAAGTTAACAAGAGATAAAATATAAGAATAAATATTTAATAATAAATAATACATACAAAATACAATTTATGCGATAAAGATAAGAAATTGTCATCTTATATGACATTTATTGCTATCTAAATATATTTTATCTCATAAACAGTGGCTCCACCAAACAAATCAAAATGGGGGTCCCATTTTTTTCCGGCATCGTCATGATTCCTGTCGAAAATTCTCCACTTCATATTTGTTTTGAAAATTCAAAATAATTAGATCAAATATAATAACAAAACCCAAATATTTGTAAACCAAACTACATATCACATATGAATTCGATAAAATAACAAGAAATTGCTTCGGTAGTAGAAGAAAAAAAAAACCAAAGGACTTAATACTTAATAGATGGGTTGGGGTATTTTTATATATATAAGTTTGTAGTTGGGCTTAATTAAGACGGGTTGGGCTTTGGGGTCCCAAAAAAAAATGGGGGGGGGGGGGGGGGGGGGGTACCAAAAAATCTGGGGTCCCAGTTGTACCCCCTACTCTCTACCTGCCACCGCCCCTCCGCCCCTGCTCATAAAATATTATTATTTAATATATTTTTCTCGAGGTGCCATGACAATAAAGTTCAATGAATAAAAGTAATTGCTAAAGACTATTTTTTTAATCAGCAAAAAAGAGAGAACTTTCATCTGTGCACCGCACGGGTTACATGCTACTATAAATATTATTAGGGAGTGATATAAGAAACCCTCTTTTATTGAGCTAAAAATACTTCACTCACCTCTGTGATCCAGCTTTAATATTTGAAATAGAAAGCTTGTCTATGTCGCTATATACTATCTTTGATGTAGCTAGTGTGTCATTGGTCCAATTGACTGGTACCAGCACTACAAATGCCAACATTGTGATTGGCACAAATATTTTAAGCCTGAAATAAATAAAATGAAGAGGGGAACCATCACAATCAAAGTATAAGCACAAAACAAGGATAAAATCTATTACATTGAGATTTTGAAGAATTACAATCTCAAAGTGAAACAAAATCAAGTGTAGAAAAAGGTTGACGTATGCATATTTTAAAAATACCACAGAAAGAAGAATTGAATTTATGCATATTCAACAATTGCATCTATAATTCTTTCTATCTGATTAGGTGAGAAACAGGCACAAAGCTGATATTACACAAATTGAAATTATGGATATTCAACAACTGCATCTATAGTTCTTTATCGGTGATTAGGTGACAAACAAGTACAAAGCTGATATTGCATGAACTGGTCAGTTGTAGTGAGTCCCATTTTCATCCCAACGGTTTTACATTTCTGAAATTATGGAACAAAAGGTGAGATTAAAGTGGCAAAAAACTCAAAAACATAATCTTTTTATTTCATAATTAGCTACATCACAGAGTTCTCTGTAATATTTTCTCTAGCACTGATCAGTATAGAAACAGTCAAATAACATATACTCTAACTGAATAAAGCATTTAAGATTTATTTTCTCAGAAATCATGTCTTCAACTTGTTCATGTATCAGCAACAAAAAAAAAACAAATTTTGATTTAGAGAACTAATAATACTGGGCTAATCCACCCCCACCCCCCAATGCAAGGTTACAAAAAATGGAAACAGGATCAAAATGGCCGCGCATCATTGGGTTTTTCTTTTTTCTGTTTAAACGGGGTTTAAACAGTAAATAAAGTGGGTTTCTTTTTACATATAAAATATTATAGAAATAGGAAAATTAAACAATAAAATATACAAAAATCCAGAAATAAATGGAAAAAATATGGAAAATTTCAAATATAAAGATTCATCATATGATATGTTGTATACGCAAATAATAATGAATTTGATAGTATATGTTCATTGTAAAATCAAGGAATCGTAGAACGTATGACGGAATTGGGTTCATTATATGGGTAGCATGTCGGCCATAATAGAATTATTTGATACAAATTCAAAACCCAAACCTAAGGGATCGGATCCATTCTTAAACCACCATCAAACTCTTAAACTGAACAGTATATGAAAAGAGAAACTCATCAAGAGAAAAAATAAATATCTCACATGAAGTTATGGAACAAAAAAAAAGGAGGCATTTTCTAGGGAAATTAGAGAGATAACAAACTGATGACTCATAATTTCTTTCTCTGTTCATTAAAGTTTCTACCAATTATTTATTTAACTCGCATGAAGGGCAAATTTGTCAGATGGAATCTATTTGGCATATTCCATATCCTGTATATCATAGAATACATGCAACTAATTATTAGATTGCAGTCAAGTCTTGCATATTAATGAAAAATATTACTTCTGCATTCTTAACTTCTCAATACAACATCAGCACCAGAAGACACAAAAAAATAGACAAATGCTTAACGCACAAATTAAGCTAGCAGGAATCTAAAAGTAGACATACCCGATCAGATATATCCTCAAATAAACAGCAGAATCAAGTCCTGCATGGTCAATTAATTCAGGCTCAGGCATCTTCAGAGCCACCGGCATCCATTCAAGGAACCTCAGATATGATCGGTAGTCTAAATTGACAAACTTCCCAAATGCACCGGAGCTCGTCGGACTGCTCCTTACACCTTTAAGGTACCATTTTGGAAAGTACACCCTGTCATTAACTGGCTGCAGTCGTAGAAATGCAAATGCTATAAAGAACGCAAATGCACTTAGTATGTTTATTGCAGCAGAGAGCCCTATATCAGCAAGCGTAGCCATAGATTCTTCCAACGATCACAAAGATCCCAACTTCCTGCAAAATTTCAGATTTAAATTTAAAGATGTTAGGAAAGAAAAAGAAAAAGAATTGCATCTAACATAAATGACAACATCACACTAACAACTTTCTGTTTAATGAAAATTATCAAAGAAATGAGGAACCAGCAAACAATTCTAGTGCCTGAAGTACCTATCTACTTAAATATAGCCTTCCAGGTAACCATTAAGCACACACACACACTGTACGTGCTCAATTACTAGTGAGTTATAACCCATTAAGCATTTAACACCAAATTAGTAACAGTTTATATCATGGTACAATACAAAAAAAATTGACTTTTTTGTTTTCTCATAACTAGTAATTTACACGTGCAATGCACATATTAATATAAAAAAATTAAAGTAAGAAATAACATATTATGGCCTCAAACCTGAAACCTCTTTTATATTAGTTATACACGTGAGATATTAAACAGTAATTTATATAAATTGGAGAAGGCTTTCCAGGTAAGGTTTTACCAACCATTATGTTTGAGTTTAAGAAAAAAATAGTGCTCATATAATCTGACACACAAATAACTAATAACTAATAATATTGACTTTCTAGCAATGTGACCATGGTTTAGGGATGGCATTCGGACCTAGCGGGCCGGGTCGGAACCGCACGGGTTTTGTCCGGGCCCGGGCTTTCGCAGACCGGTTCGAGGGGGTATGCGGGTCAGGCCGGGCTAGAAAGGGGGAGGGGCGGCCCGGACCTGGCCCTGACTCGAGGGGCCAGGCCGGGCCGTTACAGGTTCGCGGGTTCATGGTTTTTTTTTTTAATAGATGGGGGGAACTCCTACAACAAAAGCCTTTTTTTTTGTATCTCCTCTTTAATCATTTCATATTGTACATGCTACTACAACAAAAGCTTGCAAAATTAGTATGATGTTGTTCCCTATAATTTAAATTTTGTTCCTATACTTTAAAAAATGTTTCGCACTGTTCATTTGTACTCTAAACAAAAGCTTTGCAACAGAAGCTTTAAAACAAAAGCTATGCAACAAATGCATAAATCTATAGTCCAATGTACAAAAAAATTAGTACACTTGGGAAATAATTTCCCCTCCCGCATGGAAATTATTATACCCCTTACCCATAGCCTTCACTCTCATTCCCAGCTTCAGCTCTCTACTCTCCTGTTCTTCTTCCCCTATTTCAAAGTGAACCCATACTGCTTTTAATATATAAAAAATTCAGGTAAAAAAAATTGGCAGCAAGGGTCAGCCCGCGGTTCAGCCTGGGCCGACCGGGCCGGTTCGAGCTAGGCCGTTCGCGGGCTTTCGAACGCTGAATGGAGGATCGGCCAAGACCGGGGAATGGAGGGGTTGGGTCCGGTCTGGCCCTGATGCCATCCCTACCCTGGTGGATGTGGTCCATCAATGCATTTTCTGAAAATCATTTGCTAATTTACTGAACTTGCTAGAAACCAATGGCATTATAATCTTGATTTTGGAACTTAGTTCTAAAATGAAACAAATGCAAAACTATGACTAAGGCTCTATTTAGTATTTGTTGCGAACGAAGAGTGCTTTCACTAAAAAGTGTTGTTAACAGATGTATTGTAAACAAAAAATATGTTTAACTTCAAGCTTTTCTTGGTGTGTAAAAGTAGTATTCAAAAGCTATAAGCATCACAGGTGGTAAGGAAAAGGTCAAAAAGCTGTAATATTGGAGAAATGTTTTTTGGCTAAACACGCTAAAAACACACTTAGGATCTGTTTGGCTTGCTTTTGGATAGTGCTTTTGGTTCTAAAAGCACTTTAGGCTTAAAATTGGTGTTGAACTTGAGGAAACTTAACTAAAAGTGTGTTCAGCCAAAAGTACTTTTCCCAAACAGCAATTTCTGGTCTTTTTCTCACTACACCTAAAGTGGTGCTTTTAGCTATTCAACAAAGAGATTTTACTACGAACAAAATTTTGAAGTTAAACATATATTTTCCTTGCAGCACCTTTGCTAACAACAATTTCAGTAAAAGCACGTTTCACTGACAGTAACACCAAACAGAGCATTAATTTTTCCAATTACTTATCTTGAATCTAAAATTGTTTTCAGAGCCAAAAGCACTCTCAAAACGAAATGCCAAAAGGAGCCTAATGGGTCAACCCTCACAAAGCAGTTCTTTCATCCAACTTGCATCGTACATTTAAGTCAATTTATATCGACCATTCATTTAATTCTGACCTCAAATAATTACCCGTCTTCATTTCTTTAAAAATAACCATCTACGTAAATATAGCCTTCCACGTGCACTATACATGCTCAATTACTAGTGAGTTATAACCCATTAAGCATTTACCACCAAAATAGTAAAAAAATTATCCGAGTACAATCCAATAAAACTTGACTTTTTTGTTTTCTCGTAATATTAATCAGTAATCCATATAAAGTAATCCATATAAATTGGAGAAGGCTTTCCAGGTTAAGGTTTTACCAACCATTATGCTCAATTTTAAGAAAAATAGTGCTGACATAATATGGGACACAAATAACCAATAATATTGATTTTCTAACAACGTAACCCTGGTTGTGGTCCTTAAAATGCAATTTCTGAAAATTATTTGTTAATTTACTGAACATGCTAAAAACCAATGTCATTCATCTGAAGCAGAACTCCAGATTCGAACAATTCTCCACCAGTGCAGACTAAAGAAACCATTATCAGGCTATGAATATAAATGAAACACAAAACCTTGCCGCAACCACAAACCATTTAAAAGCTTGGGTATATAGAATTAAAGGTACATAATTCAACCCAACTACGTTCCAATCTGAAACACTAAAAATGTACACGTATACTCCAAACTATGAACAACTACACAAATCTGTCTTTCAACAGATTTTGTCGTGCCACTTCATCCTCCCAACAAATTTTAACCATGGTCCATCTGTCCATCGCCTTCTCCTTCCTAACACTAACCTAGCCTTGGCTTAAGATTTAGATTCAATTTCCGATTAGTTCAGTTATTCTATTGTTAGACTAACACAGACAGGGTAGATATTCAACCCTGAAATCTCTCAATCACCAACAAATACCAAAATAAACCAGTCCACACAACGCAATATAATATATTTTAATAAAAAAAGTATTAAAAACTGGACTTTCCACATGGGGAATAGACTTTAAAATCACTAATTTCTATAGCAACACAACAAGATTTAAGATGCATCAAATAGCTATAGCCATCAGAATTTAGACTCAAATAATAAAAAACAGTACACAAAAATAAATAAAACAAATATACCCATCAGAAGTTAGACCCAATGAACCTGTATAAAAAAAATATATAAAACAAGTTTTTTTTTTCCTATTCCAAAATTCCAAAATCCCAAAATACTTCCTACCCCAAAGTTCACCAAGAAACCAACAACAGAGGATCCACTCATTTCTAAGGAAAATAAAATAATCAAGCAAGTAAACTACTGATTTTGATTGCAAGACAACAATTTTAACAATTACAGTAAACACCCATCAGAACTCAGACCCTAAGTCCTAAGAAATTGCACTCAATAAATAAAATATATACAGTACAGTCACCCAAACTTCCAAAATTCCAGATTCTCCCTACCCAAAAGTTATCAATAAACCAACAAAAGATTATCCACTCAATTCTAAGAAAACTCTCCATCAAAAAGATTGTTTTTTTTTCTCTCTTTTAAAGTCAAGCATAATAGTTTCTACTCCAAGACAACACCTTTAACGACTACAGCATAAACCCATCAAAAATTCCGACCCTAAAAAGGTACACAAACACTCAAATTTCCAAAACTCAGACACCCAAAACAAAGGGTAGAAGGCATACCTTGAAGAACCCTGAAAAGGGTGATCAAAGCATCACAAAAAGATCAGATCTGATGAACGAATTTCGCCCAAAACAGTAAGAGTGAAGAGTTGATGGGGTTGGTGGGTCTGGGATGTAACACTCCAAAAGAAGAAGGAACTAGATAATCAAAGATGAATATATAAATAGAAAATGATAATAAACGAGAGGAGAATACAGATCCGCACAGTACAGTTTATAGGTTTGGATTTTTTTTTAAGGGTTTTATTTTATTTAATTTCTGATACATTTTTAAAATAAATTGTAGGATTACGGTAGTTTTAAAGGTCGGTATATGCATGTGTGTCGGCAAAGAGGGAGGGGTGGGTGAAGACAAAATATGGAGACGACTAAGAGCCGTTACAATAGGGACAAAGTTGAATGCTTATTTACACGAGTCTTCTTCAAGTAGGTAAGTAGTACATATTAGGTCTTAGTAGATTTCTCCAAGTCAGATAAATTTTAACCTGAAAAAAACATGGGTTAAGGGAAATAATTTGTTTTTGTGTTTTTTTTAAAAAAAAAAATTGACCGGTTGTCACCGCGTTATTAATAAATAATTAACGAAATAGAAATTACAAATAATATACATCTATCTGTTACTAAAACAGAACAAGGAAAAACAATTATATAGCTAAACCTACAACATGAACTAGTCCATCCCCTAGCTAAACTTGTAGATGAAAGCATCTGCCCATGTTCTCCCGCCATCCCTACCAAATGTAAATCGAATTTCAAACAGATCTAATTTGATATTCGAATTTATGGAAATAATTTGTTATAGAAAACATCTTAGATTTGGGGAGTGTCTGCTAGTTTTAGTGCAAATTGCTGTACTTTACATAACAGATATTATGTTGAAAAGAACAAGATATTTTGGTAATTGATATTGAAAACTCTAGGTTATAGTGTATGAAGTATATACTACCTCTCAACCAGTGGCGGAGTCAGGATTTCCATCCAGCGGGAGCGAAATCACGAGAACTAAACGAAAAAAAGCGTGCAGCAGAAGAAGAGGGAGCGGGTCGAGTGGTGTGAGGAGCGATTGTATGAACCTTTACTTGTGAGTTACGTTAGGGAGAGCGCTGCATGGACTTCTATAAAAAAAATATAAAATATAAAATATAAAAAAAATATAAAAAAACCCTACACCTATACAAAGCCCTACCCAAACTCAGGGGGAGCGGCCGCTCACCCTGGCTTGGATGTGGCTCCGCCACTGCTCTCAATTGAAGTATATACTACCTCTCAATTGATGTCATTACATTATTATATAGAGATCTAGAGAAACTCTAGGTTTGTAGTCTTCATTCAATACTATCTGATATACTCTCAAAAGCAAGTCACACTGATAGGAGGAATACAATCTTACTTGGAGAAGAAACTGGGTTCAAACAGATCCACCAATACAAAGCCCAAATAGCTTCTGTCACCGCTTGCAATCGGTTGCTCCCAAGAGCAGTTGATTGCACTTGACGTCGAGATCCACTCTGCTTGGTTTGCAGTCGACTGTCAGCCCCTTCTCAGTTAGAAACAACAACTTCTTATCTGTTTCGTCTTCGCTTCGAACCTCTTCTCGCTCTGCTATATTCTTTTAACATCAAACCTAGTACGCGAGACATACACTTAACAGAAGCCACGCTCTGTTGTGACTCTTAAATGTATGGCCCTACTAACATGTTGTTGCCGCTAAATTCGGTGTGGGGGCAAACAGATGAATTTGTGAGTTCTTTGGGGAAACTGAATAGGAGAACCTGTATACCTGTTCCGTTGAACTCTGATCGTCGCTCCCGCCGTGCACCTGCAAAAAGTGCGAGACACCGGGGTTGTTCCCGGCGACGCACCCTCCGACGCTCAAGTCAGTAACCGGAATTGATTATGAAAGAGCCTTTAACTAGAGAAAGATTGATTACCTGTTAATGGAGATGGGTGGGGGGTATTTATAGGCGTCTTAGGGAACAATTTAGGAATGTAATCCGCGTAGTCTGATATAGAATAATCTCCTTGTAAACAGATTGGGAAAGTAATCTGATAAGGTATATTCTGGTAATCAGATAAGGAATTTTAACCCCTAAATCCCAGTGTAAAGATTGACGTGAATCATGGCCGTTGATTTAGATCTAATCAGGGACCTTGATTGTGTCTTGCTGGATCGAGTTGGCAGCGGGTTGAAACCCGTGCCCAGCTGTGGTGGATCCGTTTGCGGGTTATTGGATCTGTGAGAAGGAGACCCAGTACCCGCTTCGGACCCGTTTGCATGTGAAATTACCGTCTCGTCCCTGAGCTGTGGGATTCGTGCCCCATTTGGACGGTCTCGATTGAACCCCTTGTTTTGACCATATCACGAGCCCCCCACTCCTAAAGGCTGAGGGTGGTCAGTCTTTGAGGAGTAGTTTGACTAACTCAGTGGTCGGTGGAACTGTATCGCAGTCCGAATGGGTGATTTTTGAATCCTGGAGCACGGGGGTAGGCTAGTTCCTCCTTCTTTGATGCTCCGAAGCTGTGTCGAGTTTCTATCTATTTTTCCGGGTGATTTATTTAATTTTGCGATGTGTTGGCTAATTGTTCGGGGGCTTTAACCGCGTATTCTAGGTAATAATTGCTCGTTCGGTGGCTTAGAAATATTCCCCGAATTTTTAATTATTTCCTGGAATTTTTAGCTAATTTTCCCGAATTTTTAGCGATTTTTCGCAATTTTTTAAATAAATAAACCGATTTTAATAAATAAAAACCAATTTTTAATACCTATTTATGGCGTGGCATCATCTAGGCCTTCGATCAAGATGGAGCGCGAATTTCGGAACGATCAGACGCCTCCTGTTCCTCGGAAGGATTTTTTCCCAAAAACGAGGGTCGGCACTCCGTCACCCCGGCCCGGATGCGTTGCGCCGCGGTTCGAGGGGTCGGCGAGTTGGTTCGAATGGTCGGTACCTCGGTTCGGATCATCCGAGGTACGTGGCACCATCTAGACCGTCCATCTTCAGCGGGGATCCCAATAGAACGCTATCTTGTCGTTTTGTGGACGTGGCAAGATCTGGGACGTCCATCATGACGAGCGCGCTTTCCTACGAGATCCAACGGCTCCTGTGGGTCGGAAGGATTTTTTCCCAAAAACGAGGGTCGGTACCTCAGCACCGCGGCCCGGATGCGTAGCACCGCGGCTAGGGGGGTCGGCGACTCGGTTGGAAGGGTCGGTACCCCAGCACCGCGGCCCGGATGCGTAGCGCCGCGGCTAGGAGGGTCGGCGACCCGGTTGGAAGGGTCGGTACCCCAGCACCACGGCCCGGATGCGTAGTGTCGCGGCTTGGGGGGTCGGCGACCTGGTTGGAAGGGTCGGTGCCTCGGTTCGGAGCATCCGAGGTACGTGGCATCATCTAGGCCGTCCATCTTTGGCGTGGATCCCCATAAAACGCTATCTTGTCGTTTTGTGGACGTGGCAAGATCTGGGTCGTCCATCATGACGGGCGCGCTTTCCTATGAGATCCAACGGCTCCTGAGGGTCGGAAGGATTTTTTCCCAAAAACGAGGGTCGGTACCTCGGCACCGCGGCCCGGATGCGTAGCACCGCGGCTAGGGGGGTCGGCGACTCGGTTGGAAGGGTCGGTACCCCAGCACCGCGGCCCGGATGCGTAGCGCCGCGGCTAGGAGGGTCGGCGACCCGGTTGGAAGGGTCGGTACCCCAGCACCACGGCCCGGATGCGTAGTGTCGCGGCTTGGGGGGTCGGCGACCTGGTTGGAAGGGTCGGTGCCTCGGTTCGGAGCATCCGAGGTGCGTGGCATCATCTAGGCCGTCCATCTTTGGCGTGGATCCCCATAAAACGCTATCTTGTCGTTTTGTGGACGTGGCAAGATCTGGGTCGTCCATCATGACGGGCGCGCTTTCCTATGAGATCCAACGGCTCCTGAGGGTCGGAAGGATTTTTTCCCAAAAACGAGGGTCGGTACCTCGGCACCGCGGCCCGGATGCGTAGCACCGCGGCTAGGGGGGTCGGCGACGACACTTACGAAGTCGCCCGGGGGCTTGTTTCGGTAAGTGTTCGCAAATTTCTTCAAGTTTGTTACTCGGTGCGTACTTCGTACTTATCGTTGTCTTCGTAGGCCACCGTTCACTTCGGCCATCTCATGGAGGCGTTCGCCGCACAGGAGAAGGAGCTGAAGTCCGCCAGCGAGAAAGACAGGCTGGCGAAGGTCCGGGCGGTCAAGGATCTTGAGGCCGAGCAGAGGCGGGCTGAGGCTCTGGACGTTCGGGTGGCCGACCTTACTGCCGACCTGAAGAAAGCGAAGGAGGGCCTCGAAGCGGAGTCCGCCAAAGCTGCCAAGGCCGCCCAAGATCTCGCCGCGGCATTGAAGTCCTTGGCCGACGAGAAGGCGGAGAGGGAAGCGCAGGCCGCGAGGATCCGGGCGGAGGTCGAAGCCGAGATTGAGGCAGAGGCGAAGAAACATATGGCTGAGAACATGGAGCGATCCTACCAGACGGCCCTGGACCACGTCCAGGCTCGTGTCCCCGGCTTCGAGCGAGTCGGCTATCAACTGTGGCCCGGGTCGCCCGCGGACGACGAGGAGGGGGATGCCGAGGACGAGGTCGAAGGCGAAGACGGAGGGGGAGAGGATGACCCGGCTAAGGGAGAGATCGAGGGACCGCCCGTCGATGCGTCCGGGGTGGGAGCGGAGACGCAGGTGGACCCTTGATTCTTTCGTTAATCTTTTTGTAGTTTCTGTTCTGCTTTTTCTTCCGAGCTTTGTAACGCCTTTTGCGGACTGGCCACCGCTTTTTGATAAATGAAAAAACGTTTTGTCTTTGAAATTGTCTAAGTGTTTGGTTCGGTCGTAGGGTAGGCCCCCGTCACTACGATGGCTCGGCGACAAGTAGAGCTGTTCCATCTATCTCTCGTGAAACGCCTTGAGGGCGAGATCGACCTGACGAGGAGGATGCTGTACAATATGGAGATGAAGAACGGGGATCTGTTGGCCGAAGTGTACCACTTGCGGATAGCCGAAGCCGAGCTATTTGCTAAGGAAGAAGAATTGGCTTCTGTTTTGGCCGAACGAGATGAGCTCGTGAAGAAGGTCGAGCATTTGCAAAGGGTGACAGTCGACAAGAGTATCGAGGTGACCCATCTGCGTCGTGTCATATCTGACAGCGCCGAATACCCTGGATCGGCGAAGCTTCCTCGGTTCAAAATTGTCGTGAAGGACGAGGCACTGAAGGACCGGATCGTCGAATTGGAGGAGGAGGTCGCTCGGCTCAAGCCTCAGCCGGTGAGGGCCAACGTCCGGAGCACCTCGTGTACCCGCGAAGAGATCGAGCGAGGTATCACGTTCTACCAAGCGGCGTCCCGGACTCCTATCATCGGGGCGTCAGCCGCCGATGCACAAAGTGGTGTGGCGGTGTCTTCAAGTGGCGCTTCGGTTGGGGCGACTGTGAGGCTCAGCGGCGAAGGGGCGTCCCGGTTCGTCGGCCTGGAGACGAGCTCGGAGGCTAAGAAGCGCCGACCCAAAGTGTCGTCGAACCGGAGTGTCCCCCTTCCTCGGAGGAAATGAGCGGGTCATGCCTTCTAATATTTTGTTGAACTCGCTGTAGTAATCTTTTTGTAAACTCGTCCAAGTCATTAATAAAATTGGGGTCGATTTATCCGAAGTGTCTTCTATTGGCTGTTCGTCGAGTCTTTTGTCGCAATTCTGATCCTGTCGCTCGGCTATTGACGCCCGTCGACGTGGGGTGTCTACAACCGTTGGATGGTGGCGCGAATCCAGAGGCAGGCACAAGTCCCAAGAAAACGTTATCTTGTCGTTTTGTGGGCACGTGGCACTACTGGATCCACTCATCACGCTTTGGCACACAATTTGAGAGGATCTAACGGCGAGTTGACCTCGGGGTGATTTTTTCCCAAAACGAGGGTCGGTACCTCGTCAGCTCGGCACAGTCTACGGTCGGGACGGGTTCCGGACCGTTTAAGGACGAGTCGTAGAGATAGAGTCGAGCCGGAGGAAGGATCCGGTCGTTAGATTAGTTTAAGGGATGTAGGAGCAGTTTCGAATGGCGAGCTACTTCTAGTCCGCTTAGGAGC
This sequence comes from Hemerocallis citrina, assembly GCA_017893485.1. Taxonomy (NCBI): domain Eukaryota; kingdom Viridiplantae; phylum Streptophyta; class Magnoliopsida; order Asparagales; family Asphodelaceae; genus Hemerocallis; species Hemerocallis citrina. Next base: position 321,994,528 of record CM030360.1, on the reverse strand, counting down.
GGATTTGCGAAGCAAAATCGAGCCAAGTGTTGGACTCCGATCCATTCAACGGCTGCAGGAGCAATTTCGAACGGCGATCTGCCCCCGGCCCGTCTGAAGACGGGCCGAGTAGGAAGAGTCGAGCCGAGTGCTGGACTCCGAACCATTGTGTGATAAGTTTGAGAGATGCAGGAGCAGTTTCGAATGGCGAGCTACTTCTAGTCCGCTTAGGAGCGGATTTGCGAAGCAAAATCGAGCCAAGTGTTGGACTCCGATCCATTCAACGGCTGCAGGAGCAATTTCGAACGGCGATCTGCCCCCGGCCCGTCTGAAGACGGGCCGAGTAGGAAGAGTCGAGCCGAGTGCTGGACTCCGAACCATTGTGCGATAAGTTTGAGAGATGCAGGAGCAGTTTCGAATGGCGAGCTACTTCTAGTCCGCTTAGGAGCGGATTTGCGAAGCAAAATCGAGCCAAGTGTTGGACTCCGGAACCATCGTTTAAGTTGTTCAACGGCTGTGGGAGCAATTTCGAATGGCGAACCACTTCTAACCCGCTTAAGAGCGAGTTATTCGAAGCAGAATCGAACCAAGTGTTGGACTCCGGAACCATCGTTTAAGTTGTTCAACGGCTGTGGGAGCAATTTCGAATGGCGAACCACTTCTAACCCGCTTAAGAGCGAGTTATTCGAAGCAGAATCGAACCAAGTGTTGGACTCCGGAGCCATCGTTAGAGTTTAGTGAGTTGCGGGAGGAGCCATGTAGAAGGAGCTGGACTCCGAACCCAGAGAGATAGAGGAGCAAGAGCAATAATTTTCAATGAAAAGATAAGTTTTATTGAAATAAACTAAGTGGCTGCTCCAATAGGGCGAGCCATTATTACATGCTGTGGGCCGAGTTACAAGCATCGGCCTTATTGAAAATCAAAATCCTACTTCTACAATAAGGTGAGGACCTCTTGGGAGGAGCTGAGTCTTGAAGCTCGGCGGGCCTTTCTGTTCGTTTGGAAGAGGTGGTGATTCAGGTGGGGAGCTCGGCCCCCTCTTTTTGGACGAACTGGATCAGGTGCCCCCGCTGTATGAGTTCTTCGATCTCCTCCTTGAGAGCCCGACAATCATCCGTGTCGTGGCCGTGGTCCCTGTGAAAGCGGCACCACTTATCCTTATTCCTCTTCTTGCCAGGTGTATTCATTCTCGGGGGAGCGCGGAGTAGCCCTTCGTTGTCCACCTCCATAAGGACTTCTGATATGTTGGCAATGAGGGGGGTGAACTTCTCAAACCGAGGAGTCGGGCGACGCTGTCCATTGCTGTCCTTCTGGGATTTTTGGGAGCCCTCATCTTCTTCGGTCAGCTTTCGTTTCGTCCCTGAGGCAGACCCTCCGAAGCTTGGAGGGTAGGCGGCCTCTTCGGCCCGAATGTACTTGTCACACCTGAGAAGGAGGTCGGCAAAGTTCTGTGGGGGCTTCTTAGCAAGAGAGGAGCGGAGGCTGGAATTGAAGACGTTGGATTGGAAGGCGGCTGTTGCGACGGATTGGTCGAGGGAGGCTATAGTCCTGGCTTCAGCTGTGAACCTCTTCACATAGTCTCTTAACTTCTCACCTTTCTCTTGCCTAAGCTGGAGGAGTGAAATGCTGGTCTTCTCCGTGCGCCTGCTACTCACGAAGTGGGTGATGAAGAGTGTCTCGAACTGCTCGAAGGAGAATATGGAAGACGGTGCGAGGCGGGAGTACCACTCTCGAGCTGGGCCCTTCAGTGTCGCGGGGAAGGTTTTGCAGAGGAGGGCATCGGAAGCTTGATGGAGGAGCATCAAAGTCTTAAAGCTTTCGATGTGATCGACTGGATCGGTCTCCCCGGTGTAAGTCTCAAATTGGGGAGGTTTGAAGCCGAACGGGACAGGTGCATCCACTATGGTTCGGGAGAAAGGGGGTTGGCTAGGACGTAGGGTCCTCCCCCTAAGCTCCTCTTCTCGGTTTATCCGACCCAGGCACCTTTCTACTTCATGAAGGCGGCGGTACATGGCGTCATCCCTCCGACGGTGATCTGCCGAGCCTCGAGACTCATCTTCATACGAAGGAGAACGAGGGCTGCGGCGATGGTAGCTTCGGGAGCGACGAGGACTTGGGGTACGTCGGAGAGGGCTTCGGACCGGGGGAGGGGATGGAGCCTTGGGTGCGTTGGTGAGAGCTTGTAGAATGGTCGCTTGGAACTGCTGGAACTCGGCACGGGTGATTGGTGCCTCCTCGTTCTTAGGCTGCTGCCGACCCACGGGGGAGCGTGGCCTTCTTCTGCGATGCTCGGGGGATTCCCTTCGCCCCCTACGGTTAGGAGACCTTCTGTAATCCCGGTGACGGGGAGATCGTTCACCCGGACGATAGTGGCGGGAGGTTCCCTCTCGGGCCCGTTTTTCGTCCAGATGGTGACGAAGATCCACGTCCTTCTTCTGCCGACTCTGAGGATTGTGTGATGCCATGGAATCCGTAGAGGCATTGTGTATGGAGATGCGGTCTTGGTGGAGAGGTTGCTTTCCGCGGGAGCCCCCCGCACCAGCATTCTGAGGTCCGGTCGGACCCTCGGGGGGTTGCTGATTCTGAAGGGGCTGATCTTGCTGAAGGGGAGGTCGTTCCTGCTGCAAAACGGGTTGGTCAGGGACTGGCTCCTGCTGATCGGCGGGATTGGGCCCACGGTTGGACCCCCTAGATTTGGCTTTTCTCGGAGGCATGGCTGGAGAAGATCTAGTCGACGGAAAGAGGAGGGGCTGCTATTCGTATGTTTTTCCCACAGACGGCGCCAATCTGTTGCCGCTAAATTCGGTGTGGGGGCAAACAGATGAATTTGTGAGTTCTTTGGGGAAACTGAATAGGAGAACCTGTATACCTGTTCCGTTGAACTCTGATCGTCGCTCCCGCCGTGCACCTGCAAAAAGTGCGAGACACCGGGGTTGTTCCCGGCGACGCACCCTCCGACGCTCAAGTCAGTAACCGGAATTGATTATGAAAGAGCCTTTAACTAGAGAAAGATTGATTACCTGTTAATGGAGATGGGTGGGGGGTATTTATAGGCGTCTTAGGGAACAATTTAGGAATGTAATCCGCGTAGTCTGATATAGAATAATCTCCTTGTAAACAGATTGGGAAAGTAATCTGATAAGGTATATTCTGGTAATCAGATAAGGAATTTTAACCCCTAAATCCCAGTGTAAAGATTGACGTGAATCATGGCCGTTGATTTAGATCTAATCAGGGACCTTGATTGTGTCTTGCTGGATCGAGTTGGCAGCGGGTTGAAACCCGTGCCCAGCTGTGGTGGATCCGTTTGCGGGTTATTGGATCTGTGAGAAGGAGACCCAGTACCCGCTTCGGACCCGTTTGCATGTGAAATTACCGTCTCGTCCCTGAGCTGTGGGATTCGTGCCCCATTTGGACGGTCTCGATTGAACCCCTTGTTTTGACCATATCACATGTAAATATAGCCTGCCTTCATCGTTCACTATCATTTTCAAAAAAGGAATTCCAACGGCATTGTTTTCAAAATAACAGCACATACGATTAGTAAAAGATGTTATTTATTCTATAAATATAAGTAAACAAAGCAAAAGAAATTGGCAAATTTGTTGCCCACACTTGGATCATGAGCCCCATGTCATGTGTTCGGTGTTCCCCATGTCATGTGTTCTATGATGATCTCCACTGTTAATAATGTAATAATTTAATCTGAACTTTGGAGAAAAGTCTCTGCTGTCAAATAAAAACTCTTGGGTTTTCATAGAGTTGTTTACCCTAGCATAGTAGTGTTGGGATTAGGGCGTCAACAAACGCCCGATGTCGCAGCAGAACTAAATAGAGTAATGAGGAAGTCGAAGTAGATGAGACGAATAAATTGAGCAAGCAAGTAGATCCACCAAACTAACGCAGACACACCGATGACTTATCCCGGTTAGCTTTTGCTTAATCCGGGGAGAAATATAGGGAGATCTGATATTCAATTAGAAGAGATTACAAAGAGTTATTGATTCACTCAATATAAAGAATTAAACTCACTCACTAAGAACTATCTCTCTCTCGAGCATCTCTTTGCAATGGAGAAAATAATATATGAAGTACTCCCTCTCATATTGAAGGAGTTTACAATATATATAGAAGAATAGAGAGAAACCTAGGTCTGATCTTGATTCTCAGTCGTCCGATATAACCTAGAAAAGAAGTAGCTGAATAGGAGCCCACGATTTAACTTTGAGTTGAAGATTGGGCTAAAACGACCTAACAAATCGAAGCCCAAAACGAACACAGCACCGCGGGCAGTCGACCGTCCAACAAGACTGGTCGACCGTACCACTCTCTGACATTCCCTGTACTTTGAGCGGTCGGGGGATGCGGTCGACCGCAACTTGGGACAGTCGACCGCAACTATGCCTGCACCTTGCTGTTGTTGTTTTCTCTTCTACTCACTTCGATGCTTCGACCTCCGTGCTTCATCTTACCTTCTTCAAATCTGAACAACGAGTATTCAAGACACATTCCTAACAAACTCCACCTTGGATTGCATACGAGTGCTATCACATGATGTGTTACTCATCTCCAAACTCTAATAAATTTCACTTGCAAAGAAAACTTAGAACAATAGGTTCTTCTTCTAGTTGAAATGATCTCTACCCAATCTCACCAATTCCAGTATACCCCTTCAAGGGTACACCTCCATAGATGTTCTCACGAAGTTGCCAAACTCCACACGAACTCCACCAACCCTTAGGCTTTCTCCACCTCTCGACGATATTCGAACGTCGTGGTCTCATCTCGATGAATCTAGTTGCCGCAAACTAGCTGAGCTTGCGGGAATAACGAAAAAAGAAGCAACACTTGCTCAAGTATTTCGAATTCCCCAAAGCTTGTAGATATTATTTTGGCTTGGCCCAACCACTCTCATACTTCTAATCACCTTACGACGATCCTGAAAACAGACAGAAGTCCACCTCGAGCTGTGTATCTGCAGCCCTGTGCATCAAGAGTTCCCAAGGAAATCAAATTCCATTTCAGCAGAGGAATATGCAAAACATCCCTTAAAGTGAACATATTTAGACCTGACATCTTCAACTCAACTGTCCCCTCACCCACTACTTCACAAATCTCCACAGTTCCCGTTGTCACACAATGCCCTGTAGTAGACTTATAAGTAGAAAACAACTCCCTCTCAGAGCAAATATGAGAAGAACTCCCAGAGTCAAGAAACCAACTAGAATCCACTTCTAAAGAATTTGAAACAAGAAGACACGAATTGCCTGAATCAAAGGTACGAACCACATTAGCGGCTGAACTCCCGTTCTTTGCGCTCTCCTGATTCTGTAACTTCCAACAGTCTTTCTTGATATGCCCTGACCTCTTGCAATATCGGCAACAGATCGCATCCTTTTGCAAAACACTGTCTTCCTCTGAAGGACCATCCACTTCTAGACAACTTGTGGGAATAGACGGTGATTTATGAGTCTCCTTCCTAAGTTGATTTTCCTTCAATGATTTGATTACACCATCTACCGAAATACTCTCCTTGGCAGATCTATCGTGTAGCATGGTAGTGATCAAAGGCTCGTACGAATCCAACAATGAATATATCAAGTTGAAAGCTTTATCTTCCTCACACACATCTGCGTTGATCGCCTTAAGTTCAGATAATACCTTATTGAACTCAGTAATGTGGCCTTAGAGATCGGTACCTTCCTTCATAGATAAACGGAACAACTTTCTCTTCCAATGCATCCGATCTAATAACGACGAACCAAAGTAGTCAGCTATGAGTTTTTCCCACAAACTCGCCGCATCAATTTCTTCAAGAAATCTGCACTTGACCTCGTCTGCCAAGGATAGTCGGATCAGACTTATGGCTCTTTCACGAATATCTTCCCAACCATCATTCTTCATATCAATTGGCTTTTCTTTCTTTTTAATGGCTAACTGCAAACGTTCTTGAACAAAAGCATCATACATGTCAGTCTTCCAAAGATTGAAATTGATCTTTCCATCGAACTGCTTGATCTTCAAAATACTGTGGCCTGTCATCTTAACCAAGGGACTCGGCAACCTGAAGCTCTGATACCAGTTGTTGGGATTGGGGCATCAACAAACGTCCGTTATCACACCAGAACTAAATAGAGCAATGAGGAAGTCGAAGTAGATGAGACGAATAAATTGAGCAAGCAAGTAGATCCACCAAATTAACACAAACACACCGATGACTTATCCTGGTTAGCTTTTGCTTAATCCGGGGAAAATATAGGGAGATCTGATATTCAACTAGAAGAGATTACAAAGAGTTATTGATTCACTCAATACAAGGAATTAAACTTACTCACCAAGAACTATCTCTCTCTCGAGCCTCTCTTTGCAATGGAGAAAATAATCTACGAAGTACTCCCTCTCATATTGGATGAGTTTACAATATATATAGAAGAATAGAGAGAAACCTAGGTCTAATCTTGATTCTCATTCGTCCAATATAACCTGGAAAAGAAGTAACTGAATAGGAGTCGCACGATCTAACTTGGAGTTGAAGATTGGGCTGAAACGACCTAACAAATCAAAGCCCAAAACGAACACAGCACCGAGAGCGGTCATCCAACAAGACCGGTCGACCGTACCACTCTTTGACATTCCCTGTACTTCGAGCGGTCGGGGGTGCGGTCGACCGCAACTTGGGACAGTTGCCCGCAACTATGTCTGCACCATGCTGCTACTGTTTTCTCTTCTACTCACTTCGACGCTTCGACCTCTGTGCTTCAACTTACCTTCTTCTAATCTGGACAACGAGTATTCAAGACACAATCCTAACAAGTAGGCCTCTTCGGCTCTTTGATGAAGCGAAGGTCACTTTGAGTTGAGAGTTTTTACATGATCTTCTTAAACTAGCTCACCGATTCACCTTGCCCGCACAGGATGAATCTGTTTTGAGGATTTCAAACCATAATTATTCCCACCTAGGGTAGTTTGTTTGTTTGACAGTATTGCAGGAAATGTTTTCTGAAAAATACCCATTGTTCATAGCGTTGTTTGTCAGTAAAAGAAGTTGAATTTAATTTCGGTAGGACATTACTGTAGCATTTTTTTTCCCGCATTAATTTTCGGCCAAAATGAGAGAAAAAGAGGATGGAGCACTATTCGTATAATTTTAAATTGATTTCTCTCTACTCTCTATCTTACACTACAGTAAAACTATATTAAAACAAACTTACATTTTTAGAACTCATTTCCATATATTTCTTTTTTCCAAATAGTAATCTTCTACTATATTAGATACATTTTACAACCAAACAAACCACCCCTTAGCACGCTAGACATCAATGTTGCATGGGTTGTGTTTACCCGACATGATTTTGTCAAATTTTGAGGAAATTGTTTATAATATATTAGTTTTACCATCTGAGTTTATGTTCATTTCCAACACTTATACTCCATTGCATTCGAAGTCTTTGAGCTTGTATCTCTTGGAAATTAATTCCATAAACAATAATTTATGGGAATTCTTTTTGGTCAATTACGAGGAGAAAAAATCGTGCACCTAGAAAAAGAGGGGAAAGAAAATGTGACTGAATGAGGGTGTATTCGACCATGCACGATTTACTCGAATATTTATTGAAAATGAATACTATAAAGCTGTGCAGTAATTCACAACAATAAAGATAGTTTTTTATTGATATTTTATTTGATAAAAAGATGACCTCTGTCATCGTTTCATTAACGAGGGATAACAAAACAAAGTAGTATAGCCAATACAAACCAACCAGGATCCTACCGAATCCTACATGCATCCTCCATACAGAATGAAAGACAACGAACTAAAGTAGCATAAAGAGTACATCAAAAGAAACAAAATACATCACAACAGACATCAAGTAGACTCTACTAGTATGCTTAGGCTCGCGCTCTCCACCCTTTGGCCTGAGACTCTACTCCTCCTCGGATATCTTTAGCTTTTTCTTTGCTCCTGTAACCCCTGCCCAATCATGGATGAGAAGAAAAATTTTATGCATAGAAGTTGAAAATCTGTAACTAATATTTCGAAAGCATAAGTCATTTCGGTCTAGCTATAGACTCCACAGGGTTGTCGCTATTGTTATCTCCCAGGCCTTAATGTCCTCTTTCCTAATAAGACTCTCTCTCTACCTACCCCACGCATCTAAGGAGGATGTAGGACGATGTGTACACCCAAACCCTCTACATACTATATCCTACGTAAGTTCTGCCCTAGGACAAGTGAAGAATAGATGTGTTGTGTCCTCATCCGTGCTTAAACAGTTAACGCATCTGATGTCGATTTGCATGTTTTTTTTTTGCGAGATTGACCTTAGTTAGGATGGCATCGTTGTGCACCAGCCAGCTGAATACCTTTACTTTTAGTGGCACCTGTGCATTCCAAATGACATTCTCCTCTTTACATCTTATCCCTCCGTCATTTAGTCACTTATACATTGAAGCCACTGAAAAGGTTTTTGACTCTTCAATGTTCTACCATCTATCATCTATCTCGTTAGTCAATTCTCCCCCATCTGATTGTATATTTAGTTCTTCGAACTGCCGACGGTCTCCTGCGATAGTTGATCGGTGACCGTAACGTGAGCTTTCTCCTTTTCCAAACATCTGCCACCAATGCGTCGGGGTTAATTGTAACTGCCACAGCTTGTGGGAATAGATTTTCTAACGTTCTACTACCGCACCATTTATCCTCCCAAAACCTAGTGTTCTTCCCGTTTCCAATTTTGCATCTTGTATTTGTGTTAAAAATATCTCCTTGTTTGGCCACCCCTTTCAGATGCCTGAAACCCTTCCGAACGCACTACGACCGCCGAATCGGTACATTTTCCTCTTGCAAAAAAGTTTAAATGAGTGGGACCACCACCCTTTTTGTCATCTGTAGATCTTCCACCACCATTTGCTTAGCACTGTGCGGTTCTTATCGTGGAGATTAAGGATTCCTAGCCCTCCGAATTCTCTTCTCTTGCACACTCTGCCCCACTTGACAGGTGAAACCCTTTGTTTCCCTCCTCCGTTCCTCTCCATAAAAAATGTCTTCTCATCTTATCTATTTTATAGATAACCCACTTTGGCAGTTTGTAAATCGACATCAAGTATAGTGGAATTGCGTTTAGAACCAAATTGAGTAAAGTGATCCTACCTCCTAGGAAGAGGTATCTACTCTTCCATCTCGTCAGTTTCTTAGAAATTTTGTCGATGAGGGGTGTCCAATTCTCTCTTAATAATGGTCCCGGCCTGATTGGCGTCCCTAGATATTTGATCGGGAATTCGTCCCTCTCACACCCTAAGATTGCCGTGATGTAGCTTGTCGGAATTGAAAGCTGATCACTAATGGGGGTAACGCAGCTCTTCCGCAGGTTTACTTTCAATCCTGACCAACCTTGGAAGCAGTCCAACACCGTCTTAATCGCTACCACCTCTTCAACTTTTGCCCTTCCAAATAAGAATGTGTCATCGGCGTATTGCAGAATGGTCATTGGTTGATCTATCCCATTGATCTTAATTCCCCTGATGACGTTGTTCTTCTGTGCTCTCTTGATCATCTCTACCAATCCATCCGCTATGATAGCAAATAATAATGGCGAGAGCGGATTCCCTTGCCTTAGCCCCCTTTTGCAACGGATTTCCCTACCTTGGCCCCCGTTAACCTGAACGCATGATTTCCCTCACATAGTTGGATCCATGACCTCCATCATGCTCCAAACCCTTTAAGAACAAGTGCTTCATCCAGACACTCCCAATGTACCGAGTCGTATGCTTTTTCGAAATCTAATTTGAGTAGGAAACCATCTGCTTTCCCTTTGTTACCCCTGAATACGATTTCGTGGGCGGCGGCTATACTGTCCATAATATCTCTTTCCCGGATGAATCCACTTTGCGATTGTGCCACCACCTCCTCCATACACGATGCCAATCATTCGGCGAGGACTTTCGTTATAATTTTGAATGAACCGTTTATCAGGCTGATTGGTCTAAAGTCCTCTACCGTACGAGCCTCCAGTTTCTTAGGGATAAGGATAATAGAGGCATAATTTATTCTATACAAGCTTGCATTTCCATTATATACTTCTTTAAAGATGTTCATCAGATCCTCCTTGACAATCTACGAGTATATCTTGTAGAAAAAAATAGGAATCCATCCGGCCCCGGTACTTTATCCTGGCCCAGCTTCTTGATTGCGTCGTACACTTCCTCTTCCGTGAATACATTCTCAATTCCCTCACTCCCGTCTATCCTGGTCGGGCTCCACATATCTGTTCTGAGACCGCATCTCGCGTTGCACCTTCTGCCTAACAAATTGCGATACTTCTTTTTTAGTTGTCCTCTGATTAGCTCCTCATTCTCTGTCCAGATTCCATCCACAATCAGTCCAACTATGTGGTTTTGTCTTCTTCCATTTGTCACCTGGAAAAAATTTGTGTTGGCATCCCCTTCCTTAAGCCACTGAACTCTCGATCATTGTCTCCAGTGCATTTCCTCCATAATTTGAATATGATGTAGCTCTAGTCTCCCATTTGCAAGTTCTTCCTTCTATTGCCCTGTCAAATCTCTATCCTCTTGGGAAGCTTCCAAGTCATGAATCCTGCTGCCTAGCATATCTCTTCTTGAGTTGACGTTACGACTTTTCATCCTAGCCCAATCTTTTAGTTCCTTCCGAAGTCGTCTTGTCTTTTCCACCCAGATTCCTACTGCCGAGGTTTGTGATGTTGACCGTTGTCAGCACTCCCGAATCGTCTGACTCGTTTCATCCATCGTGGTCCAAGACTTCTCGAATCTAAAAGGAAAGGACTTGCACCTACAGTTCCCGACACACTCTATGACTAGAGGTAGATGATCTGACGTGTAACGAACTGCTGATCTCATTTTTTCTAGTGGGAACCTTTCCTCCCAGTCATTTGACACCAATATTCTATCTAGCTTTGCTAGGATTGGACTTTGTTGCATGTTGGACCACGTGAATTTTCTATCCATCATCTCTAGTTCCATCAATTCCAGGTCATCTATAACATTATTAAACATCTCTTGTTCGGTGCGATTGTGGCCTCTACCTCTATGCTCATCTTGGTATCTAGTCATCTTGTTCTATAGTGATATTGAAATCTCCTCCTACCACCCAAGGCTTGTCCCATCTACTCCTGATTTCTCTAAGCTCTTTCCAAAAGTCTTTATGCAACCTAGAGTCATAAGGACCGTACACAGTCGTAACAACGTGTTCCCAATCATCGGCTCTCCTTCTGATTCTAATAGACACCGTAAAGTCTCTATTGCCGCTAAATTTGGTGTGGGGACAAACAGATGAATTTGTGGATTCTTAGGGAAACTGAATAGTAAACCTGTATATCTGTTTCGTCGGGCTTCTGATCGTTGACTCTCGCCGTACACCTGCAAAAAGTGCGAGACACCGGGGTTGTTCCCGGCGACGCACCCTCCGACGCTCAAGTCAGTAATCTAGGAGACTATGAAAGAGCGCAAAAACTGGTGAAAGATTGATTACCTCTTAATGGAGATGGATGGGGGTATTTATAGGCGTCTTAGAGAACAGATCGGGAGTGTAATCCCCGTGATCTGATAAGGAATATTCTCCTTGTAAACAGATTAGGAATGTAATCTGATAAAGTATATTTCCTGTAATCAGATAAGGAATTTAATCCCCAAATCCCAGTGAAAAGATAGACGTACATTAGGGCCGTTGATCATGATTAACCAGGGACCCTGATTTTATCTTGCTGGAACGGGTGCGCAGCGGGTTAAAACCCGCACCCTCTTGTTGGTGGATCCATTCGTGGGTTATTGGGTCCTTGGGGAGAAGATCCAATACCCATTTTGGACCCTCTTGTAAGCGAAATTACCGTTTTACCCCTAGGTCCCAAGATTCGTGCCCGATTTGGACGGTTCCGATTAACCCCCGTTTTTAGCCATATCACGAGCCCCCCACTCCTAAAGGCTAAATTTGATCGGCCTTTGAGGAGTAGTTTAACTGTTTTAATGGCTAGCGGAGTTGTATCGGAGTTCAAATGGTGGGTTTTGAATCTTGAAGGGGTAGTGAGGTGATTTTCCAAGTGGATTGAGCTCCGAGTTGCTCATGAGCTCTGATGGTCATGTGGTATTCTTGCAGGGATACCCTCTTTTCCTTCGCGAAGCATCAACTCGTCGTTCGGGGGTCTCATACATTTGTATCACGCCTTAGGCTCCCCCTAGGGCTCGCTGGCTAGGAGGCTGAGGTCCATATGCAGTTCGGCAAGCTTTTCCGGAGAGGAAAGCGAGTTCGGCATAGCTGTGAGCACTAGGAGTGAGTCTGGCGATCTGCCGAACTTGATTTTTACCCCGTAACAAGGTCGGTGTCACGAATGCTCGGCAGTGAGTGCCGAACTTGATTTTTACCCCGTAATAAGGTCGGTGTCACGAACGCTCGGCAGTGAGCGCCGAGCTTGATTTTTACCCCGTAACAAGGTCGGTGTCACGAACGCTCGGCAGTGAGTGCCGAGCTTGATTTTTACCCCGTAACAAGGTCAGTGTCACGAACGCTCGGCGGTGAGTGCCGAGCTTGATTTTTATCCCGTAACAAGGTCGGTGTCCCGAACGCTCGGCAGTGAGTGCCGAGCTTGATTTTTACCCCGTAACAAGGTCGGTGTCACGAACGCTCGGCAGTGAGTGCCGAACTTGATTTTTACCCCGTAACAAAGTCGGTGTCACGAGCGCTCGGCAGTGAGTGCCGAACTTGATTTTTACCCCGTAACAAGGTCGGTGTCACGAGCGCTCGGCAGTGAGTGCCGAACTTGATTTTTATCCCGTAACAAGGTCGGTGTCACGACCGCTCGGCAGTGAGTGCCGAACTTGATTTTTACCCCGTAACAAGGTCGGTGTCATGGACGCTCGGCAGTGAGTGCCGAGCTTGATTTTTACCCCGTAATAAGGTCGGTGTCACGAACGCTCGGCAGTGAGTGCCGAACTTGATTTTAACCCCGTAACAAGGTCGGTGTCACGAACGCTCGGCAGTGAGTGCCGAACTTGATTTTTACCCCGTAACAAGGTCGGTGTCGCGAACGCTCGGCAGTGAGTGCCGAACTTGATTTTTATCCCGTAACAAGGTCGGTGTCGCGAACGCTCGGCAGTGAGTGCCGAACTTGATTTTTACCCCGTAACAAGGTTGGTGTCACGAACACTCGGCAGTGAGTGCCGAGCTTGATTTTTACCCTGTAACAAGGTCGGTGTCACGAACGCTCGGCAGTGAGTGCCGGCTTGATTTTTACCCCGTAACAAGGTCGGTGTCCCGAACGCTCGGCGGTGAGTGCCGAGCTTGATTTTTACCCCGTAACAAGGTCAGTGTCCCGAACGCTCGGCAGTGAGTGCCGAGCTTGATTTTTACCCCGTAACAAGGTCGGTGTCACGAACGCTCGGCAGTGAGTGCCGAACTTGATTTTTACCCCGTAACAAGGTCGGTGTCACGAACGCTCGGCAGTGAGTGCCGAACTTGATTTTTACCACGTAATAAGGTCGGTGTCACGACGCTCGGCAGTGAGTGCCGAACTTGATTTTTACCCCGTAACAAGGTCGGTGTCACGACCGCTCGGCAGTGAGTGCCGAACTTGATTTTTACCCCGTAACAAGGTCGGTGTCACAACCGCTCGGCAGTGAGTGCCGAGCTTGATTTTTACCCCGTAACAAGGTCAGTGTCACGAACGCTCGTCAGTGAGTGCCGAACTTGATTTTTACCCCGTAACAAGGTCGGTGTCACGAACGCTCGGCAGTGAGTGCCGAACTTGATTTTTACCCCGTAACAAGGTCGGTGTCGCGACCGCTCGGCAGTGAGTGCCGAACTTGATTTTTACCCCGTAACAAGGTCGGTGTCACGAACGCTCGGCAGTGAGTGCCGAACTTGATTTTTACCCCGTAACAAGGTCGGTGTCACGAACGCTCGGCCGTGAGTGCCGAACTTGATTTTTACCCCGTAACAAGGTCGGTGTCATGAACGTTCGGCAGTGAGTGCCGAACTTCTAGACTTGTCGTTTTTAGGGGTTTGTTTTTTCTGTGCGCCATTTGAACTTCTGGCGGCTCTGACAGCTCTGACAACTCTGACAACTCTGATAGCCCTGACAGATGGGACGTTCATTTATTGCAGTGACCTCTGGGCTTCCATCAGACGGGACGCGCATTAAATTCAACTCATGATTCACTGTGGTTAGCGAGGCGACGATTGGGGTCGCTTCGTCGTTTGGTTTAAATGGGCCGGTCGTACGGGCCCATTAACCTCGTTTGGAGCGCCCTCTCCTCTATAAATCCTCACCCCCCTCTCTCATTTCTCATTTCTCCTCTCTTTTGCTCCGACGGTTTCTTGTGCTCAGGCGAATTTTTCCGGTGTCGGCGTTTGGTTCAGGCGAAGTTTTCCGGCAGCTATCTCTCTTAAGGTAATTTATCATCAACTATGTCTGTAGCTTCTGTCTCCGACGAAGTCTCTTGGTCCGAGCCCTCCCTTGAAGACGTCGAGGACTCGACTCTGACCCCGACCAAAGGCAAGGTGTTCGGCAAGGATTCGATCGTTGTGGATCCGAAGAGGATAGGGGAGTTCGGACAACTACCAGGTCCGTTGACGGGGCTCCACAGAGTCAGGCAGCTCCCGGAGGATCAGGCCGAGCGAATTGTCCATGGGAGGGGGAGGTCCTTCGAGGAGAATGCCGCGAGGGAGACGATGGAGGCAGACGATGCGGCGTCGATCCTGCGCGAGGAGGATCTGGCAGTGATCCGAGATTCTTTTTTCATCCCGGAGGAGTACGAAATCATGTTGCCGGGCCCCGGAGTTAGGGCCAACTCGCCGCTGCCAGTGACCATGTGTTGTTGGCCGGTCGATGCCTTTATCGCCGATGCTCGGCTACCTCTCCACGCGTTCGCAATTACCGTGGTGAGTTGGTTCGGGGTCAGCCCCATCCAACTTATGCCGAACGCGTGGCGAGTGATTAATGGTTTCGTTCTCCACTGCCAGGCCGCAGGGATCGAGCCGCAGCTGAACGTGCTTCGGATGCTATACCGGCTCCACCAAGGGAATAAGTCGGAGTACCGGTATTATTTGACTCCGAGGCTCGGCGGCAGACTCGTCATTTGCCCTGACTCTATTAAGCACTGGCGAGAGAAGTGGTTCGTCGTGCGGAGTCGAGAGGCCTGGCCGATCCCCTCTGACTGGGTAGAAGGAGTGCCGAAGAGGGCAAAGGCGGTGCCGAAGCTCTCAGTAGAAGAAGAAGAGGCGGTCCGGATCCTCCTTGACCGGCCGAAGTACGATTGGAGGGAGCTGACGGAGGACGTTCTCTACAAGGGAGGGCTCTGCCGCGTAGATCCCAGTACGCGGCTCTCGTCAAGTTCTTTTATCCGTACTCATTGCCTTGTTGTTTTTTATGTGCTAATCCCTTTTTTGCTTTTGATGCAGAATCCATGGACTACGACGCGGTCTTGGCGCTCAGGGCAGGGCTTGCGAGCAAGGCGCCGAAGAAGCGCAAAAGGGTAGCGTCCAAGTTGCCCCCGACCTCAAAGGCTCCGAGGATCACAGCCCCTGATGGGGAGGTGGAGATCCTCGACGACCCGGTCGTCACCGTGGCGGGGACTTCGGCTCCCGCACCTGTGGGGGAGTTCCCCATTGCCACCGCTCTCGCCATGCCGACACCGCCGCTGACCGTGGCAGGCGAGGAGCTCCTGACGGAGGAGCACAAGCGGATTCATATTCCGGACTGGCAAGTCCGGAAGCACGATGGGTTCCTCGGGAACTCCTTGGCGAGCATGCAGGCCGTCAAGCACCTCGCCACCCCGAAGGACCGAGCCGCCATGGAGGCGGGGAGAGAGGGCGACGACGTGATCGAGATCGCTTGTTCGGCGGTATCGGTAAGCTTCTCCTCGTCTGTTGTATTTCTTAAATCACAAAAAAAAATTTCTAACTCTTTTAGTTCTTCTTTGCTGCAGATCATCGTCCACTTCGGCCACCTCACCGAGAGGCTGACAGCTCTGGAGAAAGAGCTGAAGCAGGAGTCCGACCAAGCTCGGAACGAAAAAGCTCGGATGTCGAACGAGCTTGACAAGCTCCGTGTCGAGCACGAGGGCAGGTCGGCGAGGGTCCAGCACCTCGAGGCCAAGGTGAAGAGGCTGGAGGGCGAGCTCCTTCGGCAGAAGGAGGGGTCGGCCAAGCAGTTGGCCGAGGTCGAGGCGGCGCAGGCGGCAGCCGTGAAGGCGGCGGAGGACGCGACCTTGGAGAAGGCCCAAGGGTTCCTCGCACAGAATATGGCGAAGGCCTTCGCTGCCGCCCTCGAGCGGGTGTCGGAAGCGTACCCCGGAGTGGACGTCTCGGGGTGGCGGCTATTCTCCGGACACGTCGAGGGCTTCGACCCTGAGTCCGAAGGGGAAGAAGAGGAGGAGGGCGACGATGAAGCCGGCGCCGGGGCCGGGGCCACTGATGAGGTCCCCAGCACCGCGATTACTCCGCTGGCGGCGGCATCTCCTTCGGCGAAGTCAACTCCTACCCCACCTCGTCGCTCGGGGAAAGAGGTCGAGCCTTGAATCCGCCTTTTGTTTTCTTGTTTTTGTTTTTTGTTTTTCTTTTCAAACTCTGTAATGCCTAATAGCGGACTGGCCACCGCTACTTTTTGACATGAATGAAAAGAAAGTTTTTGCAAGTGTTGATGTTCGGAAGTTTTTGTCTTTTGCCCCCTCTTTCGCCGAACATTCCCTTCTTGTTTTTAGAAAAGAAAATTTTTCCAAGTGTGGTGCTCCGGCAGTGTCCGACATTTTTGCTGATTACTTCGATCTCTTTGCAACTTATGGTGATCGCCCAAGACGTCGAGCCTTCGCGCTCGGATGAGGAAGCTCGAGCCGAGGTCGGCCTAGGGGCGACGAGGCTGTGTCTGGCGAGGTGCCGAGAGAGACTCTACGAGGTCGAGCTCGGATTGCGTCAAGCTGAAAGCGAGAGGACCCATCTCCAGCTCATCCTCGGACGGCGAGATATCGAGATTCGCCGTTTGGAAAGCAGGATCGCCGAGCTTATCCCCGAAGGTGAATATTCGCCAACTGATTTCAGTAATGAGATTCGGGTTCAGTGCATCCGTCATAACTTGTCCAAAATAACAGCGGAGAGAGAGGACTTGCTTTCCGAGATACAGCATCTGCAGTCCGTGGAGGCGAAGCTTCGGAGTGAGGGCGAGGGGCTGACGGCTGAGGTGGCCAAGTTGACGACCGAACCGGTACAGTTGACTGCCGAAGTCGAAGCGCTCAAGAGAGCGACGGTGGATAAAAGCATCGAGGTCACCCACCTTCGGCGCCTCATCGCCAGCCGATCTGAAGTGCCGGACTCCGCGATACCCCCACGTTTCGAAGTCGATGTCAAAGACGACTCGTTGCGGGATCGGATCTCGGAGTTGGAGGCAGAAGTGGCCTGTCTTAAGCTGCATTCGGGACCGATCAACGTTCGAAGCACGTCGTGTACTCGTGCTGAGAGTGAGCAGGGCATTACCTTCTATGAGATGGCGACCCGTCAGCGGATCGGCCAACCTAGTCCGGGGGACGCGCAGAGCTCGGTGGCAATTTCGTCGAGCGGAGCGTCCATCGGAGTAGCCACTAGAAGTGGTGCTGAGGATACATCTCAATTCACCGGCTTGGGGTCGCGCTCTGGAGACAAGCGTCGCCACTCCCGAGTGTCTCTGAAGCGGAATGCTCCGGCTCCAAAAAAGCGCTGAAGTCGTCGACTCCGCGAGCTTCTATGTATTTTTTGTTTTTTGCGAAGTGTAATAAGTCGGCATTGTAACTTTTTCTTTGACGAGTTGTAATCCTGCTGTGTCTGTCTTTGTACCGCATCTGTTTCATCAATAAAAGTGTTGTTGCCGAACTTGTGTGTTTTATTCTTGCGACTGTTGTCTGCCGTGCCGAGGCTTCTAAAGTGGGAGCAGTTCCGAATGGCGAGCTTCTTCCAGTTCGCTTAGGAGCGAACTTGCGAAGTAGCTTCGAGCCAAGTGTCGGACTCCGGCACCATTGTTTGATTAGTTTAAAGGTTGTAGGAGCATTTTCGAATGGCGAGCTACTTCTAGCTCGCTTAGGAGCGAACTCGCGAAGTAGAATCGAACCAAGTGTTGAACTCCGAACCATTCAACGGCTGTGGGAGCAGTTCCGAATGGTGAGCTACTTCTAGCTCGCTTAGGAGCGAACTCGCGAAGTAGAATCGAACCAAGTGTTGGACTCCGGAACCATTGTTAGTTTAAGGGTTATGGGAGCATTTCCGAATGGCGAACTACCCCTAGCTCGCTTAGGAGCGAACTTGCGGAGTAGAGTCGAACCAAGTGTTGGACTCCGAACCATTCAACAGCTGTGGGAGCAGTTCCGAATGGCGAGCTACTTCTAGTTCGCTTAGGAGCGAACTTGCGAAGTAGAATCGAGCCAAGTGTTGGACTTCGGAACCATTGTTAGATTAGTTTAAGGATTGTGGGAGCATTTCCGAATGGCGAACTACCCCTAGCTCGTTTAGGAGCGAACTTGCGAAGTAGAGTCAAACCAAGTGTTGGACTCCGAACCATTCAACGGCTGTGGGAGCAGTTCCGAATGGCGAGCTACTTCTAGCTCGCTTAGGAGCGAACTCGCGAAGTAGAATCGAACCAAGTGTTGGACTCCGGAACCATTGTTAGTTTAAGGGTTGTGGGAGCATTTCTGAATGGCGAACTACCCCTAGCTCGCTTAGGAGCGAACTTGCGAAGTAGAGTCGAACCAAGTGTTGGACTCCGAACCATTCAACGGCTGTGGGAGCAGTTCCGAATGGCGAGCTACTTCTAGTTCGCTTAGGAGCGAACTTGCGAAGTAGAATCGAGCCAAGTGTTGGACTCCGGAACCATTGTTAGATTAAAGAGTTAAAGGCAGAGAGATGTAGTAGCAGTGAAAATATGAAAAAACTTTATTTATTAATATCGAATGATCGGCTGCTTCTAAAGTTGCTAGCCGTTATTACAATGAAAAAATAAAAGGAAAAATCACTACTAGTAAAAGGAAGGGAATGGTTCGACATCTCGAGTTACTTAGGGAGGCGTAGTTGCCTTCTCTTGGTATTTCAAAAGATGGTCGGCATTCCAAGTCCTGGGAATTTCTCTGCCTTCGAGATCTTCTAGCTTGTATGCACCGGGGCGGATCACTTTTGAGATTTTGTACGGCCCCTCCCAATTCGGGGCCAGTTTGCTTTTCTGTCCAGGGAACGAGATGGCCGATTTTCGGAGGACTGGGTCCCCTTCTTTGAGGTCCGTTGGGCGGACCCTTTTGTTGTATGCTAGCTCGATCCTCATTCGGTAAGCTTGCTGGCGTATGGCAGCTCTCTCTCGGATTTCATCTATCAGATCTAAGCTTGCTCTGAGCTCTCTAGCGTTCTGCTCTTCTTCATAAGCTATCAGACGAGGAGAGGGTATCCCGACTTCTAGGGGGATGATGGCCTCGGCCCCATAGGTGAGATTAAATGGGCTCTCGCCTGTTGGGGTCCGCTTGGTGGTGCGGTGATTCCAGAGCATGTTTGGCAGCTGATCGACCCACAGTCCTTTGGAACACTTGTCTAATCTCTTCTTGATGCCCGAAAGAATCTGTCGGTTGGCATTCTCGGCCTGGCCATTCGACTGAGGATGGGAGACGGAGGAGAATCGGTGTTGTATGGCGAGGTCCTCACATAAAGCTCGGAAGGCGGCCCCAGTGAACTGTGTTCCATTATCCGTGACTATGACTCGGGGAACGCCGAACCGGCAAATCACATTTTTCCAGAAGAATTGAACGACCCTATGCTCGGTGATTGTAGCCAGGGGCTCGGCTTCTATCCATTTAGAGAAATAGTCGACTGCCACGACTAGGAACTTTAGCTGTCCGGGGGCTGGTGGAAACGGCCCTAGTAAATCCATCCCCCACATAGCGAAGGGAATCGGACTTGATAGGGAGGTTAGCGGTGCTTGTGGAAGGCGTCGGATGTCAGCATACTTTTGACAGGAGCTGCATTGCCGAACGTGTCGTTCGGCGTCCCGTAGGAGAGTGGGCTAGTAATACCCGTAGTTCAACACTTTGCGCACTAGAGCCCTGGACCCAGAATGAGCTCCGCCGATGCCCTCGTGGAGTTCTTGCAGGGCGTAGTCGGCTTGCCCGGGGGAAAGACACCTTAGGTAAGGCCGACCGTCCACCTGGGTGAAGGAGCGTTTATATAAGATGCCTTCGATTAAAGTAAAACGCTCGGCTCGGGTCCTGATTCTTCTTGCTTCCCTCGGATCCTTAGGGAGAAGTCCGTCCCTCAAGAATTCGACAATGGGTTTCATCCAGTTGTCTTCGAGGAGGACGGGCAATGTTTCGATGGAGTCGGGCGCTTCGTCCTCTATGCTTGGCTTCAAGAGAACTTCTATCAATACGGTCTGCTCCAGACCTTGAAGGGAAGAGGAGGCCAATTTGGATAGGGCGTCAGTCTGAGCGTTTTCTTCCCGGGGGATCCTTTGGATGAGGGCCTCTTCAAACAGCGCCATGAGGCTCTTAACTTTGGCCAAGTATTTGATCATCCTATCATCGTGGGCTTCATACTCGCCGAGGACCTGATTAACGACTAATTGGGAGTCGCTGAAGATCTGTAGCCGCTGTACCCCTGCATTTCGGGCCATTCGTAGACCGGCTATTAGCGCCTCGTATTCGGCCTCGTTGTTTGAAGCTTTGAAATTTATACGGAGGGAGTATTGGAGGATGAAGTCGTCTGGGCCTGCCAGAATGACTCCTGCCCCGCTTCCCTCATTGCAAGAAGATCCGTCAACATAAATCGACCAGACCGGTGGTCCCTTCACTGTCTGACTGGGCTCAGGGATGGTGGTCTCAACTATGAATTCGGCCAGTGCCTGTGCCTTGATCGCGGTCCGAGGCTGATAAGTTATATCATGTTGGCTCAGCTCGATCGACCACTTCATAAGGCGGCCGGAAGCCTCGGGCTTGTGAAGAACTTGTTTCAGCGGCTGGTCGGTAAGAACGACCACCGAATGGGACTGAAAGTAGGGCCGAAGCTTTCTCGCGGCCATTACCAGGGCATAGGCTATTTTCTCAATCTTCGGGTACCGGAGTTCGGCGTCCCGAAGTACTTTGCTGACGTAGTAGATGGGCTTCTGAGCCCTTTCTTCTCTGACTAAGACCGCACTAAGCGTCTGTTCGGAAGCTGCCAGGTAGAGGTAAAGTGGTTCGCCAAGTATAGATTTGCTGAGAAGAGGTGGATTGACGAGGTATGCTTTAAGCTGGTCGAATGAGTCTTGTTGCTGTTGCCCCCACTCAAATCCTTTAGCCCCCCTGAGGGCTTTGAAGAACGAGAGGCACTTCTCCCCGGACTTCGACAGAAAGCGCCCTATGGCGGCTAGGCGACCAGTCAATCTTTGAACTTCCTTGACATTTCTAGGAGGGGCCATGTCCAATATGGCCTTGATCTTTTCTGGATTTGCTTCAATTCCTCGTTGGCTAACCATGAAGCCGAGGAACTTTCCTGATGAGACGCCGAACGCACACTTGTTCGGGTTGAGTCTCATATTGTGTTTTCTCAAAACATCAAATGCTTCTTGGAGGTCGGTCACATGATCAACACCTCGGATGCTTTTCACAAGCATGTCATCGACGTACACTTCCATGTTCCGGCCGATCTGGGCCTGGAAAACCTTGTTGACAAGGCGTTGGTATGTCGTCCCTGCGTTCTTTAGGCCGAATGGCATGACTCTATAACAATAAAGGCCTTGGTCGGTCACAAAAGATGTCTTCGGGATATCTGGGGGGAACATCCTTATCTGATTGTAACCCGAGAAAGCATCCATGAAGCTGATGAGCTCATGTCCCGAGGTTGCGTCAATCAGAGTGTCAATGCTCGGTAGAGGGAAGGGATCTTTGGGGCATGCCTTGTTGAGGTCGGTGAAATCAATACAAATTCTCCAAGTCCCATTGGACTTCTTCACCATCACCACGTTTGACAGCCACTCAGGGTAGTTTACCTCCTGTATGAATCGCGCCTTCAAGAGTTTGTCTGCCTCCTCCTTGATAGCGAGCTGGCGCTCGGGGGCGAACTTGCGCCTCTTTTGCTGAACCGGTTTGGACCCTGGATCGACGCTCAGGCGGTGGACCAAGAGTTCTTCGGAGATACCGGGCATATCTGCTGCTGACCATGCGAAGAGGTCTTGATTGGCTCGGATGCATTTCACAATACCTGAGTATAGGGCGGACGGGAGGGTCTTGCTAACAAAGAACTTGCGGGCCGGCTCTTGTTCAGAGAAGAGCACCTCCTCCAGTTCATCCACCGGCTCGGACGTCGGTCTTGCAGTATCTTGAGGAATCTCCAGAGTCTCAAAGGAGAGGACGGGTCCAAGGGTTGAGGTCATGTAGCACTTTCTGGCTGTCTCTTGATTGCCCCTTACTTCCCCGACCTCGGACCGGGTGGGAAACTTCATCTTAAGATGGTATGCTGAGGGGACAGCTTCCAGAGCTGCGAGGCCAGGCCGACCCAAAATGACGTTGTAGGCGGCGGGAACATCCACCACCATGAAGTCCATCGGTTCTGTTCGGGTGGTAGGAGTTTGACCGGCAGTTACATCGAGGGTGATCACCCCTTCAATAGTTACCGGAACCCCCGTGAACCCATGGAGAGTGTAGCCGGCGGGCTTGAGTCTGTCTCTAGAGAGCTTTAGGCCTTTAAAAGCGGAGAGGAAGAGGATGTTGATGGAGCTGCCATTGTCTACTAAGATCCTCTCCACTTTGAAATTCGCCATGTGGAGGCTAATGACGAGTGCGTCACAATGTGGGGTACAAACTCCCTCGAGATCTTCGTCGGAGAACGTGACTGGCACTCCGAGGCCTTTGGGAGGAGGGGTGGTTCGGACCGAGTTGACTTCTCTTATAAAGGCTTTCCGAGAGGAGTTCGAGGAGCCCCCCATTGGGCCCCCGTGGATGAGGTGGAGGACTCGCTCTTCCTCGAAATCTGGCGTCTCTTCTCTTTCCGGACGCTTGTTAGCCCCCCGAGGCGGGGGAGGAAGTTCGGCTCGGTCTTTTCTTACGAACCTAGTCAGCTGCCCTCTCTGGATAAGGGCTTCGATCTCGTTCTTCAGGGCACGACAATCGCTGGTGTCATGCCCATGGTCCCGGTGATAACGACACCATTTCTCATTATCTCTTCTTTTGGCGAGAGTGTTCATCCTTGGAGCAGGGGGAATAATACCCTCCTTCTCGACCTCCATCAAAATGGTTGAGACGTCAGTGGTGAGGGGAGTGAACTTTTTGAACCTGGGGGGAGCTCGGCGCTGGCCGGCATTGTCCTTTTGGAGCTTCCTGGTTCCTTCCTCCTCTGTTCCCTTTCTCTTAAACCCGGAGGAAGACCCCTCCCAGTTTGATCGCTGCTCGGCCTCCTCGGCCCGGATATACTTTTCACTGCGAAGGAGGAGGTCGGAAAAGTTCTGCGGAGGTTTCTTGGCGAGGGAGGAGCGGAGGTTGGAATTGAGGACATTAGATTGAAATGCTGTCGTAGCGACCGACTGGTCGAGGGATGCTATAGACCTGACTTCAGCTGTGAACCTCTTCACATAGTCTCTCAGCTTCTCCCCCTTATTTTGGTGGAGGTGCAATAGGGAGATGCTGGTTTTCTCAGCCCTACGGCTGCTTACGAAATGTGTGACGAAAAGGATTTCGAACTGTTCGAAGGAGAATATTGAGGAGGGGGCGAGGCGAGAGTACCATTCTCGGGACGGTTCCTTGAGAGTTGCGGGTAAGGTTTTGCAGAGGAGGGCATCGGAAGCTTGATGGAGGAGCATCAAAGTCTTAAAGCTTTCGATGTGATCAACTGGATCGGTCTCCCCGGTGTAAGTCTCGAATTGGGGAGGTTTGAAACCGAACGACACAGGTGCATCCACTATGGTCCGGGAGAAAGGGGGACGGCTAGGACGTAAAGTCCTCCCCCTAAGCTCCTCTTCTCGGTCTATCTGACCTAGGCGCCTCTCTACTTCATGAAGACGGCGGTACATGGTGTCATCTCTCCGATGGTAGTCTGCCGAGCCTCGTGACTCGTCTTCGTATGAGGGAGAGCGAGGGCTGCGGCGATGGTAACTTCGGGAGTGACGAGGACTTGGGGTACGCCAGGAGTTGGTAGGAGCAGGGCGAGGAGATGGGGACCGTCGGTGAGGGCTTCGGACCGGAGGAGGGGACGGGGCCTTCGGCTCATTAGGGTTTTGACGGAGGTTGAGAGCCTGCAGGACGGTCGCTTGGAACTGCTGGAACTCGGCACGGGTGATTGGTGCCTCCTTATTCCTGGGCTGTTGCCGACCTGAGGGAGAGTGCCTTCTTCGGTAATGATCGGGGGACTCCTTCCTCCCTCTGCGGATGGGAGACCTGTAATACCGGCAGCGCGGAGACCGATCGCCCGGATGGTGTTGGCGGGAGGTTCCCTCTCGGGCCCGCTTTTCATCCAGATGGCGGCGGAGGTCATCATCTTTCTGGCGGTTGAGGGCGGTATTGTGGCGTCCAGAGGCTCGGGGGTGATGGGAGGCCATAGAGTCCGTAGAGGCGTTGTGGATGGAGAGGTGCTCTTGGCGAAGGGGCTGTTTCTGAGGGTTAGGACCCTTTGGAGGCTGCTGATTAGGAGGGGAAGGTCCTGGTGAACAGGGTCTTCCGCTGTAGGGGGAGCTGCCCTTGTTGTTGAGCAGGATTGTTGGGAACTTCTTGCTGCTGATCAGGGTTGGGTCCTCGGTTGGACCCCCTTGATATGACTTTCCGAGGTGGCATGGCTGGAGAAGACCTGTTTTCGGGGAAGAGGAGAGGTTCCTATTCGTTAGTTTCCCACAGACGGCGCCAATCTGTTGCCGCTAAATTTGGTGTGGGGGCAAACAGATGAATTTGTGGATTCTTAGGGAAACTGAATAATAAACCTGTATACCTGTTCCGTCGGGCTTCTGATCGTTGACTCCCACCGTACACCTGCAAAAAGTGCGAGACACCGGGGTTGTTCCCGGCGACGCACCCTCCGACGCTCAAGTCAGTAATCTAGGAGACTATGAAAGAGCGCAAAAACTGGTGAAAGATTGATTACCTCTTAATGGAGATGGATGGGGGGTATTTATAGGCGTCTTAGAGAACAGATCGGGAATGTAATCCCCGTGATCTGATAAGGAATATTCTCCTTGAAAACAAATTAGGAATGTAATCTGATAAGGTATATTTCCCGTAATCAGATAAGGAATTTAATCCCCAAATCCCAGTGAAAAGATAGACGTACATCAGGGCCGTTGATCATGATTAACCAGGGACCCTGATTTTATCTTGCTGGAATGGGTGCGCAGTGGGTTAAAACCCGCACCCTCTTGTTGGTGGATCCATTCGTGGGTTATTGGGTCCTTGGGGAGAAGATCCAATACCCATTTTGGACCCTCTTGTAGGCGAAATTACCGTTTTACCCCTAGGTCCCAAGATTCGTGCCCGATTTGGACGGTTCCGATTAACCCCCGTTTTTAGCCATATCAGTCTCCAATATACTCATCTATAATCTCGAAGGTCCGAACATCCACCCCGAGCACTATGCCACCGAAGAATCCTACCGCCGCTTTAACTCTCCAATCAAAGTTGATTGCCCATCTACATGAATTGAAATCACCTCTAGAGTGCTTCTCCATCCTAGTTTCTTACAACCCACAAACGGTTGGCCAAATCTTATTAAGTGATAACGCAATTGATCTTTTTTTGCTGTTTTGCCTCATGCCCCTAACGTTCCAAAATGTGTACACCATTACGACAAAATAATCTAACCACCTACCCTCTACCCCCAATTAAACGCCCCTGACTTAAGCCCATGTCAATCTAGACTCCCCTCTAATGATTGCTAC
This sequence comes from Hemerocallis citrina, assembly GCA_017893485.1. Taxonomy (NCBI): domain Eukaryota; kingdom Viridiplantae; phylum Streptophyta; class Magnoliopsida; order Asparagales; family Asphodelaceae; genus Hemerocallis; species Hemerocallis citrina. Next base: position 321,968,692 of record CM030360.1, on the reverse strand, counting down.
ATTTTCTAGTTGTTCTACCCTGTTAGAGCTCATGGCTAGACCATAAAGACTAGCAAAATAGATAAGCGAATCATCATTTAACGAATTTGAAATGGAGAAGTCGTTGTTGAAAATACCTCCCGCCGGCGGGTCATGATCCCTCTCTTTAGCCCCTTCCAGACTAAAACTCTGCACTTCCCACTTGCTAATCTGTCTCTTTCCCCTCTTCTGATATTCAGTGATTTTCTTACTATCGCTACTAGAAAGGCTTCCCTTAGTATCCTTGCCCCTAATCTCAGTTTCAGAATCTGAGATTATGTTATCCTCCCTAACTCCGTTTAGTGCTCCAATCATTCCTCCCTAGCATCCTGCTCAGTCGATTGTTGGCCCTCAATATGTTGATCAATGAGACCACCCTCTTTGGGTATAACCACCTCTTTGTCTTTTCCCTCTTTTATTGAAGTAATTGTATTAGTAGTCTTTTTCCTTAGGAGTTGATGCCCAGTAGTTCTCATGTTAACTAGTGAGGTCATAGCCAATCTGATTGACTCTTCCACTTCTTCTTTAATGAAATGGGTCCAATCCTCTTTCCCAAAGCCCATCTCCCTACTAACCTCAATTGCATCCCCATCACAGTCTTTTTTTTTAGAATCCCTGGTTTTGTCTTGATCCCTGTGCTTTTATTTTCCCCGAGTTTTGTCTTTAGCACCAAAGATTGAAACCTGTCCTCTGACTCCTTGATGACAGCGCAATCCCCTTTAAGACCCTTTGGATAATGACCCTCTGAACATCGTACCTCAGTCACGTTCGAGCTTCTTTTTTGCTGCCAGCTCTGACCCACATTGACCGTTGCCACGTCGACATTTGCCTCCCGCCTCTCCTCACGTTCGAGCTTCTTTTGAATTGAGCGGCCCTGATCACCTTGATGCTTGATGGACGGCTCTGGTTTCTCAGTCATAGGGTTTTTTGATGAGCGTCCCAGATTCGAATCTTCCCGTTCCAAAGCTCTCAGTTCATCTTCAACCTCCAGCATGGAGTCATGGCCATTGTTTCCCACAGAGTTTGCCATCTCCATTCCACGAAACGAAACCGACTTCTTTGCCTCTACGACGAAGAGGAATTTGTATGTTCACTTTCGAAGTCGACAACGATCTTTGAGGGGATATCCAATGTACTTGCCACCCCAACGCGCACTCTTGTGAATTTGCGGAATGTGTGAGTTGCGGTCCCCTTGTCGATCTCGATCAACATACCTGACGAACTAAGTTTTGGAAGCCTGACGTCGCCCAACAATGGAAGGGAACATTGAATAGCCGGATCCACACTGAGGTGAGCGACTCCGCTTCGAGTCCTCCGAAGTCTCATGACCATGGCTTGAGAGTGACAATGAACTCCGACCTCTGTCCGACTCTTCCCATCAACCCGTTCATGATAATCGCCTCCATCGTTACTGCGGCATCGCTGGCATGCACGAAGAAGGTGTCGTTATTGATTTCTTGCACTACCCAAGTTGGCGACGGCGATACCGCTGCCTCAAACAGCTCCTTAACGTCTTTGGCAGTAGGCCAACCCGTCTACGCCTTCACCAGAATGCCTCCTTTATATCTTCTTTCGAAGTCCGCCATTAACGGAGTCGGGGTGATCGTCGCTTTGATAACTTTTCTATGACCTACGACGCTCTCTTGGGTCCTACTCGCTTCGGAGTGAGGTGCACGTGCAAGCTTGGAAGGTCCCTGGATACCGACGAAGCCTTATTCCTTGGACACGCCTTCGATATGTGGCCGGTCGACCTGCATACATAGCAGAACCAGTCATTTTTGCAGTTGCTGATGGAGTGACCGGCCTGAGCACATTTGTGGCAGCTAGATCTTGCTTCCCCATTCCTGTCGCCGGAGTTACTTCGGGTTGAAGCTTTCTTTGGAGCTTTTCTGCGCTTGACGAGAATCCACTCTCCTTTTTCATCTTCTCTCTTCCTACACGTCTCTTTGTCCACAAAGGGAGATCGTCGACGGGCTCTATGCTCCGCCGCCTCTCTCGTGGCACCTCTAGCCACCTCCGCAAAAGATCTTTTGTAGCTATCCACGACCCTTGGTTCAGTCTGGCGCGCCTCAGGTGAAGGACGACGGCCACGAGAGTCCCTCTCCCTTAACTAGTCTCTATGACCAGTCGGAGAACGGCCTGAGTTCCTCGCTCTAGTTTTGCTTCGATGATGGTCTTCTTCATCATCTCCCCTCCTCCTGCCGAGGGTGTCGTATCTTGCGCGCTTCGACATGTTCTGGGCGGTACGGTCGTTGCTCCTCTCCGTCTTGTCAGCGTGGTGATGATGGTGGGAGTGGTGGTGGTGGGGGGTGATAGGGGTTGGATGAGTTCTCCTCTCCATCGCTCTAGTTGTTTGGTTTTTGTCAAATTGCTCTCGGGTTGGATGAGTTCTCAATTTTTTTTATTGAGATTTTCTAAATACTACGTACGGTCCTTACAGAATTTTGTTATCCTTTTAACTAATCAATTACTTTATAGGCTCAGTACTCCACCAACTTCTAACAGTCCTCGATCCGTTCCGGAATTGGTTCTCTCATGTCGGTATGAAACTAATCAAGCATCAATATATGAAACTCTTAATATACCTGCTGGTTTGTACACACATAAAACACAAGTAGCTAGCTCACATGTTTAGTAGATTGTAATGACTTAAAATAATTATATATAGGGAGAAAAAAAAGCACCTCAATATATATAACTATTAGAGTACTAATCTGTACTTGTTCTTTCCAACATATACAGACATTATTGCTGCAAAAGGAAAAATAAATAAATAAAGGTTAACTGCAATATCTTAGTTTATTTTCTGTTAGCTAATCAGACTCCAATTGTCACATTCTTAACAGAATTTGGCAAATCGCAAACTTATTGCTCATTTGATGGAGTGCAATACAAAAAGGGTTACCTGAATACGTTAACATCATCAATTTCTCATGTATGCAGGCATACTTTTAAATCCGACATCTGACAAGATCAAGTTAGAAGTTCTGGTCAGGTAAAGCAAGATTGAGTTTGAACTTGATTCAGTTTTCAAGATATATAACAAAAATTCAGAGCTTGTTAGTTTACCATGCATAAAAGTTTGGTTGAACACATTCTCGTCTAACGCTTAGCCATGACCCTTAGTATAAAGTTTTCAGTTTAGTAAGTAGAAGATTTTCAATTCAGTCATATACGTTTGTTATAGGTGATAAAATATAATGTCTTCATTTCTAGCTTCCAACTTAATTAAGAGCGACAGAACATGACATAGCTGTAAGTGCGCAAGGCCGGGAGACTCCATTAATAGCTGTAAGTACGACTGGTTTTGTTATGTTTGCAAATTGTATGGACACATTTCGACGGCGTGCCCCAAAAACAAAACGACGACGTCAGCGTCCGGCTCCAAAGCTTCGTCTAGACAACAGCTTCCTCCAAGCAAAGACAGCCACACTCAAGAGATTGTAGCAGGGGAGAGAAGCGTCATCAGAGCTACGGTCTTTCCCACTCCGCTGATAGCTGAAATGGAACGAAGATATCAGAGTTGCATGATCGTGAGAGCACGTACGGGGAATCCACAGTGCAAAGATATCAAAGAGTTACTTGTAGCGGTGGTATCCACGACGGCGAGCTGGACAGTTCAAGAATCAACGGGAGGCAACTTTTTCGTCCATTACAACGACGGAGGCGCGACGACGGACGCTCTACAGATGAAGGGGATAGAGGGCAGGGATGCTTATGGGATGGAATTCTACATCACAATCTCGCCATGGACGCGGCGGTTTGGAGCTTTCAGCGCGACCGATCGTCCTTCCGTGTGGATTCGTCTATACAACCTCCCGCTACATCTCTGGGTGAAATCCGCGCTCATGAACACGGTTCGCAACTTCGGAACGATCGTCGAAGTCGACAAAGGTACTTTACTACACGACTGTCGAAAGTTCGCGAGGCTACGAATCGCGGTGGAGAATAAGACGGATATTCCTTCAAAAATCATGGTGGACTTCGAGGAGGAAGTTTTCGATGTCAGGGTGATTGTTGAGACAAGGAAGAGTGTTACCTTCGGCGATGTAGCGGCTTTAGAACCAGAGTGGGAGATCAACGGTGAGGATTCAGTGCAAAAGGTGGAAGATACGCATCGTTCGTTGGATCTTACCGTAGCAAATCTGGACCGGTCATCCAAAGTGCAAACAGGCAATAGCAAGAGCGTGCAGGAGTATCAGCAACTCTATCAACCAGCAGAGGGGATCAGTCGTACGGCAACGGATGCGGACGTGGCTAGAGTTCAAAATACAAAGGTTTGGCGCCGAAGAAATGCTCATAGGACAGATGAGGTAGGGGATAGGGGGCAGCTAGCGGGTCACGGGGCTCTAGATGAAAAGCTCCTAACCTGTCAACAGAAAACCAGGGACACAGTCTCCAACCAGAAGGCTACCTCTAACGAAGCAATAGAAGATCTGTCAAAAGTCATTTCTCCTATTCAGTTGCATGCAAACTACGGGATTTTGAAAAGGCATCTGGACAGTAACGTGGGTATCGAAGCAAGTAGAGATATGGGTATTGGCCTTGAAGACTGGAACAATTTCACAAAAGAGGAAGTAGAGGAGTCTATTAGACTAGCTATGTCATCAATTATCAAAAAGAGAGCCATTGGAGGTCAAAGTCAAGAGCAAAATCAGTCACTTGGGAAAGGGAAGCAATTAATCTGTGAAACTGAAACGGCATGTGATAATCACAAGTCACAGGAAGAGGGGGATGGGAAGCAATTTATTTGTACAACAACGAATGCGCATGAGGAGATACATTCTAACAGTCACGGCGAGAAGCACCCATCAAAGGAGCATAACGTTCGCGGCGCAATGTTAGGAGCATTGGAAGACATTAGGGATGATTTCTTTATTTCTGAAACTGAATCGGAGCTAGGAGACAAGGAGATGAGGGGTAGCATCGGCAGTTACAGCAGTAAAAAAATCACGGAATATCAGAGGAGGGGAAAGCGGCAGATTAGCATGGGGGAAGAACAAATTATTATTCAAGAGAAAACGGCCGAGGAAGTGCCCAAAGTGAATGATACGGAGCGCGTCGAAGGAGGTACTACTAATCCCAACTTTTCAATTCTCAATTCTTTAAATGATGAGTCGCTTATATACTTTGCTAGTCTTTACGGTCTAGCCATGGGCTCCACCAGGGCAGAACAATTTAAGAATGTAGCAATTATTAGAGGAGAATCGAGGGCAACTCCGGCGTAAGGTACGTCGGTAGTTGAGGTGGGTAGAGTATAGGAGCCCTCATCGTTGCGTTTATGACGTATGTCTTTTGGAATGTGAGAGGTATGAGGATGAAGAGTAAAAAGAGATTGATTTCCTTGTCTATTAATAAAATCCGGCCTTCGGTATGCGGATTTCAAGAAACAAGAATTGAAAATCACTCCTTGGAGGAATTCAATACGCTTAGATGGGCGGAACATTTCGATTGGAGATTCAAAGGGGCTAGGGGATATTCGGGCGGAATAGTGCTAGGGGTTGATTTAAGGATTTTCGAGATACTGGATGAATTTGTGGGCAACTTCTCAGTGTCTATTAAACTTAGAAGGAGAAGTGACGATTAAGAACACGTCGTTACAACGGTTTACGGTCCTTACGAATCTAGAGCGCGCAAAGAATTTTGGAAGGAGTTGGTTATCATCAGGGGCAGATGGGATAAGCCGTGGGTAGTTGGAGGAGATTTCAATATCACGCGGTACCAAGATGAGCATAGAGGTAGAGGTCACGCCCAGTCGGAACTAGATAGTTTCAACAAGATCATTGACGATTTAGAGTTGCTAGAGCTAGATATGCCCGATAGAAAATTCACATGGTCTAGCATGAGCTCCAACCCAATTTTAGTTAAGCTTGATAGAGTCCTTGTGTCCAACGACTGGGAGGATATGTTCCCGCGCGTCAAAGTAAGATTCGAAGCCCGTTTTACGTCGGACCATCTCCCGATGGTGATAGAGTGCGAACTAGATTATAGATATAAATTCCATCCGTTCAGATTTGAGAAATCATGGACTACTTTTGAAGAGACTAGGCAGGTTATTCAGGAATCCTGGATTCGTACTACAAATCAGAATTCAGCAGTTGGAGTTTGGGTGGAAAAAGTAAGACGCCTCAGAAAGGACTTGAAGAGTTGGGCAAAGCTTAAATTTTTCAACGCGGACTATATTAGAGAGACGCTAGGCAATAGGATCTACGAACTGGAAACGGTGCAGGAGGAAAGAGATCTGACAGGGCCAGAGAAGGAGGAATTGACAAACGGGAGGCTGGAAATTCTTAACATACAAGCAAGGGAGGAAATACATTGGAAGCAGCGATCGCGAATTCAATGGCTGAAGGAAGGGGATGCAAACACAAAGTTCTTTCATAAAGTCGCTAACGGAAGAAGAAGATAAAACCACATTGGAGGGCTTCTCATTGAGGGAAGTTGGTCCGAAGACGAAGAGCTTATAAGACGGCACTTGGACGACAAATTCCACGAGTTGTTGGGAAGCAAAAGCAACGAGAGATGCAGTCTATTACCGGACATGTGGAGTGATACAAAAATTGAGGGAAGCGAGGGGATCGAAAACATCTTCACGGAAGAGGAAGTGATACAAGCAATCAAGGGCCTAGGGCAAGATAAGGCTCCAGGTCCTGATGGACTCCCAATTTTCTTCTACAAAATATACTAGAAGATTGTTAAAGGGGATTTGATGAACATCTTCATCGAGCTTCACGACGGATCCGCTAGCTTGGATAGACTCAATTACGCTTCAATTATCCTAATCCCCAAGAAACGAGAAGTGCGAACAGCAGAAGACCTTAGGCCGATCAGCTTAATTAACGGATCGTTCAAAATCATCACAAAAGTATTAGCACAAAGATTAGCTCCAAATATTCAAGATGTTGTGGCAATATCACAGAGCAGATTCATTCGAGGTAGAGACATCATGGAAAGCATAGCAGCTGCACATGAAGCCGTCTTTAGAGGGAATAAAGGAAATGTAGACGATTTCCTGTTAAAGTTAGATTTCCAAAAAGCTTATGACTCAGTGCACTGGGATTGCGTGGAGGAGGCACTTCGACTTAAGAGGTTTGGAGAAAAATGGAGAATGTGGATAAGAAGATGCATGCACGGAGGAAAATCGTTCATCCAGGTTAACGGATGGCAAGGAAAGGAAATCCGATGCAAAAAAGGCCTAAGGCAAGGGGATCCCCTTTCATCACTATTATTTGCTATTGTGGCAGACGGATTGGCTGAGATGATAAAGAGAGCACAGAGCAACAATCAGATCAGGGGAATTGAGATAAAGGGAATTGGTCAAGCCATGACCATTCTGCAATATGCTGATGATACTCTGTTATTCGGTAGGGCTAAAGAAGAGGAAGTCGTAGCGATGCAAGTGGCTCTAGCTTGCTTCCAAGGTTGGTCAGGATTAAAGATTAACCTCCGAAAAAGCTGCGTGATCCCAATTAGCGGTCAACTATCTATATCGACTGCAACGATAGCCCACATTCTAGGATGCGAGACTGCGGAATTTCCGATAAAATACTTGGGGACTCCAATTAGACCGGGCCCGCTATTAAGAGAGGATTGGACGCCGTTGATCGAAAAGATTGCGAAGAAATTAGGAGGGTGGAAGAGTAGATTCCTAACGTTAGGTGGAAGGATTACCCTGCTAAATTCGGTTATTAACGCCATTCCGTTGTACCTTATGTCTATTTATGAGGTACCCAAGTGGGTTATTCATAAGATTGATAAAATGAGAAGACGCTTCTTATGGAAGGGATCCGGCGAAGGCAACAAAGGATGCCATCTCATTAAGTGGGGCAGAGTTTGTAAGAAGAGAGAGTTCGGTGGGTTGGGAATCATCAACCTCCATGATATGAACCGGGCATTGCTAAGCAAATGGTGGTGGAAGATCAACAATAGAAAGCGTGGGTGGTGGTCCGACTCCTTTGATCTTTACCGAAGAAGAAAAAAATATCGGTTCGGGGGACGAAGTACGGGAGGGAGGGTATCCTTTCTATGGAAAGGGATTGCCAAGCAAGGTGAGATCTTCAACACAAACACGAGATGCAGAGTAGGGGATGGTAAAGGCACGAGATTCTGGAACGACAAATGGTGCGGGGACAGAACTCTAAGGAATTTATTCCCGCAAGCCGCAGAGGTTGTAGTCAACCTTGACTCTCTAGTAGCAGATGTATGGAGAAATAACAAACTCAAGTTCACGGTGACGGAAGGATTGACACAGGAGAGCATCTCACAATTCGAGGAGCTTAATAGACTAATTCAGGCGGAAGGGGGCCATACGACTAATGAGCCTGATGAGAGATTGTGGAACCTTCAAGGTTCACCATCATTCTCAGTCGCGTCAATGTACTCTTAGATCAATGACGGGGGGATAAGGAGCGGCGTGGAGAGTAGGATTTGGGCAACGCAAGCACCGCTAAAAGTTAAAGTGTTCAGCTGGCTTGTCCATAACGACGCGATTCTAACAAAAATAAATCTTAGGAGAAGAAACATGCAGGTCGACGTTAGATGCGTGCAATGCCTCCAAGCGGATGAAGACACGAATCATTTATTTTTCACGTGCCCTAAGGCGGCCCAAACATGGGAAATTGTCTGTAGAGGTTTTGGCTGCACACGGTTCCCTAACTCCACTTCGGAGATTTGGGGCATTTGGAGGGACGAGTACATTAGAACACAGGACAGAAGGGCTTGGGATTTAGCAGTAGCGGCTACTATGTGGAGACTATGGCTAGACCCAAATGACTCTTGTTTTAGAAACATTCACCAAAGATTTAATTCTTCAATGCATAACATATTTCTTCTAATTCATGATTGGGCAGGTAATGTGGGTCAAGCGAAGAAGACCAGGTTGGCCGAAGAGGAGTAGTAGCCAAGCACCTTCCATAGAGGCGGCACTGATGGCGCAGGTGCAGAGGAGTATCTCTATGTTATTTGATGTATTTTGATGTTCTATGATTAAGCTTGTACTTTTATCGCCTGACGGCGATTAGATTGTTTCTAGGGAATGCAAGCGATTTAGGGATTTAGGTTACCACTTTTGGATTATGTAACTCGTACTACTGTGTTTCTTTAATTCTCATTAATGAAACGATGACAAAGGTCATCTTATTATCAAAAAAAAAAAAAAAAAAAAAACATGACATAGGTGCTAACTTGCTTCTCAACTCTAATTATCAAATGAACCTTCCGCGTCTCTTTCAATTTGAAAGCATTCAAATTCCATTAGATTCCCACATGAAATTAAGAAGAACAAAAAAGGCTATTCCATTAATCTTTTTAAAAAAAAAAAATAATGTCTCTAGTCAAGGGAATAAAATTTAAGTAACATATTTGTTGATATTATAAGCATCATATGTATGTATTTCAAGATAATTATGTCATTTGTGTCGTATAGGATACATGTTGTATATGAAGTTTTCTGTCATAAATATTAGAACCGTCGGCTTATTGGTTTACCCCTGTTTATACTGTCAAAAAACTGTATACTAGATATCTCAAATATTTAATTAGAATGTAATACTTCAAAGAAAACAACGGTCACGTCGGCCTAAACCCTAATTCGAATTAATTGTTTTTTTTAGAACTAATTTTGAAAATATTTACAAAAAGAGGATAATTATCAAAATATTTGCAACTAAGGAATAGTTTTTAATTAATATTTTATGTTTATTATCCTATAGATTTTCCTATAGGATGTCTGATCTTTCTGCAAAATTAAAGTTTGTTTTTGTAATATATTCTATTTATCTTATCTATTTAATTTTTAACTACTTAAATTGTACTAAATATTTTGCTACAATTTTGAGAAAACCAAGTAAGAGTTTCTTACTTAAAACGAGGCTCTGATACCAACTTATTGAATTAGAAAGCGTGAAATCACTTGAAAAATGTAATTAAACAGCGTATCAAAAAACTTCAAAGATCTGTAAAATAATATTCTTCTATATAATGTGCATTGTCTATCTCAAAAATATTAAAATAATCAAGCTTGAGTTCAATATCTCTCATAGATTCTGACTCTATCGTAGATATTTCACTACTACTATCATATATATGGGGGTTCTTCAAGTTCTTCCATGTGTCTATTTTCCTCTTCAATATGTTTATTTTCTTCTAGAAATTGTCTATATGATGTAGTAGGGCTCGAGATATAACTACCAAATACATCATTTTCATAAAATAATAAAGATTATCTTTCATAAAAACTTAGATCATCAATTATTTCAACATTTATATTACTAGTTTCTCCAGGATTTATTTGATTTATTATTATAATTATTACTCTTTGTATACTAAAAAAGAATAATTTGAATTCATAATAATCATTAATGCTTATTACCCTATGAGGATAATAAACATAAAAAACTAGCATTCTATCACTTCCTTGATAATTAATCATTAATTTAAAAATCTCTGAGGCAATACTGAAACTATTATTATCCATTAGTTCTATTTATCAGCAATAATTATAAAATCAGGAGTAGAGAGAGATTTCTAAGGATACCCTAAAAATCAAAACAAAATGGCCCATCATGCTTCTGACCTAGTTAAGCCTCTTTGAGCTGCTTTGTACCCGTTACTACTAGTGGATAAAATACCTCTGGTTTGCACCCCGATTTCAGTGCTCCTTTTACGTTCCTCTCATCTCAGGACTACTATGCTCTCAAGAGAGTTTCATCATAGAGATACGTCTGGAACAACTAGTAGCACTTCGATACAGGCAACCACAACCTAGATCGTTTCCTGCTACTAGGTGTACAGTCTAACTATAGAAGGATGCAAAGGGTTTTTTTGCAGGATCCTTCAGGCAGAGCCTTACAAAACTCTCCCTAATTAAGAAAAAATATTTTTTCATACCTTATTTTGTATAAGATATTGTAGCAGAACTCATAGAAAGATAATTTTTTATTGCTCTCAAACTTCTTACAAACCAAATTTTTCTACAAACTTATATGAAATTTCTTTCCTCCTAGATAATCTGTCTTTCTCTCTTACCCAGCCTCTCCTTTTATAGAAGAAATGATGGCTTTACATCAGTTACAATTATTGTGCTCATTACATCATTGCTTACATCATAGATAAATAATTGAGCCAATTACATCGCTGCTTACGTTGAAGATTCTTTTTTGGCCAACATCTTCACGTGCTTCACATCAGAAATAGCTCTTCGTCAGCCTTCTCTTGTTCTTTTTTGCATTGTCTGCATTCATGCTGCGGTTCCATCCTCATCAATCTACAGTAGTGGATAGCTATCTCTTCTGTCATTGTCATGGCTCCTTTATGCAGAATTCGATATCAGCTGTCAAAAACTTCTTTCTTTGATTGTGGTTGTTTAATTTTTGCTATGCTGTAAATCATTAACTTTTGTAGATCCATATGTTACCGTCTCTATTTTGTATGTCCTTCAGTTCACAATACATTGTTCTAAATCCCGTAGCTCTTATTTCTGGGACCAGTTTTTCAAATTCTTCATTTTTATATGGTATAATATTGGTCCAAATAGGATTTATGTAGTCATCCCTATCTTTATAGTATGTTCAGCTGGTAGTTCTTCATCATCTTCAAGGAATTCTGGATTAGCTGAAAATACGCGGACATATATTTTGGATGCCTCTATAAGACCAAAATACCTTTTAGTAGCTTTATATACTTCTTTTGGTAACTAGCTAAGTTCTTCACATTCTCGAAATGGGTATATGCAATGGATAAGTCCTCTTTCGAACAATACTCTCAATATTTTTGGATTTGCTCCTGGTAGTATGATCGCTTTATTCATATGTTGTAGAGAAATAGTCTTGATAAATTGGTTGACCTGAGTGGTCTGGCAAAATTTCTCAATATATTGTAAAAATAAATCATTCTTTGAGTATTTTGGAGGATCTTAGAGTAAACTCTCTTTGTAGGTAGTAGGCTGTATGGATGTGGAGTTTCCCTCTTGTGTGGCTATTTTTGTAATCTCACTTGTATTTTGTGGGTTAATAGGTTCACTCCCTTCGCTCATTTTTTCAATATGATATGCATTTATATGTTGGTAAAATATATTTTGAAGACCACATATGTGCAGCTGTAATTGGTTAAATGCTTCTTTTAATTGCTCCACAGTCTCTTTTAGGTAGACTATATTCAATTCTATATGCTGGAGTCTATTTTTCATCTTGTAAAAATGAAATTGTTAGCTTCTTGATAAGAAATCTGCTAGAATGTTATCTTTTTCTTTTATATTTTCTATTGAGAAGTCGTAATGTGCTAACTCCATTTTCCATCTTATCAACTTTTTATTTGTTATAGTTGGGTCTATTATTTTATTAATCCAACTCTTTGCTTGTGTATTGTCTGTCCTTACCGTGAATTTTGTATGTATTATGAATAACTCAAACTTTTTTATAGCTTTTAAGATTTCCAGTAGTTCAGTTTCATTTATCTGGTAATTTTGTTGGGTCTGTGTGAACGATCCACTAGTATACCTGGCTAGTCTTTCCTCTTCTTCACCTATTTCAATGAATTTTAATATTGCTCCCCAATTATTTTCACATGCATATGTTTCTATTATCCATGAACATTCTTTAACAAGTAATCTTAGCTTGTTTAATTTTGAAGTTTGTTGTTTTAATATTTTAAGTTTTTTTTCATCCTCTGGGGTCCATTCTCATTTCTTAAACTTTTTTAGTTTTTGTTGTAACCAATTTGTTTTTACTGATAAATTTGGTATGTATACTCTTGTTTGATTCAGTAACTCGATTATAGATTGTACTTTTTTTTTCTTTTAGGACATTAGGAAAAGTCTTTATTTTTTCTCCTATATGTGGCTGGAGTTCTATTCCTTCATGTGATAATTTTGTTCCTAAGAATTCTATCTTAGTTTTGAACCATTTCATTTTCTTTTTTGATAGTATAATACCTGTGTTTTGACTATTTCTATGAATTTTAGTAGATGCTCTTTATGTTGTTCTTCGTTTTCGGATCCTATTAGAATATCATCTACATATACTAATATGAAATTTTTGTATTTTTCAAATATCTTATCCATATATTCTTTAAATATTCTTGAACTGTTTTTATATCCGAATAGTAATACATTTCATTCATAGAATCCTTGGGGTGTGCTAATTGTTGTTAACTGTTTTGAGTCTTCTGTTAGTTTTACATGGTAAAATCCTGATTTACAATCGAATTTCGAATATATTTTTCTTGTTCTTACTGTGTTAAGTAGTATTTGCATATCTGGTAGTGGATATCCAAATCTCTTAGTATTTTTATTTAGTTCCTTATAATTTACTATCATTCGAGATTTTTCTCTTTTTTCTTCTGAATGTTTTCTTATTATGAATTCGATGATAGTATGGACTTTGTAATTTTCGTATGTAATTATTTTTCATTAATTCTTTTATATGTATTTTGAACTCTTCTAGGTCTGTTGGAGTGTGTCTTATAGGTTTAATTTTTATTATTTTTTTCTTATCTATTAACTCTAAATGTGTTGTGGATTTACTTAAGTCCCATTTTGCCAAGGGGTCATCTCCGCATAGTTCTTCTAATTGTTTTTGTAAAAAAAATTTTGTAATTATTTCTTGAACTTGTTGAAATCTAGTTTTGTTTGGTAAATATTGATATTCACCACGTTGGGCTGAAGAAACTCTAATATGCGGCAGGTCGGTTCTAGAATAAGGTTGGGTTATTCTAATTGCTATTGCTTGGTATTTACAAGGTGTTGTAAATACAACTGATTTATGTGATATGGTTATATGATAGTATTGTTGGAAAAAGTCATTTGCTAATGGCACATCATTATTCATATCATCAAACTGGTATATTATTGGTATTTTTAGTATGTAATTTTCTATTTGTACATTAATATTTTGTTCATACTTATCAAGTATGATAGTTTGCCCAGTTAATCTAGTTATTGCTTTCTTATTATAACAATCTTGTTTCCATTTTGGTAGTATATTTTCGCGGCATAGGCTAGTGCCTGCTCCGGTGTCTATTAGACTATGATAGTTTCTTGATTTGTATCCTTCGTAAACAAATTTTGTTAATATGTATAACGTGTTCTTTGTTGCTCTTAATGGATTCATTTGTTCAATATTCTATTTATTACCATACTTTCATTGTTTATTGTTATTGTGATTTTTTCTTCTTGAATTGATTAAGGTCACACCGATGTAAGGAAGTCAGTTTCTAATAGCATTTCATTAACATGATGTTCTGGGTCTACGTGTAAATGCAATAACATTTCATTTCTACCATTTATCCTCAGTGGTAGTATTATTTTATGTACAATTGGACGTCTATTATTGTAATAGTCTAGGTAGTAATATGGGTTTTCTAATAGCATTAATTCAGTTGTTTTTATATTTGTTTGTTTAATATGTGAATTAGTAGATCCTGTATCTACTAAGGCTATTTGTTTATTCCATTTTCCATTGTCATAATATTCTATTTCTATTTTAAATTGGTTATTGTTCTGGTTTTCTAATATATTTATTATTGGTATTAATTCCAATGCTTATTGTTTGTTTCTTATTGAAAGTGATATCTTTCCGAACATTATTTGCGGTGCTTTTCTTTTTGCAATTTCTTTTGCTTTATTAAAGTCGAATTCTATATAATTTGGTATAGTCATTTCAGGATTTTCTCTTGCTGGTTTGTATCTTATAATTTCGCTGAATAGCGGTTCTATTTTAAAATTATCTGTATTTCTATTTCTTACTTCATGCTTACTAGTGAATGCATAAACATTTCTTATTTATATACTCATAACTTTGCTTTTCTCTATCATTAATATTCCTGATAATCTGTGGTACATGACTATACTTTTGTCTTTATTCACTTCGGCCATGCTTATAGAGAACTTAGGTTTTATTGTAAATTTTATTTTTTGGTACATTAAATTTCCTTGCACTATTCCTATTAAGGCATCTAGGGTACTTGATATTATTCTATCATCCATTAGTTATATTTCCAAGGGTGTATTTATTCTTTCCTTAAAATAGGCTTTTATTATTATTTGTACAGCTCCTAAATGTACGTGTCTTAAAGTTTTTCTGGTTTTCTCACTTATTTTTTCCATCTCGTCTTATTATTCTTTCAGTTATTAATGAGATTATGGTTTTTCCTTGTGTTTGTTCAATGTCTATAGGTTGTTCATTATTCCTGGCTATTATGATAGTACTTTTTCTTCCTTCCGAATATTGGTAGTTTAAATATCTCTTTTGGGTTTATATCTAATTTGGTTGCTCTTATTTTATCGAATTTTTGTATGTCAAAGCACATTCTTTCCCTTATTTCTTCATTGTTTGCTTCTTTTTCTAATTATTCTCCTATTTCTGTTATTTCTGTTATCATGTTTACTTTACAATGTTCTGTTTCACCTTTACTACTTCTACTATCTTCTTCCATTACCATTATTTCTTCATCTTCACTTATTTCTGACCAGTTTTTCTCATATTTTATGGGTTTATAATTTATGTTATTCATTTCTTCAATTTCTTCTACGTACTTTACAATTTTTCCCACTCTTTTAGGGCAATTTGGTGATATATGTCCCACCTTTCAACATATATAACAATTACATTTCTTAGGGTTTTTCGTATATTATCTATTTTTATTTTTATTTATTCTTCTAAAGTATTTTTTATATGATTTTTTATATCTCTTAAAAGTTTTTCTATATTTTGGTTTATATTTTTGGAATTTTTTATTATTCTTCTTTGAATAATTATAGTTATTATTACATCCCCAATGGTTTAGTCTTGCATCCTCACAACAAGTTCTTTGTTTATATGTTATGTAGTATTTTATTGTTGCTCTAGCATCTTGACACACTTTATCCCTATAATCTTTTACAAATTGTGTTCTATATCCTAAAGTATATATTTCTAGTTTTACTTTCTCACCTATGTATGCACTATATATGTTTATACTCTATGGATCAGGTAATTTTAGAAAGAATGAGTCTAAGATTGGACTCTTTTTTTCATTTGTATAATAACTATCTTGAAAATATTATCGGAATTCACAAGCATAATTTTCAAAATAATACATGTCGCATATTTCTATGTTACTTTTAGTCTTCATCTTGCTTGATTCTTTTTGTATATAGTGTGTTTTTCTCCTTTATCATAGACACTGAATTTTGTTCATATTGCTATTTCGTAATTTGTAATTATTTCTTTCAGAGCTAATGTTCGTTGTGCTGAGGTTTCTTCAGTTCCATTAGCATCAATTGGTCTTGATTTTCTGATCGTATTTCTTTCTTCTTCCTTCAGTCCATTCCACCATTTTGCTACTACTCCTATAAAGGTAGCTTCTATAAATTTCTCAAAAGCGTTTCCTGAAAGATTTTGCCTAAATCCTACTATTAGTGAGGCCTTTATCCATTCTTCTATTGTTCTATCTACGTCTTTTACGCAGTCTAGATCTAGCCATTCTCCATTTCCTGATACTCCTTTTTCATAGTGTTCTGCAGGTTCATATTTTGGGGTTTCTTTTTTTTTTTTTGTCTTTTCCTAATTTATTATCTTTTGTGTTTTGCTATTTCCATGGTAATTGATAAGGTCTTTTGTTAGGTGGTGGCCTTAAGATTTCGTACATGTCAGTTTGAGTTTCTGTAGGTTTTACTATATCTTTTCTTTATCTTGATCCATTTTTATTTCTTCATTCGTTATATCTAGGTTTTTTAAGGCTTCCTCTACTTCTACTGAATTGGGATTTGCCATTAAATTTTCTATTTCTAAAATATTTATATTAAGTTTTGTTATGGCTACTAACTCCTTCATACCTTCTTCCCTTATGCCCAAATCTTCCTTTGTGTCATCAGTTATATACCTACCTAATTCTTTTATGTTCTTATTTATGATTTTAAAATCTTTTCTTATAATTCCTACAAACTTACAACCATTGCAATCTTCTTCCAACTCTTGTATGTTTATCATATAAATTTCTGGTCCTATATTTGGATTTAATCCTACTGCTCCGTTGGCCATACTTAGCCTAATAATTTATATGCTAGTAGGTGTTGGTAATACCAATTTGCTTCTTCGTTTCTGTAATCCAATACTTTGTATGTTATCTCTTTTTGTATTTCTTTGGGTAATTTATTAGTTATTTTTCTTATTATTAACAAATATTCTGATATTTCCCTATCAGCAATATGTTTTCTTTCTGTTAATCATCTATCAATGTATCTAATTTTAAATTTTAAAATATTTTAATCTTAATTTCTTTATTTTCTGTGAAATATCCAGTTTTTACATAGGGTAGTGAGATATGTAAATTTTTATTTTTAGTGTTGTGAAAATATCCCTAAAGTTAGGGTCTTTCTTGAAAAATTTCTTCTAACTGTCCTACTTTTATAATTATTTTGGAGGGTGTCCTATTTACAAATATTTTCTAAAAAGGTGAAGGACCTATCGGCACCTAAAGTTTATAGTAATACCCTAAACACATCTGAAGTAACGGTAATCCCCTAAGCACACCTGAACTTTTTAAAATTGGGCATATAGGCACGCATCGTCCACTTCTATTTGTTTTTTAATAGTTAAAGGGAGAAATTACTTTTTTACCCCCATGCCTTAATAATTTCTTTAAAATTCCTTGAAATTTTTAAAAATTCCTTAAATTCCTTCAAAATTTCTAAAAAATCCTTTAAAAATTCCTTAAATTTTCCGTTTAAAATTCCCTTAAAATTCCCTTAAACTTCCCTTAAAATTTCCTTTTAAATTCTTTAAAAATCCTTTAAAATTCCATATATATTGATAATTGGAAGATTAATAATATTGTAATTTCTTTTTTAATTAAGAGATTATATTGCACAGACATCATGTCACAGGCATACATCTTTGAGCACATTGCAAATCAAGGAAATTGAGGAAATCATGTCACAAACATACATCTTTGAGCACATCGCAACCTATATTCCAGCGAATCCAGTAATGCACGCAAATTTTTTTTTGCCCAGCAAATGACATTAAAACTTGAACAAATTACTAGCAAATTCAATAAGTAACATCAAATAATTTTCCTCTATAAAAAATAATTGTTGCATTGCCATATAAAAAGACTGGGAATCAAGCAGATAGTCCGCCAATCTCATGTAATACCACATATTTCCCAGATACAACAAAACACATCCTGCCTATTCACAAATTTTAACTACAGAAATATATACTCAAAACACAGAACAGACTCATACAAAAAACTAGTAGTTTATTCCTGCACTGAAAGCCTAGACTCATCAAAACAAACACCTGTAAGAATATTTTTGCTGGTATCAACGGATAATGAGAGGGCCAAAGAACTATCACGAATCTGAAACTGCTACTAGCTCTGCTTTCTCCTCTGCCTAACCCCCTCTTTCCTTTGTAATGTGGAAGCCCTCGATTTTGTGTGCCACATCTCCCACATTAACCTTTTCATTGGACCCATTGGCGCCGGGATCATTCTCGCCGGCATTAGGTGGGGCTAGCTGCCATATTCTGATGGTCCCATCCTCAGATCCTGATGCATATGATTCACCCCCAAGAGAGAAGCGTACACAATGAACTGGGCCATGGTGGCCTTTGTTGCATCCTGCATTCATACAATAAACACAAAATGATCAGGTTTGCCTTGAGTGCAAAAACAAAACTCATGCATATAAATTAAAAACTCGCAGAATGTCAATCATACAAATAGGAGCTGCCATAATCCTATAATCCATATTTCATCCTCCAAATTTTCCTAGACCATGTGCACATGTCTAAGAAGTTATAAAAGCATATCTTCACTTTAAGCACAAATAAACTCAAGAGAATATCACAATCACATTATTTCCAAGCGCAAATCACAACAGAATTTGAAGGATTTTGTGAGTTATAGCATTCATAAACACCAACAGAACCATAAAGAAAATTATCCATAATTTTAACAGAACTAATACAAAAAAACAGCAGAAATAAATTTCAAACAGAATATACAGTCAGATGTTGCTCCAGAATTAACACCACAAAAACTAATTAGAATATGCAGTTAGATGTTGCTACATAATAGAGTATTTCAGTTGTATAGAAATAATTAGAAAGGGAATTAAAACATGATGAAAGTGAAGAAAAGTAGCATATAAGGACTATCATAAAGAACAAAACATGCGAACTTGATTCTACTTCCTCTCCTTTCACATTTTATCACAAGAACTAAACCCATCAAAATTTCATTCAACAAAACAAATTAATTGATCCATAAGCTCACTTTAACATGATGCCTCCGCAGTTTGAATCACAAAGCTCCTAACTTTCTATTATACAAAGAATCTCTACTACTAAACTGATACAAAACAACAATGAATCAAAACAATTAGTAAAGTTTAGTATCCAAGAATAATCATCCAAGTGTTGAATATTTAACACATCTCAATCATAGATGCATATGTGCAACATAGTTAGCTCCTTATTACCTTAAGATAATGAAAATGCCTTAGTCTCAAGGAAATAGGAAATCAGCAGGAAAATACCTGATTGTCACCAAATGTAAATCAGGTAATCAAATTTTAGTAATTGTGAGTGACCATATTGTAATTGCTTTAGAAGCAAACACTTAAGGCTAGAGGAAGATCTTTACAGCAGAAGTTAGATCTTACAAATTTAAAGGAATCTAATATTCAGCTATTATTGACAGAAATAAGATGCAATGCATGCATTTTAATAGTATTATTCGTCAAGATCTACATTCACTTACAAATATGTGATGTTGGTACAAGTTCTTGCCAGGCCCTAGCTTCCTTTTTCTCATACATAACTTTTGAATGTTTAGTGTTTATACCTTATGCTTTGATGTTTATGTCCTCTATTATCCATCCTACACAACTTCATCCAGCCTCTATGGAAATACCTAGTATTGTCATTAAAATCAATATAAAAATTGAAATTAAATTTGTTAGAATGCAATGCCCTCATTAACCATTGAAATTTTCATTAAGCCATAGTTTTAGGATAGGTCACCAACATAATCCCTTCATTTTAACAATTAAACCAAACAATATGAACAAAAATAGATTAAGCCCTCACAAAGTTGGTTTGAATTTTGAAATGTTGCTGATGTTGACCGTATCCATTCTGATACAAATCAAGAATTCGAACAAATATATTCTTCTCAATTTTAATTGAAAAAAAAACTTCATAATTTTGTATGGAAAAACAAGACATAAAAGAAATGATAGGGAACTCTAGATACCTACAGCGGCCATGAGGGCGGCGCCGGAAAGGCCACCAAGAATGTAGCTGTTACTGCCATATCTGGAGTAAGTGAAGATTAGGAAGCGGCGAGGGCGATCTTGGAGATGGAAAGTTGGGCGTTGCAGCGAAGAGTGGGAGCGCCATTAATCCAAATCAAGTTTCTTTGAAATTCAAAATAAAAATTAGGATTTTGATGCAAACTATAGGTGAGTATAAATTACTACCAGAATCTAAGGATCTTACCCAAAATTGAAGATCATCGAGGGGTATTATTTTCTCTCTCTTTCTCCCTGCCGCGGGTTGACATTGACGACGAGGCTGGAGTCGAGGCCCTCGAGGAGGTAACATCAAGATCGACGGCGAGGAGGGGCATATAAGGGAGAGCTCAGGTGGGGCTAGGTTTCGAGAGCTGAGGGGCTAGGTTTCGACAAGATTTGGCGGGGAGAAATGAGAGAGAGAGAGAGAGAAAGAGAGAGAGAGGAGTGCCAACTGAAAGGGGGGGGGGGAGTGTCTTTAAAATTAATTTGGAGGGTATTTTGGTTTTTTCACGTGCCTCTTAATGGGTTTTAACCCGTTAAGGAGCATATTTTTGGAATATTCCACTACTTAACTAAGGAATAAACAGCAGGGGCCTTTAGGTCCAAATGAACAAAGTTTTGGAGCTATTGGGGTATTATTTTCACTTTAGGTGTGTAGATAATTTACACTAACTTTAGGTGTCAATAAGTCAAAAACCCTTTCTAAAAAATCCTTTGAGTGAAATTGAGTCCCCTAATTCCCGCTAAGCATCCGTTACAATATTTGAATAATTAACCTTCTACATCAGAGTCCTACAAAAATTATAGAACTTTCTCCATCATATCAACTATGGATAAAAGTGACGATCATGAAGTATGCAAACAAAATAGAAACCAATCAAAAGCTGCAGGATGGCAGTACCGTTTGCATTATCTGACGAATGGAACAGGAATGTTAGTTGCCGACATTTGGTCCACATGAGCATGCATTATTTGCTTTTATTAATTATTTTGTTCACACTATTGCTTTATTTTCTTACAGAAATGTGCATGCGGATTCGTTGAATCTGTTTCTAAAACATGGCTGATTTTTGACTTGTTCTCCCGTTGACTTTAACTATCTGCATTTTCATAACTAATTATAAGTGTCTTTATCCAGTCATGCTTGTATTTTGGACACAGTTGTAAGCCATAGGGGTTAGTACAAGCAGCATTAGAACAAATTTTTTTTCTTCTGGCTAGGGTTTTTTTTTTAAAGATTAAAAATGACCTCGTCATCGCTTCCTTAATGAAAGATTAACGAAATACAGAAGAACCACTTACAAACCAACTACCAAAATAGAGCAAAAAGAAAGCACCTAATACAATCTACTGCTCCGATAATTGAAAAGAAGATACAGATACAATAAGGTTATCAAACCATCACAAAACTCCGCCTATCTCGGGGCGCCTCCTATTCCTCCTCCATATGCAGCCTCTTCCTCGCTCTAGCCTGACCTGCCCAAGCATGAATTGAACCAAATATTTTATGCATAATAACAGGAAATTTATGATTGGTAGTACGAAAACATAAATTATTCCGGTGAAGCCACAGTCCCCAGATAGTCGCAGCAATTGACAAATCCCAAGCCACTCTGTCCTCTTTTCTAATTGGTCCCACCCTCCCTAAATTCCATGCTTCGATGATCAACCTAGGACTGTCTAAACTTCCAAATCCTAGAAATATTACCTCCCAAGCTAGTCTATCCCTGGTACAATTAAAAAGAATGTGGTCAGTGTCTTCATCGCTGATGTTACATCTAGTACATCCCACCTCAATCTGCATACAATGAATCTGCAAATTGATCTTTGATAGAATGGCATCGTTAGCCACCAGCCAGAGGAATGCTTTTACTTTCAGAGGCGCTTGTGTGCTTCATATTATGTTTGCGTTGTTGCTTCTGATTCCTCCATCATTAAGTCTTCTGTACAGGGACGATACCGTGAAATTGTTATTAGAATCTAAATTCCAAGTCCTGGCGTCCTCAATGCCGTTGGTGTACTGTCCCTCAATTCGAATGAAATTGTTCAGCTTCTGAAGTTGATTAACACTCTCTTGTGACAACTCATCTTCCACATGTAGCCTAAGTCTATCATTACGCCAAACATCTGCGACTAAAGAGTCAACCTTTAGTGTGGCTCTAGCAGCTTCCGAGAACATACTCGGAAGAGTATTGTCACCACACCATTTATCCATCCAAAATCTTGTATTTTTTCCGTTCCCAATCCTACATCTTGTATTTGAATGGAAGATATCTCCTACTCTCGCCACCCCTTTCCATAGATATGAAGTTTTCCCATGTGCACTTCTTCCCCCAAATCTAAATTTCTTCATCCCCCGATAGGCTCGAAATGATTTGCACCACCAACTGTTCTATCTCCCGCTCATTTTCCACCACCACTTGCACATCAGCGTCTGATTCATGCATCAAGAATACCAAGACCCCCGAATTCTTTCCTTTTGCATACTCTTCTCCATTTTACCAGGTGGAAACCTTTATTGGATTCGTCCGCTCCTTTCCATAGGAACCTTCTTCTACATTTATCAATTCTGATGATAACCCACTTTGGCAGCTCGTAGATCAACATTAAGTACACTGGTAGACTACTAAGAACAGAGTTCAGCAAAGTGATCCTGCCCCCAAGAGATAAGAAACGTCATCTCCATCCTGCCAATTTCTTTTCCACCTTAACTATTAACGATTGCCAGTCCTCTCTTCGCATAACACCAGGTCTAATGGGGGTTCCCAGATACGTAAGTGGGTAATTAGCAGTCTCGCATCCAATAATACTCTTTATTGAAGAAATCGGGATGGATAAATTATCGCCTCGAGGTATAACACAGTTCTTGCTAAGGTTCACTTTCAGTCCTGCCCAGGCTACAAAGCATTTCAGAACGATGCGAAGTGCTATAGTCTCCTCTTCCTTTGCTACCCCGAATATTAGCGTGTCATCCACGTATTGCAGAATCGAGATGGCTTCCGATATGCCTTTAACCTGAACCCCGCCAATAATTCGTTCTACTATACCCTTCTTGATCATTTTAGCTAACTCATCAGCAACTAGAGTGAATAATAAAGACGACAAAGGATCCCCCTGTCATAGCCCTCTCCTGCATCTAATTTCTCTTCCGGCCTTACCATTAAATTGAATGAAAGATTTACCTCCTCTCATGCACGTCCTTATCCAGGAACTCCACTTAGTTCCAAATCCTTTGAGCTGTAAGACTTCATCCACACTATCCCATTCTACAGAGTCATAAGCCTTTTCAAAGTTGAGCTTTAGCAAGAATCCATCAGATTTTTCTTTGCTTCCTCTAAATATAACCTCGTGAGCAGAAATAATGCTGTCCATAATGTCTTTTCCTTTAATAAATCCACTCTAGTTAAGATATCGAAAGAACTGAGTTTAACAATCATCTCTTGATTAAAAAGAAAAGAAGAGAACTGCATGCTTAGTTTACGTCTTTTTAATGTAAAAAAAATGGAGGAAGCAAAGATGGAGAGACGAAGGAGGCTGTTTTTGGTGTTGTCTGGAAGATTGACAGTTGACTGCAATTAACCCTAATCTAACCCTAACCCTAACTGGTTGGAGCTCATCTTCAGGTACAGTCGACTGCTCTTTGGAGCAGTCAACCGACAATGGCGCAACAACAGTTTTGGGTCGGATCTGGTGGATCTATTTTGAGCTCAACTTATTCTCCAAGTAAGGTCAAAAGGATCCTATCATGTGGCTTGTTCTTCAGGGTATATCAAACAATATTAGATCAAGACTACAACCTAGGGTTTCTCTAGATCTCTATATAACAATGTAATGACCTCCATGAGAGATAATACTTCATCTGAGAGAGTTTTCTATTATAAACAATAGAATATCTTATAGTGAGGCTTGAGAGATCGAATTGGTGAGAATGAATGTAACACTTGTATCTTCTCTAGTTGAATAATATATATCTCGATTATTTGTCCCTTGAATTAGGTTCACCAAACCAGGATAAATCTTGTGTGTTTTTGTATGTTTGGCGTGGTCAACTTACTTGGTTGTTCGTGGTGATTGGTTGTCGCATAACTCAGTGTCTCTCATTATAATCCCTTACAGTGCACATAGTGATTAGGGAGGACAAGTTGAACCTTCAGAATTTTTAAAACCCCATCATTTCTAAAGAGTTTGATGAAAATATGACATATCATTCCATTGAATCAAATGGAATATATATACAATAAAAGATCAAGAGTTTAGAATATGAACTGTCAAAAGGTAATCAAGAGAAGATCAAGAATCTAGATTAATGAGAGATCAAGAGTTTAGAATATGAAAGGTCAAGGGATAATCAATGGAATGTCTAGAATCAATGAGATATCAAAAGTTTTGAATAGAAAATGTCAAAATTCTAGAATGAAAACATCTATGTATACATATCTTTATCATGTTCCGCAAAATGGAGCACCGTGAGGTGATTTCAATCTTGTTCGTTAATTGTTGGAAGTGTTAGATATTATAGTCCCACATTGGGTATTCGGCTAGTTTTGTATTTGGTTCTCTCCTATTACTTCTACTACTCTATGTTGATGATATGATCATTACTGGGGATGACTCTGCGGGCATTACATCCACCCAGAAATACCTTCATCCGTAGTTCCATATGAAAGACCTTGGCAGACTACATTATTTTCTGGACCTAGAGATTGCTCATGGATCTCGGGGGATACTTATTTCTCAACAAAAATACACATTAGATATTATCTCTGCTGCATACCTCTCTGACAGCCGATCAGTCGTTACACCCTTAGAGCTTCATGTGAAGCTTCGTCCCACTGATGGTGAGCTCCTTCCTGATCCCACTAGATACAGACAGCTTGTCTACTTATGCATGACCAGACCCGATATTGCTTATGGAGTCAGTGTTGTCAGTCAGTTTGTTTCCGCGTCTACGTCAGTTCACTACGGTGCTCTTCTTCGAATTCTCAGATATCTTCGGGGCACTATTACTCGCTCATTATTCATGCTTGCTACATCCAAACTAGAGCTGAGGGAATATTCTGACTCAGATTAGGCAGGTGATCCTACTACCAGACGATTTAACACAGGTTTCTGTCTATTTGTTGGTGATTCGCTGATCTCATGGCAAAGTAAGAAACAGGCAGTTATTGCATGTTCTTCAACCGAAGCTGAGTACAGAGCAATGACAGCTACTACAAGAGAGATTGTTTATGTTCGTTGGCTATTATCAGATATGGGTGTCATTCTTTCAGGAGCTACTTTTCTTCGTTGTGATAACCGGAGTGCACTACACATTGCAAGCAACCCGGTCTTACATGAGCAAACGAAGCATATAGAGATTGATTGTCATTATGTTCGCGAGCGCTTTGAAGCAGGGACCATTTCACTTTATTCTATTAGCTCGTCGCAGCAGACGACAGACTTCTTTACCAAATCTCATACTGTTCAGAGATTTTGATATTTAGTGGGCAAACTCACACTTTTTGACCCACCGTGAGTTTGAGAGGGGGTGTTATATATTATAGTCCCACATTGGGTATTGGGCTAGTTTTGTATTTGGTTCTCTCCTATATATAGGAGATATTGTACTCAGTAATTACTCAATTCAATATTCAGTATTGTTTTCATCTCTCTGATTTATCTTAACAGGAAGCAAGAGCAGGAAAGAGGTTTGGTGAGCGCATCAGCTAGTTGATCAACAGAGGAATCATGTGCAACTCGAAGAGAACCCCCTTGAACTTGTTCCTGAATGAAGTGGTAGTCAAGAGCAACATGTTTCGTGCGAGAATGAAAAACCAGATTGGGGCATAGATTTGTTGCACCAATGTTGTCACAGTAGATAACCAGTTGTTGATGTAGGAAAACATGAAGCTCGGTGAGTAGAGAACAAATCCAACAAATTTTAGCAATTGTGGTAGCAACAGCTCGGGACTCAGCCTCAGTAGAAAAGCAGACCACCATCCTTTGTTTCTTTGAACTCCATGAGATTGGATTGCGACCAATGTAGATGAGATAAGCACTTGTGGAGGTAAAGTCATTCTTGTTGCCATCCTAGTCTGCGTCTGAAAAAACATGAAGTGACAGTGGGGAGTTACGGTATGTATCAACACCATGAGTAATAGTATCATAAAGATACCGTAGTAGACACTTTGCTGCATTCCAATGATCAGTATTGGGGTAGTGTATGAATTGTGATAACTTGTTGACCGTGTAAGCAATGTCCAGGCATGTGAGTGATAAGTATTGGAGACTGTCAACAATAGCTCGGTATTCAGTTGAATCAGATAGGGATGAGCCAAAGTAAAGAGTAAGAGTTGGAGTAGTGGCAAGTGGCATAGACACAAACTTGGCATCAGACATGTGAGTGTGCATAAGAAGATCACAGATATATCACTGTTGAGAACGAAAGATTTCATGCAGATGTTGAATGACTTCAACTCCAAGAAAATATGAAAGTGGGCCAAGTTCCTTAAGAGAGAATTTGTTGGAGAGAAGATGAATGAACTTATGTACTACTGCATCATTGTTTCTGGTGATAATGATGTCATCAACGTAGACCAAGAGATATATCATGATGTCAGAAGCATTGTAGATAAATAGTTATGTGTCGGCATGAGAGTTAGTGAAGTCAGAGGTATTGAGAAACTGACGTAGCTCATAGTACCATGCACGATGGGCTTTTTTGAGGCCCTATATTGCTTTGTGCAGTTTACAGACATGATGAGGATGGTCTTTGTCAATGAATCATTGTGGTTGCGCCATAAAGACATCCTCATATAAATAGCCTTGAAGAAATGCATTATTGACATCAAGTTGTTGCAGTGACTAACCACGAGTGAGGGCAAGAGAGATAACAAGTCGTACTATTGTTGGTTTGACAATAGGACTGAAGGTGTCATGATAGTCAGAACCTGTGCATTGGTGGAACCCTCTGGCAACTAAACATGCTTTATATCTATTAACAGAACCATCAGATAAACATTTAGTTCAAAAAATTCATTTGCAACTTATGACATTTTGTGACGGATGAGATGGAACAAGGTCCCATGTCCCGTTTCGAACAAGAGCATCATACTCCTCAAACATGGTGTAATACCCCGCAAAATAGCATATGGCTGTTTTGCATCGTAATCCGTGCGCAATTGAGAATTGCACACAATTATGTATTTTCTAATAATAATTGATTGTTATTGAGAAATATCAGATATACTGTCTATATTAGTTTATGCTTTTGGTGGGTTATTATGAGAAAATTTTAGGTATTTTGATTGTCAGTATTTTAAAGAGTGAGAGTTGGGGTTTATTTGAAATATATTTGGATTTGGGGGGCTTATATGTAATATTCCCCTTATATCATTTATTTATCTATTTATTTATTTATCCTTTATAACCCCCCCCCCCCCCCCCACACCGTATCCTTCTCCATTTTTCCTTCCTTCTTCTCCCGTTTTCTTCCCAACCGAGAACCCAAGCCGAACCCATCGGCCCCCCTCTCCCCACCTCAAATCCACTCCATTTCTCCACCGTTTCCAAATTAAATTTGGGGGTAGACTAATAGAAGGGTTCTTTACGTCGTGGCGGAGTCCGTTTTTCGAAAGGATTTCGAAAAGGTAAACCCTAGATTTATTTATTGTACGAAATTTAGTGTGGTTAATTTATTTTGAGTAAGAGTATTATGGTAGGGAGATTAGAAGACGTTGGAGATGGTTGAGGTGAGAAATTAGCAAATTCTTGGAGATTTTACAATTTGCTTATAAATTAGGGTTTTGGGTATTATAAAAAGGGGAGTTAACATGTGAGTATTTTCTCTTCATGGTAGTAGAATTTTTGTGAGCCATTAGGTTATTTTAGGGATGATTTTTGTTATTGTTTGAAAAATAAAAGCCCCGTAGGATTTTGATCATTACGTGCATCGCGCGTGCGTATCCCAGGCGTTCAATAAACGCTTGTGTGATATTTGGAATAGAGTTATTAGCTTTTGTGATTAGTTGGATGATTTGAGTTTTAATTACGTTGAAATTGATGATAGGATATACTAGCGGCTTTGGATGCGTGGTGGTGCTTCAAGCCTTCGCGGAATAATTTGTGAGTATGATATACGTTATTTTTGCGCATATGGTGTGTTACAAAGATTTTAAATTACGATTTGCGATGTATTTCTGCTTCCGTATCTTAGTGTAGCATGGGTGTTTGAACTAAGGATTGTGTGGACACTCTTGTATGTGTCCACACTATAGGTTAAATTTCATAAATTATCGAGGTTGGTTGATACCTCAAAATAAATTGTGGAGTGCAGCTGGTCTGAAAGGACAGAGCTGAAGCCAATTGCTTTTGGACCGAAGTCCGAAAGGTCATAACCAATTGTATATGTATAATCTTGCTATGAACATTGAGAGAAGTTGTTGGTATGGGTTTATTTGATGATTCTCAAGTTTAGAAATTCTAGAGTTCGTTTGGTAAGGGGTAGTAAACGCTCTGCTGAAGGAGTGATTGAATTTGTGTGCTATGTTGGAAGAGTCGTAGCTCATGGTGTGAGATGAATCTAAATGTGAATTGGGGACTTGAGCTCTTAAATATTTGAAAGAGTCGCCCACTGGGGATTGCTGTGGATCCCCCTACTCTTCTAGAAGTCTGATCGTGTTGAATTCCGATGAGCGTAGCTTAGGCCACAGCTACTGCTATTTCTTGAGTTATTCCATCGGATAATTGATGAGGAGCGCTCTGCATATCGCAGTGTGGTGATTATACGCTATCGGGTTTTAATGATGTTTTAGCATTTTATCTGGGACTTAGATAAGTTCCTGTACTTAGTACTCATAGTGGACACGAACGGATCGTACGGACTGCGGTCCAGTAAAATACGATGCTATAGGTATACTGTGGTATATCTTTAAGTTCGTCACAGCTGTTGAATGGGATCCAGGTATATGCTAGTGGACACGAACGGGTCGTACGGACTGCGGTCCGGTGAAATACGATGGTATAGGTATACTGCGGTATATCTTTAAGTTCGTCACGGCTGTTTAATGGGATCCAGGTATATGCTAGTGGATACGAACGGGTCGTACGGGCTGCGGTCCGGTAAAATACGATGTTATAGGTATGCTGCGGTATATCTTTAAGTTTGTCACGGCTTTGAACCCAACCATGTCATACTATCAGGAACAGGAAGTAGACCAAATTAGAATACAATGCATAACGAGGGTTCGAATCCCTAAACTTAGAGACAACGGCTTGATTTGAAAAGTATGTAGTATGGGATGCATACATTTTCAAAGTCTCGCTTGCATTAGACTAAGTATGTTGGCTTGACCTGGGTCACATGTAGTATGGGATGCATGTGCATCCAGAATCTTGCTGACATTAGATTAAGTGCATCTGTTCTATATTTTGTATTGTTGCATTAGACTCAGGTCATGGCATACACAAACACTAGGAAATTAGGATACACGTTTATTTTCCATTTAAGATGAAGTATGAGTGTGGAAGTGATGTATTGCGAGACGTGATGATATATATTGTAAGAAATGAATGAATGCGGTGTTATGTGATATGATATTGGGAAAGAAGATAAGTCGTGAGTCTGTAATTGCAATGAATGATAAATGAGGTGCATTTTATGCGAAAGTAGCGTTGTGTGAATGTAAAGCTTTATGGGAGAATAAGCTACAGGAATATTTGCATAAGGCGTAAAGTGATGGGCCTTAAGCAACTAATTTGGAAATGATTTTCCAAATTAAGGTTAAGTATGTTTGTGAGCAGGTGTGGATATGCATACAGGAAGTGATGCAATGAGTATTTGATGAGAAATTACATTTATGATATTTACCTGTTCAGGTTTACCTTGGTATTCGTAAGTTCATTCTGTTTTACTTGTAAGATTAATTTATTTGCTTATTGATAGATTATACTCACACCAGAAATGGCTAACCCCTTAGTGTTTGGGGGGTTAGGGGGTCTCTGGACTACCTTAGACCCCTACTGTTACAGGTCCTCAGCGGTGCAGAGGTGAGATGTAGATCCTGTGGAGTGGGACTTCATTCTGCAATTTGTTACTTAAGGTTTAATTGTGTGAATAGTGACTTTTATGCTTTAAACTGTATTTGTGATGTACAAGTATGTGGATAATGATGATGAGTATAGTGTGAGGTGGTATGCTATGTTGTTGACCCGTACCCATCTCGTTGTGGAGTACCGGGTCCTGTGGTGTGGTTCATAAATTATTTTTCTAAAAACCTTACTACGTTTTCAAAGGGATTTATGGTTTTTATTTGATATTTGATAATCTGCTTTGAGTTTGGCCCCCAGAGCATATATATATATTGCCTGTGTGTCTCTGCTCATTTTGGCTTGGGGAGCCCGCGATATAATTGCCTGTGATGTGAGCTACGGAATTTAAAGCAGAATTCCGTAAGCTTTTTGTGTTTCGGGGCAGAAATTTCAGGGGAGACTCTGTCCGATTTTTCTTTGAAATATAGCTATCTTAGTTTATGTTTAAAGTGATATAGAAATTGAAAAAATTGAGTTTGGAGTCAAAATGGGGGCGTTACGGCTTGATACGAATAATTGATGTTCGTAACTATTGATGTATTAACTCTGATGGCAATAAAAGTGTTTTAAATTTCCGTACTATTTACTGTGTTGAGATGCATTTGAAGGCAAAGATTCTGGTTGTGTCACGGATGTCCGATGACGGAGATCCGGGGCGTTACACATGGTCTGACTCCATGTGGGATCTTTGATGGCCTGAGTCACTGTAGAAGGTTAAAGGTCATGATTGGTGGAAAGTTGGGCAGTGAGATTGAATTTTTTGATTGGTTTATAGATATTATTTTTGGATTGAGTAATTATACTTTGATGTGGAGGAGGAATAGGTGTCGGGTCTGGGGGTGCGGTGATTGGGTTATGGGTGATTTAGATTCAGAAGGTGGGTTTTGGGATGGCTGGTGGGTGCTGCAGTGTGGTGAAGATGGAACTGCAGCGCTGAGTCTCGGGTTTGGTGGGAGAAAAGTGTTTTTGGATGAAAAAATAATTACAGTGGGTATAGTTGTGGACACGTGAGTGGAATCATCTTAAGAGACAAGTTCGAGAGTGACAGATGGTGTGATGGTGGCCAAAAACGATGACTCGGAAGGGAACCATACGTACGACGTGGAAGAGGATGGACGAGGAAGATTGAGTTGAATGGTTTTGAAGGGCATAATTGACTTGATGAATTTAACATGACAAGATGTGTAGAGATGTGAGACTACGGGATCAATACAAAGATAGACACTCTAGGTGGAATATTAACCAAGAAAGACACAATAGGTGGAATGAGGAGATTGCTTGTGAGACGAATATGGGCGCAACCAAGGATAGCAAAGACAACCAATACTCCGAAGTTTGGAGTAATTGGGAGGTGCGCCAAAGAGCATTTCATATGGTGATAGAAGTTGGAGTGTGAGAGTGGGTAGACGATTAATGAGATAAACAACAGTGGAGAATGCATATGACCAGTATGACAAAGGTATGTAAGCATGTGCGAGGAGTGATAAGCATGTTTCAACAATATGGCGATGACAATGTTCAGAATACTTATTGTGTTTAGGAGTATGTGGATGAGAGGTTAAGTGTGATATCCCACTAAAACTTAGATATGATGAAAGTGCTTGATATCACCCCCTGTCAGAATAAAACGTGATGATTTTTCGATTGAAGTAGTTTTCTACCAGTGATTTAAAGCGAACAAAAACATTATAGATATTAGATTTTCTTTTAAGTGGATGAAGCCATATGTATTTTGTAAAATGATCAACAAATATATCATAATATTTGAAATCATCAATGGAATGCAAGGGAAAGGTCCACACATCAGAAAATATTATTTCAAGTGGAGAAGTTGAAACAAGAATGAAAATTGAGAAATGTAACTTGTGACTTTTATTGCATTGACACACATTACAGTTGAAATTCAAAGATGATGGACTTGTAACTTCTAATTGAAAAGCAGAGACAATATACCTAAGAAATAACAACGATAGATGGCCTAAGTGATGATGCCACTCAGCTGAAGTGGTCTTAATACTGAAAAAAGCTACCAATGGAGAAGATTTGATAGAACGAATCGGCCATTCATACACACTATCCTTAGTCTGACCTTCTAAAAGTGTTGCCCCTAGTGCGAAGATCCTTCACAAGAAAAGAAAATGGTAAGAATTTGATGGATGTATTGTTAGATTTACAAAATTGAGAACTAGAAATAAGGTGTTTATGCATGGTGATATGGCTAAAATTGGGGTTAAATCGGGACCGTCCAGATCGAGCTCGAATCTTGAAGCACGGGGGTAAAAAGGTAAATTCACATACAGATGGATCCAAAACGGGTATTGGGCCTCCTTCTCACGAAACCAACCGCCCGCGAATAGATCCACTTCAACTGGGCACGGGTCCCGACCCGATACAAGCTCGGTCCACCAAGAGGAGAATCAGGGCACTGATTTGATTAAATCAAATCAACAAACTTGATTGGCTCCCACCAGGGAATCAGGGTCTAACTTCCTAAAACAGAATAGGAGGATTTTTCTCCTAGCTGTTAGGCAAGAAATCAGGGCCCTAATCATTCCAGAAGGCGACTATAAATACAACCCCTCTACCACCAATACGAGGTTAATCACTTTTTCACCACTTAAGCTCTTTCTTAATCTTTTGCTGATTACTGACAAGAGCGTCAGAGGGTGCGTCGCCGGAATCAACCCCGGTGTCTCGCACTTCCCTGCAGGTTGCGGCGGGAGCAAGAAGGCCGAGTCAGCTGTTCAGGTTGCGGAGGGAGCAAGAAGGCCGAGTCAGCTGTTCAGGTTTTCCTCGGATCCACAAATTCTATCTGTTTACCCCCACACCGAAATCAGCGGTAACAGATTGGCACCGTCTGTGGGAACACCTCACGAACAGTCTCAGCCCATTCTCCGTCGTCATCTGCAGCCATGCCGCCGAAGAAGAACCGATCCAGAGGGTCGAACCGTGGGGGCAACCTCACCGACCCGGCAAATGAAGCTCCGGTCAATCCTATCCTTCAGTCCGACCTCCCTCCGCTGACCCAGCAGGTCCCACCTCCTCCTCCTCCCAAGCAGCAGCCCAACAACGGTCCGTCCGGTCATAACGGTCGGAAGGAGAAGCAGCCCCTCAATCCGGACCACGTCTCGGTCCATAATGGGTCCTCGGACTCGATGGCTTCTCATCACCCCGACCTCCGCATCACACTCCAAAACCACCACAAGGACGACGACCTCCGTACCCATCTTGACGAGAGGCGGGCCCGAGAGGGAGCCTCCCGCCAGCGTCAAGGTGAGCGGTCGCCACGTCGTTGGGACGGCAGAAGGTCCCCGGAACGCAGAGGCCGAGCGGCGTCACCTGAGCGCCGAAGGAGGAGGTCCCAGTCCCCCAGGGATCGGCGTCATCCGAGGGACCGAGATATGCCCATCAGCCGAGCCGAGTTCCTCCAGTTTCAAGAGACCGTTCTGCAGGCCCTCAATCTCCGACAGAACACCCAGAATGCTCAGAGGGTTCCGACGCCCCCCAGGGATCCCAGTCCCCGGCGCCGAACCCGGAGTCCTTCCCCGGCTCCCAGCCGACAGCAGCGGCAACAGAGCCCTCGGCGGTCCCAGGAGTACCGGCGCCGCAGTCCACGCTCCTATGAAGAGGAGTCTGGGGGGTCGTATGATTACCAGCGGAGGGACGACGCCCTCATCCGCCACATCCACGAGGTGGAAAGACGCATCGGCCGCATGGACAGGGAGGATGAGTCCCGAGCAGGAACCTTCCGCCCTAGCCGACCACCCTTCTCACGGTCGATCATGGAGGCCCACATACCGAGGAGTTTCAAACCGCCGCAGTTTGAAACATACTCTGGGGAATCCGACCCGGTCGACCACGTCGAAAGCTTCAAGACCCTGATGCTGATCCACCAAGCTTCCGACGCGATGCTCTGCAGGACCTTCCCTGCCACCCTCCGGGGGTCGGCTCGGGAATGGTATTCTAGGCTCGCCCCCTCGTCCATCTTCTCATTCGAACAGTTTGAGACACTGTTCATTACTCACTTCGTGAGTAGCCAACGAGCCGAGAAGACGAGTCTTTCCTTGCTGAACCTGCGGCAGGAGAAGCAAGAAAAGTTGCGGGAATATGTGAAAAGGTTTACCGCGGAAGTCAGGTCAATTGCTTCCTTAGACCGTGGCTACCGTGGCGTTCCAGTCGAACGTCCTTAACGCCAACCTCCGATCATCCCTGGCCAAGAAGCCCCCGCATGACTTCGCCGACCTCCTCCTGAGGTGCGAGAAGTACATCCGGGCGGAGGAGGCCGAAGCCCTTCCGAGCTTCGGGGGCCCCGCCGCGGGGTCAAAGAGGAAGGCGACGGGAGAAGAAGGGTCCAAGAAAGCTCAGAAGGACATGGGCGGTCAGCGCCGCCCTCCCCCCAAGTTCGAGAAGTTCACTCCCCTCACCACTAATGTCTCTACTATCCTCATGGAGGTAGAGAAGGAGGGAATCATCCCTCCAGCCCCGAGGATGCACACTCAGGCGAAGAGGAGGAACAAAGATAAGTGGTGTCGTTACCACCGAGACCACGGGCACGACACGAACGACTGCCGGGCTCTGAGAGACGAGATTGAAGCCCTCATTCGGAGGGGGCAGTTGGCCAAGTTCGTGAAAGCTAACGATCGAACAGATCGGAACTCACCTCCCCCTCGGGGGGCTAACAAGCGCTCCGAGCAGCGCGAGGAGACACCCGAGTTCGAAGAAGAACGGGTTTTGCACCTGATCCACGGAGGCCCAATGGGGGGCTCCTCTAATTCCTCCCGAAAGGCCTTCGTCCGGGAAGTCAACTCGGTCCACAGTGCCCCTCCCCCGAAGGGTCTCGGCGTCCCTGTGTCTTTCTCCGATGCCGACCTCGAAGGAGTCCGAACCCCCCATTGCGATGCCCTCGTCATTGACCTCCGCATGGCCAATTTCAAGGTGCAGAGGATTTTGGTGGACAATGGGAGTTCGGTCAACATCCTATTCCTCTCGGCCTTCCAAGGCCTGCAGCTGTCCCGGGACCGTCTCAAGCCGGCCGGTTACACTCTCCACGGGTTCACGGGGGTCCCGGTAACCGTCGAAGGGGTGATAACCCTAGACGTTACTGCGGGAAGCACCCCTACTACCCGGACCGAGCCGATGGACTTCATGGTCGTCGACGTCCCGGCAGCATACAATGTCATCCTAGGCCGTCCCGGCCTAGCCACTCTGGAGGCTGTCCCCTCGGCATACCACTTGAAGATGAAGTTCCCCACTCGCTCGGGAGTAGGGGAAGTCAGGGGGAGCCAGGAAACAGCTTGGAAGTGCTACATGACTTCCACCGGAGGGCCAGTGCTCTCGCTCGAGACACTAGAGATCCCCGAGCCGAAGGCTCGTCCAACGTCCGAGCCAGCAGACGAGTTAGAAGAAGTACTCTTCTCCGACGAGGATCCGAGCCGAAAATTCCTCGTCAGCAAGTCCTTGCCGACCGTGCTGTTCTCCGACTTGGTGAGGTGCATCCGGGATAACCGCGACCTATTTGCTTGGTCGGCCGCGGATATGCCCGGCATCTCCGAGGACTTGCTCGTCCACCTCCTAAGCGTCGAACCGGGGTGCAAACCGGTTCAGCAGAAGAGGCGAAAGTTCGCTCCCGAGCGACAGCAGGCAATCAAGGAGGAAGTGGATAAGCTGCTGAAGGCCAAGTTCATCCAGGAGGTAAATTATCCCGAGTGGCTGTCGAATGTCGTAATGGTCAAGAAGTCCAATGGCTCGTGGAGGATATGCATCGACTTCACCGACCTCAACAAGGCGTGTCCGAAGGATCCCTTCCCTCTCCCGAACATCGACACCCTTATCGACGCCACCTCGGGCCATGAGCTCCTCAGCTTCATGGATGCCTTCTCGGGGTACAATCACATCCGGATGTTCCCTCCGGACATCCCGAAGACCTCCGTCGTCACCGACCAAGGCCTCTACTGCTACCGAGTAATGCCGTTCGGTTTGAAGAACGCAGGCGCCACCTACCAGCGCCTCGTCAACAAGGTTTTCCAGCATCAGATCGGCCGAAACATGGAGGTGTACGTCGATGATATGCTCGTCAAGAGCATCCGCGACACTGACCATGTAGCCGACCTCCAGGAGGCCTTCGGCGTGTTGAGGAAGTACAACATGCGGCTAAACCCGAACAAGTGTGCGTTCGGAGTCTCCTCTGGCAAGTTCCTCGGTTTCATGGTGAGCCAGCGGGGAATTGAAGCTAACCCCGAGAAGATTAAAGCCATATTAGACATGGCCCCACCTCGGAACGTCAAGGAGGTGCAGAAGCTCACCGGTCGGCTCGCAGCCATCGGTCGGTTCCTCTCCAAGTCAGGGGAAAAGTGCCTCCCCTTCTTCAAAGCACTCCGGGGGGCTAAAGGATTTGAATGGGGCCAAGCACAGCAAGAATCGTTCGACCAGCTGAGAGCCTATCTGGTGAACCCCCCTCTGCTCAGTAAGCCAGTCCCGGGCGAGCCTCTCTTCATCTACTTGGCCGCTTCCGAGCAGACCTTGAGCGCTGTTTTGGTAAGAGAAGAAGACCGGACCCAAAGGCCCATTTACTACGTGAGCAAGGTGCTTCGGGACGCCGAGCTCCGCTATCCGAGGATAGAGAAGATAGCCTACGCACTGGTCATGGCAGCAAGAAAGCTTCAGCCCTACTTCCAATCTCACTCGGTCGTTGTCCTCACCGATCAACCCCTAAAGCAGATTCTCCACAAGCCAGAGACCTCGGGCCGGCTGATGAAGTGGTCCATAAAGCTAAGTCAGCATGACATCTCCTATCAGCCTCGGACGGCAATTAAGGCACAGGCTCTCGCCGACTTCATTGTAGAGTCCACCATCCCTGAGGTCGGCCACGTCCCAAATGGGCCCCCCATTTGGACAGTCTTCGTGGACGGATCCTCTTGCAGTGAAGGAAGCGGCGCCGGCATTATCCTGAACGGCCCTGACAGCTTCGTCCTGCAGTATGCGATCCGCATGAACTTCAAGGCCTCGAACAATGAGGCGGAGTATGAGGCTCTCATAGCTGGTCTCGGACTCGCACGAAGTGCTGGGGCGCAGCGCCTTCGGATTCACAGTGACTCCCAACTAGTCGTGAACCAGGTCTTGGGCGAATATGAGGCCAGGGACGAGCGAATGGCGAAGTACCTCGCCAAGGTCCGGGACCTCATGGGCCGGTTCGAAGAAGCCATCATCCAACGGGTCCCCCGGGAGGAGAACTCACAAGCTGACGCTCTCTCCAAGTTGGCCTCGTCTTCTCTACAAGGTCTCGAACAGACCGTACTGATTGAAGTCCTCTCTAAACCGAGCATCGAAGACGAGACACCTCGCTCGGTGGAGTCATTGCCGGTCATGCTGCAGGACAATTGGATGAAGCCACTGGTAGAATTCTTAAGGGATGGAGTTCTGCCCTCAGATCCCAAAGAAGCACGCCGAGTCAGAACTCGGGCCGAGCGCTATGTCTTGATCGAGGGCATCTTATACAAATGCTCCTTCTCTCAAATAGATGGCCGACCTTACCTAAGGTGCCTTTCTCCGGATCAGGCCGAATATGCCCTACAGGAGCTTCATGAAGGCATCGGAGGGGCGCACTCCGGATTTAGGTCTTTGGCCCGGAAAGCTTTGAACTATGGGTACTTCTGGCCGACCCTTCTTCAAGATGCCGAGCGACATGTTCGGCAATGCAGCTCCTGCCAGAGATACTCCAACATCCGACGCCTCCCTCAGGCCAACCTCACCTCCCTATCCAGCCCTATCCCCTTCGCGATGTGGGGAATGGACTTACTAGGGCCTTTCCCTCCAGCTCCGGGTCAGCTCAGGTTCTTAGTCGTAGCCATCGACTACTTCTCGAAATGGGTCGAGGCCGAGCCCCTCGCCACTATAACCGAGAACAAAGTGGTGCAGTTCTTCTGGAAGAGCATCATATGCAAATTTGGCGTCCCCCGCGTCCTCGTGACGGACAACGGGACTCAATTCACTGGCACAGCGTTCCGAGCCCTATGCGACGACCTCGTCATTCAACAGCGCTTCTCGTCCGTCTCATACCCTCAGTCGAACGGGCAGGCCGAGAATGCTAATAAGCAGATCCTTGCAGGAATCAAGAAGAGGTTGGACAAGTGCTCCAAGGGTTTGTGGGTCGACCAACTCCCTAATGTGTTGTGGAACTACCGCACCAGCAGGCGGACGCCCACCGGAGAGTCCCCTTTCAACCTTACTTATGGGGCCGAGGCCGTGATACCCCTCGAGGTCGGAATACCTTCCCCTCGGCTCATAGCCTATGACGAAGCGCAGAATGCCAGGGACCTCAGAGGAAACTTGGACCTGATAGATGAACTGAGGGAAAGGGCATCGATTCGGCAACAGAATTACAGAAGGAGGGTTGAGCTAGCGTACAACAAGAAGGTCCGACCCGCCAACCTTAAGCAAGGAGATTTGGTATTGAGAAAGCTAGCTATATCCCTCCCCAGTCAGAGGAGCAAGCTAGCTCCGAATTGGGAAGGGCCGTACCGGATCACAAAAGTTGTTCGGCCTGGAGCATACCGACTTGAAGACATGGATGGCAAAGAGCTTCCGAGGACCTGGAATGCCGACCACCTCCTGAAATACCAAGAGAGCGCTCCGACGCCTCTCTAAGTAATCCGAGGTGTCGAACCATTCCTCTCCTCTAACTTGTAACCTGTCCCATGAATTGTACTATGTAAAACGGTTCGCCGTCAAATATCAATAAAGAAAAGTTCTATTATGTTTGTGAATTTGCGTGTTTCTCTCCCCTCTTATTTAACCAATGGTTAGGAGTCCAACACTCGGCTCGACTTTACCTCCTCGGCTCGTCTCCGGACGAACCAGGGGTAGATCGCCGTTCGGAATTGCTCCCACAGCCGTTGAACTACACCGATGGTTCGGAGTCCAACACTCGGCTCGACTTTACCTCCTCGGCTTGTCTCCGACGAACCAGGGGTAGATCGCCGTTCGGAATTGCTCCCACAGCCGTTGAACTACACCGATGGTTCGGAGTCCAACACTCGGCTCGACTTTACCTCCTCGGCTCGTCTCCGGACGAACCAGGGGTAGATCGCCGTTCGGAATTGCTCCCACAGCCGTTGAACTACACCGATGGTTCGGAGTCCAACACTCGGCTCGACTTTACCTCCTCGGCTCGTCTCTGGACGAACCAGGGGTAGATCGCCGTTCGGAATTGCTCCCACAGCCGTCGAGCTCCAGCGAGGGTCCCGGGGTCCAACACTTGGTTCCTAGTCCATCTAAACTACTCCGGTAGGTCGATGCCGGACCTTCGTTCGAACACAAAAGTCCGAACTCTCCTAACTACTAGCCGAAGACCGAAGACCCACAAATTCGGTCGGCTTCCGAGCAAGTGGCTTCCCGAGCGTGTAAACGGGGAAAACACACTTTCCCCTCAACTTTCGTACGTGATCTCGATCAGACGGCTCAGATCAAGCCACCTGCGCAAAACGACAAGATAACGTTTTCTTGGGAACTGAGCCGCCTCGAGATTCGCGCCTACGTTCGATGGCTCAGATCTCGCCACCTACTCTAAGCGACAAAATAACGCTTTCTTGGGTACAGAGCCGTGCCGTACCGTGTCAGATCCACTAAATGACAAAGAGCCGCACCCCTGGAGATCCATTCGGCTAAACAGACGCGCTCGGTTCAAAGATCTCGGCACGACCGATACGGTTATAAGCAAAGACAAACATGCAAAGCAACGAAAGGGAATTTTATTAATTGTCGGTGCATAATACAAAACATTCCATTACAAAGTGTTGGCAAACAAAACACGCAATGCCCGACCCACTACACTTGTCTCTCATATAAAAACATCCTCACTAAACTGTTCGTCCTCCTCGGCTGACAGCTCCTCCTTCTCCCCCCGGAGCCTCGCCATCACACCACGCAGATGCCACATCTCTGAGAGCAGGTCATCCCGCTCGGCGACGATCTTCGACTGAATGTGCCGAATGCTTTTGACCCGAAGAGCGTTGCTGAATGCGGTCTGCGAGTCTTCATCCTCCCCTGCGAGGCTCAGCTCGACGATCTTATTCTCCAAGCGTTGGATCTCGGCTTCCCGGAGACTGAGGACCAACGAAAGGTGGTCCCACTCACTCTCGGCTCGGCGTAACTTCATATCGGCGCTCCTAGGGCTCAGAACCACTGTTCCAGAGGTGGCCTCGGATTCAGAGTCATCATTCGAACGCCCGGAGTCCGAGCCATGGATCGTCACAACGAGCTGAAAAGAAGAGAAAACGAATAACACAGTTTCAATACACTGCCGGAACCTAACACTTGAAAATTTTTCAGAACTATTTGCATTCAGACATAATAGTGTTACAGACGGTCGACCAACCACACAACTAAGTTGTTACAACAATCAACAAAAATAGGAAAACGACAGAATCAGAGCCTCTTCGGAAGGGGAATGCTTCGGTTTAGGGAAACACGAGGACGGCGAGGCCTGCCCTCCGAACCCGACCCTAAACCAACGAAGCGCGACCCCCCTTCGCTGCTAACTCTAACGGCGACGCCGGCCGAAGCCCCGCTCGACAAGGCGGCCGCACTACTCTGAGCGTCGGCTGGACTCCCCCTGGCCAACGGCGAGCGCATCGCAAGTTCGTGAAACGTAATCCCCCTCTCGCTTTCTTCGCGAGTGCACGAAGTGCTGCGAACGTTAGCCCTGACCGGTGCCGGCTTGAGCGACGCGATCTCTTCCTCCAGTTCGATAATCCTATCCCTCAAGACGTCGTCCTTCGCCAACTTCTTTGGTCGAGGGGCCGTCGACGAGCCCGAGGCATTGGCATTATCAGTCGCGAGCCGTCGGTAGTGGGTCACTTCAATCCCCCTATCTATTGTGATCCTTCTGAGCCTGTCGACTTCGGCCGATAACCTCTTGCGCTCAGTTGACGCTTTCTCCAGTTCGGAAGCCAGCTTCTCCCTCTCCGCCGAACGTTCTTTTTCCGCTAGCTCCAAGTATTGGACCTCGGCCAAAAGGTCATCATTCTTCTGCTCGGCGGCAGAAAGCTCTCTGCGGAGGTTCTCGACTTCGCCTTCGGGATGGGGAGCTGAAGAGCGCTTCCGATACTGGTACAGCTCGCGACCATACCTCCGCAGGGCCGCCTTCGTATCCTCCAGCCTGCCGAGCAGGAGATATCGCCTATATCGGCTCTGAGAGAGCTCGTCCTTCGTTTTCGCCAGCACCTGCCGAAGGTATTCAGCCTCCGTGATCGGACCGAATCTCACCTGAAATGCAGAGATAAATCCGAGGCCCAACACTTGGAGAAAGTTACGCCAAAACAAACACTAAGTCCGAGACTCAACACTTGGACAAATTTCGGCCAAACAAAACATTTTTTCATTCAAAATTCAAAGAGTTCTACAACAGCGGTGGCCAGTCCGCAGTTAGGCTTACAAAAACAAAAAAAAGAGGAAAAGAAGACAACCGAGTCAGGGGTCGACCTTTTTGTCGTTCGGGTCCGTCGACCCCTCGGCCTTGTCCTCGCCCTCGCCTCCACCTCCTCCTTCGCTCCAGCTCTCCTCCTCGGAGTCATCCTCCTTCTCCTCCTCGGCCGCGGCCTTCCACGGGTCCTCGGCGGGTTCCGTCTCCCCCTCGGGGCCGATCAACCCCTCGGGGACAACCTCCTCCCCCTCCACGAGATCGTAGAAGTTGTAGGAGGACGTGTCGAAGCCCGGGTTCTTGGCGACCACATGTTGCAAGGCACGGTCGTAGGCGTCCAGCATGTTCTGGATCATGTGCATCGCGGCCTCCTCCTGCACGGCTTTCTTCACCCTCTTCACCTTCCTGAGGTGTTTGGCCTTGATCCGCTCGGCCCTCTTCCGAGCGTCCTCCGCCTCCGACCGAGCCTTGGCCAGCTCCTCCCTCAGGTCGGCGGCCTCCTTCACCGACGCCTCGAGTTTGGCCGCCGAATCCTTCAGCTCGGCCACCTCCTTCTCCGAGGCCTCGAGCTTGGCCGCCGTGTCCTTTGACAACTGAACAGCATCGGCCAGCTGCTTCTCCAGCCCCTCCACTTCAGTGGCCCTCTTCGTCGAAAGAAGAAGCTCGGAATCAAGCTTCTTCGCGACCTTGACGCGCTCCGCCCTCTCCTTCTCCTTCTCCTGGTCCTTCTTCGCCAACTCCTCGACCAAGAAATTGAAGTGGCAGAGGGTCTGGAAGAGAACAACACGTTAAAATCCGAGTCCAAGAACTTAGAAAAATTCTAAGGAAGAGATTCAGACGAAGAAGAAATCAGCCTACTTACCGACATGGTATTCCGGGCGATCTGCATCACGGCGTCCCCTGCCATCCCGGTCTTCAGGGTCGCTCGATCCTTCGGGGTCGGCAAGTGCCTCACCGCCTCCATGCAGATGTTCCCGTCGCCCAGGAAACCATCGGCGTTCATCACCTGCCAATCGGGGACGAAGATCTGCTTATGACGCTCGGTCAAGATCTTCTCCGCATCGGCAGTTAGGGGCGGAACCGGCATGGACAGCGCGTCCTTCACCCCGAACACGCCGCTCGACGAACCCGGAGCGTCCGCCGAGGCAGGGGGATCGGAGACCACGGCCCCCACCTGCTCGGGGACCGCGACCCTCGTCGGAGAAACGAGGACTTCGATCCCCCCCTCCTTGAGGACAGCGACCTTCGGCTGGTCGGCAGTCTTCGCGACCGAGGGCTTCTTCGAAGCCCGGCTGTCCTGAGGCGCTGCCGACGGCCTCTTCTTCTTCTCCTGCTCTGACCTGCCCTTCGCCACCAGAGCCTTGTAATCGAGCTTCATCGTCTCTGCAAAAGCCGAATGAAAAAACTTAGAAAAACTTTCATGAGCTTTAAACCAGGAGTATAAATACCAGAAGCATACGAGGGTCGATCGGACTGAGACCCCCACGGAATAGATGCTCTTCTGTGATATCCTTCCAGCTAAGCGTCGGCAGGGCGAGGATTTTCTTCTGAACCTCAGCCTCCTCAGCATTCAGCGGGACGTCCTTCTTTGTACGCTTGGGCAGGCCATCCTTCGCCCAAACTGTCGGTATCACCCATGGCGTCAGATTTCGGACCAGGAAGTATTTGTCCTTCCAGTGTTTGATCGAGTCCGGATTCTCGATTAGTTTCACGCCCGTCCGGGGCGAAAGATAAAACCTCTGTTCGTCTTTCCTCGGCTGGCAAGGTCGGAAGAGACTCCGAAAGAGGTACATAGTCGGCTTGGCGTCGATCTCTTGGCATCGGAGGAGGAACGCCACGACTTGCCTCCATGTGTTCGGCATCAGTTGGGCGGGACTCAGACCGTACCAGACCAAGACTTCGACTACGAACGGGTGGAGGGGAAAGCGGAGCCCGGCGATGAGGGAGTCGATCGGAAAGACACATACGTCCGGCGAGGACATTGTGTTCGCTCGGAACCCCGGCCCAGGAAGGAGCAGCACATACTCAAGAGGGATCTGGAAACCCTCTCGGATCAGACGAAGATCGGTCTCGGTCAAAGTCGAGATCCTGTGGTCGACCTCGGACAGCTCCCTAGGCTCGTTCTCCTCCACCAGTTTTGTCGTACCTTGAGTGACCCTCTCCAAGGCATCCTCGGCGTAGTCCCGAACGCCTCCCACACTCGACACGGCGATGGGCTGCCGACCGAACGCCCCCGCTCTCTTCGGCGTTTCGACTATCGTGATCACGGCTTTACCCTTTCGGGACTCGGCCACAACTTCCTCAGGCACTTCGGCCACTTCGCCCTCTTTATCCGGACGAACGACGTCTTGCTCGTTCGGCCCCGCTACTCCCTTCCCTTTATCCCCTCGGCCAACGGCTTGCTCCGAGGCGGGGGTCTCAGCCGAGATCTTAACCATGTTTTCCTAAAAAGAGAAGGGAAAGAAACTGACCTTGAAGTGACAAGTGCGGTCGGAAAGTTCGCCGGAATTAAGAACGCTACCGCGACAGCTAGCAACGCCACCAAGGGAGCTGAAAACTTCGAAGCAAAGTAAAAACGGAAGAGAGAGAGTAAAAGTGAAAAGTGAAGACTTGGTCTTGGGGGGGTGAAGATTTATAGTAAAATTGGGACGTCCCTTGGACTTCCAATGAAAGTTCGCGACTTTTGGGCTGCTCTCGAAACGTCGCGAAGGCCCATCACCCCTACTTCTCTCACCAAGTCAACTGGCTCGGGCCCAAGGGATCCAAATCCGAGCTACAAACAATCCGAACACGCTGGCAGTAGGGTCCGGTCGGAATCCGAGCAAGGGCCTTCCCGAGCTGGCAAACGGGGAAATTCACTTTCCCCTCAACCTTCGC
Organism: Hemerocallis citrina; assembly: GCA_017893485.1. Taxonomy (NCBI): domain Eukaryota; kingdom Viridiplantae; phylum Streptophyta; class Magnoliopsida; order Asparagales; family Asphodelaceae; genus Hemerocallis; species Hemerocallis citrina. Next base: position 321,924,035 of record CM030360.1, on the reverse strand, counting down.
GCCCGATCTCGATCAGACGGCTCAGATCTCGCCAAAAGCACTAAACGACAAGATAGTGTTTTCTTGGGAGCTGCGCCCATCTCGAGATGCGCGTCATCATCTAACAGCTCAATGTGCGCCACGTTGCTCGGACGGTTGAACCCTCGGACGCCTCACCTATGCCCAGGAGAACCTGGAAAAATTTTGATTCAGTTTTGAGGCGCCGCCTTCGGCGAGCGCCCCCCAGGTCCCGTGTCTCGGTCGACATTCCGCCGACCCACGGGCCCCGGACAAAAACAGATCGGCGCTCCCCCCATCTCTAACTCCCCCGGGCTGACATCCACCGGAAGCCATCAGCCCGGAAGGAAGACAGAGATGAGAGAAGGCCCATCAACATTCAGAGAACAGGAGAAACACGCCGTTCCGAGCTAGTTGTTTACAACTGGAAGGCGCGGCTTGTCAGAGGACTCTAACCGCAGCGCCTTCACAGTTGCAAACAACGGGCTCGGACGGCCGAGAAGCCCGAGCTGCAACTCATGATAGAGAAGCGCGCCATCCCGAGCTAGTTGGTTGCAACTGGAAGGATCAGTTTGTCAGAGGACTCTGACAGCGGTGCCTTCACAGTTGCAACAAACGGACTCAGATGGCCCGGAGATCGGCATCGGACATGGATCGTCACTCTCCCACCAAGACCTCCGCCTACTTCGGCACTCACTTCGGAGCAACCAAAGAAGGCAGAAGATCTTGGTGAGAGAACGACCACCCGTCCTCCCGAGACAGCCCATCCCTCGGATCCGGACTATGGTCGTCACCACTCTTGCCTTATCCTCCCCCGCTCCTGACATCCACTTAGGGACCGTCCGGAACGGGAGAAGATAAAGGTAAGAGAGCGACCACCCGTCCTTCTGAGATAACTCATCCCCCGGTTTCGGACTACGGTTGTCACCACTACTACCTCGTTCCCCCTCGCTCCTGACATCCACTTGGGGGCCGTCAGGAACAAAGGGAAAACCAGGCAGAAGAGCGACCACCTCTCCGAACCTCAGGAGAGAAGCTACCCAAGGCAGATGCCTCCAAGGTCTGGAACTCAATTTGGTTGTGACTAAAATGGCAAAGGGAAGGGAGTACTTATAGCCTGCGCCCAATAACCAGCCATTATGACCCTCGGAAGTTGAAACGCCACGCATTAATTAAAGAAATTATCCTTAATGACATCGGGGAGGCGAAACGCCACACGAGTCACAAAGCACCATTAACACCATTGGGAACAGAGCCATCTCAGATTGCCAAAAACCACAGGCCCTCGGTCGGCTGCCGAGCAAGTGCCTTCCCGAGCGTGTAAACGGGGAAAAATCACTTTCCCCTCAACTTTCGCGTCTGATCTCAATCAGACGGCCCAGATCTCGCCGAGAGCACTAAAAGACAAGATAGTGTTTTCTTGGGAACTGCGCCCGTCTCGAGATGCGTGCCGACATCCAACAGCTCAGATAACGCCACGTCGCTCGGCCTGCCGAACACCGATGCCTTCGGTCGGCATCCGAGCAAGTGCCTTCCCGAGCTGGTAAATGAAGAAAAAAAGACACCGAGCTACGTGGACCGCTGGATCTCCCAAAAATTCGCGCCCCCAATGATGAAGAGCCCAGATTGCGCCACGTGCGCTAAAAGACAAGATAGCGTTTTCTTGGAGAACGCGCCACCATCCGATGGCTCAGATTGCGCCACGTCGATCGCCGAACCCCCTAGTCTCCGGTCGGCAGCCGAGCAAGTGCCTTTCCGAGCTCGAAAATGGAGAAAAACGCTGCCGAACTATAACAGCCGTCAGATCTTTCCGAAATTCGCGCCCATCCACGATCGACGGCTCAGATCAAGCCACGCCATTAATCGGTATTTAAACCGTTTTTTATTTATTTTAATCGTTTTATTTGTTTAAAAATTGCGAGAAAATTGCTAAAAATTCGGGAAAATTAGCTAAAAATTCTGGGAAATAATTGAAAATTCGGGGACACACTTTCGGACCCCGGAGCGAACAATTATTACCCTGAATGCACCGCTAAAGCCCCCGAACGATTAGCAAACACATCGCAGAATTAAACAAATACTTCGAAAAAAGTAGATAAAAGACTGTCAGATACCCGACGCAGCTCAAGAACAGCACACGGCGTCAAAAGTTACCTCACTACCCCCTTTCTAGATTCAAAATCCCACATTTGGACTCCGATACAACTCCACCAGCCACTGAAACCGCTGAACTACTCCTCAAAGTCTGATCACGCTCAGTCTTTAGGAGTGGGGGGCTCGTGATATGGCTAAAATTGGGGTTAAATCGGGACCGTCCAGATCGAGCTCGAATCTTGAAGCACGGGGGTAAAAAGGTAAATTCACATACAGATGGATCCAAAACGGGTATTGGGCCTCCTTCTCACGAAACCAACCGCCCGCGAATAGATCCACTTCAACTGGGCACGGGTCCCGACCCGATACAAGCCCGGTCCACCAAGAGGAGAATCAGGGCACTGATTTGATTAAATCAAATCAACAAACTTGATTGGCTCCCACCAGGGAATCAGGGTCTAACTTCCTAAAACAGAATAGGAGGATTTTTCTCCTAGCTGTTAGGCAAGAAATCAGGGCCCTAATCATTCCAGAAGGCGACTATAAATACAACCCCTCTACCACCAATACGAGGTTAATCACTTTTTCACCACTTAAGCTCTTTCTTAATCTTTTGCTGATTACTGACAAGAGCGTCGGAGGGTGCGTCGCCGGAATCAACCCCGGTGTCTCGCACTTCCCTGCAGGTTGCGGCGGGAGCAAGAAGGCCGAGTCAGCTGTTCAGGTTGCGGCGGGAGCAAGAAGGCCGAGTCAGCTGTTCAGGTTTTCCTCGGATCCACAAATTCTATCTGTTTACCTCCACACCGAAATCAGCGGTAACACATGGTAAGAACACAAAGCATGTTATGAAGTGAGAAAGTATGTGAGAGAGTGTGTATAGATGAAAAACTAGTATACGAAATAGGGAGACCGGTATCATCGTCAATCACAACATTGTCATCCCTTGAATAAGGAGTATGAATGGAAAGATTACTCAGGTCGGTGGTAACATAGTGTGAAGCACCACAATCAAGAAGCTAATTGGAGCCTTCAGAGTTGTCAGTTATTGCAACACTAACACGTGGTTGCCGAAGTCGGAGGTCGAGGTTGCATGGATGAGATGCTTACGAATGTGGATTGGACTGCGGCTTCGTTGGTGTCAAGCGAAATATAGAACATTGTTGAACCGTGAGTCCTTGAGCACGACACCCTTGACACTTTCCATGATATGTCCGAGGAGGGGGACGATGAGTCTGGATATTGGAGTTGAGTGGTGTGTGTTCCCACTGATGTGTCTAATTTATATACAAATATTGGTACTCATTTACCAATTAAAATTGCTGGTTTTCGTTGATGTTGTCTATAATTCATCTTATTTCTATAAAATTTCAATTAATTAATTATTTTTGAAGAAATAATATTTTTGATGCAAAAAGTAAAGATTTGTGGAAAAAAATCAACAAACAAAATAACACAATGGATTTATTAATTTTTTATTGTTTTGTTGAGTAAAAGTGCGATAAATAATTTTAAAAGGATTTTAATGAGCTAATATAATTTTTAGTTAGTTTAATTAATTTTAAACTGATTTATTTTATTTTTAAATTCTAATTTATGGTCTTATTTTGTGTATGCAGTAGCACGCGGTTGCAAAAAAAGGAAAAAGAAGAAGAAAAGAGAAAGAAATAAAATTCAGGTCAAAGAAGGAATGAAATAAATAAAAGAAAGAGGAGTTTTCTGCAAAAAGAACAAACCCTAAATCTTCTTCCCGTTGGTCTATAAATACATGAAGATGTGCACAAAGAGAACGGGAAGAGGTGACGGCTACATCTTAATTAAATTAAAAAAAAGAGAGCTTCTCTCTCTTGCGTGCGTTTCGAAACAAAAGAAAAAGGAGAGAGAGAGAGCTGACAACTCTCTGGTGTGCGTGTGGACGAAATCGAAAAAGGGAGAGAACAGCAGCACGTGGGAGACACATTCGACAGCGACCCAGGCTGACGTGGCTCCAGGCGGCACGCACTCAAGGACAGAAGCAGCAGGTCTCAGCGACCCAGGCTGACGTGGCGGCGCGGGACCCACGCTGACGTGGCGAGCTCCTTTTTTCTTCTGCGGGATTGAGACGCAGAATGAGAGAGAGAGGCTCCAGAGGGGACGCAGACAGGTGAATAGACTGCTGTGTTGACCCGGTCGGCTGACGTGGCGTCCACTGCTGACGGCGCGATCTTCAAGGCAGCTTTCGGCTCGACTTTTGAGACAGAGACAGAAGAGAGAAAGAACTTGGACTCGGTTCTAGGAGTTCGATTTGCATTATTTTTATATTTTTTGTATCTCTTCTTCTCTAATTTTTAAGATGTAATCCCAAATAATTTTTATTAGTTGCAAATTGAACATGAACTAAATTTATTGTTCTAGAGGCTAAGATGTAGCCTAGTTTTGTAGAACACAATTTTAATTCCTTATTATTGTTTTGTTTTTCCATGGTTGTGTGTTGATTTTTATTATTTATGCGTACAAGTGGTGGATAGACATTTGTATGATCTTTTAAATCATGAAGAGACCGAACTGGTGATTTGTGGTTAATAAAAATTAAACACCGTTACTGGAGGACGTGACCGTTAAGAAATCCAATTTTCCAATTAATAATTTGATGGATAGGCAAATAATTAGTTGAGAATAATTTTTAGACTACATGGATAGAGTGGTTAATATTTTTAGGATTTTGGTCTACAACTTGGAAAGATAATATTTTTATTCATAAGGAGTTATAATTTGTGTGTGTGATAAACGAGGTGAACCAAGAGCCCTAGAACTAATTTTACCATTAATAAATTACAAGAGCTTCACTATTTCACAGCCCTCTCCCTCTTCACAAATTTAGTTAGTTTTAATTAGATTAATTTAACGTAGTTGTTTTATCAATTATAAATTTCGATCTTCCAAATAGTGATTAATCTAGTAATATCGGTACTTAATAAAATATCTAGTCCATGTGGGTTCGACACTCTATTCACTTAAATTATACTACTTGTTGCGATTTTGTACACTTGCAAATATTCACATCACCCACTGTTAGGAATTGTGGCCGCAAATACACGTAGGCACTGAGTACTTGAAGTTGGAGAAGAAGAGGAGGAGACGAAGAAGCAAGAGAATACAAACAGCGAGTAGAAGAATGCAGCCTGGAGGGTTGCGGTGGACCGACCCTAGCTGCTGAGAGTTCATCGAGTGTACAGGTCCAACAGAGGAGGGGACGGTTGATCGGCCTTGGGGGTGCAGTCGACCGGTCAGCTCTTCGGTTTGGTTCTACACATTGCGGTCGACCGACCTTGGGGGTGCGGTCGACCGACATCGGCGGCTGATTGTTTTTGAGCATACGAGTTTAAAGGCCCAATTGCTAGATTTGTGTTTATCCGTTAGGGTTTACTTGGGGGCTATATATATGGCCGTAAACTCTAGGGTTTTGTGATCTTTTGGTGAGCCATTATTATTGTTCAACTTCAAGAGCGGATTGTGCCGAGTGTTTCAAAGGTGAGAGAGAGAGAGATTGAGAGTTATAATCTCTTTATAAACTTTGTATTTCTTTGGGAATAAGAAGTATTGGTTATCTCTGTATATTGGTTGTGTCCTTATGAGATCCATATATTGTGGTGGCTTGTTCTTTGTTTATCTAAGTCTTGGGAGCTTCTATTGCTTGTGGTGCACTTCCGCTATTAGCACTACAAGTTGTGGGGTAGATTTCTCCGACACCCACGATTGTTGATTCCCTGATCCTTTCAGTTGAAAGTTGGCCATGGTTGGGGGAATGAAGAAAACTTAGGGTTTTTGTGAGGAAGAATAAGGGAGGTTCAGAAAGGTAGCTCTGATACCATAAAGAGTTTGATGAAAATATGACATATCATTCTATTGAATCAAATTGAATATATATATACAATGAGAGATCAAGAGTTTAGAATATGAAAGATCAAGAGGTAATCAGTGAAGATCCAGAGTCTATAATAATGAGAGATCAAGAGTTTAGAATAGGAAATGTCACGATGTAATCAAGGGAATGTCAAAAATCTAGAATCAATGAGAGATCAAAAGTTTAGAATAGGAAAGTTCAAAATTCTAGAATGAAAACATTTATATACACATATCTTTATCATTTTCTGATGCTGAAAATTTCTTGCAAACCCCTATTAAAAAATTTTGGAATTCTCAAATTCAATTTTTTTAAAAAAACTAAATCCCAAGCTCTTACATTTCATTTTAAACCCAAAGAATTAAATTACTTTTAATCTTTACTATTTTAAAAAAATGCAATTAAAATCATTTTATTAATGAAGTTTGAAATGACTAAAAAGTGAAGGCCCAAAACTTATTCTTTACTCATTCATCCATTCATTTTGTATCTTCTCGATATTTTAGTAATCCTCTATCCCCTCAGTTGGTAGATTACACTTCACTCGTTCATCCAATTTTTTTTACTCAGCTCATCCATTCATTTTTTCAGAATTTTACTGTATGATAATTCTTCGTTAAAAATAAATTTGTTGATTGTAATATCTAATAAATTTGAATTTAATTGTTTCTGTATTCTTGAAGGCACAGATTTGAAGTATCTAGGTTCTCAAATATATAGCAGGTTTTAATACTTCTAGTTTCTTTCTCTTTTTTCTGGAGATTAGTTTGTAAATGAGATAAGAGAGTGACTCATAAGGCTTGGATTTAGAGACAAGTAGTAATCATAAATAGATGCATTGATAATGAAACCACATATTAATATTGACTCCAAGAGAGTGTTACATAAGGCTTGGATTTAGACAGTGATTACAGGAGAGTGACACATAAGGCTTGGATTTAGACAGTGATTACAAGAGAGTGACACATAAGGCTTGGATTTAGACACAAGAAGTAATCATAGATAGATGCACTTATTAATATTGATATAGTCCATAGAGACAGTGATTACAAACAGTATGGAACATTGATGGACAGCAACAAAATTTTCATCCTCTATATTAATGGCTAGGGCGGACCTCAACCAAAGCAGCATAAGCAACTACTATTAGTATTGTCACATTTACCCGATACCGGATCCAATCCGGATCCGACCCGGACCCGGCATTGGATCGGAACCAACCCGATCTATACGGGTTCGGGTTCGAGTTCAGGTCCTAAAATAAGACCTGATACACTTCCGGGTATGGGTATGGATCCGGGTCCGGGTCCGCTCAAAATAGAACCGAACTAGACCCGGACCCGGACCCGAACCCGTTAAAAAATACCTCAAAAAATATGAAATTTGAATAAGAGTGTTATAGAGATATACATATAAATAGTAATTGTTGAATATAAATGTGTAAATATAATATTTATTCATGTACTTAAGTGCAAAAATTGTTGGAACCGTAGGATATCGGGTGCAAAATACTTACGTGCAAATATTTATTTCCCGCTACCGGGCCCGATGGGTAAATTTTTTTAACTAGGACCCGGACCCAGTTCTTGCAAGTCCGGGTCTGGATCCAATTTGGACCCGTGAGGTATCGAGTCCAGGTCCGGGTAGTGGAGGACCCGACCCGATAGGACCCGATACCAGCACCGGCAATTACTTTGGGTCTCATATTTTTAAATTTTCTTAAATATACGATGTAATATTGGGTTGAAAAAGTTGTATTGTTTGCTTTTTGGATCAGTTTTGGGGCTCATAAGCTTAAGAATTCTAAATGTCTATTCAATTTCTTTTCTAATTTTTCTCACTTCACATGTCCTCTTCATTTTCTTGTCTTTTCTCTCAATTCTCATGCCCTTTACTTTTCTTTTTTCTCTTAATTCTCATCATCATACTTAAAAAAAAAAAAACAACTCAAATCCCATCACACCGACCACCTCCATCATTCCCAAAGACCCCGACCCATCAACCTCCTCCACTCCTTGCCGACAGCCGACCTCAATTTGAGACCGCCTCCCACCCTCTACCGTACCCTGTCTCCTTCGGTTGTCTAGTTTTCAACTCGATCAAAGTGGGTATGTTCTAAAATAGGGTATGTTCTAACTTTTAATTTCATTTTAATTTCAATTAGTTTCTATTGTTTGTATGTAGTACATTAAATCATTTACTTAGTACTTATTTTGTAATTTCAGAATTTATTTGGAGAAGAAGATGTTTTCAATTTTTTATTTGGGGCTGAAATTGAAGAAAATGATTGAAGATTTGAAGGAAAAGTGAACTTTGCAAGTTACAACAACTATGTGTTATTATTTCTTAACTTTGTTATTTAAATTTTGTGTAATTTATATAATGATTAAAGCATGCATTTTAGAAAGTATGATTTTGAACATGAAAAAAGAAAAAACAAAAAAAAAACAAAGAATTGAAGAATTGACCCAAATTCTAAAATTTGTTTGCATTTAAAGATATGTAAGTTTGTTTACATTTAAATAATTGTTATTTTTTATTTGTTAATATGCACACACAAAAAAAACCATTTGAGGACTTGCCTCGGGTATGCCCCTAATTAATGGCTGCCTCTGCCTTAGAAAAGAAGGCAACTGCCAGTCACGTAAACTCACTGTTTGGAAAGTATACCAGTAACTAGGGCTGCAATCGAGCCGAGCCGAGACGAATACCTTCAGGCTCGAGCTCGGCTCATTAAGGAAACGAGCCCAGTTTTGAGCTTGAGCTCGTGCTCGGCTCGAGCTCGGTTCGAGCCGAGCTTTGACTGTATTCGAGCCGAATAGCTCGCGAGCTTAGCCTAAAAAAAAACCACAAGCTCGAGCTCGGCTCATGCTCGGTTCAAGCCGAGCTTTGACCGAGCTCGTGCCGAATAGCTCACGAATAGCTCAATTCGTTTGCAGCCCTACCAGGAACACCATTGCATTCTTTCTTTGATTTTGAATTGGACGGGTTTCTAATAAAAGTACCAAAGCAAACACATTTTTGCTAAATTAATTGTAGTTATTACATAGTTCTTTTATTGTTGCGAGTGCCAGCGTGATCCATTTGTAAGCCTTTTCATTTGTAAGCCTCTTGTCCTTCTTAAATGCTCCCATTAGATTAATGAAATCAAGTTATTGAATACCAAGATGTGTATACAATTAGGGATTTTGTGGATTTTGTTGAGTCTTCGATACGATCAATACAAACAACCAAACAAATAAAGATCACACCAATTACACAAAGCACACAATATTTGTTCCGGATTTGGAAAGCCCCAATCCGAGGGAGAAAAACTGATATATTATTCAACTAGAGAAGATACAAGAGTTACAACTCTCACCGCGATCATTTCTCAAGCCTAACTGGAAATATATGTTATTTACAATGGAGAATTCACTCACCTCTCAGATGAAGTACTCTCATCTGTTCGGCACTCAATAGAATCATATCGTGCTTTGGAGTCGTTTTGATTATATAAAGATTCAGAGAAACTGTAGTTTGCTATACTTGATACAATAACCATCCGATGTTTCTTGAAGAGATAATCATACAATGAGAGTTGTACGATCTAACTTGATGAAGAAGTCTGACTCAAAACGGATCCCCAGGACCTGCACCCGAACACAAACTTCAGCCGCGTGCGTTCACCTGTTGCAGTCGACCAACTTGGTCTCACGACAATTCCATAGGGGTGGACGGTTGACTGCACAATTGACCGCACCTGCTTGTTTTGCTGCTTCTCTTGCTTCTCATCTTCGATCCAATTGTCGCTTCGATTCATCTCTTGCAAGACCATCTTCTCTTCATATCAAATTGAGTATGCAAGACATATAAACCAAACAATCTCCACCTTTGATTGCAAACGAACGAATCCACATCCGTGTGATTTAAACCCTTATAGAATCTTTTCATTTCCTATTGTAAACAACTCGGTTCAATTGAAGGTGCCACCCTCCACACAAACTCCACCTACCCCATGGCTCTCTCCACCTCTCAACTGTATTCGAACATCGCGGTCTCACTTTGGTGATTCTAGTGACAACTTATTAGATGATGCATTAGGAACAATGGGTTTCCAAACATTTGGCTTAGTTTTCATGCTCCCACAAAGCTGGTAGAAGTTGTGTTGACCCTGCCCAATCCTCCTCTTACCCTCTATCACCTTACGACGACTCTTCCATACTGTCAAAATTTCACCTTGCAGCCTTGAGCATCCAGAGTACCCAAGGATATCAGATTATATTTCATCCAAAGAATATGCATGACATCTTATAGTGTAAACCCTTTACCATCTGGCATCTCTAGCTTAACTGTTTCCTCACCCACTACTTTACAGACCTCACCAATCGTCGTTCTCACATTACAACATATTGTAGATGTATAAGTAGAAAACATTTCCCTCTAGGAAAAAATATAAGAAAACTCTCCGAATCAAGAAACCAACCAGAATTTACATCTAAAAAACTTGAAACTAGAAGACAATCTAAGTCATTACCTGAGTCAAAGGCGCTGACGTCGACTATGTGTGCACCCTTATGATTCAATCACTTGCAACAATCCTTATTGCAATGTCGGATCCCTCTACAATGGTTGCAATGTTGGGGTTTGTGGATCCAATACATGATAAAAGGTTGAAGAAGTCAGATGAGAAGAACCAGCAAGCAACAGCAGGCGAGTTGCGGTCGACCATAGGTGGACAGTCGACCGCATTCGCACAGGCAAAAGTATGGTTGACCGTGCAGTCGACCGTCTCTCTCTCTGGTTGGACCCTGCACTCTTGAAGAGACGATCGGTGGACCACGTAGTCGACCGACCTACACTCTGTTGGACCCTGTACAGTCGAAGGAGAGAACCGATCGACCGACTTGGTGTTGCGGTTGACTGTTCTGACGCTGTTTGATGAGGGCTGAGATTGAAAGTTGAGAAATCCTATATATATTGCATTGTGTACGATTTTATGATTAACTGAAAAGAAAATAGAGATCTACCAGCCGTCATTGAGAGAGAGAGAGACAGAGTAAAACCCTCACCTTGGGGGTGAGTTCTTGAGAGATTTGTAAACCTATTCTTCATATTTCTAGTGGAAATTGCACAATTGCCTCTGCGCGGGGAAGTAGCCATTGTTTGGGGTGAACCTCGAAAAAATCTTGTGTGTTCTTGTGTATTGCTTTTGGTTGTTCTTTGTTCTCTTGTTTTAATTCTATAGTTCTTACATCTCGTCATCGTTGTTGAGTTATTCTGCAGTTAGAATTCAACAAAGTGGTATCAGAGCTACAAGTTGGTAGTATTGATTGAGATGGGGGACAAGAGTAGAGTCAAGGAGTTCAATGGAATGGATTTCACAATGTGGAAGATCCAAATGATTGCGTATCTCTAACAGAAGTATCTAGATGATCTTTTGTTTGGTTTGAAGCCAGAAGGGACGGAGGTCGATCCGGTTGCATTGGCTACCTGGAATAGATTGGATAAGAAAGCGCTTACGCAGATTCAGTTGTTGCTGAGTATGAAGGCGCTATTTCACATTGAGAAGGCAAGAACCGTGAAGGAGGCAATGGAGATATTAACATACATGTTTGAGAAGCCGAATGCAGCAAACCAGATTCTACACCTAAAGAAGTTAGTTAACTTGAAGTTGTTGGAAAGGGGTTCGGTTGCTGAGCACATCAACAATTTTTGTATGGTTTACAATCAGATGGAATCGTCGGGCTTAAAGTTTGATGAGAGGGCACAATCATTGTTGTTGCTATCCAGTCTTCCTGATGTTACGAGACAGTAGAGAAAACTGTTACAAGCACCATGACTGATACGAAAACTCTAAAGGATGTTATTAGCAGCATTATGAATGAGGATGCTAGGAGGAAGAGACATGGAGAGACTTCGGTTTCATATCCTAGCAATGTCGCACTGTCAGTTGATAACCGTGGTAGAAGTAACAATAGAGGAAGGTCGCAAAGCAAGAATCACGGGTCCAAGTCAAGAACCGGACATCGTGAAGGAGAGTGTTGGTACTGCAAGAAGCCAGCACATAGGAGATACCAATGCGAGGAGTATAAGAAAGTACAAGCAGGGTCACATGTAGCCAATGTGGTAAGTATTGAATCCTGTCTAGATGAATTGTATTTATCTACCGGATTTAATATTTTGCAAGATGATTGGTGTATAAACTCAGGTGCTTCTTATCATTGTACTCCCATAAAGGCTGTTTTTGAGGATTACAGGACAAGTGATTTTGGTGCAGTTTCAGTTGGTGATGGACAAATATGTCCAGTTATAGGTAGAGACACTGTGAGAGTGAAGGCTCGCAATGGTGGCCAATTGGTCATAAATGACACAAGACGTATTCCGAGTTTGAAGAAAAACATGATCTTAACTAGCAAACTAGACAAAGAAAGGGTTCACAACAACTTTTGGGCATGGAGAATGGAAGGTGACTATAGGTACCAGGTTGGTGGCAAAAAGAAAGCGTGGTGACACGCTGTACTTATTCAAAGGATGTGATTCTAGTGATATCATTGCTACAGCATCAGCATGTAGTTCCTCTTCAGTTCTATGGCATGTCAGGTTGGGGCACCTTGGTAAAAGGGGTGTCAAGCAGCTTTGTTCTAGGGATGTTCTGCTGGGGCTGAAGAAGGTTGAGATGGAATTCTATGAGAATTGTGTGATGGAAAAACAGAAGATAGTTAGCTTTCAGTTGGGTGGGCGTGAAAAGAAGCTTGGGAAGCTAGAGTTGGTACATACAGATGTGTGAGGTCCAGCTCAGGAATTCTCTTATGGTGGTAAGAGATACTTTGTCACATTCATCGATGATGCTACAAGAAAGGTTTGGGTTTATGCAATTCGCGAGAAATCGGAAGTATTTGAGGCATTCAAAGCTTGGAATGCCAGGGTTGAGAATGAGACGGGTTGCAAGGTGAAAGCAATAAAGTCAGACAACGGAGGTGAGTACACAAGCAAAGAGTTTGTTAACTATCTGGCTAAGGAAGGTATCAGAGGAATCAAAATAGTTCTTAAGACTCCAGAGGAGAATGATGTAGCAGAAAAAATGAACCGCACGATACTCGAAAGGGCGAGATGCATGAGACTTCATGCGGGTCCTCCAGTCCATCTTTGGGCCGCTACAGTTGATCCAGCAGTGTACTTGATTAACCGTTGTCCATCTAGTGCCCTTGATGGAGCCATTCCAGAAGAACTATGGTCAGGTAAAACTGTCAATTATTTGCATTTGAAAGTTTATGGTTTTATAGCATATGTACTAATTGACAGAGAAGAAAGAAGTTGGATTCTAAGTCCAAGATGTATGTATTCATTGGCTACAGCGGCGATCAGTATGGTTACAGACTTTGGGATTTTGTGGATAACAAGTTCATTCGCAGCAGGAATGTAGTATTCAATGAGGAGGTCCTATACAAGGACAAACACACAGGTCAAGACAGTACAACTAGTTCAGAGTCAGATTGGGATTCAGACTCAGACTCAAATTCAGATTCTGAAGGCGGCCCTAGTGGTAGGGCCCCTATAGTGCAGCAGCAGGTACAGGTACCACAGGCAGCACTGAAGGCTCGTGGTGAGCCCATTGGGAATGAGAAGGTTATCCAAGATGAACATGTACAGCCAGAACAGTTCGAGGAACCTAAATTGGTAGGTGAATCGGTACCCACATTGAGGAGATCGACACGAGTGAGGAGGCCAACCAAGATATTTGATCCATCAGCTAGTGTTGTTCACGAGCATGTTCTGTACACGGATTCAGGAGAGCCAGAGACTTATGAGGAGGCTTTGAGGGATGATGCTTGAATTCAGTAGGAGTTAGCCATGAAGGACGAGATGAACTCCTTGGAACATAACCAAACTTGGGAGTTGACCAAGTTACCTGCAGAAAAGCATGCTCTTATGAACAAATGGGTTTTCAGACTTAAAGATGAGGCAGATGGCAGTAAGAGGTATAAGACAAGGCTTGTTGTGAAAGGTTTCTCTCAAAGAGAAGGTGTTGATTATAGTGAAATCTTTGCACCGGTTGTGAAGATGGCTTCAATTAGGGTTCTGCTTAGTATTGTGGCAGTTGAAGACTTGCACTTAGAGCAGTTGAAAGTGAAGACAACACTTCTCCATGGTGATGTCGAAGAAGAGCTGTACATGAAACAACCCACAGGTTTTGAAGCAAAAGGGAAAGAAGACATGGTATGTCGATTGAAGAAGAGTCTTTATGGGCTCAAACAAGTACCGCGGCAATGGTACTTGAAGTTTGGTTGCTTCATGAGAGGAAAAGGTTTCGATAGATGCGAAACGGATCATTATGTGTATGTTCGTAGATATGAGGACAATGATATAGTTACTTTGGTGTTGTATGTGGACAACATGTTGTTGGCAGGTTCATGTATGGAGAAGATCAAGGAAGTGAAAAAGGCACCAGCTTCGGAGTTTTCAATGAAGGATTTGGGTGAAGCAAAGCAAATCCTCAGCATGAAGATTAGTAGGAACAGGAGAAGCAAGAAGCTTTGGTTATCTCAAGCGGACTACGTAAAGAAGGTGTTGATGAGATTCAATATGGATTGGTACATGGATGGCTATTAAATATTAATTGTGCATGAGAAGTATGCATGCATGCATTGGGTGACATGGGGTTCTTGGGGAAAGTCCCATATCGGAAATCAAATGAGAAGTGTGTGGGTATATTTACTATTTAGGATTCCACATGATAAAGGATTACCTATAGGGTTAACCCACCTTTTGATGGTGCCTGTGGTGGGCGTGGTTAGAGTTTTGTGTCCGTTCTTTCACGTGTGCGCACGTGTAGCCGCGTGTGCAGCTGAGCAGGGCTCGGAGCGTTACAGATGGTGTCTACAAGACCAGACGTCGCACAAGCAGTGGGAGTTGTCAGCCGTTACATGAAGAATCCAGGTAAATAGCATTGGTATGCAATAAGGTGGATTCTTAGATATTTAGTAGGTACTTCAGATCACTATCTTTGTTTTGGGGGAGATTCTTTGCATATACATGGTTATGTGGATACGGATTTTTTGGGCGATCTTGATGGATACAAAAATACTACATGATATGCATTTACAATTGAAGGAACAACTGTCAGTTGGGATTCGCAGTTACAAAAGGTTGTGACACAGTCAACCATGGAGTCAGAGTATATGACACTTACAAAAGCGACGAAAGACATGTTTTGGATTTCGGATCTTATGAAACAGTTGGGCAGGAAGCAACCCATAGGTGCACTATGGCGTGACAGTCAAAGTGCAGTTTTCTTGGCAAAAAACTTGGCATATCACTCTAGGACTCGGCACATTCAAATGAGGTATCATTTTATCAGAATGGCGGTTGAGAAGAAATTGTTGAAGCTAACTAAGATTCTTGGCACTAAGAATCCGGAGGACATGCTCACTAGGCGGTGGATAGCAGGAAACATCAGTTTTGCTATACCGCTATCAGATTGTCTCAAGGTTAATTGTTGAGGAGACTCGCAAAGGCACAGGCCTAGACTATGCCAATGGAAGAATGAAGAACAGGTTAGAGACTTTATGTATATGTCTCCAAGTGGGAGATTGTTGGGGTTTGTGGATCCAATACACGATAATGGGTTGAAGAAGTCAGAAGAGAAGAAGCAGCAAGCAGCTGTAGGCGAGTTGCGGTCGACTGTAGGTGGACAGTCGATTGCATTTGTACATAAAAAAGTACGGTCCACCATGTGCAGTCGACCGTCTCTCTCTCTGGTTGGACCTTGTAGTCTTGAAGAGACGATCGGTCGACCGTGCAGTCGACCGACCTACACTCTGTTGGACCCTGTATAGTCGAAGGAAAGAACCGTTCAACCGACTTGGTGTTGTGGTCGACCGTCCCGGCGCTGTTTGATGAGCGGATGAGATTGAAAGTTGAGATGTAATGCCGTGATTTTTCAATTAATGAAAAATTATTTATTTTGCACGTAATGTGCACGTGCAATATTTCTGGTTAATATTTTTATCAAGATGAGTAAAGATATTTCAATTTGTGTTTTTAATTACTTTATACAAAAGCCTTATTTTAATTAGACTAAAAAGCCTTTTTCTTAAAGCCCAGAATGTAATTTAATTATTTTATTCTAAAATAACTATTTTGGCCCATAAACTAAAGCCCATGGACTATATTTTTACACAACTTGTCATGTAGAATACAATTTAAAAGATTATTTTATTTTTATACAAAATTTAATGTACAATTTTGGTCCTAGTTGCATGCACGTGCACTACACGTACACGTGCAAAATGCATGCTTCTTCATGGCCGGTTGTGAGCTTTTTGGAGGGAACTCAAAATTTGAGTGGTGATCATGGTGTGGTGGTTATTTGGATGTGGATAGTTATTGCAACTCCTACTCTCATCCTAGCCCTCCATCCTACAACCAACCAATTGATCCTAGCCCTCCATTCTATTTGATTTTTAGTATAAATACCCCCTCCCATGGCTAGTTATTTTGTGCTTAATATCCTTTCCAAACCTATAGTCTAATAGCATTATCTAGTAGTAGTTTGTGAGTTAAAAGATTGAGAGTGTGTGAGTTTGTGCTTGCAACATCAAGGAGAGGAAGGCCAGCCAAGGAGAGCTCGGGTTTGGTGTTTTGGAGGCTTGGGCGCGCGTGTGCAAGGAGGAGGACATTCGTCTAGGAGGAGGTGCACTCGTTTGCAAAGGACTTTTGTTGCTAATTGTGTTTTTCTCTCCATACAAGGTGGGTAAAATTTTCCTATTTCTAAAGTAGGATTGCATGCTAGTTAATTGGAAAAATTAAAGCATGAAAATGATTAAGAAGAGCACACTTTAATAGGAAAAAATGACTTCTTGAATGATTGAAATGTGGACATACAAAATTATATGTGGTTCTATTATTTGAGTTGTATGTGAATTGATTAGAATCATGAATTGCGTGATAGAAAATACATTCTTTTACCATCAAGAATTACACACAAAGCTTGATTATACCTTTTTCATGTGTTAAATAGATCCTTTGTGTTGATATGGGCATGAATAAATTAAAATATGAGTTGTATGTTAGATAAATGATTAAAGTCAGAACATTAATGTGAAATTTATTGACAAAAAAAGACTAGATTGCTAAATGCGAAGAAATGTCGAAAAAAAAAGAGTAATGTAGAGTTATAATCTATAATTTGAATTAATGGTATGAAAATATGTTTTAATTGTTGAAAAAAATTATTTTTTCATACTGGTATGTAAATTGGACAAGAATTTATTAATCTGGAGTTATACAGTATTTTTTATGAAGATCAAATGAAATTGGGACTAGTTGAACATCGAAATGTTCTAATTAACAGAGAGCACGGGTTAAATGAATATGAACTTATAATGTGACAACCTGAGCACGTAGCTCAAGTGGTCAGAGAGCACGGTTGGCTTCTTTGTGGTGACTGGTTCGAATCCCGTGGGAAGCATTGTTTTGTTTGTTTGTTTTTTTTTAAACAAGTTAACAGCGGGCCGAGAGCATTTAACGCTCTCAGCCACGCTTTATATCGCTGGCACAAACCGGTCTGTTGGCTTGTGCGGTCGGCTGTGACTCAGGGGAGCCGGGTTCGATTCTTGTTATCGTCAAGAATGAAAAATTTGTTTTTTTTGTGGTTTTTAAGTGTCCAAAAATTGTGAAAAAAATATGGTTATTCTCCTAAAAATATAAGGGACTTTATAAAAATAATTTGGGGATTATTTGAATGAAATAAACTATGATTTGTGAATAAAAGGCATAAATAGAACTATGGTTCTAGATTATATACTTTGTGAAAAAATTATAATTTATAAGAATAAATTGAAATGAAGGATTAGAAGATGATTTGGCAAAAAGAAATTTTATTGTGTGACATAATGCAATTTATTCTCATTTGAGAATAATGTGGAAATATGAATTGTGAATATTTGTTGGTGATGTGAAATTTTGATATGAAGTGATAATTGATAAAACATATGCAATTCATGTATAGTCATGGACTATTTGAACAAATTCGAAATCATGATTTGGAAAGAGAATATACAATTGAGTATGATAACTCAACATGAGAATTTATGAGTTGGAAATGCTCATTTTGGAAATTGTGATTTGAAAATTGAAATAAAAGAGTAGCTAAGTCTCCCCCGGCATTTGGAAATGAAATGAAATGAAATGAAATTTGAAAAGAAAGACCAAGGTTGGTCATGTTGAAATGAATGAATAAGTCCGGTTTAGTGGAGAGGCTAACTCTAGAGCTACGATTTTGTTCATGATTTTGATAAAAACTAAGGATTAGTACATAGTGGAGACGTGATGAAAGTAGAAGAAAAACACGAGTATGGGGGCCATCGGATTAGCGGTTGAGAGTGATCCACAGGCTGCCTGCTTGATGCGTCAAGACATGGCGTGGGCACTACTCCAGAATTATCGTCCCAGTGGCGACGCTTGTGGGATGTTCGAGTGGCTATGGGTGGTGCCATTGTTCCATGGCGGAGGCTGAATTGTCCATAGGTTGCCTGCTCGATGCATCGTGTCAGTGCGTGGGATTCCCCTCCAGGCTGCCTGGACATGGGTTCGTAGATCATAGGACATCTAAGACACTACCGTAGTTACAATAGTAGATTAAGTCATAACGAGGGATTGAACCCTACAAAGATGAAGAACGAATAAGGGCTTGCCCTCGGACCTATGTAGTATGGGATGCATAGAATCCGAACAAGTGCGCATTAGTGTCATGTAACATAAATAAATGCATTAAGGACTAAGTGCACAATCACAACACGACATCAATAGGGTAGTCCCTTTAGTTTGAAATGTGACAAGTTTGTGTTTGATAAATATGGAAAATTAAGTTATACTATTTCCTGCATAGAGAGGATGGCCGTGTATAATGATCGTCGGTTGAATAAACTGACGTACCCACAGTCTTATATGCAGGTAAATGGCTTGATAAAGATTAAAGAGGAACAAATGCTTAAAGATTACTCCATGTTGTTGTATATTTGTTTACATTGTTGTAAAATTTTACTTCCGCTGTGCAATGTAAATGTAATATTGATGTAAACTCTGATGTAAAGTGAAAAGTTTAAATTTCCTTGTAAAATTGTACTGAAAGAAGCGGAAAGATCCTGTAGAACATCTCGAATTCAGTGTATTTGGGATTCGGGGCGTTACAGAGTGGTATCAGAGCCACGCTTTCTACGCTTTCCACACTTGTACAAATTTATAAGGAACGACACCCTAGAAGTGGACATTAGAGTGTGTGTTTGAGTCTAGAGATTTAAATGTAAGTGACTTACATTTGTGTTGCTCTATGACTTATGCTTCTTCCTCCCTATTTCTAAGATGGCTGACCACTTCGACCCTGCTGGAGACGACGACTGGCATATCACTGAGGAAGAGTACCATCCCGGACAGGCAGATTCCGAGGACGAGTACTACCCAGGGCAAGCAGATTCTGACGGAGAAGAATGGTCTGAATCCCGAGAGATTACCCCACCTCCGGATTCATCTGATGACTCTTCTTCTGACGAAGAAGAAGAAACAGTTCCGAATAGTCTTGTAACTTCTCTTCAGAGGCAGGTAGAGACACTGCGAGAGAGAGTCGGATTATTGGAGGCTCAGCTGGCAAAGCGCAAGGACGACTATTCTGTTCTTAGTCATCGTATATGGGAACTCGAGAAGAGAAAGAATATGATAGATGTGCTGAAGGATAAAGTTGATGAACTACGGGGAGAACTTCGAGAAGCGAAGAGGAACCGTAGGAGTTAGACTGTTGTTGCTTCTACTATCTTTCATTATGATGTCAGAAATGTTTTTTCAATTCGAATGTATAAAATTTGGAATTCAATGAAATGAAAGTGGATTCAAAGTTCATGTTTCATACTTCGAATTTGATGGACCTTTTACATCAGAATATGGAATGAAAGCTGTTGTGTTGTTCGATACTGGATCCTCTCATACTTTTGTGTCTCCTAAATTTGCTAAAGTGTTGGGAGTTGAACTGAAGATTTTTCCAGGCAAGATCTTGGCAGTAGCTACTCCATCAGGGGAAACTCTAACCACTGATCGGTATTATGATGATTGCGAGATTGTGATTGGAGATCGAATCTTCGAGATTGATCTAATCGAGCTGACTATCTTGGGAGTCGATGTTATCATTGGCATTGATTGGATGTCGGTGTACAGTGCAAACATCGAGTGTAAGATCAAGACGGTAACAATGAAGGCTCCAGGTGGACCTGAAGTCATTTTCCAAGGGAAGCAGAAATGTTCTAAGCTGGTGGCAGCTATCCGCAAGGAAGAGACTCCTGTGGAAGTGCAAGGGATTCCTGTGGTACGGGACTATCCGACTGTGTTCTTAGATGATTTTCCTGGGTTACCCCCGCATCGTGATGTAGAGTTCAGCATCACTGTTCAACCGGGAAGTGCACCCATTTCTAAAGCACCTTATAGGATGGCTCCAGTGGAACAGGATGAGGTGAAACGGCAGATTGAGGAACTGTTGGAGAAAGGCTTTATTCAACCTAGTACGTCACCTTGGGGAGCACCAGTGCTTTTGGTAAAGAAAAAGGATGGATTGATGAGAATGTGTATCGATTACCGGGAGCTGAATAAGGTCACTGTTCAGAATAAGTATCTTATTCCTCGAATTGATGATTTGTTCGATCGTCTACAAGGAGCAGCTGTATTCTCCAAAATAGATATTCGATCAGGATATCACCAAGTTCGAGTGAAAGCTGAAGATGTGCACAAGACTGCATTTAGAACTCGACATGGGCATTACGAATTCTTAGTTATGCCATTCGGAGTGACGAATGCACCCGCAATCTTCATGGATTTGATGAACAGAGTTCTGAGGTCGTTCACTGATTCTTTCATCGTGGTGTTGATCGATGATATTCTCGTGTACTCCAAGTCAGAGGAGGAGCACACCGAGCATCTGGCAGCAGTTTTGAAGAAGCTGGAAGAGCAGAAGTTGTATGCCAAGTTATCCAAGTGTGATTTCTGGAAATCTGAAGTGGCATTCCTAGGTCACATCCTTTCTAAGGAGGGAGTGGCAACTGACCCTCAGAAGATAGAGGCAGTGAGAGATTGGGCTAGGCCTACTACAGTGAAGGAAGTCAGAAGTTTTCTTGGGATGACTGGATACTACAGGAGATTCATTCAAGGTTATGCTTAGATAGCCGTGCCGCTTACTGGTCTGACCAAGAAGAATGTGAGCTTCAAGTGGACTGAGCAATGTGAGGCGAGCTTTCAGGAGTTGAAAGAGAAGCTGACTACTGCACCTATTTTGGCTTTGCCTAGAGCAGGTGTTGAGTATGATGTTTATAGCGATGCTTCACATCGTGGGCTTGGTTGTGTCTTAATGCAAGCAGGAAGAGTAATCGCTTATGGGTCTAGGCAACTACGACCGCATGAGAAGAATTACCCAACTCATGATCTGGAGTTGGCTGCGATTATCTTTGCCCTGAAGCAATGGAGGCACTACGTGTACGGTGAGAAATTGAACATGTACACGGACCACAAGAGCTTGAAGTACATATATCAGCAGAGGGATCTGAATCTGAGGCAGTGGAGATGGTTGGAAGTGCTCGAGGATATGTGACCTGAGATCAAGTATCATCCTGGAAAGGCTAATGTTGTGGCTGATGCACTTAGTCGCAAGAGCAGTTTAGCCAGTTTGATTACAACTCAGAAGCATTTGATTGAGGAATTGGACCGAGCATGTATTGAGGTTGTCTTGCAAGGATTGGGAGCATCTTTGGCTCAGTTGAGGCTTCAGCCTATACTGAATGGAAGGATCATTGCAAGTCAGGAGGTTGATGCTGATATCTTGGAGATGAAGGAGCAGGTTGGTGCTGGCAGGTTGCCCGGATTTCAAATCAGGGATGGAGTGCTGTGGTTCGGAGATAGGTTGTGTGTTCCAAATCAGGCGGACCTGAAAGAGAGTATTCTTCAGGCGGCGCATGCTACTCTTTTGTCGGTACATCCTGGGAGTACTAAGATGTACAAAGACATCAAACAACATTTCTGGTGGTCAGGTTTGAAACGGGATGTGGCTGAATTTGTGGCAAAGTGTGAGGTTTGTCAGCAAGTTAAAGCCGAAAATCAGAGACCCGGAGGTCTATTACAGCCGTTACCTATTTCGGAATGGAAGTGGGATAACATCAGTATGGATTTCATCACGGGATTGCCTAAGAGTCCTAAAGGCAATGATGCGATTTGGGTTATAGTCGATCGACTAACCAAGTCCGCTCACTTTTTGGCGATGAAACTCACTGCTTCGATGGACAAGTTAGCTGAGTTGTATGTTGGCGAGATTGTCCGGCTTCATGGTGTTCCGTCAACTATTGTGTCTGATCGAGATGCGCAGTTTACTTCGCATTTCTGGAGGAGTCTTCAGATAGCTTTGGGTACCAAGATGGATTTCAGCACTGCTTTTCATCCGCAAACCGATGGGCAGACCGAGAGAGTCAACCGTATTCTTGAGGATATGTTTTGGTGTTGTATACTAGATTTTGGAGGCAGTTGGGAAAGGCATTTACCTTTGGTAGAGTTTGCCTACAACAACAGTTTTCAGGCTAGCATCGGGATGGCGCCGTACGAAGCTTTGTATGGCAGGAAGTGCAGGACACCTGTTTGTTGGTTTGAAGTTGGGGAGCGTCAGTTGTTTGGTCCTGAGCTTGTGCAGCAAACCTCTGAGAAGATTGTTCTGATCAGGAAAAGGTTGGTGGAAGCTCAGAGCAGGCAGAAAAGCTATGCAAACAACCGGAGAAGGGACCTTGAGTTTGAGGTTGGTGACTTCGTCTTTCTGAAGGTATCGCCCAGTAAAGGTGTGGTTCGATTTGGCAAAGGCGGGAAGTTAGCCCCGAGGTTTATAGGCACGTACAAGATATTGAAAAGGATCGGGAAAACTGCTTACCGGCTTGAATTACCGGAAGAGTTATCTCAGGTGCACAATGTCTTTCATGTGTCTATGCTGAGAGGTTACATTCCAGATCCGAGTCATCATTTGCCTGAAGTGCCGGAAGGTTTGCAATTGGATCTGAATTACATCGAGTCTCCTGTCGAGATTGTTGATCGTCGAGAGAAAGTCTTGAGGAATAAGACGATACCGATGGTCACGGTAGTCTGGAGAAACCATTTGGTTGAAGAGGCTACTTGGGAGTCCGAGGAGAGGATGTTGAAGGACTATCCTGAGCTTTTTGCTTGATTGTATCTTTGTATTTTTCTTTTGTTGGGAGTGTTTGTTTTCTCGCTCTTGATTGTAGTTTCGGGGACGGAACTATTCTAAGAAGGGAGTGTTGTAATGCCCTGATTTTTCAATTAATGAAAAATTATTTATTTTGCACGTAATGTGCACGTGCAATATTTTTGGTTAATATTTTTATCAAGATGAGTAAAGATATTTCAATTTGTGTTTTTAATTACTTTATACAAAAGCCTTATTTTAATTAGACTAAAAAGCCTTTTTCTTAAAGCCCAAAATGTAATTTATTTATTTTATTCTAAAATAACTATTTTGGCCTATAAACTAAGGCCCATGGACTATATTTTTACACAACTTGTCATGTAGAATACAATTTAAAAGATTATTTTATTTTTATACAAAATTTAATGTACAATTTTGGTCCTAGTTGCATGCACGTGCACTACACGTACACGTGCAAAATGCATGCTTCTTCATGGCCGGTTGTGAGCTTTTTGGAGGGAACTCAAAATTTGAGTGGTGATCATGGTGTGGTGGTTATTTGGATGTGGGTAGTTATTGCAACTCCTACTCTCATCCTAGCCCTCCATCCTACAACCAACCAATTGATCCTAGCCCTCCATTCTATTTGATTTTTAGTATAAATACCCCCTCCCATGGCTAGTTATTTTGTGCTTAATATCCTTTCCAAACCTATAGTCTAATAGCATTATCTAGTAGTAGTTTGTGAGTTAAAAGATTGAGAGTGTGTGAGTTTGTGCTTGCAACATCAAGGAGAGGAAGGCCAGCCAAGGAGAGCTCGGGTTTGGTGTTTTGGAGGCTTGGGCGCGCGTGTGCAAGGAGGAGGACATTCATCTAGGAGGAGGTGCACTCGTTTGCAAAGGACTTTTGTTGCTAATTGTGTTTTTCTCTCCATACAAGGTGGGTAAAATTTTCCTATTTCTAAAGTAGGATTGCATGCTAGTTAATTGGAAAAATTAAAGCATGAAAATGATTAAGAAGAGCACACTTTAATTGGAAAAAATGACTTCTTGAATGATTGAAATGTGGACATACAAAATTATATGTGGTTCTATTATTTGAGTTGTATGTGAATTGATTAGAATCATGAATTGAGTGATAGAAAATACATTCTTTTACCATCAAGAATTACACACAAAGTTAGTAGTTTGATTATACTTTTTTCATGTGTTAAATAGATCCTTTGTGTTGATATGGGCATGAATAAATTAAAATATGAGTTGTATGTTAGATAAATGATTAAAGTCAGAACATTAATGTGAAATTTATTGACAAAAAAAGACTAGATTGCTAAATGCGAAGAAATGTCGAAAAAAAAAGAGTAATGTAGAGTTATAATCTAGAATTTGAATTAATGGTATGAAAATATGTTTTAATTGTTGAAAAAAATTATTTTTTCATACTGGTATGTAAATTGGATAAGAATTTATTAATCTAGAGTTATACAGTATTTTTTATGAAGATCAAATGAAATTGGGACTAGTTGAACATCGAAATGTTCTAATTAACAGAGAGCACGGGTTAAATGAATATGAACTTATAATGTGACAACCTGAGCACGTAGCTCAAGTGGTCAGAGAGCACGGTTGGCTTCTCTGTGGTGACTGGTTCGAATCCCGTGGGAAGCATTGTTTTGTTTGTTTTTTTTTAAAAAACAAGTTAACAGCGGGCCGAGAGCATTTAACGCTCTCAGCCACGCTTTATATCGCTGGCACAAACCGGTCTGTTGGCTTGTGTGGTCGGCTGTGACTCGGGGGAGCCGGGTTCGATTCTTGCTATCGTCAAGAATGAAAAAAATTGTTTTTTTTGGGTTTTTAAGTGTCCAAAAATTGTGAAAAAAAATATGATTATTCTCCTAAAAATATAAGAGACTTTATAAAAATGATTTGGGGATTATTTGAATGAAATAAACTATGATTTATGAATAAAAGGCATAAATAGAACTATGGTTCTAGATTATATACTTTGTGAAAAAATTATAATTTATAAGAATAAATTGAAATGAAGGATTAGAAGATGATTTGGCAAAAAGAAATTTTATTGTGTGACATAATGCAATTTATTCTCATTTGAGAATAATGTGGAAATATGAATTGTGAATATTTGTTGGTGATGTGAAATTTTGATATGAAGTGATAATTGATAAATCATATGCAATTCATGTATAGTCATGGACTATTTGAACAAATTCGAAATCATGATTTGGAAAGAGAATATACAATTGAGTATGATAACTCAACATGAGAATTTATGAGTTGGAAATGCTCATTTTGGAAATTGTGATTTGAAAATTGAAATAAAAAAGTAGCTAAGTCTCCCCCGGCATTTGGAAATAAAATGAAATGAAATGAAATTTGAAAAGAAAGACCAAGGTTGGTCATGTTGAAATGAATGAATAAGTCCGGTTTAGTGGAGAGGCTAACTCTAGAGCTTCGATTTTGTTCATGATTTTGATAAAAACTAAGGATTAGTACATAGTGGAGACATGATGAAAGTAGAAGAAAAACACGAGTATGGGGGCCATCGGATTAGCGGTGTGAGAGTGATCCACAGGCTGCCTGCTTGATGCGTCAAGACATGGCGTGGGCACTACTCCAGAATTATCGTTCCAGTGGCGACGCTTGTGGGATGTTCGAGTGGCTATGGGTGGTGCCATTGTTCCATGGCGGAGGCTGAATTGTCCATAGGTTGCCTACTCGATGCATCGTGTCAGTGCGTGGGATTCCCCTCCAGGCTGCCTGGACATGGGTTCGTAGATCATAGGACATCTAAGACACTACCGTAGTTACAATAGTAGATTAAGTCATAACGAGGGATTGAACCCTACAAAGATGAAGAACGAATAAGGGCTTGCCCTCGGACCTATGTAGTATGAGATGCATAGAATCCGAACAAGTGCGCATTAGTGTCATGTAACATAAATAAATGCATTAAGGACTTAGTGCACAATCACAACACGACATCAATAGGGTAGTCCCTTTAGTTAGAAATGTGACAAGTTTGTGTTTGATAAATATGGAAAATTAAGTTATACTATTTCCGGCATAGAGAGGATGGCCGTGTATAATGATCGTCGGTTGAATAAACTGACGTACCCACAGTCTTATATGCAGGTAAATGGCTTGATAAAGATTAAAGAGGAACAAATGCTTAAAGATTACTCCATGTTATTGTATATTTGTTTTCATTGTTGTAAAATTTTACTTTTGCTGTGCAATGTAAATGTAATATTGATGTAAACTCTGATGTAAAGTGAAAAGTTTAAATTTTCTTATAAAATTGTACTAAAAGAAGCGGAAAGATCCTGTAGAACATCTCGAATTCAGTGTATTTGGGATTCGGGGCGTTACATGAGAAATCCTATATATATTGAATTGTGTACGATTTTAGGGTTAACTAAAAATAAAATAGAGATCTACCAGCCGTCATTGAGAGAGAGGGAGATAGAGTAAAACCCTTCACCTTGGGGGTGAGTTCTTGAGAGATTTGTAAACCTATTCTTCATATTTTTAGTGGAAATCGCAGGAGCGCCTCTGCCCGAGGAAATAGCCATTTTTTTGGTGAACCTCGAAAAAATCTTGTGTGTTCTTATAGGCTAAATTTAAAAAAACCACACCGAGTTTTGGGCCATTTATAAAAAAAACCGCACTAAGTTTTTTTTATTTAAAAAAATGACACAAAGTTTCAAAAAACTCCACTGGGTTAGGGTTGGGTTTAAAAAAACCACTTTCATTTTTTATTTGTTTTTTAAAAAAACCATATTCATCTTTCATTTGTGTTTAAAAAAAAACATCACATAACTAATCAGATGTTTAAATAACCCAACCCCCCCCCCCCCCAACTAACCCAGTGGAGCTTTTTGAAATTTTCTGTCGTTTTTTTTAAAAAAAAAAACCTCAGTGCGGCTTTTTTAAAATGGCCCAAAACTCGGTAGGTTTTTTGTTATAAATTTAGCCGTTCTTATGTGTTGCTTTTGGTTGTTCTTTGTTCTCTTATTTTGATTCTATAGTTCTTGCATCTCGTCGTCATTATTGAGTTATTCCGCAGTTAGAATTCAACAGGCAAGGAATCTTACTTCTCTTTCAATTGAAGTATCACCATCCACCGCTAAACAACCTGTAGAAAAAGACCTCCCTTTATGAGTCTTCTTCCTAAGTTCATCTTCTTTCAAACCCTTGATCACCTCGGCTACTGTAAGTGTCTCCTTGACAGATTTTTCATGTAACATGATAGTTATCAAGTGATCATAAGAAACTGGCAGTGAATATATCAAGTTGATAGTTTTATCTTATTCGCTAAGATCATCAGCGTTAATCGCCTTCAGTTCAAATATTACCTTATTGAACTCCACAATGTGATCTTGAAGATGGGTGCCTTCCTTCATTGAGAAAGAAACTGCCGTCTCCTCCAATACATCCGCTCCAACAACGATGATCCCGGGTAGTCAGTTTTGAGTCTCGCCCACACTCACCGCATTTTTCCCCTCAAGAATATCACACTTGACTTCGTCTGCCAATTGCAGCTGGATTAAACTAAAGGCCTTTAGATAAATCTCATCCCACTTCTCATGCTTCATGTCAGTTTGCTTCTTTTCTTCTCCATCTAGAGCAATATGCAAGCCATTTTGAACAAATGTGTCATACATGTCTACCTTCTAGAGATTGAAATTGATCTTACCATCAAACTATTTGATCTTCGTGCTTTGATCTGCCATCTTCTCAAAGGAACTCGAACAAAACCCACAGACCTGATGCTTTGATACCACTTGTTAGAGATTCCATGCCCTATATTCAGATCTTGATGAGTCTTCAACACGATCAATACAAACCACTGTAACACCCCGAATTTTTTTTTTGAAAACTAAGTCTCCAAATTCAATTCTTTCAATTTCTGTATCACTTTAATCATAAACTAAGATATATTTGATATTTGGTATGACTCCAATTTTTAAATCAGCTTGTGGTATAGCACTTTAGGAATAAGGAGAGATGAAAGAGTTTGAGGTGATATTTCTGGATAAGGTTATCGGCTCAAATGATATGCCGTGAGGCGCGCCGGCAGTTTTGTAACAAAGAAGGTAGTTCACCGGGAAGGTGTACTGAGTAAGGTGACTATTAAGTATTCGTTGTTAAAAATAGATAATTTGTTGGATTAGTTGCGTGGAGCGCCATTAATTTCATGGCTAGAGTTGCACACCGAGTACCGTCAGATAATCCTTGAAGAGGGATGTATCCCAGGGACTGTTTTTCGGACTCAGTATAAATTGTATGAGTTCACAGTGATATCTTTTGGGCTGGCGAACGTCCCTGCAGTTTTTATGAATTTGACGAATTAGGCCTTTCACCCTTGTATTAATAGGGTATGATTGTATCTGTGAATGATATTTGGTGTATAATTGTTGTATGGTGGAGCACTGATCGATAGGTTGGGGCCAAACGTGGTATGCTATGTCTGTAAGTTGCCAATTATGGGGGCGAGAAGCATGACTTTTGGGACACATTGTGTCTATTGAAAGCGTATTGTGGATTCGAAGAAAATTTCAAAAGGTGAAAAGACGGGAAAATAACCCTCGGATGTGTTAGAAATTCAGAGTTTCTTGGTTCTAATTGGCTATTATCGGAGGTTCATTCCTCAATTTTCTATTATTGCTGTACCGATGACTCATTTTATCATAAAGAATGAGCCGTTGGTATGACCAGAACAGCGTGGAAAGATATTTTCAAGCGTTAAAGGAAGAGTAATGACAGCTCATGTTTTGATCATCCCGAGAAGGGGGTACATGTAGTACAGGATCTGGTGCAGTTTGATACATGAAGGCAAGCTTGTGGCTGCTATATTGAGACAGTTGTGGTTATACGGGGTGCATGAATTATGCAAATTTGAAATTAGTGATAGTAAGGCATGTATTGAAGGTGTTGAGAAGTTAGTTTTTCAGAAAATAGATTTAGCTTTTTCTGTGATTGTAAGAGTTTGAACACTCGTTCCTACAAATGATTTTAGCAGGAGGCACTAAACGTGGCTCGAGTACTATGGTAGCTTGGTATGGAAATAAAATACCACCTGGGGAAGAAATAAAGGGATAAATGCTATAAATGAAAAGAAGATTTTGTCTTAATGACGTCCCAGGAGTGGACGGTGTTCAATTCAATAGATCAATTTGATTTTATTTCAGTAGTAGAGGTTGATCCGACCCTATATATCAGTAGTTTATCAATACAGTTGTCTATCCTACAGTTGACCAGTCAAACTGGAATTCAAAATTTCTGTTTGTGACAGAGGATGTATGGTCGAATTCTGGATGAGATTAGTGAATGTAATGTAGATTGGTCAGTAGGCAGTAGGGAAATCCTTGTTATTATCGTCGATTTGGTGTTCTTGATGAGGATGGCTTGTGGTAGTAGGTGATGAAGAATGTTCCTTATATTCAGTATACTGTCTATCCCGGTAGCATGAAGATGTATCAAGATTTCAGGAGAATATTTTAGTGGTTCGGAACAAGGAAGAATATTAATTATCAGGTGAGCATGGATAAGCCTCTTTTGAGGTGTGTAGTCGACAAAAGAAAAGGTGACGCCCATCCGCGGCGAAAGCCTCTTGAAGTTAGAAATTGAAGATATTGGGTATTCTTGATGAATTTCTTGTTCTATGTCGAGAAATGGTGAAAGACCTATTAAGTGGTGGAGCTGTAGTAGATTAAAGTCTAGTTAGAGGTGGCATTGAATGTGATATATCCTATGAGACTGGTGGTTATTATAGATTGATAGTGCGATCGACCAGACGACAAGTTGTGTAGTTGTTAAAGGGGCAATGAAGTTCTGATGCAGATAATGTGCTTGGAAATTCTAGAAAATGGTGAGGAGGTAGTATTTTGAATTTGTTCGAGGAGTTATTTTAGCCCCGTAGCTCGAGGACGAGCTTCTTTTAAGGTGTGTAGAATGTAATACCTCGAATTTTAAAATACCGAAAATATTTGTTTTTATATTTTTATAGTGGTGCGAATTATTTTTGAGTATATCTTATTTTATTTATTATTTTAATATCGATACTGGTATTGAATATTTGTGGTTGATTGGTGTTATTGATATATTAGAGTTAAGAGTTGGGATTTTATGTGAAAAAAATATAGTTTATTTTATTTTATAATTTTGGAGAATTATTATAAGATAATTTAATGCATTTGTCTTGTTTGTATTATTATTATAAAAAAGAGTTGGGATTTATTTATAATATTTTGAAGTTGGAGGTCTTATATGTAAATATACCCTATTATTATTATTATTATACTTATTTCCAAAACTAACCCCTTCCTTATTCTTTTCCCTTCCTTCTTTCTTGCTTATTCCCGATCCCATCTCCCAGCCGATCCCAGCCGAACCCATCTTTCGGCTTCCCCCTCTCTTTCCTCAAATCCATTTCGTTATTTCGCCAAATCCAAATTAAATTGGGAATAGGCTAATTGAAGGGTTCTCTACAACGTGGTAGCATCGGATTTTCGAAAGGATTCCGAAAAGGTATATCCTATTTTATTTATTCGTATAAAATTTAGTGTGGTTAGTTTTATTGAGTAGGATTATGATAGTAGAGAAATTTAGAGAGGTTGGAAGTAGTAGATTGGAAGAATTGGTAGATGGTTAAAGAAATTGTAAGTTGTTGATAAATTAGGCTTTTGGATTTGTAAAATAGAGATATATATATATTAGAATTATCTCTTAGATGGTGGTAAAAATTTTAGTGAGCCATTAGAATAAAATGGGGAGTAGTGATTTTGGCATAAACTCGAATTATGGAGTTTATGAAATCGGGTAGAAAACTCGATCCAAATAATTGTAGAAAATGCATGTGAGGGTGTAGAGTATTATGAAAGTATTAATATAAATTTAGGATGATTTTTATAGGCTTAAGCTCAATTAAATTGAGTGAAATAGACTATAGGTGAAAAGTACATGCCGGGTGTTCGATGAAATGCCCGAGCGAGATTTAGTGAGAATTTGATGGGTTCGGAGGTGTAGTTGAGTCTTATTATTATTATTAACCCTGATATGTGAGATTAGGACGAAGGGGATTAAGGAATTTAGAAAATGTGAATTTTTCTTATTAGAAAGCCTCCGATCAATAAGGGAGTATTTGTATTAGAACCCGAATTCGAAATCTATCGATGTAACTCACCTACATATGTCATTTGTGACGTGTGGGTGAAGACGGATTCAAATTTGGAGATCCGTAAGTTGAGTTTTGAGTTTTAAACTAATCGATCCTATAATTTCCTATTTAGGTGGAAAAAGTCGAACTTCGACTGGCTACAGGACGGACGTGGGACGTCGTTTGCTTGATCCGTCAGGTGAGTATGTTGTAATTAGGTATATTCTATATTGTGGCCAAATTTCGAGGCATTTCGATATATTTGATAGAAGTTATGCTAAAAATTTAATTTTCCGAAAAATACGGATTTTAAGGCCCGAAAATGGGATTTTGAGATATTTGGTGAAATTAACTATTTTAAGTGTATAAAACCTATAGTATGGATTAATGTGACGTGTTGAAGTATAAAAATTAAATATATTAAATCGTTTATGCATATTTTTACCCCGTGCATGTTTTGTGCATGTTTTTGGGGTATATAGGCCGATATAGGCAATCGGGTATATGCGGAGCCTGGTGTATGGGCTAGCATGCTATGGATGGATGCTATAAGGTGTAATTAGACGAAATTAGTGATTGTGATCATGTTTTGGAAGATCTGTATAATTATAGTGCCCGTTTTGTGTATGTTTTGGGGCATATAAGCCCTTATAGGTGATTTTACCTATATGAAACATGATGTATGAGCTAGTATGCTATAATTAGATATTATAAGACTTAATTAGAGGAAATAAGTGGTTTTGGCCCCTTATGATGGGAAACCCGCATGTGTGATGTTTATTTGTAATATATATATATAGATGATTATGATGTGTGATGCAATAATTGATGAAATTAAATAAGTGGGTGCAGGTTTACATTCTAATCATGTTCGAAGACAAGTAATAGGTAATCATATGATATTATTATGGGATGAAGTATATTTTGATATGCTTATGATACGGAATAACACCTTATATTTCTTTTATTAAGGATATAACTTGGCATATGTCTATATGTGATTTAATGAAGTAGTAAATATCCTGTTACCCTTAATGTGAATTGTTATGGCAAATTAAATATCTTGGCGCATTATTATTATGCAATAAAATGATGTGATGAGTCATGTGTGGAATAACAGGGTGTGTGCATAACCTGGTATATTGATATGAAAATAAAAGTTCAGCTGATACGTGCTAATAAAATGTGTTACTAATTCACGTGATTAAATTTAAGGTTGTGGCAATTATTGAAATCAAAAGTAAAATACTTGTGTGATAAAGCAAGATGAAAAGATGAAATGGGTAATGCTAATAACAGATGATTTTGTTGACCAGTACCTACAGCAATTCTGGGGGTTTGGGCTAGACCTCCTAATACCCAAGGACCGGCTTGGGGTGCGGTGTTTTTCCCTCCTGGCTATCGGCTGGGAGGAAGTACCCAGTATATCTGGGGTGCGGTGTTTTTCGCCCAAGCTATCGGCTTGAGGCCCGGTTTCCCTCGATGACAGCTGTCGCGAGGAAGTACCCAGTTTACCTGGGGTGCGGTGTTTTTCCCTCCTGGATATCGGCTGGGAGAACGTACCCAGTTTACCTGGGGTGCGGTGTTTTTCCCTCGATGACAGACATCGCGAGGAAGTACCCAGTTTATCTGGGGTGCGGTGTTCCCTCGCTAGTTCGGCTAGGAGGAAGACGTAGCCTCGGACGAGTAAGACTCTGTGTGAGCATCGATCCACATGTTTTACTGGGCTGTCGGCTTTCAGTATGTTGGGATACTGTGGCTCACTGGTCGACAAACTAATAAAATAACTAAGTGTTAATAATAAATGTGATAGTAAAGAAAGTGGATAGTGGAATGTGAATTGTGAATGAGAAAGAAAGTGGTTGTGAATGAAGTAAATGTGAAAGAAAATGAGTTATGAGTTAGTGTATGAAAAGAAGTGATAAATGCTGTGCGTGGTTAATTTAAAATGATAATAATAGAAGAGACATGTGTTCTTATGAATAATACGAAGTAATGGTATTATGTGTGTGATCATTAAAGTAAAATACAGTTGATGTGAGTTGTACCTTGGAATTGTGTCAAGGAACTACCTGCCCGCTATTTCTGTGGAAATGGTGGGAACTACCTGTCTTGGCATAATTCGCAGGGTGAGTTGATATAATAGTGGTAATGATTGATGGCAATGAGAAATAAAGTAAAGTGAAGATGATAAGTGATTGAAGTGATTAATAACCAAGCTATCAGCTTGAGATGTGATGTGATATTACCCAAACTGTGTGTTTGGGGTGCGGTGATTATTACCCAAGCTATCGGCTATGGGGTGTGATATGTTGTAGCCGCAGATTGTGTTTGGGGGATTAAGTGAGAATGATAATAAGATTTATTGTTTATAAGAATGAGAATTACTAAAGTGATATAATGAGATGTGAATGGGCTATAAAACATGGTTTTGATGCAATGAGTATGAGTATTCTAATTAATGATGTGTTAAAGATGTGATGAAATGTGAGTAAATCGCGAGGGCAATGAGATGTGGTATTTATGTCATAAGACATGAAGGAAGGTGGTATTATGAGAATAGATGCATATGTTTATGATGTGATACTTATTATAACACAATACAATAAATACCTGTATTATGAATTTGGGTATGAAAATGGTTATTAAAGAAAGTATGTGGTGATATGAGTTTGTGTACCTTGGAAGTGTGTCGGGGAACTACTCACCCGCTATTTCCGTGGAAATGGTGGGAACTACCTGCCTCGGCACAACTTCCAGGATGAATGTGTGTGTTGATGATATAATATAAGTAAATGCAACGCATGACTAAATAGTGTTGGAGAAATGATGTAATAACATCATGTAGTTATATTAATATAAATAGTGAAATGCTGATATGACGATAAGTGTGGAAAGATGAATATTCGTATTATGCGAATGTAAGATAAGTATATATATATATACGAGGTTGATGTGAAGTATATTATGAAATGTAGGAAGTTATGGATAATTAAATAATTGAATGCAGGATTGGCAAAGTATTTGATATATCATTGTATTGACAATGTTGTTGTGTTCAGGATTCAGGTTGCATTATCTTAATTTGGTATTCGTAAGTTTAAATTATTTTCTTTATACCATTTTAATTTGTCATTAGATTAATAACTATACTCACACCAGAAATGGCTAACCCCTTAGTGTTTGGGGGTTAGGGGAGTCTGAGGACTACCCTAGGTCCCCCACTGTTGCAGGTTCTCATCAGTGCAGAGGTGATTCGTGGAGTGGTAGTATAACTTTTTATTTTAAAAATTTGTATTATTTAGTTATAGGAATAGTGAAATTTATGATTTAAATTGTATTATGAGTGTATAAGTATGTATATGACGAAGATGAGTATAGTGTGAGGTGATGTGGTGTGTTTGTGACCCGTACCCACCTCGTTGTGGAGTATCGGGCTCTGTGGTAGGTTTTACAAGGATTTTTCTAAAATTTACCTCGTTTTTTCAAAGAAATTTATAGTTTTTAATTGATATTTGATAATCCATTATGAGTTTGGCCTCCAGAGCATTATATTATATTGCCTATATGTATCTGCTCATTTTGGCCTGGGGAGCCCATGGAAATATTATGTGGATTGTGAGCTACTGAATTTTGAGCAGAATTCCGTAAGCTTTTTGTGTTTCGGGGCAAAATTTACAGGGGAGACTCTGTCAAAATTTTTCCTGAAATATAAAGTTTATGATTAAAGTGATACAGAAATTGAAAGAATTGAATTTGGAGACTTAGTTTTCAAAAAAAAAAAATTCGGGGTGTTACAACCACTAAGCAAATATAGATCACACCAATCACATGAAACACACAATATTTATCTCGGTTTGGGCAAACCCTAATCCAGGGAAGAAATGTAGGATAATGGCTCGATTCTGGTATTTGGTATCTGCAGTGTTCGAAAGTTTCAGAGCTTCAGTCGACTGGATGGAGGAGCAGTCGACTGTCCAGAGAGGAGTTTTCAAAGACTAAAGATACAGCAGCAGCAGTCGACTGATCAGTCGACCGTCCCGAAGGAATCAGTCGACTGGTATGAAGACCAGTCGACTGTCGGCGGGTTTTGGATCCAGAATAGGCCCAATTCGAAAGGCCCAATAGTTTCCCTATAAATACACCCGTTAGGGTTTTGTAAATTGTAACACCTTATTCGGATTTTGCAGCCGTCATCTCTTGTAAAGGCTTTGTTTGCCCATTGGAGATCATAGTAAAGAAACCCCAACCGCCCCTTGTGGATGTAGGCATCGTTTTGCCGAACCACGTAAATCTTGTGTTCTTGTGTTGCTTGTTTTTCCTGTTTTTCTCTCGCTGGTTCTCTCTTTGTTTCCGCGTTGGTTTGATTGTTGGTTTGATTTGTATTCCGCACAACAAGTGGTATCAGAGCTGTTGGTTCGACCTAGAAGGAGATGGCGGGTGATGCAGATGCAACCAAGGATGTTGTGGGATCAAGTTCGTCAAGAACAACGATTCACAACGCAAAATTTGAAGTTGAAAAATTTGATGGGACAAACAATTTCGGGATGTGGCAATGTGAGGTGTTGGATGTTCTTGTTCAACAAGAACAAGATGTTGCTTTGGAGGTAGAAAAACCTAAGGATATGTCCGAAGCAGATTGGAAGAAGTTGAATCGAGTTGCGTGTAGGACTATTCGGCTCTTTATTGAGAAGGCTCAGAAGTATGATTTGATGAGGGATACCGTTGCTGCGGTGTTGTGGAAGAAGCTCGAAGACAAATACATGAGGAAAAGTTTGGAGAATCGGCTGTATTTAAAGAAGAGACTTTTTCGCTTCACCTATACGGAAGGTATGTCTATGAATGCTCATGTTGAATCATTTAATAAATTATTGGCTGATTTGTTAGATTTGGATGAGCAAATTAAGGATGAAGATAAAGCCCTAATTCTGTTAAATTCATTACCTGAAAGTTATGATCATTTAGCAACTACTTTATTATATGGAAAAGATACTGTGAAATATGAAGATGTTGCAAATGCGTTGTTGAATAATGAAACTAGGAGAAGGGATAAAATGGTTGATAGAGAAACTTCTGAAGCTTTGATTGTAAGGGGCAGGACTGAGACCAGATCTGAGTCCAAATCTGGGAAAAAGGGAAACAAATCTCGTTCCAAATCGAGAGGAGTTTCGAAGGACAGGAAAATACCGGCCAAAGATGAATGTGCTTTCTGTCATGAAAGGGGGCATTGGAAAAAGGATTGTCCAAAGCTACGAAATAAGGGAAATTCGACTGCAAATGTGACTGTTGATAATTTAGAAAGTGGCGAGGATTTTTCTTTTGCACTTGCTTCTAGTCCCTCACTTTATCAAGAAGTATGGTTTCTTGATACAGCAGCCTCCTATCATATGTCTTGGAAAAAGGAGTGGTTTACTTCTTTGGAGTATATGGATGGTGGTGTAGTTTTGATGGGTAATGATGCACCTTGTAAGAAGGTAGGAATCGGGAAGATTGAATTGCTAATGCACGATGGTCTTATTAGGGAGCTTTCAGATGTATGGTATGTTCCAGATTTGAAAAAGAATCTGATTTCACTAGGTGCTTTGGAGGCCAGTGGATTGAAATTTGCTAGTGAAGGTGGCATTCTGAAGGTGACTAGCGGATCACTCGTGGTGATGAAAGGGCAAAGAAAAAGGAACTTGTTTTTCTTGCAGGGAAAAACATATTTGGGTCAGGCTGCCAGTGTAACTGAGAAGCCTAAACAGGTTGTTCCCGACTCTACCAGGTTGTGGCATATGCGACTCGGGCATGCAGGAGAAAAGGCCTTGCAGGGGCTTGTGAAGCAAGGGTTGCTTAAAGATGCTAAAGGGTGCAAGTTGGAATTTTGTGAACATTGTGTTTTTGGTAAGCAAACTAGGGTGAAATTTGGTACAGCTGTACATCAGACAAAGGGTATCCTCGATTATGTGCACACAGATGTTTGGGGCCCTACTCAGACACCTTCTATGAGTAGAAGACACTGGTTTGTTACTTTTGTTGATGATTACTCCAGACGAGTTTGGGTATATACCATGAAGCACAAAGATGAAGTTTTGACATTGTTCACAAGTTGGAAGAAGAAAGTTGAAAATCAGACTGGTAGGAAGATTAAGGTTCTGAGGTCAGATAATGGAGGGGAATACAAGAACGATCCGTTTCTGAAGTTGTGTGAAGATGAAGGGATCCAGAGGCACTTCACAGTTAGGAAGACTCCACAGCAAAATGGGGTTGCAGAAAGGATGAACATAACCTTACTTGAGAAGGTGAGATGTATGTTAGCACAGTCTGGATTGAAGAAGACATTTTGGGCAGAAGCTGTTATATATGCAAGCCACATTGTCAACCGTTTACCATCAGCAGCACTTGAAGGCAAAACGCCTATTGAGGTATGGAGTGGTAAACCTGCATCTGATTATAGTTTTTTGCATATATTTGGTTGTCCTGCTTATTTTCATGTAACTGAAACTAAACTTGATGCAAGAGCCAAAAAGGCTATATTTGTTGGTTTTAGTACTGGTGTCAAAGGTTACAGGTTGTGGTGTCCAGAACAAAAGAAGTTAGTAATCAGCAGAGATGTGACTTTTGATGAGACCAGCATGATTAGCTCGGGACAGTCGACTGGTGGTATAGGACAGTCGACTGGTGAGCAGTAGAAGAGTGGGACAGTTCTCCAACAGGTAAGTAGCAGAATCTCGGGACAGTCGACTGGAGTACAGGAGCAGTCGACTGGTGGTCTAGAACAGCAGAAGAGTGGGAGCTCGGGACAGTCGACTGTTGGCAATAACCAGTCGACTGGTAGGAGAGTTCTCCAACAGGTGGAGTTAGAAAAGTTGTCAGTTGAGAATCCTGTTCCTGTCCAAGATGAAGATGATGTGGTTGATACTGAGAATGATGAAGAAGTTCCTATCCAGCAGGAAGAATCAATTGTAGTAAGAAGGCAAAGAAGAGATATCAAACGACCGTCTCGTTTTACAGATACAGTTGCATTTGCTCTTCCCATTGTGGATGATGAAGTTCCCTCCAACTTCAAAGAAGCCACTAGAAGTTCAGAAAATGCAGATTGGAAAGTTGCTATGGATGAAGAGATGAACTCTCTTCATAAGAATAAGACTTGGGATCTAGTGCAACTACCAAAGGGGAAGAAAGCAATTGGTTGCAAGTGGGTGTATACGAAGAAAGAAGGTCCAAAAGGCAGTGTTCGGTTCAAAGCTAGACTAGTTGCAAAGGGGTATGCTCAACAGGAAGGTATTGACTATAATGAAGTGTTCTCTCCAGTTGTGAAGCATCCTTCTATTCGGATTTTGTTAGCATTGGTAGCACAGTTTGATCTTGAATTGACACAGATGGATGTGAAGACTGCGTTCTTACATGGGGATCTAGATGGAGAAATTTATATGTTGCAGCCAGATGGGTTTAAGACAGCTGGGAAGGAAAATTGTGTTTGCAGATTGAAGAAGTCTCTCTATGGGTTGAAGCAATCTCCAAGGCAGTGGTATTTGAGGTTTGACCAGTTTATGAAAGTGCAGGGATATTCCAGAAGTGAGTATGATCATTGTGTCTACTTCAGGAAGTTGCAGAATGGTTCTTTTATATATCTGTTATTATATGTGGATGACATGTTGATTGCCTCTAAAAATGCTAAGGAGATTCAAAATTTGAAGAATCAGCTAAGTTCTGAATTCGAAATGAAGGATCTTGGTGAAGCCAAGAAGATACTTGGGATGGAGATAGCTAGAGACAGAGCAAAGGGCATAGTAAGTTTGACACAGAAGCAATATCTTTTGAAGGTGCTGAAACGGTTTGGTATAGATGAGAAAACTAAACCAGTTAGCACACCCTTAGCCAGTCATTTCAGAATTAGTGCTTCTCAGTCTCCAAGTACAGATGAAGAGAGACAGTATATGGCGAATGTACCTTACACTAGTGTGGTTGGCAGTTTGATGTATGCCATGGTTTGTACTTGACCAGACATCTCTCAGGCGGTGAGTATGGTTAGTCGATATATGCATGATCCAGGCAAAGAGCATTGGCAAGCAGCTAAATGGATTTTGAGGTACATAAGTGGCACCACAGATGTGGGTTTGAAATTTGAAAGGGATGACAATATTAGCAGGTTATTGGTTGGATATGTTGATTCTGACTATGCAGGTGATCTAGATAAGAGGCGGTCTACTACAGGCTATTTGTTTACTATGGCTAGGGCACCTATAAGTTGGAGGTCAAATTTGCAGTCCACTGTAGCGTTGTCTACTACTGAGGCTGAATACATGGCGGTTGCTGAGGCCATGAAGGAAGCCATTTGGATACATGGACTTTTGAAGAGCTTGGGAATTCATCGGGAGAAGGTGGAGGTACACTGTGACAGTCATAGTGCTATTCATTTAGCGAAGAACCAAGTTCATCATTCGAGGACCAAACATATTGATGTCCGTTATCATTTTGTGCGTGATTTGATAAAGGATGGTGATATTCATTTGGTGAAGATTGGAACAGCTGATAATCCTGCTGA
The DNA here is from genome assembly GCA_017893485.1 of Hemerocallis citrina. Taxonomy (NCBI): domain Eukaryota; kingdom Viridiplantae; phylum Streptophyta; class Magnoliopsida; order Asparagales; family Asphodelaceae; genus Hemerocallis; species Hemerocallis citrina. The sequence continues at coordinate 321,884,165 of CM030360.1, read as the reverse complement.
TATGTTGACCAAAGTTGTTGGGGCAGCCAAGTTCAAGCATTGCATGAACCTGGCTAATATTTTGCATGTTTGATAATTTGGTGTGGGCGTTTGGGATAGTACTTTGCTATTGGTTTGTTTAGTATGTGATATCATACTAAGGTGGAGTTTGGGTTCGTTTGTTGCATTTGGTGATGAGCAGTTGTTTTGAAGTATTTGTGGAGATTGCTTGGGCTACTTGGAAGATTTCACCAAGGTGGAGATTGTTGGATACTTGACTTGGAAGATCTCGCCAAGGTGGAGATTGTAGGATAATGGCTCGATTCTGGTATTTGGTATCTGCAGTGTTCGAAAGTTTCAGAGCTTCAGTCGACTGGATGGAGGAGCAGTCGACTGTCCAGAGAGGAGTTTTCAAAGACTAAAGATACAGCAGCAGCAGTCGACTGATCAGTCGACCGTCCCGAAGGAATCAGTCGACTGGTATGAAGACCAGTCGACTGTCGGCGGGTTTTGGATCCAGAATAGGCCCAATTCGAAAGGCCCAATAGTTTCCCTATAAATACACCCGTTAGGGTTTTGTAAATTGTAACACCTTATTCGGATTTTGCAGCCGTCATCTCTTGTAAAGGCTTTGTTTGCCCATTAGAGATCATAGTAAAGAAACCCCAACCGCCCCTTGTGGATGTAGGCATCGTTTTGCCGAACCACGTAAATCTTGTGTTCTTGTGTTGCTTGTTTTTCCTGTTTTTCTCTCGCTGGTTCTCTCTTTGTTTCCGCGTTGGTTTGATTGTTGGTTTGATTTGTATTCCGCACAACAAGAAAAACATATATATTATTTAACTAGATAAGATACAAGAGTTACAACTCTCACCACGACTCTCCTTAAAGTCTAACTGGAAATACTTTCTGTTTACAATGGAGAATTCACTCACCTATCAGATGAAGTACTCTCCTCTTCTATTTGGCACTCAATAGAATCATATCATTCTGTGGAGCCTTAACATTGATTATACAGAGATCTAGAGAAAAACTAGTTTGCTATACTTGATACAATACCATCTGATGTTTTTCGAAGAGATAGCCATACAATGAGAGCCGTACGATATAACTTGATGAAGAAGTCAGACTCCAAGACCTGCATCTGAACACAAAACTTCAGCCACGTGAGATTGACTACACAACTTGCAGTCGACCGACTTGGTCTCACACCAAATCCAGAGGGGTGGACAGTCGACTGCACAGTCGACCGCACCTGCTCTTTTTGCTGCTTTTGTTGCTTCTCATTTTCGATCCAATTGTTGCTTCGATTCTTCTCTTGCAACACTGTCTTCTCTTCTTATCAGATTGAGTATGCAAGACATATAAATTTAACATATACATGCATCAATACCAACATCTTTTGAAGCATTTGGGAATTTTCATGAGAATGTTCATCTGCCAGCTCAATGGAAGTCCACATTTTTAGCTCTAGTTCCAAAAATGGAGGTAGCCTCAAAATTTCTGACCAATTTCCCTGTGTAACGTGAGCTATAAGATTGTGTCCAAGCTATTGGTAAATAGACTGAAATCTCCCTTCCCCACCCTTATATCCGAAGATCCAAGTGCATTTGTTCATGGCCGGCTAATTACCGATAATATTCTGGCAGTGCAAGAGGTTGTCCAATCTCTGTGTTATAGAAGTGAGGAAAGCACGTTGGTGGGTGTAAAGTTTGATATGGAGCGAGCATACGACATGATGAGATGGTATTTTATCAAAGCCGTAATGTTGAGGTTTGGTTTCCATGCTCATTTTGTCAAGTTAATATGATGTACTGGTGAACGACAATCCTTCGGATTGGTTTCACTCTACGATGGGGTTAAGGCTAAGGCTGGGAGACCCCCTTGTTAGGGTTTTGGCCTCAAATACACGTAGGCACTGAGTACTTGAAGTTGGAGAAGAAGAGGAGAAGACAAAGACAACAAGAGAAGACAACAGCAAGTAGAAGAAGTGTAGTCTGGAGAGTTGCGGTCGACCGACCCGATGGTGCGGTCGACCGACTCAATCTGCTGAGAGTTCTTCGAGTGTACAGGTCCAACAGAGGAGGGACGGTCAACCGTGCAGTCGACCGGTCAGGTCTCGGGTCTGGACTTGCACGTTGCGGTCGACCGACCTTGGGGGTGTGGTCGACCGACTTCGGCGCTAATTATTTTTGGGCTTACGAGTTTAAGGCCCAATAGCTGGATTTATGTTTATCTTTTAGGATTTACTTGGGAGCTATATATATGGTTGTAGACTCTAGGGTTTGTATGATCTGAATAGAGAGATCTGATGAGCCGTTATCGTTGTTCAACTTCAAGAGGGGATTGTGCTGAGTGTTTCAAATGTGTGAGAGAGAGATTGAGAGTTGTAATCTCTTTGTAATATTTGTATTACTTGGGAAATAAAAAGTATTTGTTATCTCTTTATATTGATTGTGTTCTTGTGAGATCTTGCATATATTGTGGTGACTTATTCTTGGTTCATCTAAGTCTTGGTGGTTTCTATTGCTTGTGGTGCACTTCCGCTATTAGCACTACGAGTTGTGGTAGATTTTTCAACACCCTTCTCGCCTTATCTATTTTTATTGGGATCAGAATTGTTGCTTCGTAAGCTCAAGGCCGCAAGGGGAGGGAATGTATTGACTGGGATGAAGGTTTCCAATGATGGAAAAAGTATTGGCGCCTGCATTTACGCTGACGACAACATTCTTATCTGTAAAGCAATGAGCGATGATAAATCAAGGACAATTTAGACCTAGATTTTTTTTTTTTTTGTAGGTTTCGTATTTTCTCCTTCTTTTTACCGCTTTTTAAATTTTTTTATTTATTACAGCGAGTGCCACAACAAAATGAATGCAAAGGTTAAAACAGGTGCTTTTGACTTTTCACCTAAAAAATGTCGATGTTACAGAAGCATGAGGTGTTTTTATAAAAAGTTTGGTGCAATTGATAACCAAAATAAAAGATGTCACCCTTGAAAAAAAATGATCAGTTGATCACCAAAACTTTTATATTATGTTCAAGTTTGGGCATCTAGTCTACTCAGGTTCATTTAGAGGGTACTAAACTCAGGCCTGGTCCAGCTTAAAGCCCAAATCCGAAATATGCAGGCTGGCAGGAGGAGCCCAAAGCACGAAAAGCCCAAAAGTTGTGCCTGTGTGGGTGTGACTGTGTATGACAAAATCTCTGATCTCTAATACTATAATATGTGAGTTAAAATTGTGTAATTTGTAGAAAAATTATAATTCTTAAAAAATCAACCATCTAATCTCAACCATTTATTTTTAAGTAAAAGTTATATTAACTATTTATTTACTCAATTATTGTTAGTTACCGTAATCAAAGTTCAAATTTATTTATGACATAATTGTTTACAAAAGTGATACTCGTATAAAATAAAAGTTGGTGCCACTATAAATAATTTGTAAAGAGTATGAGATAAGTACGGGAGGTCTTAGGTTCCATGCCAAGTCTTAGTATTTAATTTTGAATTTTTTTTTATTAGAACGTGCATCATACGTGCATATTACTAATACAATAAAATTAAGAGCACCATCTCTATTAGTCTATTTAGATGAAGGCATCCAGCAACAAAAGCAGCAATCAAATTGGAGGCCCAAACAGTATCAATATCACCTCCATACAACTGCAAAATCAAGCCTCAAGACAACAGCAACAAATGCATCAAAATCAGCAGCATGAATACAACAGTTAGACGGGTCTCTAGGCATGAATACAACAGTCAGACTGGTCTCTAAGTTTGTACGAGAACAAACATTCATTTAGCTTCCGTTCAGAGTCATAAGATCAGCCTCTTGTGTGGTATTTCTGCAATTAATATATAAATCTATATAATAAAACACAAAGAAAGCTATCAAGTGGCTCTTCTTCAATCCCAAAATCAAAGGCCCAGATCTAACCTCACAAAACATATTTTCCCGTCCAAAATTTGAAATCCTAAAACTATTTCTTTTGTCCAAAACTATCTCTTCCCGACCCCCCACCCCTCTCTCCCTCCCCAACCCCCAAACACCCCCCCCCCCCCCCCCCCCCCCCCGCTCTCTCTCTCTCCCCAAACCCCCACCCCCCTCTCTCTTCGATCAAAGAATCTCTCTTCGATCGAAGAAGTGCCGTAGGCACGTGCCCACGAGCATACCTAGTATATATATATATATATATATATATATATATATAGAGAGAGAGAGAGAGAGAGAGAGAGAGAGAGAGAGAGAGAGAGAGAGAGAGAGAGAGAGAGAGCGAGAGCGAGAGCGCAATGCTCTATTGCAAATCACTAAAGCCGTTGTTCGGAACAACGGCTTGTTTATTTTGAACCTAAGCCGTTGTTCCAACAACGGCTTAGTTTATATTCGGAACAACGGCTTAGGTTTATAACCGAAGCCGTTGTTTTGAAACAACAGCTTCGGTTTATAACCTAAGCCGTTGTTTCCAACAACGACTTTAGTGGTTTGCATATCTATTTACATGGAACCCGTTTGCAATGGAGCATTGCTTATATATATTTACACGGGACCCATTTGCAATGCTCCTCCAACAACGATTTTAGTGGTTTGCATATCCATTTACATGGGACCCGTTTGCAATGGAGCATTGCTTATATATATTTACACGGGACCCGTTTGCAATGGAGCATTGCTTATATATATATAGTTTTCCTTCGAATCATAACCAACATTTATGAAGTCATTAGTTCGAAGGAAAACTATTTCTAGCTTCTCGACAATTTTAAGCAATTCAATTGGTTTGTTAGACATTAGAGAACAAGAACTCTTTGCAAACATGAGATTTGCAAACCTAGCACTTTTGTCTGGACAATAACATCAAAAACTTAATGTCACTGATTTCGCCAGAAATTCAACAGTAGTCGAGATAAACAACGAAGAAAAGCCATGGGCATTGATCAATTGATGCTTCCCAATCCGACAGTTTGTTGAGCTTATGATTCACGTACTCAATCCAACATGGACATTCATAAACAAGCCAAGCTATAACCACTCTAGGATTGCATAATCATAACTCTCAAAAGTAGTTCACCTTTTCTGAAGATACACAAGATCGATAATCACCCTACTGATATGACAATACCGAAAAGATTCTTTCAATGTCTCACTTTAATATGATTTTATCAAGCAAAAAACCAACGATTCACTAATTAAATCAACACCTTCACAGCTGCAAAAGAAATCAATCGCCAAAAGGCAGACAGGAACGAAGTCCAAACGAATGAACTGATTTATGAAAACATAATCCAACACGTGAGGCAAAAACAAATTGAGTATAGCATGCAGTACGAAGTTTATAGTTGAGTACAATGTCTCCTATATATAGGAGGGAACCAAATACTAAACTGATACATAACCCGATAATTGACTAAATATATATAATACAATATCTAACGAAACCAAAGTCCTTGCAAAAGTAAAAGATTGAACAACCAAAATTCCGAGTTGAACTCCAAAAATTGTTACAAACAACATTCCATTGATCTCTCTGTTTCTTGGTTGCTATGTACAAATTGAGACCATAAAAAGAAGAAAATAAGAGACGAAGATTAGGCCAGCCAAAACTCCCACCCCATAATCAAGTGGGTAAACATAAGAAACAAAGTTAGCAGAAGTAGAGATGAATCAATCGTGCGAGCAGAGGAGCATTAGGAGGCAGCTTTTGATGATATAGAGCCTGGCCTTGTGCTCTTTCAGAGTTCTACTGAATGAAGAAGAAACCATCCTCCTTTTGCTCTTGTGCTTATTTCCTTCCATTCTTATCGCTGTGTTTGAATCTGATCGATAAATGTAATGAATATGAGTGTTTTTGATACTCTGATAAAGCCAACTGTTGATCCTCCTCTTATATACAGAGTATTAGAGAGAGAGAGAGAGGAAGCGACCTGGGAAAGTGTGCATGAACGTGGGTTTGCCCCCCATTGGAATTCACACATTGCTTGCCTAACGAAGTGTACCCCTTCTCATCTATCAAAACTTTGTTTTGAAGCAATGGCACGAAATTTTTGTACAAGTTTTGTTCTTTCTCCTTGAATGGAGAGTGGAGAGGGGGGAGTGCAAGTGGGTGAAGTTCGGGTTGGGTCTACCTGGATTCAGAGTCATAGGGTTCATTGTCGGGTCAGGTTGGGTCTGGACTGGTTCTCATTAAAATTCAGATTTGGTCCATAGATATGCATTGTTAGAGCATCCACAGTCGTTTGCTATATTTCTCAAATTCTCATATTATGAGAATAATATGAGAATCTACCTCTGCAGTCGTTTGCTATTTTGTTAAAAAATAGCAAACGAGCTACAGTCGATTCTCATATATGAGAAATGGCCTAGCGAATTTAGAAATATAAAAGACGATACAACATGTATCATCTCAATATATTTAATATTTTTTATTAGAATCGGACAAGACAACTTGTCTCGTTCCTTATTTTTTAATTTTTTTTAAAAAATGGGTCGGACAATACATGTTGTATCGTCCTTCCCAAAATTTTTTTTTTTTTTTTAAACCACTCGGACGGGACATGTTGTGTCCGTTGGGTTTTGTATATATATATATATATATTTTTCCAATTTTTTCAACTGATCAACCGGTCAGATTATTCGAAGAAAAAAAAATACAAAAAAAAAAAACAAAAAATACCCACGGACGGCCAGGTATTGGGGGGATTTAGTGGGGTTTTAAGGTTTAATTAATAGTTTAGTAGGTGATTAAATAGGATTAGGTTATATTTTAATATTCAATTTATTTAATTAAGATATTTTAATAGTTAATCGGTAATTAATTAAATCTAAAAAAAAACGGAAAACAAGTTGTCTCGTCCTACTCAACTTTTAGCAAAATATAGCAAACGATCACTGCAGACCTTTCGATCTATTCCATTTCTATTCGTCCCATTTTATCAAAAAATAAGAACTGCCATTGTGGATGCTCTTAGCTGACAACAGGTGAAGTATAGGTTGGATCTTACAAAAATCCGCTTGAAAGTCCACTAAGATTAGATTGTGTACGGGTCGGAATCTAATGAAAGGGATAGGAATATATTCTATGGGAATGGGAATCTCTTATCCAAATTCAAAAGTTATAGTTCTCGGTCATCTGTCTTAATTCATGTAGTAACACGGCTTTGTCTAGCTGCATTACCATCTGTAACCCTTGGATCGCTATAAATTTAGACATGGGTAGGATTTGGGTATTTTTCGAATCCTGATAAACTAAATGGATCCAAATATGATGTTTTCTAATTGACATGGATCCAGCATTTAGACAATATCCACGAATTTACTAGTTTCAAATTTGGATCTAACATGAATATCTTATCCAACCTGTTCCTACAATTTCATCAACCATTTTCAACTTGCTTTCAGATAATAATCTCTACTATTTTAATGGGAGAGTTGGGGTTGTAAACAAACAAACCCTAATTTTGTAACTGAGCAAACCCGTGCAATATACGACCAAACTAAATCCATCAAACATATCCGTGTGATGCATGTGCAGCCCCTAAAAAATGGATATTTTAGCAAAAGCCTCCATTTTTTTTTTTTTGATAAAAGATGACTAACGTCATCGTTCCATTAAAAAGCCTCCATTTAAAATGTGAAAACTAGCATATACCCCCACTATTTTAAAAACTAAGAAATACTCATATCTCTAATATTATAATGGGGGAAGCCCTTAGTGTCATTTGTAAATGTTTTGTCAATCTACCAACCCGTGCAATACACGTGCATAACTATTATAAAGAAGATTCTAAGTTCAAATCCAGATTATGTCTAAATTTTTATTTTAAAAAACTATATTCATTAAGACGTGCATCGCACGTGTAAATTACTAGTAATAATAATGATGAAACTCATCACCTGCAAGAGAGTTTTTCGTTGTGGGACAATTCAGGATGACCACATTGACCTGCTGGCCACTATACATTCAGCGAGTTCTTCATTAACGAACCGCTAGATGAAGGTGACACACATCTCAAAGCATATTTCAAGTAAACAGCTAAGCATGCAACATCTATAAGCTGTACTTATGCATAATAGAACAGCATGCAAAATTAACAATCTTACGGATCCTATTAGAGTACAGCAATTAGATCGCGATCAATGAGATTAGTTTAATGAAAGCCAATAAGAAGAAGATTAAAGCTTTAAGCAATTCCAAGCTAGCAAGCTGGAATATGGGTTTAAACTCTCTAATCAATGTGATTTAATAATAAAAAAGCCCGTATGGCGCGCACGCTTGTTCACGTGCTTGGCAGCCTCTACCCTCTGAAGAGTACGGTGGCTGATTTAGTGCCCACTGTTTAGTTCAGTCGAGTAATTAGAAGAAGATTAAAGCTTTAAGCAATTCCAAGCTGGAGTATGGGTTTAAACTCTCTAATCAATGTGATTTAATAATCAAAAGCCCGTATGGCGTGCAAGCTTGTTCACGTGCTTAGCAGCCTCTCCCCTCTGAAGAGTACGGAGGCGGATTTAGTACCCATTGTTTAGTTCAGTCGAGTAATTAGTTCGGTTTAATAACTAATCCTCTTGGAAGAGTTGTCTGCTTTGTGGGTTAGAGGGCAAGTTTACTTTAATAAGGAAGGAGACAATCAAGGGAGCTGCTGTACAAACAAAGGCATCGAAAGCATTAATGTATTCTGCTGTTTCCACAATATTGCAACTTTCCAGACTTAGAATATGGTTCCAGCAAAAGATTGTATGCAGGAATTGTTTCCAGACTCTTATTGGTTTTTGGACAACTTTCTTTCATCTTAAATCCCCATTGATATAATATATAAGAAAACTTATTCTGAATGATGTCGAGGAATTGTGGATGGTATAAAATACCCAAGTGTGTGTGATATACTGATATGTAACCTGGATGTTGAGGAAAGAAAGGAACACATGTGTCTTTCGAGGGCCAGAGACTTGTGACAGTGATAAGATCACTAAGTGACCGAGGGATTGCACATATGCAGAAATCATCGAACAAAGGATAATTCTGAAGTTGGTGGAAGGATTGTTAAATGGAAGAAACTAAGAATGGGAGAGATTGAGGTGAATTTTAATTGTGCGTTTAACTTGGAGAGTAAGCTGTGGGTAAAGTTTTCATAGCAAGTGGTGCAGATTCAAAGCTAGTTGTGAGCTTGTGGAAGATGTAGTGGCTGTGACTAATTTATTGTAGTGATTTTAACATGTTGAATACCCAGCTGCAATGGAAGGGGTAAAAAATTAGATGCAGTTCATATCTTGATGAGGACATCGATTCGAGACAATTCAGACACTTCTATAAGCACAAACATCGTCTAGGATGGTTGTTCCACTAGCTTAGTATTTTATTTCAGCACTCATATTTGTTTTTGGCAATTATAGCTATATGTAGTAGTTTTACGATTTGCACCATTTATGCATTAGAATATTTTGAAGATTTATATTGAGATTTGTTTTGAGCCTATATATAGGCCTTGAGAATAATGAGAAGGTATGCTATTCTTGTTTAAAAAAATTATTGTAATTGAGTTTTGCTCTTAATTCATCTTTTTATGTGAGACGCTGAGATAAATTTTAGGGTTTATGATAAACTCTAAAATTACTATACAAATCCCAAACCCTAAATCCTAATACACAGCCAGCATCTCCCCCCCCCCCCCCCCCTTATCTTCTTCTTCCTCTTCGTTCAGCCCCGAAAACCAACACCCACTGCCACCAATCCCACACACACTCTCTCTCCTCACCCGAAACCCTAACCCCCTTCTTCCTTCTCTTCAGCTGCCCCCGCCCCCTCTTCCTCTTCTTCTTCTTCTCCTTGACTTTCGAAATTCACCCATACCCGACAACCCTCCTCCTCTGCCTCATCTCCAATTGCCCCGCCCCCCGACCTCCATCGACAGTCGCCATCGCCCCTCCATCAACCCCCAATTGCCCCTCCCTCATCTTAACCCAACACCACTCCCAACCCCTCGCCTCTCCGACCCAACGCCGACACCGCGCCCCACCGCCGCTGTCGCTGGCGCCACCATAGGCCACCGGCGCACACTCACCGCTCGCAATAGCCCCTACGTCGAGCCCCACCCCCTTTGGCTACCAGCAACTCCAACAGTAATCGAGATATGTTTCTTTTGCATCATTTGCGACAACTCGTTCATCAAAACCTGGTAAACTATTTCCATTTCTCAAATATTTGTGATACTGCTTTATCATCTTTATAATATTATTTGATTTATCTGTCGTCCAAAAATATTGAGAGTGTGTGCCTCTACCAGCTAAGTAGGATACGAATCGTTATTGACTATTTTACTTGTTAAGAACGTTTAGGTATAATTATTGATTGTTAGATTTAAATCTTAAATAGGCTTGTTAAACTATTTCATATCTTGAAAATCCATCAAACCAATTAGTAGTTTAATTTTTTGACTTAATCTTTTAAAATTCTTGAAAATTCTCTACTTAGAGTTAAGTTTACATCATATCTCAAATTATAAGTTGAGGGTAATGAATGTTCAAATTCAATTAGTAGTTCAATTTTTTGACTTAATCTTTTAAAATTCTTGAAAATTCTCAACTTAGAGTTAAGTTTACATCATATCTCAAATTATAAGTTGAGGGTAATGAATGTTCAAATTCAACGATGCATTTGTGCATGATTTGTGATAAGATGCTCTGATTCTGAAATTCCTAAGAAAATGCAGAGTAGCTGAACTGGGTTGCACGAATGATCGTGCCCAAACTTTAGGGCTCTGTTAGGAAAAAAAGAAGGAAAAAAAGATTCCTGTAATACCCCGCAAAAATAGCATATGGTTATTTTGCATCGTAATCGGTATGCAATTGAGAATTGCACGCGATTATGTATTGTTCTAGTAACAATTGATTTTTGTAATTGAGAAATATCAGATATATCGTCTACTTTATTTTATACTTTTGGAGGGTTATTATGAGACAATTTTATGTATTTTAGATTGTTAGTATTTTAAAAGAGTGAGAGTTGGGGTTTATTTGAAATATATTTGAGACTTGGGGGCTTATATGAAATATTCCCTTACATTTTTTATTTATCTATTTATTTATTTATTCCTTTTACAAAAACCCCACCCCTTCTCCTTCCTTCACCTTCTTTCTTTCTCCCGTTTCCTTCCCAGCCGAAAGAAACCCCAAGCCGAACCCATCGGCTCTCTCTCTCTCTCCGCTCAAATCCCCTTCATTTCTCCATCGTTTTCAAATTAAATGGAGGGATAGACTAATAGAAGGGTTCTCTACATCGTGGTGGCATCGGATTTTAGAAAGGATTTTGGGAAGGATATACTAGCGTCCTTGGATGCATGCTGGCGCTTCGAGTCTTCGCGGGATATTTTGTGAGTATGATCTCTTTTATTTTATGTACATGGTGTATTATGAAGATTTTAAATTACGATTTGCTGTGTATTTCCGATTTCGTATCTTAGTGTAGCATGGGTGTTTTGAGCTAAGAATTTGTGTGGACACTCTTGTATGTGTCCACAACTATAGTTTAAATTTTACAAATTTTCGAGGTCGTTTGATACCTCAAAATTGTGGAGTGCAGCTGGTCTGAAAGGACAGAGCCGAAGCCAATTGCTTTTGGACTTCCAAAAGGTCATAACCAATTGTATATGTATGATATTGCTATGTAATTGTTTTCTATGGGCCGGATAAGGGCCAAGTGGGGTCACTAATTGAGAATAGGACTATATTGTTATTTTCATTGTGATATTTCATTGTAAATGTGAACAATAAGACCTTGAGTATTGATATTTTCACCTAGAAACCAAGTGGTGATTAATTAAGGAGTTAAGCGGTGTTAGATGAAATACGGTTATGCATGGGTATGTATATAATCAATGCATGCTTATATGCGTATTTGTTGTGAAGTGTGGTGCACATTGAGTGTACTAGTTTGATGCATGTGGGGGTCAACTCTTAGCATGATTGGAGGCTAGGTTGAACCCTAACTAAATCAAGGTGAGACTTGTTGAGATTCAACTAGGATGGATTCACTTTGAACCTAGTTAGTGAATTAAGAAATTAATTTAGATAATTGGTAAGGACAGGCACTAGTTGGGCATTGTACTCTCCTGTCAAGGGGACACGTGCGGCGTGGTCTCGTCTGGGACATGTGCGGCGTGGTCTCGTCTGTTAATTTCTAGGATTTAGTGATAAGGACTGTATGGTGGAAATTAGGGAATGGGCCCTCTAAATCCATCTAAGGTTCTATGTTGTTTAATGCGAACAGGGAGCATAGCAGGGCTCTAGGACTCTCGGTGGAACAGGTGGGACGTGCAGGATCATCTTTATGTTCGTAACAGCTTTTGGGTAAGGTCCGGGAGTGACGTAGGACCACAGGGGCCGGGCAAGAGTATGGCCGGGAAGTGGCGTAGGACTACAGGGTCTCAGCATACATAATGACATAACTAATAATTTCTGACTGCAGTGGCGGAACTAGACCGAGCAACTGCAATCTTACCAGTCACTAGATGAATGTCAGAAACAGGAAAGAGTACAAGAGTATGATGCATGGCGAGGAATTGAATCCTACCATCTGAAGAATACGAACTCGATTTGGGGAGTATGTAGTATGGGATGCATACGTTTCCAAATCAAGTTTGCATCAGATTAAGAGCATGGTGTGCATATGAGTTATGCATTAGAATCTAGATCATGACATACACGAACACTAGGAAATCAGGATACACGTTTATTTTCCATTCAAGCTGAATTGTGAGCGTGATAGTTGAACTGTATAATGAATGTGAAAGTGAATTGCAAGACGTGATGATATATGTTGTAAGAAATAAGTGAATGCGATGTTATGTGATATGAGATTGCGAAAGAATATAAGTCGTGAGTCTGTAAATGCAAATGAATGGTAAATGAGGTGCAGTTATGTGGAAGTAGAGTTATTTGTGAATGTCAAGCTTTATGGGAAAATAAAGCTATAGGAATACTTGTGTAAAGTATAAAGTGATGGGCGTTAAGCGACTTTTTTTTTCTGAATGATTTTCCAACTAAAGATAAGTATGTTGTGAGCAGGTATGGATATGCATACAGGGAATGACTCGGAGAGAATTTGATGCGAAATCCCATTTATGATGTTTACATGTTCAGATTTCAAGTAAAGTTTGATTATCTTGGTATTTGTAAGTTCGTTCTGTTTAATTTATTTGCTTAATTAATAGACTATACTCACACCAGGAATGGCTAATCCCTTAGTATTTCGGGGGTTAGGGAGTCTCTAGACTATTCTAGACCCCTACTGTTACAGGTCCTCAGCAGTGAGATGTGAGGTGTAAATTCATGTTTCTGTGGTATGTTTTATAAGTTATTTTCTAAAAACCTTACATCGTTTTCAAAGAAACTTATGGTTTCTATTTGATATTTGATATTCTATTATGAGTTTGGCCCCCAGAGCATATATATTGATTGCTTGTATGTCTCTGCTCATTTTGGTCTGGGGAGCCCGTGAAATTATTGCCTGTGATGTGAGCTACGGAATGTTCAAATTCATTTGCCCATTCATCATGTGACCATAAAAACAATGATTTTCAGCCATACAATTTGGTAACACTTCAATGGATGGGCAAATGAATTTCAAATGATTTGATTTTACATATTTAGAATAATTTAGATGTGTAGATCAATGTGAACGGTTCAGATTTTCGATATGAACGCCCGAAGGCCTAGTGTTCACGCGGTGAGCACTAGCCTAGTGCTCAACTGAAGCTTATATATATATATATATATATATATATATATATATATACACACACACACACACCATGCATGCATTCAAAATTCTATCTCACTCCCTTTCTTTCTATATATATACACATGCACATAACACATAAACCCCTCATCTCTACGTCTCCTTCTTCTCTCCCTCTTGCCTTCTTCAAACCCGAGAAGCCAAGCTCCTCGTCACTTTGTTGCGCTCAAACTCGACACCGTTACTCACCGTTGTTCTTGCCACTGCTATTGCACAAACTCAATCTCAAACAACCCGACGCCACGCCATCTCCTTGTTGTTGTTGTCGCTCATCGTCGTCGCTCACCGTTGCTACCGTTGCTCGCTCGCTGCCATCTTGCTGCCATTCTTGCTGCTATTGTGCCGTCATCCGTTGCTGACATCACTTCTTTTTTCCGTGGTTAACAGCACCACCGTAATCGTCATGTTATAAGACAAGTATCTTGTACACTCTTTTTGTTCTTATACAAGCATTTTCCTTGGACTCGTAGCAAGTAGTCTAGTTATCATCATATTTTATTCCGTTCTATTCACTTGTTCCATGATATATCAACTCAAGAGTGAACCGTTAACACACTTCGAATCGTGTTATCGAATATCGAATATTCAAACTTGCTATCTCTAAATTTCTTGACCTTGCACTAAGAATTCAACCATGTTCCCGATACTGGATCGAAGAACTTTATACATGAAAATCATAGTCCATCGAGACTAGAATCCAGAATATCTTACAGTTTCTCAATCTGATATATAAATGTGAAATATCACGATTTTAGTACTGTTATATTGTAAATTCCTGAACCTGCACGGGACCACTAACCGGTCTTTTGTACTGAGAATTCGACCATGTTCCCGGTACTGGATCCAACTTTCTACATTAAAATCATAGCCCATTGAGTCTAGAATTCAGAACATCTTACGATTTCTCAATCCGATGTATAGATTGTGAGATATCACGATTTAAGTACTGTCATATCGTAAATTCCTAAACCTGCACGGAACCACTAACCGGTCTCTTGTACTGAGAATTCGACCATGTTCCCGGTACTGGATCGAAGAACTTTCTACATGAAAATCGTAGCCCAACGAGTATAGAATTCAGAACATGTTACAGTTTCTCAATCCGATGTATAGATTGTGAGATATCACGATTTTAGTACTGTGACTCTGAATTTCCAGAATGCGCACGAAACATCGAAACCAGCGAAGAATGAATTTGTACGCATAGCTACTGTCTCTAAAATGTATCGTGTGAATATGCGTTGGAACTGAAAGAGAGCCTACTTTCTAGAATCTCTGACGGAATCGTATTTTCTTTTCTGTAACAACGGGAAAGTAAATTTGAACGCAGATAGGTGTTACTGTCTAAAAATTCATCTCTACATTTTTGCATATAAACCCGTTATTTTTTATATTTAATGAACTGAACTATATGTATTGTTGTTCTTGTAATAATAACTTGCATAGATATAATAGGTTGATAGATTTTTTCATATAATGCATTTTATACCACTTGATAATTCTATAATAACTACTCTTGATACATGTACCTGTTTCATCTCATACCCATGATTACTGCCCTTGATATTTTTCTAGATTCTTAATTAACTGTCTTGATTTTACCGTTCCACTAGTCGTATCAACTGCATGTTCATAATTAATTATAAAAAATAACAAGCCGGGTTTATAAGGGTACGACTTAGTAGTGGACAATATAGGGGAGTATACTCGGAAGGGGACTCGTGTTTCCCGTAATAGTGATTCTTGATTCTTGATTACGCATTTCTTGATTACACAATTCTCGATTACATAATTCTTGATTGCATGTCTTAATACTATCACTGGAAGACCCGAGTACATAATCCTATAGAATTCACTACTTAAGTCTAAACGTCACATAATTGTTATGCACCGAACTTGTGGTATGGAACACAGGATTGCATGCATTAGATAAGTTAATAAAACAAATAAACTTGAGAATTCCATTAACCATGATTCTTGATTACATGACTCTTCATTACATAACTCTCGATTCTTGATTACATGATTATTGATTAACTGAGACTTGGTTATCAATTGATTATACTTTGAAGTCTTGATTACACTAGTTTACGGTTATTAGTTACATGATCATATTGTCCCAGTTCTTGCTTCCTTCCATTTTGTATTTGCACTGCTACTTCTTGTTTCTTCCATATTATATCTTGTTATATTACTCCTTTTTACAGCTTGTTGCTATTTGCTGCCCGAAGCTTGCTCTAACGGGTACTTTTCTATTTTTTCTTTGAGTTAATAATTATACTGGTACTGATGGATCCGACGAGCTGACTCTTTAGACGATCGTTGTTGCTTTATTACTACTTCATGTTGTTTTTCTTTTAGTCGCTATTTTATCTAGTTGTTATAGCGAACTACTTATCGTACTGTTTTAATTCTGGTACCTTGTATTCCCGGGCATCTTGACCCGATGTTGATGTATTATCCAGATGATGGTTATTCTATTTCCAGGCTTCCAGCTCATGTGATCATTATATTTGCATGTGTGAATGTGTTATAAATATCTTGTTGAGCTTATAATTATACAGCTTATGGATGATGTATATCATTCGCTGGACCTCAGTTGCATGCCTGTATTTCCGTATAGTGGAAAGCGGGGCGTGACAACGTTCTTGAGGAGGAGGTTTATATGGAGCAGCCCCCCGCCTTTGTTAGTAAAGCTGAACCCACTAAAATATGTTTCTTGAAACGATCTTTGTATAGACTCAAACAGTCTCCCCGTGCTTGGTTTGGCCGTTTCACCGAGGTTGTCACGAGTTTTGGATTGAGGAAGAGTGATAATGATCATTTTGTGTTCTATCGACATCATCAAGGGAATAGAATCATTTTAGTTGTATACGTTGAAGACATTGTAATTACAGGAGATGATCAGAATGGTATTCAAGATCTGAAGTCATATATTCAACAAAAGTTTCAAACAAAGGCTCTCGGGGGACTAAAGTATTTTTTGGGGATCAAAGTTGCTCAATCTAAGCAGGAAATGTGTTTATCACAAAGAAAGTATGTCCTGGACACACTTACCGAGAGCGGTATACTAAGATGCAGACCATCACACACTCCTATGGACCCAAATTCCAAGTTGTTGCCAGATCAAGGTGTCTTGTTGGAGGATCCAGAGAGATCTAGGAGACTTGTGGAAAAACTAAATTATCTCACAGTTACTCGTCCTGATATTGCATACTCAGTTAGCATAATAAGTCAGTTTATGGTCTCTCTCCGTACAACCCATTGGAATGCAGTTATGAGAATTCTTCAGTATTTGAATAGCTCCCCTCGCAGAGGATTGTTGTATACTGGTGGTGGACATTGCCGAATTGCTGGTTAGTCAGATGCTGACTGGACTGGTTGCCCAACGACTAGGGGATCCACCACTGGGTATTGTGTATTTGTTGGAGGAAACTTAGTTTCATGGAAGAATAAGAAACAAAATGTGGTGTCTCGATCAAGTGCAGAATCCGAGTATTGTGCTATGGCTGACCTTACATGTGAGATGACATGGATCAAACGATTACTTACTGAGTTGAGGGTTTCTCAGCATCAATCGATGCGTATGTATTGTGACAGTCAATCTGCCATCCACATAGCCACGAATGCACTATTTCATGAACAAACCAAACACATTGATGTTGACTGCCATGTGGTTCGCAACAAGATTAGTGACACTCCGTATGAGCCCCCTCAGATAGAAGCTAAATATATTTGCACTGGTCACCAGCTAGCTGACTAGAGCCAAGATAGAGTTCATCAATGACAAGTTGGGCATGTATGACATATATGCTCCAACTTGAGAAGGAGAATTAGAGATATTAGTTTAGTCAAATACAGGTAAAGCACGTGCCTATAATAAAGTTATATATGTATCTATTGTGTATTGTATGAAATGTGCCAATTACAGGTTCGTCTATAACATTGGTCAGTAGTATTTAAGTATGAAACATCTAATAATGATTTTTACATATGGCTAAATGGCAAAAGATGAATAACTAAGTTTATAATGTACGTTGATTTTGGACACTTCATAAAATAGTGGTACACTCATTTTATGAGAAATTTATAGAAAAAAATGGTTTGTATTTTTAAATACAATTTAAAATAAAGATAAATAAAACTATAGAAATTATACAATTTGTTTGAGATATTTATACTGGGTTTCAAAATGGGGTATGCAAGCTATTTTTCCCCTTCTTTTTTTTTCTACTAACAATGCATCTTAAATGTTACTACATTATTCTCTGGACTCTTCAAGTCTTAACACTATATATACCAAATATAAAGCTAACGCAGATAATAATGTAGTAACATTTAGGATGCATTGTTAGAAGAAAAAAGAATGGGGAAATAGCTTGCATACCCCATTTTGAAACCCACTTGTTTTTATACCCAGGTATCTTAAATCTTGTTGATACATCCCAACTGTTCTTTCACTTTTTATTATGCCCAATATACCACAATATATCAGATCTGGTATTTCTACTGCCTAACAAAAGATAAACCCTAAATTGACTGTATGTTTCGTAAAGTTGATGATATATATCCAAAAATTGATAATGTATCACAAATTGGATCATTGACATCCCAACATTTGTGATATACAATTGGGGTAAGTTACTAGTACAAAATATTGGGCATATACATAAGATTTATAGTACGTGGATAGAAAAAACAAGTGGGTTTCAAAATAGGGGCGCATAACCAATAAACAGTTGAACGCAAGTACTGCAGAAAGAAAGAAAATATAGTTACCTTTTCTCAAATATCAGCATATGCGAATTGCACCTTGAATAATAGATAAAAATACAAATATCAGCATATGCGAATTGCACCTTGAATAGTCCAACCCAAAAAAAAATTTCCAATCAGATTCTGATCTCATCAATACATAGTGTGCTTTTTACTAGCACCTCCTGCTGTATTAGCAAATTCCACCTGCAAAGTTAAGTTAGCTTATTAGAAACAATGACTACTTGGAATTTCTAACATATTTGTAATACACAGAATAATTCGTAGTGCAATATAAATACGAGCTAAATAACTTGTTTTTTTTGCCGGAATAGGCCACTTTTTGAAAATATTTGCGATTATGGGCCAGTTTCGAAACTATTAACGCTCGTGGGCTACTTGGTGTCACGTCAACAGCGGCCGCTATTCTCATTAGCGACATCTTCATTTTGAAAGTCGCTAATAGGAATAGCGGCCTCTGTTTTAAAATATTTGAAAGTTTTTATTTTTTGTTGCTATTCCCACTAGTGACCTTAGTATATATGAAGTCGTTAATGGGATTAGCGACCTCAAATGAATGCATTGAGACACTTAAAATCTCGAGAATTTTTGCTCTCTTCAGATTTAAAAAAAAAACTGAGGTCACTAGTCCAAATATCGACCTCGGTAGAATATTAAATCTCCTTGCACTCTCTAAAATTTGCAAAATAATCACCTAACTAAGGTCGCTATTGGGAATAGCGACCTTAGCATACTTCGGTCGTTATTCGCAAAAGCGACCTCAGTAGGAAACTCAATGTCCTTATTCTTTGTAAAATTTGCAAAATAGTCACATAACTAAGGCCTCTATTCGGAATAGTGATCTTAGTACAACTAAGGCCTATATTCCGAACAGCGACCTTTGTACAACTAAGGTCACTATTCCGAATAGCAACCTCAGTTTCAAAAACAAATTAACTATTATTTTTTAGAGAGAAAAAAGTCAAAAACTCTCTAGATTTTGCTAATGAAATACAGTTGATTGAAGGTCGCTAATTCCATAGCAACTTCATATATGCTTTGGTCGCTAATAGAAATAGGTCGCTAATAGGAATAGCAATAGTAAACAAAAATTTTAAATTTTTTTTAAAAAAGAGGCCGTTATTCCCATTAGCGATCTCTAAAAGGAACGGGCCGCTAATGAGAATAGCGGCCGCTGCTGACGTGGTACCAAGTAGCCCACGAGCGCTAATGGTTTCGAAACTAGCCCATAATCACAAATATTTTCAAAAAAATACCTAATACGGCAAAAAATTCAAATAACTTTCCAGACAAAGTTTTCTACGAAATCTGCCCTGGATATCTGGCTGGGGCTTTGCCATATCCCTTAAACATAAAATATTAAAAAGATAAAAGCGCTCAAACAGAGAAAATAACCAGAAAAAGGTTAATTAACAACCTTACAAACATTGACATTTGAGAGTACACGACAATTTTTGTTTGCAGTACCTTCCGAACATAAGCATGAACATTTAAGTAAACTTTTTGACTCGAATCATTTAAGCAAATTTAAATTTCTGCTTAGACTCTTGTCCGACTCTTCCTTTACACCTCCCATCAGAAATGCTACCATATCTTTTCACATCTTCGGAAGACATTTTTATTATTAATATATACTCCAGAATTTTCAAAACTTTATTATATATATATATATATATAGCAATGCTCCATTGAAAACGCAAATGTTGTGAAAACTACCTAAGCCGTTGTTGGAACAATGGCAACCTAGGACGTTGTTTCCAACAACGGCCTAGGTTGTTTTCACGTTTTCAACGCTACAGTAGCATTTTCAATGGAGCATTACTCATATATATATATTGTGTGTGTGTGTATGTGTGATATGGCTAAAAATAGAACTAAATTGAGACCATTCAAATCGGGCATGAATCTCAAAGCTCTTAGAGGTAAAACGGTAATTTCACCTATAAACGGGTCCGAGAATGGGAACTGGGTCTTTTCCAAGCCCAATAACCCAAAAGCGGATCTGTCTTACTAGGTCAGGACGACAAACCCAGGATATTCTAAAGAGTAATTCAAATTCGTGATTATCTTTAAGAGGCGATTTAAACCGCCCCTCTTATCTTGAAACTAGTAAAACTCTATCCATAAATACTGGGAAGTAGAGATAAATCATTATCTCGAAACTAATCCCTAAGGCGACTATAAATACCCCCTCTACCCCAGCATAAAAAAGGTAATCAATATTTTTTCCACAAAAGCTCTATCTTATTCTTCCTGAATACTGACTAGAGCGTCGGAGGACCCGACTGACTGTTCCACAAAAGAATCCACATAATCTGGTTACTCTCGCACCGGAAAAAAGCAGTAACAATATGTATGAAGGTGCACCATTTAAAACTTCACTTTTAAATCATGCAATAGCTAGGCCACATTAACTATTTTGAATACATTTAGAAAAAGAAAAAAAAAACGTACCACAGTCAAATCATGTTGGAAGAGCTCTCAGCAGACCGAGCGCATGGCCCCCCAGCGGGTCTTCCGAGAGAACAATCCTCTTCGATACGGGCACGAGAGTATTGCTGAATGGTTCTCACTATCCATGCTCAAGTTATATAAGATAGCTAAGCTAGCTTCCAAAGCCTTATCATTCCCTTCTTCAAGCAGTTCAACTAATGGAAATACAGAAATAACCCGGTTCAATTCTACGCAAGCGGATACTCTCGAACCGAGAGAAAAACCGGTTCTCATCTGCTCAACGAGCCTAGGGATTGTCTCGTAAACTGTCACGTCCACGTCGATGGGTTTCTCAAGATCCATGCCTGAGGTGATTAATGATTCAAATATTACAAGACATGCAGCAACCCAGTTCTTGGCATGAAGAGGGATGGTAGACTTCAAACTGTTCCGGAGTTCTTGAAAAAGATTAGTATATATTTTTTGATGGAATTGCTCCAAGCTCAACAGTTTTGTTAGTAGCCTCGATGATGCAGCAACTGCAAGACCTATTTCTTCAGCTTTATAGGCATCTAGCTCAAGTTGTTCCTCAATAACACCTTCTGTTTCTGCAGCAAAAAATAACCATTTTTTAATGTGGTAGTAAAGGATGCAATATTTACCAAAATGAATAAAAAATATTTAACAATACCTAACATGGGTTAAAGAGGACACTATTAGGTATTACATTGGTTAAGGACTCTGGAAGATGAAAATATAGTGGTATTATTAGCTTTACTGTCATTTGCAGAAGTATGAATCTTCAGGGTTAGATTCATGTTGGATCATACCAGATCGTACTAGATCTACCAAGAATTCGTAGAGTGCAATTCGGGATCCAAAATATAGAAGGGATCTTCAGGAGCCTAGAAGATCTTTTTGTGGACCGCTATATTTTTCGGGATTCAAACTCAAATTGTGGGTCAGGTTCAGCTAAGGTAATCCTACAAGATCTACTCTTGGATATACTAAGAATTAATAGACTCCAACTAGGGAACCAAAATATAAAGGGGATTTTGAGGAGCCGAGAAGATCTATATGTGAACCACTAAAAGTTTATCATGACCCAAACTCAAATTCTAGGGTCAGATTAGGCATAGGTTATCTGTTAATCAGTTCGATTGCCAGCCTACTTCTGGCTGATAAATATTGTTGTCAGATAGGAGAGGCATGCATTGCCAGAATAAATTTGAATGGACTTCAAAATTTTGTGGAGATGGCTCTTCTGTGAGAGTTGGTCTGACTACTGGATTGGTAACTACAAATTGCCAGTTCTTTTCCCTAATCTCTACTCAATAGCTTCCACTCTAAATGCTATTGTGGCCTCTTTATACTATTAGGCATAATAATAAAGATTGGAACATATCATTTAGAAATCATTTGCTAATGATCAACTTTCTGAATATAGGCGGCTACAGCCAAATGCCAACAAAAACAAAAACAAACAAAAAAACAAACTTTCTTAATATATTGAAGTCCTAGTTTTTTTTTAGATCAAATGCATGGAAAGCTAAAGATAACATTAGGTGGAGATGGTCTTCTAAGGTACTTTTAGTGTTAAATATTTTTGCGCTTATCTCAACTCTGGTGGAGTTATTTCTCCTTTTTATAAACACAATGGCAAAATCTTTCCCCATTAAAAGTTAGGATTTTGACTGAAAGGTAAAGCCAGTTCTTCACAATCTTGGGAGTCCTTTGAGGAAGAAGAGAGATAAACCTAAATGCAGGCTTATTTAGGACTTGTCAATGATGGCATTAATACGGGTGATTTAGAATGGAAGGAACAATAGGTTGTTTGCTAAGAAATGTACTATCTCTATCAATTCTAATTGATAATTTATTGTTTTATTTTCATCTCTGGGCAGAAATCATTCCTCCAGCTAAGAGAGCAAGACTGAATTTCCAACTCTTTCAACAACCCAATTAATTATTTAGTTCAAGGCGACCTGCTGCATCAACAAGCTGCCTTTGCGTCTTCTTCTGGTCAAGTCACTGCTGGAGCACTGGACCTTGAGGCTCTACATGCTGAATCCAATTTCTGAAGCTTTATGAACTCTATCTGTTGTTTGCTAGTTTTCTCTTAGTCTTTGTGTTCTGAAGACTTAAAGCTCTTGTTGTTATTCCTTTTGGTATTCAGGTTCAGGTTTTAAGTGTTTCAAGGTTCTTTAGAATTCCATCTATTATATAATAAAAAATTATCATCGCTGTATTAATTTATTTATTTTTGAAGTTATTCTCAGCCTTCAGCAATTTACCCAAAATGTTCAATCTTTACTATTACAATCCAAACTCTCTGAGGCCAACCTTCATTCTGTTTGGGAAGCCAGCTTATTAAATCGCAGCATTTCAACACAAAAATGTCATTGAGGAGTAATCCTAGACTTCCAATGAAAAGATCAATCTTATCTATGTCTACCTAAGCCCATTTGAAGTGCTACACTGGAAACCCAACAGAACAAATAATTTCTCCTCAAAACTAAATTACATTAATAAATAATTAATTTTCCTCAAAATTATACTACCATCCCATTCTAATTACTGGTGCATGCACTTTTCAAAAGCCAGGCACATGTCTTTTTATCTTGTTCATTTTTTTTTCAATAAACCTCATCAAATTTAGTTACATGTATTCTGAAAACCTAGGTACTTTCTATCATCTCTCACAATATCAAAATCATTTAAATCATTCCTAAAAAATAAATGTTGACAGAAAGTAAAGAAAACACTAAAAAAATGACAAAGTAATACTAACATTTAACTATTATTAGAAAATGAATTGTGAAAAGAAGGGCATTGAAGATTGGAGCAATACCATCTACGGGTACTTGTCCGAAAACTGCACCGAGTCCTGACTCAATATTGGATACAGCAATTATCGTTGCATGTGACTCAGAAGTTGAAATGTACTCAAGAACTGAAGCAGCCTTTGTTTGCAGGCTTGAAGATTCTGTCCACAACATGTCTATGAGCCGTGATATTACACTCGAGTCTACTATCTCCATCCTAAAGGTACAAAGAGCTTATAGTTCTAAAAAAATATGAAGTTAAAGCACGGAGACCATCATAGATAATGTTTTAAGATGATTGTCTCTTCACCACAATACATTTATATATATAATTCATAAATATGTGCAAATATGTCAACAAAATACGTAACGTGTGCAGGCAGATATACAAATGGATTCTGATCATCAAACACCAGTAGAGGTGGAACTATCATCCAACTTTTAGCGATTAATCAAAGGCAAATGGCAGCCATGACAAAGTCTTCAACTAACAGATCTATCTTTGACTTGACCTGTGTGCTATACACATGTTGAGATTTGATCAACATTCTATTATTGTCATTAATTTTAACAAACCAAGAATAAAAACAGTACAAATGCACGGTTCGAGGCAGCAGAGGAAAAGAGAATGATACATCTCTTTTACAAAGTTGCAACAGTAACTATCCAAGAAGGTATAGAATTATAAGTTGAACAAATTATTTGCACGTATTTGGAAATACATTCAAAACTTCAAATATAACTTATATCTGATTATGGAAACAGGATTGCAATAGGCTGGGTAGGCATTCAGCTATTACAGAAAAAATGAGTCCCAATGCATAGTGTTATGCAGAAACCCTTCTAACAACCTCTATCAGCACAGTTTTGACAAGCTGTTACTCAGATTTAAAGCGCTCAGATTTAAAGTGAATGTAAACAACTCTCTTTATTATCTCATCTGGGACAATTGAGTTTCAAAAATAACAGAAGATGGATACAAAAAATCAATACAAAGTCAATCACAAATAAACAATTTGCTATTTTTAGGAGAGATAATCTAAAAGGCCAAATCAGCGTTACCGGGTTCTCCCACCCCCTTCTGAACATATGGATCTTGGGATCCGATTTATGGTGGATTCGCGATCCAGATCTCTTAAACAAGCGATCCAGATGCGGCTTTTTTCTATCTTTAAAATGAACACTTTTACTTATTAATCCACAACTTTTCTTCAAATTTCCCTTAATTCGGCATAGAGTTTAATTTGATTATTACTCTTATATTTAGTCATGCAAGTAACTAATGTATTTAAAGTCTATTTTTCTATCTTTGTATCTATCTCTATACACATGTATATTCCCGAAATGCCTTTTTGGATCTTCCTCAATTAGTTAGGGTTCGTTGAAAGTCAGTTTATATGACGAATTTCAGATTGGAATTGACTAAAACGAAAATAAGACAAATTTCAGACAGGAATTGACTATAACGAAAATTTTGATATATAAATTACCCTCCCGAACATGTCCAGCTTCCCTAAAAAAGTTGAATTTCATCTTGACAATTTTCTTCAGAGGTACTTTTAATTGAAAATGCACACTGATATAAAAGGCCAAATATATACAAACTAATCTACGAGGTTAACTACAAAATAGTGACAAGAAATACAGATGAACAATTAAAACAGAGATGAGAACTGGACACCCATGTAGAGAAATTTCTTATGAACTTCATTTATGTTTCTCCTAAAATAAAAGTCCATATCAAAAGAGACAACAGATTGCCGATGAAAACCATAAGCAGAAGAAACCATAAACTGTTAATCACATGCTCTGCAAATAAAGGATTTTATGTACCATAAAAACCCGATTTACTGATCATGCAAGAACATTAACTTTTGATAGGTCATTTCCATTGTTGAGTGAAATCTTTCTAGTGCAGTTTTCTAAATACAGGAATATTTTCAATGCATGGACAACCCACACCGTTAACTTTGATTTTTATGCTGTATTATGTATGCCTATCAAATATCAAGTGGTTTGGAGAACTTTTATACGCTTTCAATAACATGACAAATTGGGCATGGTAAGAAGGCTCCAAAATTTTATTTTATTTTATTATTTTATTTTTTGTACACATGTTTTATGGCATAAGAAATACAATGAACAATGTCGATCGTACATATAGAGTCCCACCATGTGAGTACAACATAGGTTCAAAACATCGGTATCGAGAACATTATCAAGTTGGCAATTTTTTTATTGGGACTAGTATTGAGAGGGGGGGGGGGGGGGGGGGGGGGGGGGGGGTTGTCAATGATTTATTGAAATGCTATAAATTTCTGTTTCGAAATTGTATAATTACATAATTTGCTTCAGAAATTAATTTACGTAAGGAGGTACATGTAAAAATAAAGGTAATAGTTTGACTTCATAGTATTCTATGTATTTTATGTAAAATTGATCGTCAGCAATTATAGTATTCATAGTTTCAAGGCATTAATTGATATAAAGAAAAATATGTCAAATGAGTTTGATTTTAGGGTTTGGCTACATACTACTTTATCTATCTATCTATCTATCTATCTATACTTATACTAATATAACTAAAGAGTTGGAGTTGTGTAATTTGTGGACAAACCAACTTAATTAATCTAATCTCAACCACACATATTTAAGTGAGAGCTGTTGATGAGGACATCGGTTCTGTTTTATTTTTATTTTGGAATTTAGCCATATGTAGTTTATTTGAGAGATTTGTATTGGATTTGTTTTGAGCCTATATGTAAGCCTTGAGAATAATGAGAAGTTATGCTATTATTGATTAAACAAATTATTGGGTTGAGTTATTGCTTTTCATCCATCTTTTTGTGTTAGAAGATTGAGAGAATTATTAGAGTTTGTGAGAAGTCCTAATAAAGTATTAGGGTTTGTGATAAGCTCTAAAACTACACCCAAATCTCCAAATTAAAATTCTAAACCCTAATCTCCAAATTACTTATAACCCTACCCTCTTCTTCTTCTTCTTCTTCTTCTTCTTCTTCTTCTTCTTCTTCTTTCTCTCTCCCGACCGTCGACCACCACCACCGACCACCTACCTACTGCCCTGTGCGCCACCGACGATCCCTGACTGCCCCGCGCACCCCTTACCCTCGTCGTCGACTCCCCCCCCCCCCACTGTCGTTGATCCCCTTTTTCCCGCCGTCGACTACCGAAACCCTCCACCGTCGTCGCCATCACCCACCCCGACTCCCTCGCCACCTCCTTTCATCCTCCGACCAACACCATCAACCCAACCTCGTCCCTCTCCCTTCAATTGAACCCCCACCACACTCGACGTCACCCTCGACACCACCTCCAGCCGCTGCCCTTCCATCCATCTTGCTACATCCCACTCGACGGCATCCAACTCTTCCACCACAGCGGCGCCTCTTCGCTGCCTCACCACCGCAGCCTTCGGAGCACTAACGTGTTGAGCCCGGTAAACCCTTTCCACTTCTCCATTACTTGTGTTACTGCTTTATCTTCTCTATAATATTATTTGATTTATCTGTCGTCCACAAATATTGAGAGTGAGTACTTCTACTTGCCTATTAGAGTACAAATAATTATTGCATCTTTTACTTGCCAAGAACGCTTAGGTATATAATTATTGATTGTTAGAACTGAGTCGTTAACTGAACTTGTTAAACTTAAATTCAATTCTTGAAAATCCATCGAACCGATTAACTGTTTTAATTTCTAAATTGATCCGCATTACATGTTGGTAAACTTAATCTTTTAATATTCTTGAAAATTCTCTACTTAGGGTTAAGTTTACATCAGTTGTATTAACCATCCATTTCTAATTAATTAGACAATTACCATAATATCATCAAACTTCAAATTTATTTGCGACATAATTATTTATGAAAGTGTCATTCATTTAAAATAAATATTGATGCCCTTGGGGGGAATTCGTGAAGAGTGAAAGCTTAAAAAAAGAAGGCGTGCATTGCGTGTACAAATTACTAGTACCCAAAAAACTATTAAGTTCACCAATCACTCTAGTTACTCAAAAGTTGAAGGTTAAATTTGAAAAATCCCCCTCAACCATTTGTGTTTTGTTAAATACATCTATCAACTTTTTTGAGTCGAATGGACCAAAGTAATTTTGGACATGAATGGACCAAATTACTCAAAAAGATGAGTGTTTTTAAAAAAAACAAAATAACGGCACATCTTTTCAACAAATAATTGGAGGGCTTTTTTTCCTTTCAAATTTAGCCAAAGTTAAATGGATCACGGTCAGGGGCAGACCTAGAAATTTTACCTTGTAGGGTCAAGATATAATTTAAAAAGTAAAGAAGTAATAAGTATAACTTACTGTGAAAGTTCCTGCCACTAAGCTAAAACTTCGAAGTTGTAAAAGGGTTGAGGGATATTGCACTTATATTCTAACACGCCCCCTCAGGTCGAGAGCCCATTTTTATGGGCCAAAGATACAAGATAAATGCCTAACAAATTGTGGGCCGAGACCCGGACAATACGCAGCGGTATTTTTTTAAAAAAATCCGCATTTAAATTGCGTAGCCAGTAAGATTCAAACCTGGATTGCTCTGATACCATGTGAAAGTCCCTGCCACTAAGCTAAAACTTCGAAGTTGTAGAAGGGTTAAGGGATATTGCGCTTATATGCTAACACTTACATATACAACACTAGTTTTTAGCACGTGCAAACCATGTTCGAGGATACACATCTTATCAGAGTGTGTGTGTGAGTTGGGTGCTATTGCCTTGTTCGAAAAAAGTTATGGTTCTAAAGAAAACATTTTCTAAAAGAAATTATAAGTACATACAAAAATAAAATATATTTTAATGTCTATATAAAAAATATACATTGAAAGATACGGTTCCAGAAAAAGCAGCACAATTTTTTAAAAAGAAAAAAAAAGTAATTTGAGATGAGGATTTCATTCCAAAAATTCCTTTGAATTTGTACTAGTGGTAAGAGTATTCACAAATTATTTAAAAAGAAAGGGTTTTAAGTGTATAAGAGATGGACAACTTAGAAAAAAATGATGGTCAAAGAGGGGATTGATGGTCAAATGGGGGACTAGATAAAATATTCTCTCAACTTAGTGTGAGAAAGACTGAATTTTCCCCTTCTTCACTTAATGTGGGGCCTATTATGTTAGTTTGTAAAGACTAATTGACGATGGAGTATGCCATCTGTGCTAACTAATTGTTGGGTCAGATTGCAGTTAACCCCTTATAAAAACTAAAATTACATAAACTTCTAGACTATACTAATTAGTAGAGTTGTCATTTCTTCGGTCCCTGTACCCGATTCGACCAACCTTATCTCATACATGTAGGGTCTGGGTCCAAAGTAGGACTCTTTCAAAACTCCCAAGTGTGGTATGGGTTTTATTGTTTTAGACTCGGTTCCATTATTTAAATCAATTCAAGTATTTTATAAAAATACCTGACCTGACCCCATAAGCATAAAAAAATGGGTATCAATAATTTTAAATAAGATCAGACAATTTTGATGGTGCGGTTTGCGCGAAAGCACTTTAGGCGTTGTGTGTTGAGAGCTTCTAATGAGACCTCAAAATAACGGGAGAGGTAGGGTCTCACATAACCACCCCCACTATGAATATAGGATACAGGGTATCAGGTGGCATAGGAGGAGATTTCCTCCTACGATGCACGCTAAAACCCATTTTTCAAAACCCCAAATTCATGACCCACACCATTCTAGTAGTTCTTCATATCATATAACGTTGTGCAATGCAAAATCACTACGTTTGAATTTGCTTTCTCCATTCAATATAATGTGGTTGCACAAAAATAAAGATTTTATAGTAATAAAACAATTAAAACTACTTAATACAAGAACAGCAAAGCCTCAATCACAAAATTTTGGGTTCGACTACAGGATTATTTTCTTCCACTAAACTCTATTAGGAGTCACCTCTTTTGTCAAATTTGCACTTTCCAGATCCATATTAATAGCTTTAACCCAAGCTTGTTTAGGTCCACTCTTACTCTCTTTTGCTCCTATAATTTTCATATGGTCAATTCTCTTAACTGGGGCAGTTATTAGTTGTCGTTGTATGTGTATCCAAACCACATCAAATGTTTCTCCTAAATTTTATTTTTCATTGGGGCAATCACAACTTTCATCTGTACAAAATTATTCTTATTTTTTCTTTTTTTGCGTCTTCACTCATCCAACTTAACATCCTCATTTCGGCTACACTTATTTTTTGAACATATTATTTCTTAACTATCCAACACACATCGTAAAAACATGGCTTGTCTTATAGTTGTCCGGTAAAATTTTTCCTTCAATTTCAAAGGTATCACATGACACTCCCATGCATTCTGCCATTTTAATCAATCTGCTTTAATTTTATGCATAACATCCTCGTCAATTTCCCCAGCCTAATGAATGATCAATCCTACATAGCAAAAGTGGTTATTCCTAGTTAATTATTAGTCCTCAATGCAAACTACACTCTAGTCAACTCTCCTAGTGCGCCAAACTTACAATATATATTGTTTGTTTTAGTCCCATTAATTCTAAATTCCTTGGTTTTTAATGCTGCTTTGTATTTCCCGAATTTTGAAGTTCTCTTCTTTAGTCTCATCAATCATTATATCATCCAACATGCACCGGGGTCTCATCTTGAATTAGCTTAGTTTTAATTCTTACATAAAGATAAGAGAATGACTCAAGGATGATCCTTGGCTCAAACCTATGGTAATAGGAAAGGACTCCATCTCCCATCAGCTCGTTCAAACACTAATTACCAAATTATCATATAATATCATTATAACTACTGGTTACTTCTTCCTTTTCTAAAACCGACCATAAAAATCTTCCTAGAAACTCGATCATAAGCCTTTCCCAAACCAATGACAGTGTTTTACCCTATACTTCTCTATGAATCGTCTTCGTAGATATATAGTTTCAATTGTTGACCTCCCGTCATTAATTTGATAGATTTTGACACTGTCGTCTCCTTTCTCGATCTTTGTTCAATTACTGACTCAAAGCTTTATATTATGACTCATAAGTTTTATCCATGATAGTCCATGCAACTTTGAATATCTCCTTTATTCTTATGGATACGTAAAAATCATTTTTCCTCCACTCCTGGGCATTTTCATGGTCTCTAATTTTTTTAAAAAAAAGCCTAGTTAACCCCACTAGTCCCGTATCTTCTAAATATTTGCAAACTTCAATCTGGACAACTTTGAGGTCAACCGCCTTTCCAATTTTTATTTTCTTCAAAGCATTTGTTCCCTTCATTTAGCAAGCAATATTCATAGTTTCTATTGTTCACTATTTCACTTGAATCTATCTCAGGATCTTCAGTGTAATTCTTATTAAACAACTAATAAAAATAACTCCTTCATCTTAACTAATATCATCCTTTCAGAAAAGTCTTTGATTGCTACTGCCTCTAATACATTTCATATTACCAAATTCATATTCTTTTGTCACTCCTTACCTTTTTTTGCTTTAACTAATTTTTGAACTTCAACATTCCACCATCAATTATCTTAATTTATCAATCAATTACCTTTAGATTCTTTCAGAATATCTTTGGCCACTTTTTGATGCAACTAGATATAGTATTCCATAGTATTAGTTTCAACATTTGTAGGCTGACTACCTTCTTATTGTAATTTATCTTTAAAAAACACCAAGTTATCACCATTTAAATTCCACCAACTTATTGGGATTGTATTTATTTTTTATTATCTTTTTTATTTTTTAAATGTAAAAATCTAATACCAATCTATATTGTGTTGTCAAACCTTATCCTATCATAACATAAGAATCTTTGCATGCTAGTCTATCTTACTTCCTAGTAAAATATAAATCTATTTGGGTTTTATTAGATATGCTTTTCCTAGTAATCAAACATTCACATCTCTTCTTAAAATATGTGCTTACCAATATAAGGTTATCTGACACAAAAATCAAAACCATATCTCCCTTGTCATTCTTTACGGCGAAAGAATGACTACCATAAACTTTATCATATTGATTTCTATCTTCTTCAACACGACCATTTTAAGTTTCCTATGATGATTAATCTTTCTGCCATTGGGATTCTTTGATCTAATTCATCCATATGCTCACAAAACTCTTTTTTTGAACTCTTCGCTAAACCTATTTGGGAGGTATATATTATTTCTTGTCCTGGTATAAGTTTTAATTCTATCGTTTATCATTTTAACACCTAGAATATTGTTATTCAAGGTTTTATCTACAACTATTCCTACACCACTTTTATTCTTTTGTTTTCTCGTTTACCAAAGTTTGTATCACGTATCTTTCAAATTTCTTGCATTTTAACATATCCATTTGATTTCTTGCAAACATATTATATTAATCCTTTTTCTAACCATAATGTCAATTAGTTCCATATCTTTTCTTGTGAGTGACCCCCATAATTGAATAAGCTCATCTAATCTTACTATCTTGTACATGACTACCGCTCTCTCTCTTATTATCTACCATTCTGTTTGTATTTAACACCACATTTGAAGACTCATGTAACGTGGTAGTTAGTGTGTGAACGAGCAGAGGGGAGATTGAGACCTTTTCTATTACCATAGGTTTGAGCCAAGGATCATCCTTGTGTCCTTCAGGTGCTCTGGCGTGGATAGAAATGCAAAGTGTCGCTTCTGGGGGATGACCTATCAAACCATCGTTGCTGGCATATCATTGCACTGGGATGACACTAATGCAATATGTTACAATGGGGACGCCCCAACAAGTTATCTCTAAAATTCATTGCATGTAAAGATCTGACTATTTTTATGTTGGTCTTCCGCCATAATACCCCTAGTATATTTGGTAGATAAAACTTTTCTTTAAAATAAAAATATACATATACATTGTTATTGTTATCTTCATCATACATAGTTATTGTTATTTTTTTATTACATATACTATTAGTATTATCATACACTATTAGTATTACTATTATTTTTTTTAAGCCTTAAAGCCCAAATTGTTTACAAAAAAGAGAGAAGAAAGAAAGAAGAAGCCCAACCCAACAAACAACTCTCAATTTCACAAATAAGCCTACCAAGGGGTTAAAAGCAATTAGTTAAACTCTAGGGGGTTAATGCAAAAGGGGGGACACCTAAGCATGCCTAGAGACTTCCACACTCACCCACACTCCTCTCCTTCTCTCTTGGAGGGCCGGCAGCCCCCTTCTTCCTTTCCTTCTATATAGATGAGGGTGAGCGTAACCCTAGTCCATTTCATTGAAACCCTAGCCCTTTCTTCATTTCTTTTTCAAAACCCTAGCCTATTTCTCACATACTAACCCTTCTCATTCTCACTATTTTCCATTTTCAAATATATAAATATATATATACATATGTATAGTTCCTAGAAGCTTTTGAGCGCATAATCAAGCTAAGGAGTGAAGGAAGTAATTGGAGGCATATTATTGAAGTTCACTATTTCACCAAGTAAAAGTGGGTATTTTTCCTTTACCTCCTTGATTATTTTTATGACATTTAACATAGAAGTTATGCTTGTTAAAGTTGTTGATTGGAAGTAGTGAAGTTAGGTTAGAAGTTATGCTTGTTAAGATGTTGTTGATTGAAGGTATTAAATACTTTAGTTTATATGGAGTAAACATAGCAAGAAAATGTATGCTTACTCCCAATCATGTTTTACTCTTTAATAAATTAATTAATAGTTTGATTTTGCATAATAAGTTGAAGTGGTTATGTAAAGTAAAAAGTTGTAATTAGGAAAGAGGTACTTGTAGAAATTATATATGATGATAGTGTAGTATAGATGAAGTTACATGTATAATTAATTATAGTAAGTTCTATGTGGAATTAATACACAAGATTTTATATAGATTATATAGAATAACATGAATGATGTTGTATGTTAGTAGAGAAGGTCACTCATAGTATGCTAAGTTCATGTTTAATGTAGATGCATGCTTAGGTCATATATGCTTAGCTCCTATAAACAAAACAAAAAAAGAACAACAAAAGAAAACTTAAATAGAAGAATTGTGGGAGTGTATACCTAGTTAATATAATTGTTTAGTTAGCTTATAGAATTTATAGTAATTCATGGCAATAGAAAACTACTCGTTCATGATGGTAGAAACTAATTGTTAGTTAGTAATGCATGGTAGAAGTAATAATTCATAGTAGAATTAGTAGTCACTTAAAGTAATGGTAGTAAAGCAGATAGTAGTAAAAGCCATAGTCGCGTACTTAGCTAACTAAAATTTATGATAGTATAATAACGGTAGTAAGATAGAAAAGCCACTTGTAATTGCATGCTTAACTAATAAAAAATTCATGATAAAGTAAAGTAGATTGTAGTAAAGTAAAGAAAAGATTGTAGGCATCAAAGACTTTATTAAGTACTATGTATAAGTGTATGCATATGGTGGTAGTATGCATAAGTGTATGCATATGGTGGTATTTGGTGCATTAAGTGCACTAGTGTTGATATGCATATGGTGATATTTAGTGCATTAAGCGCCCTTTGGTTATGCATATAGTGATAGTAAATGCATATTAAGTGCACTAGTTTTGATATATGTCAATGACAAGTATCTAAGCTAAACCGACTCTTAGCTTAATCCGATAAAATTGGATTGAATCCATACTTGAGTTAGATGACATGTTATAAAGACTAACTTTGGATCTAGGTTTAGTTCACCTAATAATTCAACCCTTATTGAATAAAAAAGACTAAGAAGAACAAATTAAGAGATTGAGTATAGTTAATAAATTGCAGTAACTCGTAATTACATGACCAATAAAATAAGGACAGACGCTAGTTGGGAGCGTACTCACCTGTCAAGGAGATATGTGCGGCGTCGTCTCATCTGGGACACGTGCGGCACAGTCTCGACTGTTGATTTCTAAAATTTAGTGATAAAAGTGACGAAATGTAGGGGAATGGACCCTTATGAGTACGTATATGTTATAAGTTATCCATATGAACAATGAGCTAGAGTATAACTCTTGTCTCTGGCAGAGTAGGGAAAGGTCTGCCGATTCGCCTTATGATCGGATAACTTATGGTAGAGTCCGGGTGTGGAGAAAGACCACCAATTCTGGCAGGACTGCAGCCGAGCTGAATGATCACCAGCCTGTCGGGAGTGGAGAGACACCACCGACCGGACGGAGTGAAGAGAGACCACCGATTCCGATCGATCAGAGTGATCACCAACCTTCGGGAGTGAAAAAAGACCACTAATCCAATACAGTTAGCGGAATAGACCGTATATACTGTAGCTTTATCAGTCATTAAATAAATGTCAGGAACAGGAAAGAGTACAAGAATAGGTTTACATTGCGAGGGAGTGAACCCTATAATCTGAAGTACGCTCAATTTTGACTAGGACATATGTAGTATAGGATGCATATATTTCCAAATCAAGTGTGCATTAGAATAAGAGCATCGTGTGCCTTTGAATTGTGCATTAGATTCTAGGTCATAACATAACTAACACTCCTATTGCATGATTTCCACATTTTCTTTCTGCATTAACACTGTTTGTTGAGGATTTGGGAAAATTACGGTTTTCACCCGTTTTGTATTCAACTGACGTGCCTACAGGCTACAGTTGATTTGTAGGACTGATCGTGGGAACAAAAGAGTTCTGGGCAGTGGAGCATTCCAAGTGGAAAGTATAGTTTTTCCTGTACAATGTAAGTTTTAAATTTCCTGTGATTTCTTTTGTGTTGTGTACTCATTTAAAGCAATGATATTGGGTTGTGTCACGAGTTCCCCGTATGTGGATCTCGGGGCGCTACAAAAGTGGTATCAGAGCCTGCTTCAAATAGTAGTACTAACATAACAAGAAATTGGACCTGAAGCTCCATATAGAGTCGGGTCTAGTTTAGATTATGGAATAATCGTAAGTCATAGGGTTGTATTTTTCAACTTATGATTATGATTTCTTTCTATATCTGAACTAATTCCCGTATTTTTGCTCCGTGCAGGATGGCTGATAATGGTATACCGATCCTTGAGGGCTTCTAAGAGGAAGAAGAACCTGAAGAAGAAGGACCGAAAGAAGAATAAGAGCCCATGGAAATTGAGACACCTCTCACTACACCGCCTATAGATTCTCCCGATGAACCTATTAGTTTAGAACAGGTCGTCTCCCGGGCTATACCACGAAGAAGAGATTCGCCGACTGTGTCGCATGCCAGAACCCAGAATAGGATTGCTGCACTATGGCATCATATGTACATGCACAAATGGAAAACAAGCCAGTTAGAAGAAGTTCATAAGGTCAAGAAACAACAACTCCTCTCCGAAAAGGAATTGACCAAACTCAGAAAATTCAGAACTAAGGCGTCTCAAAAGCTGCAACGACAGAAGATCAGATATCGCTACAAAATTATGCGCCTTGAGGAGAAAAATGAAAAATTATAGACCTAGGTAGCCCAATTACAGGCGCTACAAAGGATGGCAGTAGACCCCGCTGGGAATGATCAGCATGAATAGGACTAAGATGAATGTCTTGTCTGTATTTTGGGTCAAAATGTTCTGTGTTTTGTAAAAACCTACTTAAAACGGTTGAGCTTGACATGAATGAAAATCTAATATCATATTTTGTCTCAATACTACTGTGATATATATATATATATATATATATATATATATATGCATTATTGTTCTATCTAAATTTATATTATTGCTGAATATATTATTGCTGAATTTCCTGTGTTGAAAAACCAATTTTTTTGCAAGTTATAGTATGCATCCATAGTTATCTGTGAATCGTGTAACAGATGTCGGGAAGAAACGAAGGTGGCAGTAACGGAATGACCGAGGGTGAAGGTAGTCTATCAAAGAAACAGAGGTAGCAATAGCAGGAGGACTGAAGGTGAACGCAGTGGAGTTAATAACGCTAATCTCAATATCGAAGCAGAAATTGCACGGGTATATCAATAATGGGAACTTTTATGGAGGCCAATAGAAATTTCGTGCCACAACCAGGAACCCAAGAAAGGAATGCAGACGATGCCATTGCTAACCACGTCAAGATGGTGGAGTCCTTTAAGAGAATGAAACCACCAGAATTTGAAGGCCAAGCAGATCCGACAGCAGCCGATGATTGAATTCGTCAAGTGGGGACTGTGTTTGAAGTACTTAAAACACCAGAAGAGAGCAAAGTTATATTGGCAACTATTCCTTTGGAAAATGACGCAGGAGTGTGGTTGCAATCAGTCAAGCGGGGCATGGGTGATGGACCAATTGTATGGAAGAATTTTCTAGAAGAATTCAGGCAACATTACTTTCCTCTAGACGTCCAAGAAGAAAAAGCTATGAAGTTCCTCAGTTTGAGGCAGGGCAGTATGACAGTTCGAGAATATGAAACAAAGTTTACGCAATTATCTCGATACGCCCCGGAAATGGTTCAGGATGAAGTTAAGAAGGCTAAAAGGTTCGAGCAGGGCCTTCGACCCGGACTGAGGTCAAGGATGGTGCCTTTATGCATCCAACGATATAACAAGCTAGTGCGCCGAGCTGTAGTAGCAGAAATGGATATGAACCAAAGCCAGCAAGCACTAGGGAAGGCAGGGATTTTAATTTTCTTATCAGTATGATTCCTTATCCTTAATAATTGGGAATGAAGAAAATTGATCAGTAATCTTCGTCGATTTAAGATTTGGGATAAGATCAACTAATTTCTTATTTCTTAGCACGAAACTAAAGTTTGTTTCTCCATTCAAAGGAATTAGCCTATCTACCCATTTTGCTATTTGTTTCTTGAATATGTCATGATTTCTTAATTGATTACCAAAATTATCTTATCCTAGATTTTGCAAACGCTCCCATTGTGCAGAGAGCCTGTCTTTCGAAAAAATTAATTGATTTCTTCATATTTATTTATTTATTAATAAAATCAAGCTCTATAGTAATTAACTACGTCAGCCACATGCAAATGCACTTGTTCTGCCATTTTTCCCTTCCCTCTTTTTGCCTACCCAACTTTCCTTTTTAAAAAAATTGGCAAAATACTTACTCTTTTTCAAATTTGGTAATAGATTCCCTTTATTTTAATTTGGCAACATATATTTTTTATTTGACATCGGATTTTATTTAAATTTTAAAATATGGAAAGAGATTTTTTAAATTTTTAGGGTTTAGTTCTTTTTTTTTGAAATATTATTTTACTAGATTTGCCCGTGGGCACGTGCCTACGGCATGTCTTCGAAACGATACAGCATATAAAAAGCTTTGTAAACAGTAAAACAACAATTATGTAGCTCAAGTTTGAATAGTATGACAATAATTAGTAGAAAATAAAAGTCCATATTTCCATTAGTATGTGTTGAAAAATAATTATAAGTGGGGGTGTAAAATTCAACTTCTTAGAACTTTGAAGGTGGAAAATGATGAAATTTAATTGTTGAGAAGATATCTGTTATTTTCAATGTAACACGATCAATAAAAAAACATAAAAATTCTAAAAATTTACAAACCTAAAATCTGAAAATCTAAATTTCTGAGTAAATAGAGAGAAAATGAGATAGGAGGAGAGAGAGGGAAAGAGAAAGAGAGAAATATGAAAAAGTGAAGAGAGAACAGACAGATAGTAATAAAGTAATGAGTTTTTTTAGTTTTTTTTTTTTTTTTTTTTTGGGGGGGGGGGGGACATTGGTTTTGGGGGGGGAACTTTTTGGAGGAAAAATATGTTTTGGGAGGGTGAATCTAAACTATTGATTTTGTTTCAATTGAAGGGGAACCACTTGATAGTTTTTTTTTTCAAATTGTCTTGTGTTTTATTATATAGATGGCATTTTTAATATTAAGATACTTATATTAGCATGTCAAAGTAATACCAACTGACTTTCTTTGCAAATAAAAAAGTTACGCCAAGCCAAATTGATCAAAAATATGAAGTCTAATAGGCAAAAAAATTAATAATTACCATTAACATATCTTAAGTAATACTAAACACAATTTCAAGCCTAGAAAGATCTTAAGTATGACGTCTAGTAAAATTACATATTTAGCAAAAGTTTCGTTAGTACATACAAATTTGCACAGTTAGCTTAATTCTGATACATTTAGTCTCCGCTTTCCAAATTCCAGTGACATCTAGCATTAAATAAATATTAATTTGCAATGATATGCTCATTAAAAAAAAATTGCAGATATCAAGTTGTTTTCTTACCAATTGTGCAAGCGTGAAAGGAAAATGCCATGTACCATGGTCTTTATATAAACCTAGCAGCCTCAGCTTTTCCCAACACACATTCTTCCTTTGAGACATCATGATCAGGAAGAAAAAAACTACTCAAGGTCGCCAAAAGATTGCAATGGAGAAGATTGCTGACGAGCATGCTCGTTACATATGCTTTTCCAAGCGTCGCAATGGCATCTTCACTAAATCGGCTGATTTGGCTACTCTATGTGGTGCTGAAGTTGCAATCATTCTGATCTCTCAGGCTGGAAACTATTACTCCTTTGGCAGTCCAAAAGTGAATGAGGTTGTAGATCGCTTCTTGACTAACAACAGTATGGAATCTGGTTCGAGCTCAAGCAGGATGATTCATGGATTCCGCATGAATCAGGTCAATCAACAAGTTATGGAGCTATCCCAGCAGATAGATTTTACCAAAGGTAAGATTTCCCTGCTAGAGACTCAACTGAAGACTTTGGTTGAAAATAGCCCAATTTGTCAATTAGTTGATGCCATTGAAAGTCTTGGACTGGAAGAGCTTGAGAAAGTGGAGGAGTGGCTTGTTGGGGTCAAAGAAAAAT
Organism: Hemerocallis citrina; assembly: GCA_017893485.1. Lineage (NCBI taxonomy): Eukaryota > Viridiplantae > Streptophyta > Magnoliopsida > Asparagales > Asphodelaceae > Hemerocallis > Hemerocallis citrina. Next base: position 321,844,601 of record CM030360.1, on the reverse strand, counting down.
TAGATGGAAGGACAAGTGAGACGATGAGCAGAGGAGGTCTATCATCTCCAAATCCAACAAGGGTCGTGAACCAGTTTGCAGATGGATAAATCCAGCCGTTCTTGGCTAGAAATTGAAATAGTATGTTATTGTTAATGATGATTAAAAATCTTATGCTTGTCATGGAATAAATGGAAACCTTAAATTTCATTGTTATTTTTGCACATATTGTTCTTATGTTAGCATCATCTAATTCAGTTCTAATTATAATCTTTCGTGGAAAATGACACCTCCAAACGATTAAAAAAGCACATTTCATATGATTTACAACAAAATGGGTGGTGATGATATAGTTGTGAAGATGATTCAAGATACGACAAAAAAATGGTTTATTTAGGACAAGTCTCCAACAAATCTATATTTAGCGTATTCATCCGTCAGAAATAATTGTCGGTTATACATCCTTAATAGTGTGTGGCCCATTTAAAAATAGTATGCTTGGTTAACTCCCATCCAAAAATATAGGAATTTTTTTTAGGTTACACAAGTATAGTGTTTGTTTTTTTTCTTTTATTGTCTTCTTCTCCACTCTTCTCTCCCTCTCTTCCCACTCCCCTTCCTTCTTCCCTACCCTATCCCCTCTTCCAGTTATCCTTTTCTTTTAGAGCCCTCTTACCTCCATAAATTCATGATTTATCAATTACATGGTTCAATAAGAAAGAACAAAACTCGTAAACAAAATTTAAAAATATTGGGATATGAAAGTGGGGAAGTATGAAGAAAAGGCAAGAGATGCTATAAAGGCATCATCATAATGGAAAAAGTGTTTTAGATGGTGCATGAGTTCGATGGTCATTGGACAACCTTGGACAAGCCTTATCTTTGGTTAAACGAACAAAATATAACAAAGGAACAATTTTTAAGCGATCCCCACATAGTTGGAATATGTGTAAATAGTGATTTGTGGGGATAAATACACAAAATCAGTTTTTTTTTAATAATTGAAATAAAAAAAATTTATAAAACAAACAGCATATAGAATACATAATTTGAGAGGACATCCAGTGCGGGGCGGAGCCAGGATTGATTGGGGCTCCTCTCCTCTGACTAAGCATTGACTAGTATTGATCATTGCTGACCGGGTTTTAATTTGCGTTGACTAAGTTACATTTTTCCAAAATATTGTATTATCCCCTCTTTAAAACTCCCCCGAAACAGTATTTTTTGTAAAATGTAACCCTGATAGTGCAAATTAGAACCCGGTCAGTAATTGTTATCGCTAGTCAATGCCTAGCCAGAGGAGAGCAAAGACAAAAAAAAAGTTAAAAATTAGGCTACTTAGTATTTTTTGAAAGAGTCAAGATGCTTTTTGTATCAAAGTCAAACGTTGGGGACATTTTATGCATTATGCCACCCCCCCCCCCCCAAAAAAAAAATAAAAATAAAAAATTTGCAATTTATCGTCTCTACTCTCCAACTCAACCACTTCGCAAAGAAAAGAAAAAAAGTTACGATCTCTTCGATGCTCCCCTCTTCTCTTCTTCTCTCCTATCTAGAAGAGGGCTTCACTTTCACGAATATAGTCCGTGTAGGATTTTCTTTTCGACTATCTTTTCTGGCGACTAGGGTTTTGCTTCACTATTTCGACGATTAAGGTTTTGCTTCATACCAATTGTAAGTGATCATTTCCTCTGTCTACATTTTTCTAATCTTGTATCAGAGTTTGTTAATAGAGTTTTTGCTAATTAGAATAGTTTTGCAAATAAGGTTTTTTGTTGATTTGGATGGATTTGGGAATAGGGTTTATGTTGGACTTAGAGTTTATATGTTGCTCTTAACCATTAACTTTTAGGCTGCAATCTTTGGGAATTATTTGTTTTTGGCAAATGCTTTTATTTTTGTTTTGTTATTGATTTGGAAACCAAAATTGATTGATATTCTTAATTTAGGGTTCTTTGTTATTTACTGTTCAAGCTCATCTAAACACAACATTTAGAACATAAATATTAATCCATGCATCCATCCTCGATTATTAATTCTTCTACATGAGATAACAGGCAACAGTTGCATCAAAGCATGACATCTTCATTGGTAATTAGTTGGATTATGAACTAAAACTAATGAGTTCATATTTGAGTCTGGTACACATGTTTAAGTAATAAGCATATCTAAATAACTAAAGATTTGGTCATTTTTTTGTTTGTTATCTCTCATATATGCATATGCATGCGATTTTTTTATTTTTTATCTCTCATATATGCATATGCATGCTATATTTTAGTGATTTAAATCCTACCTATCTTTGACTTTGTATTTAGTTTAAATGGTTATTCTTAAATCTCAAGTACTTGTATACTTAATTTAATTGATTATTCTTGAGGTCTCAGTCACTTTGTTCTTTTCTTTTACTTGATACCAAATCTATATGTATGCTTTGTTTGTGGGATGTTTTGTGATCTGAGAGAGCTATGGAGAAGGTTTTTACCTAAAAAAATAAGTGATGATGTTTTGTGATGTGAACGAGCTACAAATTTGGCTTATGCTTTCTTGTATCGCTATAAATTCTTCATATTATATTAATTATTGATAATTGATCTTTTTTTCATATTGTATTATATGTCAATGATTTCTCTTTTTAGGGAAATTAATGGTTTATCATGTAGGAAACTAGGAGACAAAGAGGAGTTGAATTGTCTTAATTGATGGTGGTCGGAAGGGTATGAATGAGGTTCATGAGGATGATAATGCTCCGCTTTAAGAGTAAGTAGTGAAGCTTGGAAAGGCAACGGATGTGGGGAAAATGTTAGTTGGCAATGTACCTATTGTCATGAACTTTTCAAGGGCTCATATCCGGGGGTTAAAGACCATCTTTTGCATATTTTCAGTCTTGGTCCGAAAGCATGGACAAGGTTACACGTGAGCAATACAGATGAAGAAAGTGGTGGAGTTAGCTCCGAGTAAAGGAAAAGAATTCCAAAATAATTTCCTTGCCGCCATCAATTCCCTCAAACTTTAAAAATGTAGAGGCAAAGAAGAGGAGAAGTGAGGGTGTGGCTACTTGATGTGGGTAAATATTCCAGCGCAATCAGCACCGTCAGATCCCCTCAAGATCCGCTCATCTCTGGTATCAGGACTGGGGATCCAATGGGCATTCTCCTTCAGGCCCACAAAAGCGGATCAACCCGGCCCATTAGGATTAGGGCTCCCACTCTCTGCCTATAAATACCAGACCCCCTCCCTCACTCTAGAGGTAATGACTCTTTCTCCACCTGAACCCTAGCTCTCATTTTCACTTTCAAGTGTCTGACTAGATTGTCGGAGGGCATGTCGACGAGATTTTTCCCGATGTTTCTAGACCTCCTGCAAGTGTTCCGGTAGGCCAGCTTCCAGCGGCGCCTCCTCTCCAGCTCCCCAGGAGATCCTTCACGCAGACCGGATCTGCGATTGAGATCTGTCGCTTCCTCTACAAATTACAAGAACTCATACCTGTTGCTCCCACCACTAAAACAAGAAGCATCAAGCTGGCGCCATATGTGGAAATTTGACAGATCCAACACCAACTTTCAGTCTCCTTCTACTACTCCTTCCTTCCATGACACCCAAATGGGCCTAACCCAGGAGGGCGGCCACGACAGGACGGAATGCCGACCCCCATCACCTGACTCACAGTCATGCGGACACCCAGGGTTCCCGAAGGCACCGACCCGAGGATCCATTGGGTCCGGGTTCGAGTGCCTCACGCTCGGCCGCAAGGCAACCTGGGCGCCAGGAAGCCGATGATCTTCTGAACGTCATCAATCATCAAAAACCTGAGGACGATCTCCGAAAATAGCTCGACCGCTTTAGGAGTGGAGCTGCCCCCTCCAACCAGGCTCCGACCCATAGCATACACCCGACCCAGGGTCGAGAACAACGGCACAGCTGCACCCCAAGAGATCGATGACCTCCGACGGTCCAATTCGAAGAGGTCGAGATCACGAGGACAGAGTTCCAAGATTTCAGGAATGAGGTCCTCTAGGCCTTCCGAGGCGTCCCTAGAACCAAACGTCAAAACGAAGACCCCCTTCAGGAGGAGCAAAACCTGGGTAGCGAGTCGCATGGCTCGACCTGACCGGCGAGGAGGGATGACGCTGTTCTTAAGTGACTCCAGGTGATGGAGAATCGCCTCGCCTGGATTGGCCGAGGGTGGAGGCCAATCCAGTCGGGGACACCAGCTTACCGGACCCCAATTCTCTACTCGAATCCTCGATGCCCTGATTCCGAGAAATTTCAGACCGCCTCAGTTCGAGACATACGATGGAGAGATTGACCCGACTGATCACATGGAAGAGTTCAAAACCCTCATGATGATTCACAGTGCCTCGAATCCTCTCCTCTGTAGAGCATTCCCCACCACTTTACGTGGCCCGACATGGGAATGGTTCTCAAAGCTCGCCCCCAACTCGATCTTCTCATTTGAACAGCTCGAGGTGAATATTCTCGCTCACTTTGTAACCAGTCGCAAGGTCGAGAAGATGAGCGCGTCCTTTCTGGACCTCAAACAGAAGGAAGGGGAGTCCCTTCGGGACTTTGTGCGGAGGTTTACTATCGATGCTAGGGCAGTCTCTTCTCTCGACGATAGCGTCGCATCCACGGCCTTCCGGCATAATGTTCACCACGGCCAGCTGAAAGCCTCATTGGCGAAGAAACCTCCAATTGATTTTCCTGACCTCCTCAACAGGGTCGAGAAGTATATCCGAGCCGAAGATGCCCTACACCCTGAAGGTCTGGCAGAAGCCCCCGCTAAGGGGAAGAGAAGGGTAGACGGTCCCGAGCCTACGAAGAAGGCTCAAAAGGATCCACTCGGTCATAAACGACCGCCTCCGGTCCCTCGCTTCTAAAAATTCACTCCGCTGACTCAGTGTGTCAGCCATTCTTATGGAGATTGGGGATAAGAGGATTGTCCGCCATCCTCCTCGAATCAACAAGAAGAAGAAACAGAACCGGAAATTTTACTGTAGGTTCCATCGGGACCATGGGCACGAGACTGATAATTGTCGTGCCCTGAAAGACGAAATTGAAGCCCTCATCCAGAGAGGGAACCTAAGGGAGTTCAACAGAGCCAACCCGAGGACTTCTCCTCACCGAACATCCAACAGTCGTCCAGAGGTGGGACCCGAGCCCGAACGGGCCTCCACACTGGCCATTCTTCACTGTGTTTACGGTGGCCATGGGGGGAGAGTCGAATACTTCCCACAAGGCCTTCGTGCGGAAGGTTAACTCAGTCCATGATCATCTGCCACCAAGGGCTGGCGGTCGCTCTCCAACGATGACCTAGAGGGCGTCCAACTGCCTCATTGTGATGCCCTGGTAATCAGCCTCGGCATGGTAAACCATGAGGTCTGCCAAATCCTTGTTGACAACGGAAGCTCGGTCAATATTCTGTTCCAAGTCGCATTCGAAGCGCTCAAACTCTCTCGGGAAAGGCTGAAGCCGGCTGGATATACGCTACACAAGTTTTCAGGCACTCCTGTACAGATCGAGGGAATCATCATGCTCGATGTCACAGCCGGAACACTCCCAAACATCCGAACAGACGCCATGGATTTCATGGTGGTCAATGTCAAAGCCGTCTATGATGTGATCCTCGGTAGGCCCAGCCTCCGTTCCCTTCAAGCAGTGCCCTCCACATAGCATTTGAAGATGAATTTTCCTACCGACCATGGGAGGAGGGGTTATATAGCTCAAGGGGGGCCTCGATGAACGTCATGCTGATGTGGGCAAATTTCAACCGTTCGCTCACAATCCAACGGCCCCAGAAAGGAGACGATATGTCTCCCAAGGCACATTAATGACAGTCCATTAAATGCCCCTAGGAGGCAAAATGTCTCCATTTTATGGTGGCCCATTAATGCTCTCGGAAGACGAAATGATTCCGTTTCGGCAAACGAGTTGATGAGGACATCGGTTCCATTTTGTTTTATTTTAAGATTTAGCCTTATGTAATAGTTTTGCAATTTGCACCCTTTATTTTGTGCATTAGAATATTTTGGAGATTTGTTTTGAGTCTATAAATAGGCCTTAAGAATAATGAGAAAATATGCTATTTTGATTTTAAAAAATTACTGTGATTGAGTTTTTACTCTTTACTCATCTCTTCATGGTTCAAGTCAGGTAAAATTCAAGGTAGGCAACCACTGTCAAAGGATAAGGGATTGTGAGACATTGATATAAAATTAGGGTTTGTAAAAAATCCTAAATTATACCCCAATTCCCAAATCGACTACAAATTTGAAACCCTAATCCCCAAATCCCCTTTCTCTCTCCTTCTTCCTACCCTCGTCATTTCTGAAACCCAACCCATCGCCTCCCTCCTCCCTCCTTCAACCCCGCACCCAGCTCCGACTCCTCTCCTTCACCCCGCCCTCTTCATCCAAACCCCCGTCTGCCTCTCCCCGTCGACATCTTCCTTCACCCACACACCGAGCACCCACCACCTGAGCACGGCACCACCACAGCCCCTCGACAGCTAACGCCAGTCCCCAACTTCAAAACCTTAATCCCCAAATTCCTTAACTTCGAAACCCTACTCTTCGAGCCCCTTGCAGCCGCGACCATCAACGCAGACACTCCACCAGCCTGCGCCGCAACCCATCGTCGTCTCCTTACTATCTGCTGAAGTCCCCCACGACAATCACCCCAACCATCTTTGTCACGCCCCGCTTCCCGGAATACAGGAACACAGGCACGTAACTGAGGCACAGCGAACGATATAAGTACGCCAACTCATATCATCCATAAGTTGTACTAGTCTTAGCTCAACAATATAAGAAAAATGAATCACAACCACGCAGGAAACATAATCACATAAACGAGAATGAAATTCAATAATCAATTCTGGAATATAAAGACTTACCAAATAACTCGAGAGACTCCTGTTCCAATTGTAGAAGATCTGCTCATCAATGCCTCCTAGAAATTCTCTTTGGCTCACCTGTACTTGATTATCTAAAAAGAAAGAATAGTTTGTCCTTAGAGCAAGTATGGACAGCAAGTAGTGAAAAGCAGAGAGTAAAGGAGTAAGGTACATGTGGGAATATGAATCAAGATCAAATTGCAAGATCAATAATGGTACTAATAGCAATGATCTTAATCAAGTATATATACATGTCAACTAGGTCTATTATCAAGTTGTTCTCCTATCTACTGCACGTACTACTGCATCCCATACTACAGCTTCGATGCACGCACAGCAGTGTTCGTTTTAAACTTCGTGGTGGGGTCTACAGAGCGTGTACTCGGGTATATCACGACAACAAGATAACAAGATAACAAGTTCACGTCTCCACAAGTATTCTCCACCTTCCATGTAACAAGTCCATGTAACAAGAGGGCCCTACCGAGTACATTTTCTGAGACTGTCCACTACTAGGTCAACCCTTAGAAACCCCGGCTTGTTTTAGTATTTTATTAAGTCATTCATGTACATGTGAGTGGTTATAATAATGTCAAGTGAATGGTAATTATGCAGCAACATGACGTATTACACAATAATAAGCAAGAAGGGGTAAATCTGAAACAACAATTATTTTAATTGATTCCTAATATAACTGGGTCGAAACCTCAGTACAAGACAGACAAGACATCATCACATAAATGTTCATCAAGTGGGCAATTATCGAGTTATTATATCATGCATATATCAAGACTAATTTACAGCAAGTAATGTGAAGTTTCCAAGTATACAAGTCAAGTGAATTTTTCCCAGTAACAAGTCAAGTGAATTTCGTCAAGTCACAAGATCTCAAGTAATAACATGTATTTAATCACGACATGTTTTCTCATGTACAAATTTATTTATTTTATTCATGTCAAGTATGTATCTAGGCTTGGGTTTGAGTCAATGGATAATATTAAGATGTCAAGAGTACGTCGGGTTAGCTCGTGTAAACCCTCGATACTCCTAACGAGAAGGGACACAAGGCAAAGTTAACGATAAATGAATTGGAACTACTTGCATAAGAGGTCAACTAATCTTGAACTAGAATAAATAATAAAGTTCAAGTGGACTTGCCTTTTTCCTTGTAGACGATCAGATTAGAATCACCAGAATAACGGGATCAGAATCCCGGAGAGCAATCCCAAGAGCACGTGCAAAATGCGCGCTAAAACACCAAACAGCAACCAAATCCAATCAGCAAGAGCAACCCGACAGCAAGCACCCACACACCACAGCCAGTACACAAATACACCCCAACAACACCGGATCAAGATCTTCTACTCCACAACACCAAACACCTGATCTCTTCCTTCACACAACAGCAACACACCAAAATCCCCTCACTGGTCCTCCTCCAACCCAACAAACAACAACACCAACTCCACACAAACTCCAAAACAGCAACTCACTACCCAATTACAAACAGCAATAACACCAACTCCACTTCTCCACACAATCCATAACAGTCAAACAGTAAACCACTCCTTCTCCAAATTAGCAACACCAATATAATCCAATCCAGTACACCAAAATACCAATTCAACCAATTCATTCTATATTGTTCTTCTTCTTCTTCACAGTCAGACAGAGAGAGGGAGAGAGAGGGGGCGGGAGAATGTGAGCGGCAACTGAAGGTCGCGTCGGTGGAGTAGCTGACGACTGGCGATCGGGGTATAGGCGCTGTAGGCGGCAGCGCGACTGAAGGTGACGGGCAGGACGGCGAGCGGCGGAGACTTCGGGGGTGCTGGAGACGGGGATGACGACGGAGTTCGAGCGGAAGGTTGGGGATGGCAATGGCGGCAAGGCGAGGGGACGATCGCGACTGGAGGTTGACGACTTCGGGATCGCGCTCGATGGAGGCAACGAGGAGCAGTCGAGGGAACAGCAAGGCAAGCGGGAGTGCAGGGCGAGCGGCGCGGTTGGATTCGGAGGTGGGTTTCTTCAGTCGAGGGCGTCGTTGCTTTGGTCGCGCGAAGAGGGAGAGGGTGGCGACGGGAGTGAAGGCTCGAACGGGGTTCGGAGGTGAGCGAGGGAGAGAAGCTTGAAGATGAAGTGGGTTCTTTGCTTTTGTTTTCGAAACAGGGAAGGGGAGAAAGTTGGGTCTCTGTGGTTTTGTTTTGTTTCGAACCGAGAGGAAGGGAGAAGGGAGGAAATGGGGAGTTTAATAATAAAATAATAATTAAAGTAGTTAGAGATAGTGGGGATTTAGTTACGGGAATGTGGGAAGAGTGGGGAAAATGTGAACAAATTTGTATACGGATGAGTGTATGGGTTGATCTATACATTATAGATGGGTACTGGGTTTAGGGTTAGAGTCCAATAAGAGATGGGCTAGGGTTTGGGCCTCAAATCAATTAATTAAATAATACAACATATATCAAAAATCAATGGGCTAAAATCCAACAAGAGATGGGCTTCAAACCAAAAGGAGGAGAGACAAGATTTATAGTTTGAAATATAAATTTGGATTTCAATAGGAGATTCAAAACGATTTTAAATGCATTGGAATGATTTATACGAAATTTGAAAATATAAGAATACATGGAGAAAAGAAAAGAACTGGAAATCCGTATAATCAGAAACAGGGATTACAATCTTCCTCCACCACAGCACCCTATCCGCAACCTCGATAACTTCTTTCCATTCTCATTTATTTGTGATACTATCTATCGACTCTAGACTATTATTTGATTTATCTGTCGTCCACAAATATTGAGAGTGTGCGCTTCTATTTGCTAATTGGAGTACAAATCTTTATTGCATCTTTTACTTGCTAAGAACGCTTAGGTATATAATTATTGATTGTTAGAACTGAATCTTTGATTGAGCTTGTTAAACTTAATTCAATTCTTGAACATCCATCAAACCAATTAATAGTTTTAATTTCTAGCTTAATCTGTATTACATGTTGGTAAACTTAATACCTTAATATTCTTGAAAATTCTCTACTTAGGGTTAAGTTTACATCATGAGTGAACAAGACTTGAGACATATACGGAAAAAAAGGAAAAAGACATTTGTTGTTGTGAAACTCGTTAAGCACTTACCACCATCTCCGCCTGAGCCCACCTCATATAGCAGGACTCGGTGGTCTCGGTGGCGAAGCTCTCTCTGTCTCTCCCGGTGTTTCTAGGCCTCTTGCAGGTGTTTCGGTCGGCCAGCTTTCAGTAGCGCCTCCTCTCCAGCTCCCCAGGAGATCCTTCACTCAGACCAGATTTGTGGCTGAGATCTGTCGCTTACTCTACAAATTACAAGAACTCACACTTGTTGCTCCCACCACTAAAACAAGCAACATCAATACTATTAAGAGAGCTTTCAATCTTGGTTCTAAGGATAGATTGCACAGCTTGATTGGAATGATGTTCCTCTAAATCACCTTACCTTACAACTTGGTAGGGATCCATACTTCACTGAATCTTAAACTTACACCGCCAACAATGTAAGTGTCGCCTCTCAAATAACCCTCTTTGAGGACCACTCTCTTGCAATGTGACAAAGCACATAGTGAAAGCCTGTTGGGAGTCGGCAAAGAGTATAGGGAAAGAAAAATGTGTGACCATTGTGAGTGATGGATGGTTGGATGCACATGGAAGGCCTATAACCAATGTCATGGTGGCTACCGAAAGTGGACTATGTTTCTACATGTCGTGGTTGAGTCCTTATCCGGGGAGTGGAGCATTGATAGGAATATTTGCTTCACAGAGACATTATCGTTAAAATAAGGCATATGTCAATATTCCTTGATTGGTTCAGTCAACTCAATGACCTTTACATGCTTGAACTGGAATTGAACCAACTCCAAGTTTTCATCATGTTGAAATTCTAGCACTGGGATACGGTCCAACACAGGATCTTTTGGGTCTCCAAAGATAGAAATTACATGGTTCCCCTTTATGAACTTTACTTTCTGATGCAAAGTTGAAGGGAGCACTTCTATGGCAATCGAGGGGCGAGTATCAAAGATAGAAACTACATCTTCGACATTCTTGATCAAACATCAAACAAGTTGGAGTCCAAAATGTAGTGCAAGTTGCAATCGATAATGCATCAATATTTAAGGCAGTGAGCACTATGGTGGAGGTGAAGTATCATTAAATTTTTTGAACTCCTTGTGTAGTCCATACACTAGACGATATTTGTGTGGCAAAGAACTTGGAGGCTAATGAGCTTGTTTATTATTGTGTTGTTGGACCACTGAAATTTATAATGATTGTTGGTGATAAATAATTTTATCATGATTCACTCTATCAGACTTGCTATGTTCAACCGCTTTGTGAAGTTGACGATGCTTTCCGTTGCCGAAACGAGGTTTCCTTTGGTCATTATTACGCGGAAGAGGTTTCAAATAAAGTAGTAATGACTTTGTAGTAAAGCAATAGGATATGACCCTACGGGATAAAATTCATGTTGGTTTTCCTTTTATTTCCTTAGCGAGGTTCCAATAGTAGTGGCTTGGCTATATAAGTCCATAATATCATACATTTTCGTAATCTATTTTTTCCGGAATGCTCATTTTTTATGGTTCATTAAATCAAACAAATGTGTTGTAAAGCTGAACGCTAATCTCTTTAGTAAGTAGTGAAATTTGAAATAAAAGTTATGCAAAGAAAAACCCTACTAGACCTGGACCATAACCGAACTCATAAAAAATGTATACAATCTTGGTACATCTAACAATTACATAGACCCAAGAGTCCGAGAACTATTAGGATTTCTCAGGAAAACCTAACTGAGGATCTTGTTGAGTTATTCGATGCAATCAACACAAACTACCAAGCACATATGAGATCATACCAAACACACCAAAGCACACACAAATTTGTCTCGGTTGGGGCTTTCGCCTTAATCCGAGGGAGAAGAAACCCGAGATGTTATTCAACTAGAGAAGATACAAGAATATTACAATTCTCACCACGACTCTCTCTCAAACCTCACTAGCAAGTACTAGTTGTTTGCAATTAGAGAATCACTCAATCTCTCTTTCAAAGAAGTACTCTCTCTCTTGACACTCAATGGAGGCCAATAACAACAATATATAGAGATCTAGAGAAACCCTAGTTAGATATTTTGATACAATAGCCATTGGATATTTCTGAAGAGATAACTCGATAAGAGTCAAAAATCTGACTTGACGAGCAAGTTGGGCTTCTCATGAATCACCAAGACCCAACCCAAATAATCCATCAGCGCCGCGTTCGGTCGACTGTACCCCAAGGTCGGTCGACCGTCCCCCTCTCGGAAACTCCTGCATAGTAGGGCGGTCGACCGCACGATCGACCGCAACCTACTGCTGCTAACTGTTTTCCTTTGCTTCCACTCCGTCTCCAATCGTCTCGATTCCTCCATTGTCTCATCGTCTTCGTATCCAACATAGTATGCAAAACATAAACCCAACAATCTCCATCTTGAATTGCGTACTCATGAATCCACACCTGTGTGATTTAAAATGTTCTAGACTCTTTTTCTTCTATTCTTGCAAACAACTCGTTTTGATGGCTTCCTCTGCTAGTTGAATCTATCTCTACCTGTTTTTCTCCAGCTGTATGCCCCCTCAAGGGCACACCCCAGTAGATGTAATCATGGAGGTGTCATCCTCCACACGAACATCACCTACCTCAAGGCTCTCTCCACCTTCTGACGATATTCGAACGTCGCAGTCTCGCTCGGATGATTCTAGTGACGGCATACTAGAAGGTACTTTAGGAACAATGGGCTTCGAAACACTTGTGCAAGTTTTTCTGTTCCTTCAAAGCTGGTAGAGGTTGTGTTGACCCTGCTCAATCTCCCTTTCACCCTTCATCACCTTACGATAACTTTCCCAAACTGATCGAACTCCACCTGGACCTGTGTAACTATAGTCCATTACTTCAAGAGTTCTCACAGATATAAGGCATTGCTTCATCAAAGGAATATACATGCCTTCCTCTAGTGTGTATCCCCTTCCACCTGTCATCTTCGACTCATTTGTTTTCTCATCCCTTACTTCACAAGTCTTGTCAATCTTTGTCCTCACACAACGACATGAGGCAAACTTGTAAGTAGAAACCATCTCCCTCTCGGAGCAAACTTGAGAAGAACTAACCGAATCAAAAGAACAACCAAAAATAACATCTAAAGGACTTGAAATAAAAGCATTGTTTCAGCCATCACCTGATTCAGCGGCACTGAATTTGGCGCCCCTCTGACTCAACCGCTTGCAACAGTCTCTCATGTAATGCTCAATCCCTTTGTACTGGTGGTCACGGACCTTACCCCTACATACACTTTCACTTCTATTCGAAGTACAATCCACCTCCAAGCAACTCACAGAAGTTGATGCCGATTTCTGACTCTCCTTTCTAAGTGCATCCTCCTCCAACTCCTTGATCATACCTGCTATGAAAAACTTATCCTTGGTAGATTTCTCGTCTAACACGGTTATCATGTTGGATAGATTTGGTGGTGAATATATCAAGTTGGAAACTTTTAGATCATCAGTGTTGAACGCCCTCAGTTCAGATAACTCCATATTGAACTCGACTACATGATCTAGAAGAGCTGTACTTTTCTTCATTGAGAAATTCCACAACTTTCCTTTCCGATGCATCCGACCTTGTAATGATGATCTCGAGTAGTCAGTTATGAATCTTGCCCAAAGACTCGCCGCGCTTCTCCTATACCTGACTTCGCTCATGGAATACATACGGATTAAACCCAAGGCTTCTGAATAAATCTCCTTCTAATTCTTCTACTTTGTGTCGATTGGTCTCCCTTTATCTCCTTCTAGGACTAGATCCAAGTCCTGTTGAAATGATGTTGCATGCATGTGCTCCTTCAAGAGATCAAAATTGATCTTGCCTTTGAACCGCTTGATCTTCATGATCTGATCTGCCATCTTCTCCAAGGAACTTGAACAAATCCTTTAACTCAAAGCTCTGATACCAATTGTTAGGATTTCTTAGAAAAACCTGACTGAGGATCTTGTTGAGTTATTCGATGCAATCAACACAAACTACCAAGCACATATGAAATCATACCAAACACACCAAAGCACACACAATTTTGTCCCGGTTGGGGCTTTTGCCTTAATCTGGGGGAGAAGAAACCGGAGATGTTATTCAACTAGAGAAGATACAAGAATATTACAATTCTCACCACGACCCTCTCTCAAGCCTCACCAATAAACACTAGTTGTTTACAATTAGTGAATCACTCAATCTCTCTTTCAATGAAGTACTCTCTCTCTTGGCACTCAATGGAGGCCAATAACAACAATACATAGAGATTTAGAGAAACCCTAGTTAGATATCTTGATACAATAGCTATTGAATATTTCTGAAGCGATAACCCTACGATAAGAGCCGTAAGATCTGACTTGAAGAGCAAGTTGGGCTTTTCACGAATCACCAAGACCCGATCCAAATAATTCATCAGCGCCGCGTTCGGTCGACTACATCCCAATGTCGGTCGACCGTCCCCCTCTCGGGAACTCCTGCATAGTAGGGCGGTCGACGGCACCCCATGACGGTCAACCGCAACCTGCTGCTACGACTAATGCTGCTAACTGTTTTTCCTTGCTTCCACTCTGTCTCTGATCGTCTTTGATTCCTCCATCGTCTCATCGTCTTCGTATCCAACATAGTATGCAAGACATAAACCCAACAAGAACCGCTGGGTACCCAAACTGTGGAGGGACCTGAGCCCGGTCCTAGATGACAAAGGGTAGGTTTTGACCCAAAATTGTTGCCCATAGGAATCCAGGTCCGGTTAGTAACTAGGCCTGACAGAACCTGACAAGTGCTACTACTTACCTGGGAATTAAATCCAACTCATAACTTTTTTTATGAGTGATTGTTTTTTTATAATATATTTAGAATTGTGTGATATACCCCTCCATACCTAGCATTAGGACAATTCCACTAGACAATTCATGAAATTTTTAGAAAGAGGAAAGCAATGTTTATTGTTAATTTAAAAAAAAGAGTAGCAAAACGATTAGCCCAAAAAAAAAAGAGTAATTCAAAATGGATGTTGGCCAATCAAACAAACCCTCCTTCATTTAGGAAGCTTTGATGGGCTAGGCAAAGGTAATTAAAGTGTAAAGTGGAGTTGTTAACATGAGGGAACTAGAAGGAGAGATACTTCAATTTAATATTGCTAGAGATTTCAATTCATTTGCCTTTCAATGTACAAGATGGTCTGCTCTCAATTTTTTGGAAGCTATAGAACTCTCTAGAATATTTGTAGTTTCTAGACTTAAACTCGTATGGAGCTTCTTTACACTTCATTTAGAAGTCTCTACAGAGCTATAGACTTTGTTTCCCTGGAGCTTTTCGGAACAAGTTTCTCTAGAGTATTTTACAACCTTTTAAAGATACAAACTATTTCAGGAGTTAAAAAAGAAACACTACTCCTGAGAGGACACTACTCCTGAGAGGCTAAAGGGCCCCTAATTCAGCTTGGACCTATTAGCTCCTCTATTAATTCCATTACTACCAGTTCATGCTTCTTTGACAGACATGACAATGATGACTAAAATCTCTTCATTCATGACCTATCATATACTATATCCTTATATGTTGTGAAGATACATACTACTCTGCTCTCACTCTCTGATTGATACTAATAGATTGAGTTCAACAGTAAACAAAATAAGTGTTTGTGAATGGCATCCCAATACTCATATCAAACTTCTGTTGATAACGAGATGCATTAGCCTAGTTGGATACGAAATATGCCTAACAATACTCCCGACATTTCCAGTATTATCGATATATGGCAGTTAATACCCATATACCGATACCCCAAGCTTTGAAACCATGATCCCAAACTTCTGGTCTGTTGTAAGATTTACTCAGTATGCTCTCTTTGCAGTCACAAGCCTTGGGTGTCTTTACACTAAAATTTCTGGCTAGTATACTTGAAACACAAGTGCTTCTAACCACTCATTTTTAACATTATTATAAATTTAACAAATAAACAAAATCTTACTATTCTGTACACACACAAAGTCTACATCAAAGGATAACTTGTTGGGTAAAAAAATCAAGGAAGATAACTTGCAGAGTCCATTCTCCACCCAAAATTTTCTTCCTTTTTTTACCACAACAAACAACAACTCTTTCTCCTTGATAAAAAAAATTTAAATTAAATTGAGAAATTCCACAAACCTCTAAGGTCAAATTTCATTAATTTTTCCGTTCTTCAGCTCTATTAACGAAATTCCACTAACCTTAATGATTATGAAGATTTTTGACACTGCCTAGACTTGTCATTATAAATGTAAGGCTCATTTCAGCAAACCCTTGTCATTATAGTGTTTGCAACTAGTTGTTCCATACACTATGATTAGTTCTACCAAGCAGAAACTAACAAAGCCTCCTATGCAGAAAAGAAACTATAAATAAAAATTAATAATAATAAATAATAAATAAATAAATCAAATCAAATCAACCAATGCTGCTAACTTCTCTTCAAAGCATATTTACACCACTAGCAACCAAATCCCTCACATGCTATAAAATCTATCAGGCCCTTCAAAAAACATTTAAATCAGCGACACAACTGTTACAAAATTCTTTATAAACTTTCTTTTACAATAAACTGAATTGATTGAGAGGCACAGAAAACAGAGAAGACAATAGGAGAGGAAGAAAATCGAACAAGAAAATAAAATTAAATAAATAACAACTTACAAACAAACCAAATAATATGCAACAAGGAAGAGTAGTCGAGGCTTGTGTATCACACAATGTCCTTAAAACAGATTTCGCCTCTTCAAGTTGCTGGATTGTGCGAAGGCGTCTGTCTCCCAGAATGCAACGACTAGAGTGTTCACATAGGCACCACGTAACACCCTCGAACCGACCGACAGCGTGAGAACTCTATCACCGACTTACCAAATAGCAGGACCGAGGAACGGAACAGAACTAAACTAAACAGAAAAGAAAGAAGATGATTTTCGGTGCAGGGAAGAAAGAGAGGGGGGGCTCTATATATAGAGTCAGGATTAGAGCTTGTAACGGCAGACAAAGATATGAATGCCTACAGTGTAGCGACAGACAATGTATTGAATGCATACACTGTAACGGCAGACAGCAGTTAATGTCCTAAATGCCATAGTGTAATGGCAGACAGACACTTGAATGCGTACAATATAATGGCAGACAAAATGTTTAATACTGCACTGAAACGGCAGACAAAACCGTTTCTGCATTAATAACAACCGTTTACAAAAGGAAAAAATTAAAACTGTAGCAAAAGGTGGCTTTGCACGGGGTGGGGTTATGTCGGTCCAGCATTCGTGTAATACCCCGCAAAATAGCATGTGGCTATTTTTGCACTGTAATCTGTGCACGCATGAGTATTGCACACGATTACATATTTTTCGAGAAAATTATCAGTTAAATTGGGAGATTTCCGACACATGAGTTGTTCTGAATTCGATAAGGTAAACTCTGAATATCGTCTCGATTAGACTATAACTTTGTCCCGATTGTTTATGACCAGACAATTGTGGGAGGAAATTATAATTTCCATAAAACATGTATTTTATAGGATTTTAATATATATGTATTGGTTATTTTCAATTAAAGCTAGTGCTTGGATTAAATATAAATTGTATTTGTGCACTAGGGTTAGAATAGGAATATGGTGACCTAGGGTAACTTGACCTAACCTAGGGTTAGGAACCCTAGCATCACATCATGGCTTGGATCTTGATGAGATCCAATGGTGGGATTAATTCACCATGTGATTGACTTCAATTCTCCATGTGTTGACTTCATAAAGATGAGGAGTTTCCAAGAAGTTTCAAAGAAGCTTCCAAGAAGCTTCTACTAGGAGTGTTGGCATCTCATCCTACCACACATCTTCACTCAACCCCACTCCACCCCATCCCAACCTACACTTGGCCGGCCATACCCCTAAGAAACCCTAGCTCTTCATTTTCTATAAAACCCCCACTCATTTCACTTCCCATCTCTTCTCATTCTTGCTATCTTTGTTCTTGTTCAAAAAAAAGGGTGAAGTCTTTGTGAGTTAGAAGAGTAGTAGAGAAGGAGAAGAAGTGTAGTAGAGGGTTGGCCAAGGCTTCTACAAGAGCAAGGAGCAAAGGAGAGCAAGCAAGCAAGCTAGGAGCAAGGAGATTTTTTCTTGCAACTTCAAGTGGGTGATCTTTTGAACTCTTTGTATTTATTTTTGTTTTGGTATGAATGGATGTGTAGTAGTGGTAGACATGATTTGGTTACCATGTTTGAGTATGAGAAGTACTAGGGAAGAATAAATTGTATGGTAGAGAATTATTCTTTTGAGTTTTGGTTAAGTAGCATGATTGTGAGGGTATATTGGGAAAATTTTTACACCCAAACGGTTTGGAGTCTTGGGCTAAAATTTTGGGGTATTGTTCCTCTATGTATTTAGAGTATCCATGATTTTTTTCATAATTTTTGGATGCATTTTAGTGGCCCAAACAGTGGGTCCAAGTCCGGACAGTAAGCAGCCAGAATGGCTGCTGGCTGTGATGATTTTTGTGTCTTTCGATTTTATATCTCGGAAATTACAGAGCATTTTAAGCTGGAAATTTTTGTGGACGCTCTGGTATGTGTCTACAATCACAGTCTTAAATTTCGTAATTTTCCGAGATCGTTTGATGCCCCGAAAAAATAGTAGAACGCGACTGGTCTGTATGTGTCGGCTGAAGCTGACTGTGTTTTGGGCTGAAGTTCAAAAAGCCATAACTTCGTGTACGTTTATTATTTTGCTACGAAATTTTGGGAGTAGCTTGGGGTATGAGTCTATTTGATGAATCTCAAATTTTAGATTTTTTAGAGATCATTTGACGAGGTTTCAAAAGTGATGAGTGAGGGGCAGTAAATAACCTACTGAAAAAGAACAGCTGAAAACATTGCTATGTTTGAGGAGTCATAGATCTTTGTGTGAAATGAATTTGAATGCGAATTTTGGACACAATAAAATGGTATATGAAGAGATTGAGAATCTCAAATTTCATGAGCATTGGACATAAGGTTGATTTATTATTTAATTTCGAAGAAGACTATGTTCGGCCTAGTGCAAATTGTCTAGTCCATGAAGATGGATATTCCTGGACTTATCGGTTAAGAATTTGGACGACTGGACAACTAGAGATTTGCAGTAGGGAGTCATAGATTTCTAACCCAATTGGAATTTTATAATTCCAGTGTGTAGGTTGGATGTTACAATTTTCCAAAGTTGGGATAGATCCGGCCTTGTCGAGGGAATGTTTGCTAGAGAAATCAACTTCTCCCTTGTTGTGCACCCGATGGAAATGGGTATCTTGAGGACCCTAAGGATTGAATCTGAGGATGTGTCCAACTAGGAAGTTAAAATAGACACTCCCAGCTTTCCATAGGACCCGGGGTCGAGCAGTTCCGATGAGCGTAGCTGGGATTACAGCTACTGCTATTTCTTGAATTGTTCCATCGGACAATTGATGAGGAACCCTCTGCCTACCGCAATATGGTGATCGTGAGGTATCAGATTTAAAAGATGGGTTTTTAGCGTTCATTCGGAACTTAGGCAAGTTCCTGTGCATGTACTCATGGTGGACATGAGTGAGTTGGGATATAGCTCTGTTGGATTGTGTTGGGTGTCTCGATGTCTGAGTCTGTCAATAGTCAAGAATGGATAATTATGTGCGTGCTTACCTTCACTAAATTGTATTACATCATCAGGGCGCCGTTAGACCACTCGCTGAGGGTCACGGGCCGGGATTATTTTGGGTCGCTGACCTATGAAGGTATTGGGAATCAGTGGATGTGATTCCGGGATGATTGTTACCTTGACAGACCAGTCAGGCTCAACTTTATTGATTGACACCGAGTATGATTGAGTAATAACTTGTTTCAGTGAATTGCATTGATTAGGTTTCTTTATTGTTTCGCTTGAAAACCGAATTAGTGTTAGGGGTGATTCCCTATAATCCAACTCATCTGAGAATTAGCTGTAGGTGGTGATACTATGGGCTCTCTCTTCCTGTCATTAAGGATACGTGTTGCTGCAAGTATCTTGCACTGTTGATTCCTGAGGTATCGTGGTAAGGACGGATGGGATCCGGGCACATGCTAGTGGACACGAACGGGTCGTATGGGATACGACGTTATAGGTATGCTACGGTATATCCTTAAGTTCGTCACGGCTGTTGACCACAGAACGGTGGGACCGTTGACTGCAAAGCGGTGGGACCGCACATCTTAAGTTCGTCACGGCTGTTGACTGCAGAACGGTGGGACCGTTCTTAAGTTCGTCACGGCTGTTGACTGCAGAACGGTGGGACCGTTGACTGCAAAGCGGTGGGACCGCATATCTTAAGTTCGTCGCGACTTTCAAGGAGGGTCTGAGGCAACGATGATCGGTGACAATGGGCAGCGCCCCGAAGCATTTATGTTAATTATCTCCTCAACCATGTCATACTATCAGGAACAGAAAGTAGACCCAATTAGAATGCATTGCATGATGAGGGATTGAACCCTATACTTAGGAAAACGAACTCCTTGGAAGGTATGTAGTATGGGATGCATACATTTCCATCGAAGTTGATTTTGGGAAAGTATGCAGTATGGGATGCATCCGTTCCCAACAAATCACATTAGAGTAAGTGCATCATGTGCATTCTTGTTCCGTGCATTAGATTAGACCATGTCATGTTTTGGCCTGGAACGAATGTAGTATGGGATGCATGCGTATCCAGAGTCCCAAGGTGTCTTGTATTACAATAAGGCAGGTGATCAGTGCATTAGTTGTTAGACCATGGCATACACAAACACTAGGAAATTAGGATGCACGTTTTCCTTTTCATTCAAGACGGATTGTGGATGCCAGTTTGGAGATCGCTGTTTTCTTATCAGCATTGCGTCAGTAGAATTACTGACGTACCCCACATTTTAGGTACATCAATATCAGGTCACGAGTGCGGGAGAGCCCAAGATCAGCAGGGCATCCAAGGGGGATGGCAGTACGTGCCTACCATTCGAATGGGGCAGAAATATCAGTGTCGCGCAGCAGAAGGCTCAAGCTGAGGGGCAAGTCCCAGAGAAGCAAATAGACCACTCAGCAGAGTTATCAGCAATGACTAATCGATTGCTGATCTGGAAGACAACTGACAGCTTTGCCAGAGGAGCCTGAATATTCTTGTGATCAGTTGTAATAAGTTATGTAATTGGTATTCCTTATTCAAGGACATTTTGATATTGTAATTATTGATGTAAAAACTCTAATGGCAATAAAAGTGTTTAAATTTCCATATTATTTACTGTGTTGAGATGCATTTGAAGGCAAAGATTCTGGTTGTGTCACGGATGTCCGGTATTGGAGATCCGGGGCGTCACAATTCGTGTTCACAGGACGTGCAGGGTGCACACAAGTCGCATGTAATCCGGTCCGATATTTGCACCCCCCCTGCGCGCGCGATAGAGCCTCTCTTCTAGCTATCTTACAATGCTTGGAAGAAGGTTACTATATATCCTCTTCTAATTCCCTTGATTTTTCCGATGTGGGACTATATCCCCTCAACCCTTTTTCAAGAATGAAAACGTCTCACTTTGAGAGACAATTTCTCATTCACCCATTAACCGTTTTTAGCAAATTAATATACGATTTTGATCTACTCACGAAGGAGAACACAAATCAATCAAGATCTCTCAATAATTCATTGAGAATCTTACTCAAAAAATTGCTCAAAAACTGGTTCGTAAATGGTGTATAAAATACCCATTTTCTAACATTCCCTACATGAATGAAAATTGACGACTACAGACACGACAGACTTGGTGATATAATTCAGCGGTTGAATCCTGCATATGATAGGTAGGCGTTACCCTTTGAACCTTCCCTTGTTTACTTTACTAACTAAATAGTAAACGCGATGTCCTTGAACTGTTCTATTATTTGTGTAAACGATGACATATCTCACACAGAAATCTTCCTAACGCATTTTCAGTTCTCACTGTTATGTTCGTTTTGGCCATGAACATACGCCTGGTCTGCAATAGTTTAACAGGAATAATGCCCTATATTATTCCCTTGGAAGCGACCCTTCTTCCCTCTTACATAGGTGATTTCTTACTTAAGAGTAACCCACATTGCTCTGCTCGGATATCCGACGCATAAGAATCATTAAAAGCCTAGCTTAACCTGTTACCTTACGGGCATCACTGTTTCATCGTGGGAATGGACATAGAAAAATCCCCACAGTAATCCAACTTGGTCTTTACAATTTAGTTGTCCCTTTGAACCTAGATCTTGGGATCTTCAATCAGCTAGGTGGATTTCCATTGTATTGACTTATTCTTTTATGGGCTTTAGTCTCATTCCCCTCGATGATTTATCAACTAATTCTCTGTTTAACCCTTTGGTTAGCGGATCCGCAATGTTATCCTTTGACTTTACATAGTCCACAGAGATAACCCCAGTATAGAGTAGTTGTCTAATGGTATTATGTCTTCGACGAATATATTTAGATTTACCATTATACATACTGCTCTGTGCTCTACAAATTGCAGATTGACTATCTGAATGTATGCAGATTGGAGGCACAAGCTTTGTCCACCTTGGAATATCCTCAAGGAAGTGGCGTAACCATTCAGCCTCTTCCCCACATTTGTCCAGTGCGATAAATTCAGATTTCATCATGGATTTAGCAATCACTGTTGTTTCGAGAATTTCCAAGAAACTGATGCACCACCTAGTGTAAACACATAGTCACTAATGGATTTTGAATTATCACTAGATATCCAGTTAGCATCACTGTATCCTTCAAGTACAGCCGGGTATCTCGTATACTGCAGCCCATAGTTACGAGTAAAATGCAAGTACTTCAATACTCTTGAAATTGCTTGTCAATGCTCGCTTCCAGGATTACTCGTATATCTACTTAGTTTACTCACTGCATAGGCTATGTCTAGTCTTGTACAACTCATTAAGTACATTAGACTGCCTATGATTCTAGAGTATTCTACTTGAGAAATACTCTCACCTTTATTCTTGGATAAATGTAAAGTTAGATCTATTGGAGTTCTGGCAATTCCAGAATTATCTTTATCAAATTTTCCAAGAATATTGTCAACATAATGTAACTGGCTTAAAATAAGCTCCTCTGATGTTCTTATGATTTTAATTCCCAATATAACATCGGCTAGTCCCAATCTTTCATGTCAAACCTTGAGTTCAACATGCTTTTAAACAGATTTAATCATCTGATCATTGCTTTCAATAATAAGCATGTCATCTACATACAAACATATAATGACATCCATCTTCTGTGTCTTTGACATATACACATTTGTCACATTCATTGATCTTGAAGTCATTTGTCATTATGACATTGTCAAATTTCTCATGCCACTGTTTTGGAGTTTGTTTCAAGCCATATAATGACTTCACCAGTTTACACACTTTTTTTTCATGCCCTGAAGCTGAAAAGCCCTCAGGTTGTTCCATGTAGATTTCTTCCTCTAAACTCCATTAAGGAAAACTGTTTTTACATCCATTTGATGTACTTCAAGATTGCGCAGAGCTACTACTGCAAGTACCATCCTAATGGAATTTATTCACAGGAGAATATATTTCAAAGTAATCAAGACCTTCCTTTTGTTTATAACCTTTAATTACAAGTCTTGCCTTGTATTTATCAATTGATCCATCAGGTTTCATTTTTCTCTTGAAGATCTACTTGGAACCTAAAGGTTTACTACCTGGTGGAAGATCCACTAGTTCCCAAGTATGATTTTGCAAGATAGAATCAATTTCACTCTTGATGGCTTCTTTCCATAGAGGACCATCACTAGAGTTCACCGCTTCCTTAAAGGTTTGGGGTTCTCCTTCAAGCATAAAAGTCAAGAAATTCGGACCAAAAGATTTTTCCATTCTTGTTCTTTTACTGCGTCGAGGTTCCTCCTCAACTTCTTCATCTTGGTCTTCACTATCTTCACTAATAGTCTCATGTGTTTGTTTGGAGGAACTTGGTTCCTCCTTTGACTTACATGGAAATACATCTTCAAAAAACGATGCAAAACTAGACTCCATTATCGTGTTCTTTGATATATCAATGATATCGAATTTGTACACCAAGAACCGATAGACACTACTGTTAAGTGCATAGCCAATGAAAATGCAATCAATCGGTTTTGGTCTTATTTTCACTTTCTTAGGTAGAGGTACTGCCACCTTGGCAAGACATCTCCACATTCGCAAGTAATTGGAGGATAGCTTTCTTCCTTTCCATAATTCATATAGAGTTTTCTCTTCTTTCTTTTTGGGCACCTTATTCAAAAGATAGTTAGCTGAAAGAATAACTTCTCCCCACAAGTTTGGTGGCAAACCATAACTTATTAACATTGCATTCATCATTTCTTTCAATGTACGATTCTTTCTCTCAGCAACACCGTTGGACTGAGGAGAATAAGACGATGTCATTTCATGTATAATCCCATGCTTAGCACACGCGTCAGTAAATGACGATTCATACTCTCCATCTCGTTCGCTTCTTAGCGCTTTAATTTTCTTGTTAAGTTGGTTCTCAACTTCATTTTTATAAAGAACAAATTTCTCTATAGCTTCATCCTAGCTTTTAAGCAAATATACATAGCAGTTTTTTGTGTTATCGTCAATGAAGGTAATAAAATATTTATTACCACCTCTTGTTTGTATCATTTTCAAATCACAAATATCAGTGTGAATTAGATCAAGAGGTTCAGTGTTTCTTTCAACATTTTTAAATGATAATCTTGTTAGTTTTGCCTCAATACAAGTTTCACACTTGTGTTTGGAATCAATTTGAAATGTTGGTATGTGATTCAAGTTAATTAGTCAACGCAAAGTATCATAATTAACATGTCCTACTCTACCATGCCATAAACTGGAAGACTCAAGCATATAAGTAGAAGAGCTAGCTTTATTAATATTTTTGACCATGGTCTTTACATTGAGTTTGAACATTCCACCACTCATGTATCCTCTACCAACATATATTCCACTCTTCGACAAAATAATTTTGTTCGACTCAAACACTAAACGAAAACCGTGGTTATTAAGCAACGAACCAGATACCAGGTTCTTACGGATTTCAGAAACATGTGCAACATTGTTAAGAGTCAATTCTTTTCCAAAAGTCATCTTCAAGATCACATTGCCTTGGCCCTTGATTTCTGAAGTAGCCGAATTCCCCATATCATCTTCTCCCCATTCTCTAATGGTTCGATGGTGGAGAACATACTTCTGTTGGAGCACACATGTCGAGTAGCTCCAGTGTCAATCCACCATTCCTTCGGATTTGAACCTATCATATTCACCTCTGCGATCACAGCTGAGAGGTTGATATCGGAAACATCTTGAACAATGCCTTGAATCAAGTTTGCTTCTCTGTTCCTATTCTTCTTGGGAAGTCTACATTCAGTAGATTTGTGACCTATCTTATCTCAATTAAAGCACTTGCCTTGAAACTTCAGCTTCTTGGAGACTCCTCCCTTAGGCCCCAACTTGGAACCCTTATTGTGCTTGTTGGAACGTTGTTTATGTTCCACTACATTTGCCTTGGCTGCATGACTGATGAGTCCAACCATTTTAGATTCTCTATTGTCTTCTTCAATACGAAGTCTGACTATGAGATCTTCAACGCTCATTTCTTTTCGCTTATGCTTTAAGTAATTCTTAAAGTCTTTCCAACCTTGTGGTAATTTTTTAATTATATATGTTACTTGGAAACTTTCATTTAAGTTCATACCTTCAGCATGAATCTCATGCAAGATCAGTTATATTTCTTGAACTTGACTGAACACTATTTTAGAATCTACCATTTTATAGTCTATGAAGCGGCCCACAATAAATTTCTTGGCACCGGCATCCTCAATTTTATACTTATGATATAGTGATTCCCAAAGTTCTTTAGCGGTTCTTTTGTCAATGTATACATTATACAAAGAATCGGTTAATTCGTTCATTATGTAATTCCTACATAAGTAATCAGCATTTTTCCAAGCATCCACAGCGGCAATGACTTTGTTATCTTGTTCATCTTTCTTAAGATTTGGAGCTTCTTCGTTCAAGGATCTTGCAAGATTCAATGTGGTCAGATAGAACATCATCTTCTGTTGCCACCTTTTGAAATTCTGCCCGTTGAACTTCTTAGGTTTCTCCCCATGGGAGACTGAGACAGGTACAATGGTTGGCATTGGCACTCGTGCCGCAGCAGCATTCGGTACTTGCGTCATATCAGCAACCGGCACTTTGACCGTTTCAGACATAGTAACATTCTCCGATGCAGTAGTCATTTCGATTCTGAAAAATACACAACACGAGTGTAAGTTTTCCCGATTAAAGAAAAAAATAAGAAGTGCCTCAAAATCAAAAATCAAGAAAATCAAAATTTTGTTTTAAGTTTGTGACAAAATTCTTTATAAACTTTCTTTTACAATAAACTGAATTGATTGAGAGGCACAGAAAACAGAGAAGAGAATAGGAGAGGACGAAAATCGAACAAGAAAATAAAATTAAATAAATAACAACTTACAAACAAACCAAATAATATGCAACAAGGAAGAGTAGTTGAGGCTTGTGTATCACACAATGTCCTTAAAACAGATTTCGCCTCTTCCAGTTGCTGGATTGTGCGAAGGCGTCTGTCTCCCAGAATGCAACGACTAAAGTGTTCACATAGGCACCACGTAACACCCTCGAACCGACTGACAACGTGAGAACTCTATCACCAACTTACCAAACAGCAGGACCGAGGAACGGAACAGAACTAAACTAAACAGAAAAGAAAGAAGATGATTTTCGGTGCAGGGAAGAAAGAGATAGGGGGGGCTCTATATATAGAGTCACGGTTAGAGCTTGTAACGGCAGACAAAGATATGAATGTCTATAGTGTAACGGCAGACAATGTATTGAATGCATACACT
This sequence comes from Hemerocallis citrina, assembly GCA_017893485.1. Taxonomy (NCBI): domain Eukaryota; kingdom Viridiplantae; phylum Streptophyta; class Magnoliopsida; order Asparagales; family Asphodelaceae; genus Hemerocallis; species Hemerocallis citrina. The sequence continues at coordinate 321,817,730 of CM030360.1, read as the reverse complement.
GTAGCGGCAGATAGCAGTTAATGCCCTGAATGCCACAGTGTAACGGCAGACAGACACTTGAATGCGTACAATGTAACGGCAGACAAAATGTTTAGTACTGCACTGAAACGGCAGAAAAAAAACCGTTTCTGCATTTATAACAACCGTTTACAAAAAGAAAAAAATCAAAACTGCAGCAAAATGTGGCTCTGCACGGGGTGGGGTTATGTCGGTCCGGCATTCGTGTCCGCAGGACGTGCGGGCGCACACAAGTCGCATGTAATCCGGTCCGAGATTTGCACCCCCTGCGCGCGCGAGAGAGCCTCTCTTCTAGCTATCTTACAATGCTGAGAAAAAGGTTACTATATATCCTCTTCTAATTCCCTTGATTTTTCCGATGCGGGACTATGTCCACTCAACCCTTTTTTCAAGAATGAAAACGTCTCACTTTATAAAACAATTTTTCATTCACCCATTAACCGTTTTTAGCAAATTAATATACGATTTTGATCTACTCACGAAGGAGAACACAAATCAATCAAGATCTCTCAATAATTCAGTGAGGATCTTACTCAAAAAATTGCTCAAAAACTGGTTCGTAAATGGTGTATAAAATACCCATTTTCTAACGACACAACTAAGTCAACCACAATAGAGACTTATTTGGAGTGTTTATCATGATATGTTTATGTGATTATGTCACTATTTCTCACAAAAAATAAAATAAATTCTAATCTTTCTATTATATACTAAATGAGAAGGAGATATTGAGATCAGACCTGTGCAGTTATGCTCTTCTTCTTCAATCCACGGAAACCCCATCTTCCTTTCCTGCTTAGCATCCGAGCATCCTTTCTCTTCAGACCCTTGCTTTTCCAAAAACCATCCTCCTAATTCTATCTAGTTCTCTTCACCTCTTCACCAATATCCCGGGATTGGGAACAAGACCGTCATTTTGCTCCCCATCTTCGACACCACCCGTTCCAACCCATTACTTCTCGTTCTTCGTCTCTTTGTTATTGTCATCCTCGCTGTTGTGATTATTTCATGTTCTCTATTAAGAGAATCACTGTCTAGGCCAAACATGCAAACAAATAAACTGACCCAAGCCTCACTACAACAAGCATTGCTATTGGCAGACTCCATTCATGAAAGAAATACTAATTTATAATTGTGCGAAAACCATAATAAAATTCAGTCCAAACTATCAATGATTTGAATGGCAGGAAATATAACAAACAGGTGGTGTGCGGAATTGACCTCTGCAGCGCCGCCGTCGCCGCCGCCTCCGCCTTTGTTGCTGCTGACACGTGTCACCAATGTGTGGGGCCCACAACTGAGGATAGGGCAGCGTTGGGGCCCACTACGGCCGGCTAAGGCGAAGGGCGGTTACGGTGGCTTGGGAAGTTGGTGACCAGAGGAGGAGGTTGATACTGGGGACGGATCGTGACTGGCCCAATAGACTTCTAAATTGAATTCTCTTTTCTAATAACATTGTATTTAGTGGAGGATTGGGATCCCCAATAAAAAATATAAAATAATTTGCGTTTAGCCGATTTTTTTTTTAAGTTAAGTTGGAAAGAAAAAAATAGTGGTATTATTTGAGGAAAACTTAAAGAAAAAAGCATATAAAAAAGATTTAAATTAATTATTAAATCAAATTTAGTACTTGATATTTATATTTTAAAATTACTAGTAATAATCTGCTCTGCACCTTCTAATAAATTTATGTTTTATATAGTAAATAATAAGACGTGATCTGATTTTGAATCTGGAACCTTCATTCACTCATCACATTACAAACTTTTATTTTACTAGTATCAGACACGTGCACGTGTGCACGTGGAAAAAATTGGAGGATAATTAAAAGGGTAAGAAGAAAATAATTTTCAAACCGATCCACTTTCGAAAATATTTACAAAACAGGTCCACTTTCTTAAATATTTACCAAAGTTAGTCCATAATTAAAAAGAAAATAATTTTCAAACTGATCCCCTTTCGAAAATATTTACCAAACAGTTTCATTTTCAAAAATATTTACCAAAGTAACCCAACCCGTGCGTTGCACGGATTGGGATACTGACTAAGGGGTTCTCCCATTATAGTATTACTAGTATCAGACACGTGCACACGTGCACGTGGAAAAAAATTGAAGGATAATGAAAAGGGTAAGAAGAAAATAATTTCCAAACCGATCTACTGTCGAAAATATTTACAAACCAGGTCCACTTTTTAAAAATTTACCAAAGTTAGTTCATAATTAAAAAGAAAATAATTTTCAAACTGATCCACTTTCGAAAATATTTACCAAACAGGTCCACTTTCGAAAATATTTACCAAAGTAACCCAACCCGTGCGTTGCGCGGGTTGGGTTACTGACTTGGGTTACTGACTAAGGGGCTCTCCCATTATAGTAGTAGAGATTATAGTATATGATACACGTGCACATGTGCACGTGGAAAAAATTGGAGGATAATGAAAAAGGGCAAGAAGAAAATAATTTCTAAACTGATCCACTTTCGAAAATATTTACCAAATAGGTCCACTTTCTAAAATATTTAGCAAAGTTCGTCCATAATTAAAAAGAAAATAATTTTCAAACTGAGCCACTTTCGAAAATATTTACCAAACAGGTCCACTTTCGGAAATATTTACCAAAGTAACCCAACCCGTGCGTTGCACGGTTTGGGTTACTGACTTTGGGTTACTGGCTAAGGGGCTCTCCCATTATAGTGTTAGAGAAGAAATAGTATCGTGCACGTGCGATGCACGTGGAGGAAGAAGGGAAAAAAAAATAAATTAAAATAATTTCCAAACTGATCCACTGTCGAAAATATTTACCAAATTGGTCTACTTTTGCACGTGCACGCGGAGGAAGAAGAAAAAAAGACAAAAAAAGGAAAATAATTTCCAAATTGATCCACTTCCGAAAAATTTACCAAACTGGTCCACTTCCTAAAATATTTACCAAAGTGAGTCATTCTGTCAACACGTGCGCTGCACGTGTTGGCTTCAAAATGACAGTCAATGACACTAAGGCCTTCTCCCATTATAATAGTAGAGATATAAGTAATACATTTATAAATAATTATGTCATTAATAAATTTGAACTTTTAGTATATTATGGTAACTAACAAAAGTTGAGTAAATGAATAATTGTTGAATGTCTACAAATGACAACCAAACTCTCCATTATAATATTAGAGATTAGAGATACTAGTAATCTGCGCGTGTGATGCATGTTCTAATTTTTTTTTTAATTATATAGTAAATAATAAGACGTTACATTTGTAAATAATTATGTTGTAAATAAATTTGAACTTTAACAGTATTATGTTAACTAACAACAGTTGAGTAAATAAATTGTTAATATAACTCTCATTTAAAAATAAATGGTTGAGATTAGATTGTTGAATATCTACAAATAACAACCCCAACTCTTTCATTATAGTATTAAAGATCAGAGATTATTAGAGATTAGATATTAAATTTCAGTTTCTTTAGCTTCTCTTTCTTTTCCTTTTTTTTTACTTTTTAGAGCATAAACAACACCACATAGGGAGCCCGCTTTAACATTTTCGGCTGCTATGATTAGTTTATTCGTCAAATATAATAAAATGGAACAACTTTTGACAAGAACCCCCCTGATTTTTTTCTTCTGATTTTCATTTTATTTGAACTTATAAATAAACCTTAAGATAACCGTATAAAGTTTACAGGTACCAGCTGAATGTGGTAGGCGTCATTGCTAATCAGCAACAGGTTACGGGTTCAAGTCCAGGTTGCACTAGTCTTGTTTTTTTTTTTTTTTTTTTTTAGGTAAAAAGTGGAATAAGGCACTAGTCTTGGTTATGGGGTGAAAGTGTGCATGTATAGCATTTTACCATTGTTTAGAACAAAAAAAAATTTACCGGCCAAATAACAAACTGTGGAAGAAAGATCAAAAGTATTAGGATAAAAAATGGAGCACCACAGAGCAACCCACATCCCATCCTTTCAACGACATCACTCCTACCACCTTACCTCCAAAGCCAGACGCGATCCATCCCCCACAATGTACAAGCGGGCTAGAGACGAAGGCGAGGAGCGTATCCGCAACAAGCACGACGAAGAACGAAGACGGTGGAAGAGTCCGGGTCGGCGATTCCACAGCCCCCCGTCGCCAAGAGAGAGGAGGGACAGAGACAGAGATGATGCACGCCGTACGTCCAAAGCTAGAGAGGAAGAGCTACGCCGTCGAGACGAGGAAGAGCACCTGCTCACTTCCAGGCCCAACCTCAAAGGAGAGCAACCAGGGACGGCGCACGCAGGGGCTAACAAGCAGCGGAGGTCGTTCGTTGAGGTCATTAGAGGTCTGCCAGAGACTGATGTCGCACATAGAGTGCGTCGTCGATCAACTTCTCCTCATCAAGAGCATCGAACGACCAAGGAAGATGAAGCTGTTGAATGGGTTCTTGTTAAACCTCGTAAAACAAAGAAAGCATCCCCTCCTATTAGCGTGTCGGAAAGCTCTAGGGTGGAAGGTCGTCAGAACTGCCATAAATGCGCCAAACCCGGTCACTCCATCAACAAGTGCGTCTTCGACTGGTTCTGCTACTACTGTAGGAAATCCGGTCATATCTCCAAATCATGTCCTAGGCGACCTACCGCCGTGTCATCGACCTCCAAGCATTCCACGGCTGGTCCCGCTGCAGACTCAGAAGGGAGCAAATCACAAGAAAGTGCCGCTGGTAATAGACGCGTCATTCAAGCTACAATTGTGCCGACTCCCCTTATAGCAGAATTCGAGCGACGGTTCAGTGGCGGTATTCTGGTAAAGGCTCAAACCGGCGTTCCAACGGTTAACGATGTCTCCGAGTTGCTCCAAGCAGCGCTTGTGTCCACTCCGGCACCGATATGGGTTATTCAAGAAATCGCAGCCAACACCCTTTACGCCCACTGCAACGACGAAGCCATCGCCAGGGAAACTATAAGAGTGAAGGGTCTTGAAGGGAAAGATCATCATGGATTGGAGTTCTTTGTCACCTTTAAATGGTGGTCTCGCGATCACGGCGCTCTAAATGCGGAGTCCTATCCACCGGTGTGGATCCGACTATACATTCTCCATTTCCACTGTTGGGTGCGCTCTGGTTTCCAAAATGTTATTCGTCCCTTCGGCATGCTAATCGACATCGATAGGCAGACAATCACCCACTCAGCCAGGAAATTCGCACGCATCAAGGTCGGAGTTCAAAACAAGGCTGACATACCATCCAAGATCATCACGGAGTTTGATAACGTCATCTACGAGGTTAAGGTGATCGTTGAAGTACCAAAGAATGTTTCCTTCAGAGAGCGTTCTGCAAAAGAAATCATCGACGATCTAGATGCAAAGCTGGAGGAAGAAGACGAAGCTAAGCGGTTGGATGAGAGGATCTCTAATCCTGGACGTCCATCGCCCACAAGAGGCAAATCTGATGCGTTAAGCATCGAGCGCCAAACACAAACCAAGGGTAGGGCATCCCAGTCGTTGATTTCGCCAGCTCACGGTCAGATCACTGCGCCGCAATGGAAAAGGGTTCCTCAAATTACTCCAACGCCTGCTTGCGAAGAGACGTTTCGTATTGGAGGGGACGGTTTTACTGCTCCGGATGCGACGTCATTCGGCAATGGGAAAGCTCCTGGTAAAGTGAAAGGGGACGGTGTCAGGAAGGTCAACTCGAAGCCAGCTAACAAAATGGGTATCCTCAAAGAAGCGATTGGAGTAGGTTTGGGTCACATCAAGGGGGCTAGGATTGCTAGACGTGGACTGGCTTAGGTTATCTCAGAAAGAAATCGAAGTCTCTATTCATGATGCCATTTCAAATTTGATCTTGTCTAAAAGCAAAGTTGAAGATGGGCCAAAGCCCATCGAGCTGGACGACTCTCGACAGAAGTTGGGCCCAAGCCCTTTACTCCCTATCGAAGATGAAACTCCAGTGGGTATTATTTCCAAAGCTAACCACAATCTGTCCAACACCCAGCAGAGTTTAGCACATATCTTCGATCGTTCAGTATCTGAAGAGGAAGTCGGAGAGTGTATGATCGGCGCACTTGACGGGGTACGTGAAGACAATCTGATCTCGGTTACAGAAACTTATAGTGACGACAAAAAGGTCAGAGGAAGCGTGGGAAGCACATCCACAAAAAAATCACAGAATACAGGAGGAAACTCAAAAGACAGTTGATTGGTACAGAAAGCTACGAAGAAGGGAAAGACGAGTGGGTCAACAGAGGTTTAGCACCACAGGGGGAAGACACTTCAGGAGCAGGTACCTCTAAAGTGAATTGTTCTATTCTTAACTCTTTAACTGATGAGTCGCTAATTTACTTCGCTAGCTTATACGGATTAAATATGGGGTCCACTAGAAATGCACACTTAGCTAATATAGCTATTATTAGGGAGGGTTCCAGAATTTCTGGTTTTTTAGCTCACATTTTCTTTGGAGGGGGGGGAGCGGGCTCGGTGTAGACGAATAGACGTTATTAAAATTGTTTTATGATTTACACATTCTGGAATGTTAGAGGGATGCGTCAAAGACTGAAAAAAAGAGCGATAGGAGTGACCCTTAGCAAGATTAATCCCGATATCTGTGGATTACAAGAAACTAGATTAGAGTCCCCCACAGAGGGGGAGTTTTTGGCACTTAGAGGAGTGGCAGATTTTAGCTGGCGCTTTAATTCGGCTAGGGAGTATTCAGGCGGTATCGCCCTAGGGGCTAATGCGACTATCTTTGAGATCATCGAAGATTTTATCGGCCGTTTCACAGTCTCGATCAGAGTTAGACGTAGAAGTGACGGCTGGATCCACTCAATTACAAACGTATATGGTCCGTATGACAGTAGGAGTCGCATTGATCTGTGGTTAGAACTGAGATACATTAGAAATAGATGGTCAGGACCCTGGATGGTAGGGGGAGACTTTAATCTAACTAGATTCCACGAGGAGCACAACGGCAGAGGCCATCGTCAATCGGATGTAGACTCTTTCAACGAGACTATAGACGCATTAGAGTTACTGGAACTAGAGATGGCCGACAGGAAATTCATATGCAGCGCAATCCGATATTGGCCAAGTTAGATCGAGTGCTGGTCTCCAACGATTGGGAAGATCTTCACCCAACAGCCAAGGTCAAAACAGCGTTCAGATATACTTCAGATCATCTTCCCCTAGTAATAGACTACGGATTAAAGGGTAAGATGAAGCACTATGGGTTCAAATTCGAGAAAGCTTGGACCATTCATGAAGAGACGAGGCAAATTATCAAAGACTCCTGGAAGGCTAGTACTTCTCAGTCGACAGCCGTCGGGGTTTGGATCGAGAAGATGAGACGTCTTAGAAGAAGATTAAGAGATCGGGCGAAAGCGAAGAAGGGACTCATTTTCCAGAGAAGAGAGGTTCTCATTAACAGAATCAACAGTCTGGAAGCTTCACTAGAGGAAAGACAGCTGCAAGAGGAAGAGAAAGACGAGCTTGCAAACAAAAGATTGGAGGTTCAACCGATCGGGAGGATGGAGGAACTGTATTGGCAACAGAGATCGAGAGTTCAATGGCTCAGAGAAGGGGATGCAAATACTAAATACTTCCACAAGGTGGCAAACGGTCGGAAAAGATTAAACCACATTACGGGTATCACTGTCAACGGGACGTGGACAGAAAACGAAGATCTAATCATGGACCATCTCGATAGGCATTTTCACGACCTACTGGGAGGGGAGTCAGCGGGGAGATGCGCGCTAGCACCAGATATGTGGAGTACCTCAAGAATTGACGGAAGCGAGGGAATAGAAAGCAAATTTTCTGAAAACGAAGTTTGGGACGCCGTGAAGAATCTAGGTCAGGATAAGGCTCCAGGCCACGATGGATTTCCGATCTTTTTTTACAAGATATATTGGCCGATTATCAAAGATGACCTTCTCAATATTTTCCACGAGTTTTACGAAGGGGCTTGTAATCTGGACAGGCTTAATTATGCAACGATCATATTGATTCCAAAGAAGAGTGAAGTTACCTCCCATGAAGACCTCAGACCAATTAGCTTGCTGAACGGATCGTTCAAAATCATAACGAAGGTCTTAGCCCAAAGACTAGGACCCCAACTGAATGAGGTGATAGCACAATCGCAGAGTGGGTTCATTAAAGGCAGGGATATTATGGATAGCATTGTTTCTGCCCACGAAACCATTTTTAAAGCTAACAGAGGCAGGTTGGACGGTTTCCTACTGAAACTTGACTTCTAGAAGGCGTACGACTCAGTATCGTGGGAATGCACGGAGGAAGCCTTAAAGCTTAAAGGATTCGGTGAAAAATGGAGATTATGGATGAAAATGTGCATCAGAGGTGGGAAATCAACCATCCAGGTTAACGGCCGGCAGGGGAAGGAGATCAGGTGCAAAAGAGGCCTGAGACAAGGCGACCCACTATCTTCACTTCTTTTTGCTATTGTCGCGGACGATATGGCGGAAATGATCAGAAGGCTCAAGATAATTCCATCATCAAAGGCTTCCAAATAAAGGGGATTAAACAACTTATGTCAATTCTCCAATACACAGACGATATTATCCTCTTTGGCAGGGCTACGGTGGAAGAAGTCATCGCCATCAAAGCTGTCTTGGCCTGCTTTCAAGGGTGGTCGGGTCTGAAAGTTAACCTCAGTAAGACTAGCGTTCTCCCCGCATCCGAGTACTTGTCAATGTCGGTTAACGATATCTCGACGATCTTAGGCTGTAAGTCGAGCGTTTTCCCAATCAAATATTTGGGGACGCCAATTAGACCCGGTAACCTGTTGAAAGAAGATTGGAATTTTGTTATCGACAAAATTAAGAAGAAACTGGCAGGATGGCAAAGCAGGTTCCTATCGCACGGGGGGAGGATTATCCTTTTCAACTCGGTTCTTAGCGCTATCCCGCTATACCTTATGTCTATCTACGAATTACCTAAATGGGTATCCAACAGCATCGACAAGCTTAGGCGGAGATTCCTATAGAAAGGAACAGATGAGGGCAACAGAGGATTCCATTTGGTTAATTGGGGACGAGTTTGTAAGAAAAGGGAATTCGGGGGCCTGGGGATCACGAATCTGCAAGACATGAACAAAGCCTTGCTTTCGAAGTGGTGGTGGAAGATCTCTTCCAACCACAAAGGACGGTGGAAGCATTCTTTCGATAGTTTTCGCAAGAGAAGGAAATTTTGGTTCGGCAGGAGGAGCGCGTCAGCCAAAGTCTCTCTTCTATGGAAAGGCATATCAAAGCAAGGAGAGATCTTCTTCACCAACACTAGATGCAAAGTTGGGAATGGGGAAAAGACCAAATTCTGGAAGGACAAATGGTGCGGAGAATCTAGTTTGCTTAATCAGTTCCCCCAAGCTGCAGAAGCAACACAGAATTTAGACCTCGCTGTAGCCGACATCAGGAAAAACGGTAAGCTGAGTTTCGTAGTGTCTCATGATTTAAGTTCAGAGGCAGTTCAACAATTCGAGGCGTTGAATATTTTGGTTAAACAAGTAGGAAACCACGAAGCCAACTTAGATGATGAAAGATGGTGGGAGCGAGATGAGTCTGAAGCTTTTACAGTGTCGTCTATGTACTCATGGATTAACGACGGAGGTCTCAGATGTAAAGCTCAAGCAGTCATTTGGGGAGCCCTTGTCCCTTTCAGGGTAAAAGTGTTCTGCTGGTTGGCACACCAAGATGCGATCCTATCAAAAGTTAACCTTAAGAAGAGAATCTCGAACATAGACGTCAATTGCGAGAGGTGCCTCAACGAAGTTGAAGATGTTAATCACATTCTATTTCAATGTCCGAGAGCGCGTTGTACGTGGGATATCGTTTGTCGGGGGTTTGGGTGTAATAGGGTTCCCAACTCAACAAAAGACATTTGGGTCTCCTTTAGAGAAGTTCACATTAGTCACACTAACACTAGGGCTTGGGACATTGCTTCCGCAACTACAAATTGGAGTCTTTGGCTTGAAAGAAATGATTTCATTTTCCGCAACTGTCAATATAGATTATATGTCGCCATGCAAAAAATATTTAATCTTATCCACGATTGGGCAGGTGCAAAGGAGGGAGTGAAGAGAATCAGGAACAACGAAAGAGCTTAGCCACAGAGGCGGGGTAGAGGGAGAGGTGGACAGCGGAAGGCGACTGATGGGTATTAACAAGGAGGTAGTCTAGTTCAGGGATTGTTGAAGCCGCAGCTCATCTCTTATCCTATCGGTTTCCAAGGGTACAGAGAGTGTTATAGGTGGTACTGTAAGCTTTGTATTAGTATTTTGTTGCTTTCGTTTAGTACCGGGTTGGTCCGAGTACTTTTGTGGGATCGTCAGGTCTGTGGTTTTTTGTTTTCAATTTCTGCTGTACTGCTCTGTTTCATTATTTCTTATTAATGAAACGATAACGAGCGTCATCTTTTATCCCAAAAAAAAAAACAAAAAGAATTTAGTTGAAAAAGTGATTGAATGCCTAAAAGCTAAGGTAAAAAAGTAAAATTAGTAGTATCTTCACTGAACCCGTACTTTACTTTCACATAATACAAACATGGTTCATCCAATAGACAAAAACAAGGGTTGCAAAGTGTGACAAGCCGACTAAGTCTTATTTTAAGTTATGAACCTAACCCTCAGTTGATTTATACTTTACGCAGTTCTTCAACCGGCAATTCCCCTTCCGAAGATCATCATCCCTTTCTTAAGTCACACCTTGTGCATTCGCAACATAATGATTTTACCACAGCAAATGCTCGCAAAAAGCTACAATATAAGTGCTCTTGAAAACACAGAAGAGATGGAAATGCGAACCCCCACCCGCCACCATCCTCGTCGAGAAGACAAGGTCGTTAGAAGCCATGCTTACAGGTCGACGGCCATGTCCAAGCGATCGCGGAATGAAGATAGGGAGCAACAAGGAAGGAAGAGAGTCGCCGACGACGCTCAGGGGAGGAGCAGGGCTAGGGGTAGACTTGATGATCGTTCTCCGACTAGTCATAGAGACTGGACAAGGAGGTACAATCCTTGCTCAGGAAAGGCGAGGGAGGGCTTGGACGAAGACAGAGAACACAAAGTTGGGAACACGGAGAGTTCAAGGCTTCACACAGGGGCCACAGAACTCGAGAGATAGAGTTGAAGAGCACTCAAAGAGAAGCTATGCGGAGGTGGCTAGAGGCAAGCACAAAGACGACACCGAACATAGAGTTCGACGACGGTCACCCTCTCCTCAGTTGAAGAGTCCCAAGAAGCGCGAAGATGAAGAGGAGTATGGGTGCTTGTGAAACGAAAGAAGGCGAACAAGAAATCCATCATCAAAAGCTTCTCCGACGAACGTAAGGCTGAGACGAGAAAGAGCTGCCATAAGTGTGCAAGGCAAGGCCATTCGATCAATAGCTGCATTTACGATTGGTTTTACTATGTCTGTAAATCTACAGGCCACATCTTAACGGCGTGCCCCAAGAACAAGGCGGCGACATCGGTGGCAAGCTCCAAAGCGGTCACACGTCAACCTGCGGCCCCCATCACCTCAGAAGCCAGCCACACCCAGGAAAACATTGCAAGGGAGAGAAGTGTGATTAGAGCGACCATCATCCCAACACATTAATGGCGGAGCTCGAGAACCGATATAAAAGCTGTATGTTGGCGAAAGCACAGACAGGGAATCCAACTTCTAAAGATATTTTGGAGTTGCTTCGAGTGGCAATTTCAGCTACATCAACTTGGACTGTACAAGAGACCACAGGCGGGATATTCTTTGTCCATTGCAGAGATGGAGGAGTTATCGCAGACGCTATCATTATGAAGGGTTTCGAAGGCAGAGACTTGCAAGTAATGGAGTTCTTCATCACAGTGAAACAGTGGAATCGCAAAGTCGGAGCCATCAAAATGGACTCACTCCCTACAGTTCGGATTCGTCTATACAACCTCCCCTTTCATTGTTGGGTGAAGTCTGCATTTCAAAACGTTGTTCGTAGCTTTGGAATGGTGATCGAAGTGGATAAAGGGACGCTCACTCATGACTATCGTAAGTTTGCGAGGCTAAAGGTCGAAGTAGCTAACAGGTCTGATATCCCATCGAAGATTCTTGTGGAGTTCGAAAATGAGGTGTATGAGGTGTGTGTGATCGTCGAGGCATGGAAAAGTGTGACTTTCGGTGGCTTGGCAGTGGCGGAAAGGGAAGGGGCAATCAACGGCCAAGATTCGGAGTTGGAGGTTGAAGACAAAGAGCGGTCGTTCAATCTGGAGGAATTGAATTTGGGACGCTCATCTCATCTGATCACAGGCAGCACCTCCCAACCGTTGATCAAGGGTACTCTCAATCAGCAGCGTCCATCTCCTCAAGCGTTAGAGCAGTGCGACCTTGCAGCTGATGTGGCAAAATTCAAAAACAAGGTTGCTTGGCATCGAAAAGAGGGCCATGTGATTGAGGAAAAAGGTCAACAGAGTTGTCACCCATAAAATAGGGACATAAAGCTCCATGCTTCATTAAAAAGCAAAAAAGTGACAGGAGTTGTTGAAGATGGCAAATCAAGTACGAGGTCATCCTCCTTACCCGGGATTTTGAAAAAACACATTAGTGAAGGAGGAGGTCTCGAGGCAAGTAAAGAGATGGGGATAGGGTCTGAGGAGTGGAATCATTTATCAAAAGAGGAGGTGGAGGAGTCTATTCGGATTGCAATGACTTCACTTGTCAAAAGAAGAGCCTACGGTGTGCATATAGATCAAGAGCACCTACATATTCCATCTAGAAAAGAGGGTGACGAGGCATTTCATGGACCGGGTTTGGATGCGGAACAGCCAATCACAAAGGTTGCTAATCTACAGTCATCTGAACAAGATGATCGGGGGCCGATTATTGGAGCATTGGATGACGTTCGTGAAGACAACATTATTTCTGAGACCGAAACAGAACTAGGCGATAAGGAGTTGAGGGGAAGTGTTGGCAGTAGCAACAGTAAGAAAATCACAGAATATCAGAGAAAAGGAAAGCGACAGGCGAGCAAGGGGGATACACAGATTATTAATCAAGAGGGGGCTTACACTGGGATGTCTAAAGAACTACTTGAGGAGGTCACCACAGGAGGTACTCAAAACCACAACTGTTCAATTTTAAATTCATTGAATGATGAGTCGCTTATTTATTTTGCCAGCCTATACGGTCTAACCATGAGATATTACAGGGTAGAACAATTAGAAAACATAGCTATTATTAGAGGAGAGTCTAGAGCTGCGGCGGTTTAAGCATGTCGTGGGAGCGGAGCGGATAGAGAGTAGGTGACTTGAATAGTTATTTAATGGTTTACATCTTCTGGAATGTTAGGGAGATGAGGCAAAAAAGTAAAAAGAGGTTGATTTCTCTTTCTATTAATAAAATTCGTCCGACCATTTGCGGACTGCAAGAAACCAGAATTGAAAACCACACCTTAGAGGAATTCAATATGCTTAGATGGGCAGAACACTTTGATTGGAGATTTAAATTGGCGGTCAGATATTCCGGGGGTATAGCAGTTGGAGTTGATACTAGGATCTTTCAGATCCTAGACGATTTTATAGGTAACTATTTGGTGGCCATCAGACTTAGGAGGAGAAGCGATGATTGGGAACACGTAGTGACTTCGGTGTACGGTCCCTACAATTCGAGAGCGTGCAAAGAGTTTTGGAATGAGCTTAAAGACATCAAGAGGAGATGGGATAAACCATAGCTGGTGGGAGGAGACTTTAATATCACTAGATTTCAGGATGAACATAGAGGCAGAGACCACACACGCACTGAACAAGAGATGTTCAATAGAACTATTGATGATCTATAATTGTTGGAGCTAGAGATGACAGATAGAAAATTCACTTGGTCAAATATGAAAATAAACCCAACACTTGCGAAACTAGATAGTGTCCTGATATCGAACGAATGGGAGGATATGTTTCCAAGACCAAAAGTGAGGTCCGTTGCGCGCTATACAGCGGACCATTTACCCCTAGTAATTGACTGCGAAATGGAATGTAGGAATAAGTACTTTCCTTTTAGATTTGAGAAGTCTTGGACTACATTTGAAGAAACGAGACAGGCAATTCGAGACTCGTGGACCTGTACAACGACTCAAAGCTCATCGGTTGGGATTTGGGTGGAGAAGACAAGACGGCTACGGAGAGAGTTGAAAGGCTGGGCTAGGCTAAAATTTAGTAACGCAAGCCTAAGAAGAGAGACACTGGGAAATCGGATCTTCGAACTAGAAATGCTACAGGAGGACAGAGATCTGTCAGGATCAGAGAAGGACGAGTTGGCAAACGGGAGGCTGGAGATTCAACAGATACAAAACAGTGAGGAAATGCACTGGAAACAGCGAGCGCGGATTCAGTGGCTAAAGGAAGGAGACGCCAATACTAAATTCTTTCATAAGGTGGCAAACGGAAGAAGAAGACAGAACCACATAGCGGAGCTTCTTATTGATGGAAGTTGGATAGAAGACGAGGAGCTAATTAGAAGACATTTAGACAGCAAATATCGTGATCTACTGAGTAGCAGAAGCATCGCTAGATGTGGGCTCACGACCGACATGTGGAGTGACTATAAAATAGACAGGAGTGATGGAATTGAACATAGATTTACGGAAGAGGAAGTTTACGAGGCAGTCAAGTTGCTGGGACAGGACAAGGCATCGGGGCCGGATGGGTTGCCTATATTCTTTTACAAGATCTATTGGAAGATTGTAAGGGAGGACCTAATGAACATTTTCAAGGAGTTCCACAACAGAATCGTAAATCTGGATAGGCTTAATTACGCCTCAATCATTCTCATCCCCAAGAAACAAGAAGCCCGCACGGCGGAGGATTTCAGACCTATCAGTCTACTAAATGGATCTTTCAAAATTATCACGAAAGTTCTCGCTCAAAGGCTGGCCCCTAACCTAGTAGATGTGGTCGCACAGACGCAAAGTGGATTCATTCGTGGTAGGGATATCATGGACAACATAGCGGCTGCACACGAGGCCGTCTACAGGGGTAGCAAAGGAAAAGTAGACGGTTTTCTCCTAAAGCTAGACTTCGAAAAAGCTTACGACTCGGTGCAATGGGAATGTCTGTATGAGGCACTTCATTAAAAGGATTCGGAGAGAAATTGAGAGTTTGGATACAACGATGTGTTCAAGGAGGGAAGTCGTTCATTCAGGTAAACGGATGGCAAGGAAAAAAATCCGATGTAAAAGAGGTCACAGGCAAGGGAATCCATTATTGTCACTTCTATTCGCCATTGTAGCTGATGGGCTGGCCGAAATGATTAAAAGAGCACAGGACAACAATATCATCAAGGGAATAGAACAGTCTATGACGATTCTTCAATACGCCGACGACACTCTCCTATTCAGAAGGGCAAAAGTGGAGGAAGTGGTGGCTATTAAGGTAGCATTGGCTTGCTTCCAGGGGTGGTCGGGATTGAAGGTGAACCTACAGAAAACCTGTGTGATCCGAATTAGCGAGCAACTATCAACTCCCGTTAACACTATCACGTCTATTATAGGTTGTGAGGCCTCTGAGTTCCCAATCAAATATCTGGGGATGCCCATTAGGCCGGGTCCACTTTCTAGAGAGGATTGGATGCCACTTATTGAAAAGATTGCCAAGAAGTTGGTAGGGTGGAAGAGTAGATTTCTTTCATTAGGGGAAGGATCACATTGCTCAACTCGGTGCTAAACGCAATTCTGCTATATCTCATGTCAATTTACGAACTACCGAAGTGGGTGATTTATAAGATAGACAAAATAAGGAGACGATTCCTATGGAAGGAAACGGATGAGGGGAACAAGGGGTTGCACCTCGTAAAATGGGGAAGAGTGTGCAAGAGAAGAGAATTCGGTGGGTTAGGTATTCTGAATCTTCATGATATGAACCGAGCTCTGCTTAGCAAGTGGTGGTGGAAGATCCACAACAGAAGAAGAGGATAGGGGTATCTCTCATTCGACCTTTGTCGAAAACGAAAAAAATACTGTTTCGGCTGGCGGAGCGCAGGCGGGATGGTATCGTTCCTTTAGAAAGGGATTGCCAAACAAGGTGAGATCTTCAACACTAATACAAGGTGCAAAATTGATAATGGGAAGAGCACCAGATTTTGGAGAGACAAATGGTGCGGGAATAGAACACTTAGTAATCTATTCCCACAAGCGGTGGCAGCAACAACCAATTCCGACGCATTAGTGGGAGATGTGGGGAAAAGGGGAAAACTCACATTCACGGTCTCAGAGGATTTGACGCAGGAAAGCATTAGTCAATTCGAAGAGCTAAACAAGCTCATCCAAGCGAAAGGGGGTCAAATGACGAACGAACCAGATGAAAGATGGTGGAACGACGAAGGATCACATACTTTTTCTGTAGCGTCAATGTACAAATGGATTAACGATGGGGGTATAAGGTGCAATGAGGAAAGCATCATCTAGGGTACTCAAGCACCTTTAAAAGTAAAAGTGTTCGGCTGACTTGTTCATAACGACGCTATATTAACCAAAATAAATCTTAGAAGAAGAAACCTACAGATTGACGTCACTTGTGGGACGTGCTTCGAAGCGGATGAGAATTCTACACACCTTTTTTTCACATGTCCTAAGGCGGTGCTCACATGGAAAATAGTTTGTAGGGGTTTCGGATGTACACGATGTCCTACCTCCACCGCAGACGTGTGGAGGACATGGAGAGAAGAGTATATTAGATTAGAGGATAAACGGGCATGGGATTTAACTGTAGCGGCAACCCTTTGGAGTCTATGGCTAGACCGTAACGACTCATGTTTTAGAAATATCAACTACAGATTTACCACCTCTATGAATAAAATTTTTCTTCTCATACATGATTGGGCAGGTTATGTGGGAGCGAAGAAGAAGCTAAAGATTATTGAGGAGGAGTAGAGTGCCAGAGCGGGGAGGGGAGTGAGCGCCATCAGGATCATATAGGATGCGCCTCATCTACTAGTTTTTATGTATTTCGACTATTATGATGTATCTATGCTTTTACTTTTGCCGACTAGTTGGATTCTAGTTGTAGGTTGTTATTAAGGGTCCGGTAGGACCCTATTTTGGATGTACTATTGCAATACTTTGTTTCTTTAATGCTCATTAATGAAACGATGACAAAGGTCATCTTTTTATCCAAAAAAAAAACATAATGATTTTAATTTTCCGGTGCTTTTTTGTTGTTGTTGTTGTGCTAATCCTGAAAAATAAAACTAATTAATTTCAAAGTATTAATAAAACTAGATCGTTGAACTCCTCAAGCATCTTCATCAGCAAGAGCTACACGTTCAGTATTGATAACTACAATCCACATATTGTTCTGAACACTCCTCCGACCTTTCTTCGTCCCATAATCAGCACATATATTACATTTTCTATATATGTGATTTACTCCGCCTATAGTAATACCACTCATAAAGTGCATGATATCATGTGAAATATGATCACTTGCTATGCCTTTAGTAACCTATCATCAGCAATAACTTTAATGTCTCAATCAATTAAGACCAGGTCCTCGTGAGAAAGCATGTGTACAGCCCTCAAAACCAGTCACAAACCTCTCATTTCAATGACATTGATCTCAAACCTTAAAACCAGCGACAAATATTTTTTTCTTGCTTGCAAATCCCATTGATGAAACTCATTAATAAATGTTAGAAAATGGGTGTTTTATACACCATTTACGAACCAGTTTTTGGGCAATTTTTTTAGTAAGATCCTC
The DNA here is from genome assembly GCA_017893485.1 of Hemerocallis citrina. Classification (NCBI taxonomy): domain Eukaryota; kingdom Viridiplantae; phylum Streptophyta; class Magnoliopsida; order Asparagales; family Asphodelaceae; genus Hemerocallis; species Hemerocallis citrina. The sequence continues at coordinate 321,800,028 of CM030360.1, read as the reverse complement.
AATAAATTATTGAGAGATCTTGAATGATTTGTGTTCTCCTTCGTGAGTAGATCAAAATCAGATATTAATTTGCTAAAAATGGTTAAGGGATGAATGACAAATTGTCTCTCAAAGTTAGACATTTTCATTCTTGAAAAAGGGTTGAGGGGACATAGTCCCACATCAGAAAAATCAAGGAAATTAGAAGAGGATATATAGTAATCTTCTTCTAAGCATTGTAAGATAACTAGAAGAGAAGCTCTCTCTCGCACGCGCAGGGGATGCAAATCTCGGACCGGATTACATGTGACTTGTGTGCGCCCGCACGTCCTGCGGACACGAATGCCCAACCGACATAACCCCACTCCGTACAAAGCCACCTTTTGCTGCAGTTTTGATTTTTGTGTCTGTCTGCCGTTACGCTGTGGCATTCAGGGCATTAACTGATGTCTGCTGTTACAGTGTATGCATTCAATACATTGTCTGTCGTTACAATGTAGGCATTCATATATTTGTCTGCCGTTACAAGCTCTAACCCTGACTCTATATATAAAGCCCCCCTCTCTCTTTCTTCCCTGCACCAAAAATCGTCCTCTTTCTTTTCTGTTTAATTTTACTCTGTTCCGTTCCTCGATCCTACTGTTTGGTAAGCCGGTGATAGAGTTCTCACGCTGTTGGTCGGTTCGAGGGTGTTACATGGTGCCTACGTGAACACATACGCCTTATCACAATCCAGCAACCAGAAGATGCAAAATCTGTTTTAAGGACATTGTGTGATACACAAGCCTCGATTGCTCTACCTTCTTGTATATTATTCGGTTTGTCTGTAAGTTGTTATTTATTTAATTTTGTTTTCTTGTTGGATTTTCTTCCTCCCCTATTATCTTCTTTGTTTTCGGTGCCTCTCAATCAATTGAGTTTATTGTAAAAGAAATTTTAAAAAGAATTTTGATAACAATAAATATATCCACCATTAAAGAGGAGTCAAGATAAATTGTTAGGAACCATGAGCGCCATTTTCGATAGTAGTAGAAGGTCTAGCCAAGGATCATGAGAGGTCCTTATATGTGAGTACCATCTTCTACAATCCATTGGATACATTGACAAAGTAGATTATTGCACGAGCATATTAGAGTCTCTACATTTCAGATCCCAAGAAGAGGGAGGTAGTTTATCTCTAATCTCTATTCTCTAATATTATAATGGGAGAAGGCCTTAGTGTCATTTGTAAATCTATCAACGCTTTTGACGTATGTACATAACTAATTTGAAGAAGGTTTCGGGTTCGAGTCCTCACTACATTATAATGGGAGAGTTAAAGTTGTCATTTGTAGATTTACCAATTTACATGCATTGTCCGTACAGAACTAATATAAAAGATGTCTCAAGTTCGACGCCAAATTACATCAGAATTTTAAATTTATATATATTTATTAAGACGTGGATCACACGTGTAAATTACTAGTACTCAAAAAATATATATTTATTTAATGAAACATAGTTGATATATGTTAAATTCTTATTTTTTTCCAGGAGAGAGACAAAAAATGCAAAGCCCACTTAAGCAGCCCAGTAGCCCACTTTATCGCAACAAATAAATCCTTGGAAAAATTAGCAAAAAATCGTCAAAAATCAAAAGAAGGAAGATGTCGGATCTCTATCGTAAAGCGAAGGCTGGGAGGCTAACCTTCAAAGGCGGCGATGTCGCCGCCACCAAATCCATCGACAAGAAGAAGAAGAAGAAGATGAAGAAGAAGCATCTCAAGGCCAACAGCGAAGAAGACGTGGACATACCCTCTTCTAACATCGGCGGTGATCTTGAAGGCGGCGAAGAGGTTGTCCCCTCAATCGGAGAGAGTGAGAATATTTACACGATCGATGCAGCAAAGAAGATGAAGTACGAGGAGTTGTTCCCGGTGGAGTCGAGGAAGTTCGGTTACGATCCCAAGAACAAGTCACGTGCTGCCAGCAACAGCAACTCCGTCGAGGAGGCACTCGACGATCGCGTCAAGAAGAAGGCCGATCGCTACTGCAAGTAAAGGTAAGCTTTTCTTGAATTGGGTTTGCTAGGGTTTCATATTTTTTTAAAATTTTTTGGTTGGTCAATTCCAAATAAGCCACTCACAAATCACAATTTCCATAAACACCACTAACAATGTGGGCTCTGCTTTCAGAAATTGAGTTAGAACACAAGATTATGAATGCTGTCAATGTGATCTTGTTTGTAGTGTTTAACTCTGTTCAGATTATTGAGTGTGTCTTCAATTAAACTTTTAAAGAAAAGGAACATAGATGCTCTTTTGGAGTAGAAGCTTGTATTGTTGGTGGTGTTTATGGAAGTAGAAATTTGTTGGTGGCTTATTTGGAATTGTTAAAATTGTGGGTGGCCTGAATGGAAAAAAAAAACCTTTAAAAAAATTGTAATCGTAAGTTTAAGAATTTGCAAGGGTTATAGCTTGAAATCTTGATTCGTTAGGGAATTAAATTACTTATGAATTGAGTCCATATTAGGGAAATCTAATTACGAATGCAAAAACTATTCATAAGGAATTTTTATGAAAGTTGTTTCTCATTTCTATGAATTTATCTCATAATCAAAAATATATGGCTTGTTTTGCTCTTGGGCAATCGGCATTGTCTCAATTCAGAAATATATGGCTTTGAAGTTAGGTCACTACCCTTCCTTTGCTATAAGATATCATATTCTACGATAAGGGTTGCCTCATGAATGGCTATGAACTTAGTTATCAATAAGGTATATTTCTATCGTAACTATTCTTATACCCTTTACAACAAGCCCTTCTCGACCATTTTTTCTTGGTTGGAGCTTGGAATATAGCATTGAGGGTTGGTGTTAAGTTGAATTTTGTGAAGCTATTTAAGAATTGTGCTCAATTGCCAAGAGAATTTCGATTCAAAATCTTAGGAGAAATGATATGTCTCTCCATTGCAAGGCCAAAGTGCACGACATAAAAGAAGCAAATTGCTTTTAGTCATACCCGCATACTAATATAATAGATATTAAGATTAAAAGATGATTTGTCAGTTGCCTCATGGCACGGGCAAGCAATAATTGCATCCATAGTAGCCTGCACAACCTCCCGGTCTGTAACCTTTATATAATGATAGTTAGGAGCTAAAGTTAGTATCTTTCATGAACAAGAGGGTGAAGGCAACTTGTTTGTATAAACTGAAGTTTTAAGTTTTGGCTGAAACCGATATGTTTCAGCTGTTTCAGTCCGGTTTCAATGGAGGGCGGTCCGAAACTTTGCTTCAAAAATCGGTTTCGACCGAAACTCTACAAGGTGTAAAATAACTCATTTATATGTGGCTTTTAGGGAAAAAATACTAAAAAATATCAAGAAAACTCTTTAGATTTATCAAAATCTATGTTGAAATCACCCAAAAAAGACAAATTAAAAGAAAGCGAAGAAGAAAAAACAAAAAAAATGGGAAGAAATAGAGGAAGGGACCTCAGTATTTTACAACTTATAGTCAAGAAAACTGCTTCGAGTGATACAGTTTCTTCTTTCTAGGTGCCGCCACCATCGAGCGTGAGGGTTTTGAGTTGCTCATTAAATTGCGCCTATGTATTGAGTCGGGTTGGAGTAAAGTACATATTGACCCACTATGATATGAATGTAGTAAATATGTTGGGTTTTGGGTCTACCAAAATAACCCACAATTCAACCCACAAACTTATTCAGTAAATTTTCATTTAACCCCTTTATGTTCAAATATTTAGTATCTATGACTTAAAACTCTTCAATAACACCCTATAAAATTAACTAAGCAGGCCCTTATTGTAATCAGTTTTCTCCCACATATCCCTTATCTATGAATAAGTTTGTAAATGCGATGTAAATCGAAACCGAAACTTAATGAAACTACCGATACTGTCCGAAACTAACAATTTGGGAAAGGAACAATACCATACCGAAACCGAGTTCTCAAACCATGGTATAAACGCTTACATGAATATAGTTGATGAACTTGTTCATGTGATCTTATCTAAATATAAGTTAATTGACTAGATGTGAAGTGAATAGCAAATACTTTTAATTAGTTTGATTGCTATGCTTGCATTAATATATCTATATGAATATGTTTGGGATATGATAATGATAGGTTGAGTAAATTTGGCCATGCACATGTTCAAGAAGTTTGCAATACGAGATCATGCTCATGATGTTGGGGCTTAGGGAAATTGTGCTAATGTGCATGTGTATGTAAATTGATGGGTATGTGTATCTGTGGATATGTATGTAGCTGGATACAATTAGTTATGATTTGAGGTTTTACCATAGGCATATTAGTCTATTCTGAACTTACAAGTAGTTGTGAACATAGGATTTTAGGTCAGTGAGGGCACAAGTTAATCGTCAAATGACAAGTTTTGTTAATAACAAAAAATAGCATATAAAGTGCTGCAACTGATGTAATTAATATATTGTAATATAACTATTAAAAACAAATAAAAAATTTTACCAACTCAAGAAAGTACTCCCCTAAAACACCCTATATTCTAAAAGCGCTTCATGATTCTCTCACAATTGATAATGTTAAATACACTTTTTCCAATATATGTAACCATACTATCATTCATCAAATCATCTCCAATTTAACTGAGTAGTTGATTCTTTGTAATCTTCATTGCAGACAATGACCTCTCTGTAGGAGTAGGTGCAACAGGTGAGAATAATGCTAATTGGAAAAGGTGCAAGTTATTTCTCTAAAATTGGAAAAACCCGAATTTTATGTATACCTTAAAATTAATACCTTGGAAGATGAGATAAGATGAAGGCTTGAGCTTTGAGCTTTGGCAATCTTCGAGATTGTAGTTAGAGAGAAAGATGAAGGGGGGTATAGGTCAACATAAATCACTGAGATTTCATATGAGATATAGATGAAGTGGAAAGGTCACATACTCGGAACAGAGAAGAGAAGAAATGTACGATTTCTCTTTTTCCTTTTTTTAATTGTCTCTATAATTTCTTTTTTGTGTTAAATATCAAATATTTAGTAGGTATAGTATTTAATAACACATCAAATATGATATAGTTTTGGGATTGCCTATTGAGATTCTGAGAATAGAAGAAGCCAGTAGACTTCTTGGATTGGGTGGCAATGGGCATTTGGGTCGTTTCTTTATTCTTATATATATATATATGTAATAATAATAATAATAATAATAATAATAATAATAATAATATGGCCTTTTGTAAATACTAAACTTGAGTGTACTTAGGAAAAAAAACCAAATTGTAGATACCTAGGTCCACATTCATTTTCAAAAGTTGAGTATAGGCAAATGCCCACACTCAACTGTATATAGGTTCGCCGCTAAGGTAATAAGGTGAGGATGGAAAGATAGTTAATAAGCTTTTATCCCATGTCGGCCAACACATGGATAGGTAGTTTTTTATAATATGAAGTGTGAGAAGTGCTTGTGAGTTATTCTGATGTGGCATAGGAGGTTGCATGTGAGTGGAAATAGCTATTATATATATAATTTATTGTTTCGTAAACTATAGCTGCGTGAATTTCAATTTATTTCATCAGTTGAGGTTGAAGGCGCATATTGGCCCTTCTAAGAACCTTGGAGGAAATCTATGAGGGGCATTAATATATAGTTGAACTTTTATAAGGATCAAAATACCTATTGTATATATAGGTTTTGGCCCAACAGCCCACTTTCGCTCAATCGAAGAAGCCCCAATAAAGATTATAAAGAATCGAGTACACAGTCGAATGAGAAATGATGGGATGAACGATTGTATGGTTACATATATTGAGAGATATATATTTAATAGTATTGATAATGAGAAAATCATGAAGTGCTTTCTTGAGTTGGTAAAAAAAATTGTCCTTTAACTATTAAACTATGTCCTTTCTAACCTAAACTCATGCATTCGCCACTACTCACTGTCATCTTCATCCCTCATTTTAATTTTCATCCATAGTTGAAAAGGTGCGATTTGTAGCTCAAAAAGCTTGCTTCATAGTGTAGCGCCTAGTATTTTGCTTCAATCTTCCTTCAAATATCTTGAATTGACCGTACTTGTGTGCTAACTATAGTAGCAGATATTATTCTAAGCTACATTACTTTGTAAAATCTTTGCACTATGGCTTACTTTGGTGGCCTTTTGCCATTTTGTTAGTGAATAGTAAATTGGAATATGTGAACTTATGATGTTAGCAATATATGTGTGCGACCCTCTAAAACAAAACGCGAACAATATCTATGTGGCTTCTCTTGCTTGTTAGTTTAACTTTTATTAAAAATCTAAAATAGAACATTTAAATTATTTTCTTTTTAAATAATCAAATGAATTTATCTAAATAATATATAATTTTTGTTTCAAAAAACTTTAAATTCATGTAGATTACGCTTTAAACTTTGTTGTTTACACTTTTCACCGCTATGGGGTAGAATGCCATGCTTCATTCTTTTGCTTTTTTCAACATTGTTACCATCTACCACCACTTCAGGATGTGTACAGAGATTTATACATCTAGGATTTAAGTAATTGTAATAGAGAATGGGAGGAGGAAGATGACGTATGATGGTATGTTATTGCATCTAGGTTTTAGATGTTAACCTTGTTCAAAGGGGTTTTTGTAACCACTCAACATATCGCAAAGGGGTGGATATCAAAATTTTCATACTAGGGTATGTAAACTCATCTCTTGGACGTGTGGGGATATGTAAAAAGCCTTTTTCTAAATTGCACTTGCTATTGTATTATTTTGTTGTTGTTTTGTCTGAGAAACCAAATTTTTTTATCCTTGTTATAAATTATCATCAAAATCAGATCTGGTTCTGATATGATGAGCAACTAGATTCAGACCTGTCTCGGTCTGAAAATTTATTCCACTAAGGATGGTATTTGATGTGGATGAGATAATTCAAGGAGTACCTTTAGGTAAGAAATTATTTATAGGAAGATATTTCAATGGACATGAAGGAGAAATTAACATGGGATATGGGAGGGTGCATAGAGGACATGAATTTGGACATAAGAACGATAGTGGAGAGAATTTTCTGGATTTTGCGTCGTCGTATGATTTTATACTAGCAAATACTTATTTTAGGAAGAGAGATGAACATTTGATAACCTTTAAAAGTGAGGCAAATATGAGCCAAATTGACTTTTTCCATTACTAGGAAGGTGGATTGCTTGACGTGCAAAGATTGTAAAGTTATACCGGGAGAGTACTAAACCTCTCAACATAGATTAATGGTGTTGAATGTTAAGATCAAAAAACACGTGTGAGAAAGTAGACTAGGGACCCAAGAACTGGGTGGTGAAACTTGAATGGAGAGAAACTAGAAATTTTTAGAGATAAAGTCATTAAAGGAGCGACATGGAATTGGGAAGGGGAGACAAATATGATGTGGACTAAAATGACTACGTGCATAAGGAAAATATCAAAGGAGGTACTTTAAAATCTAAAGGTAGAGAGCTGCAAACTAAAGAAACATGGTGGTGACAAGAAATCCAACATATTGTGAGAAAAAAATATCAACCTTCAAAATATGGCAAACGAGTAGAAATGAGGAGGATTTGGAGAGATATAAGACTGTTAGAAAAGAAGTTAAGAAAGTGGTAAGAGATGCAAAAGAAAAAAAACTTACGATGATTTATATACAAAATTAGGAACAAAAGGAAAAAAAAACATATATAAACTTGCTAAACAAAAGGATAGGAAAACAAAAAATTTGGATACAATTTAATGTATTAAGGGTGATGATTCAAGAGTCTTAGTAAAAGATGAGGAAATTAAGAAAAGATGGTGAAGTTACTTTGAGATGTTATTAAATGAAAATATTGTGGGAAACTTGAATATAGAAGTATCGAGGGAGAGTCGAGAGCATATATTTTTCCGTAAATTAGGAACTCAAATGTTTGAAATGTGAAATGCTCTAGGAATGATGAAAATAGGAAAAGATTTAGGACCGGATGGTATACTTATTGAAGTTTGGAAGTGTCTTGGGGATGTATGAGTGGGTTGGCTAACAAAGATTTTTTAATAAGATTTTGAGGATCAAGAAGATCCCCGATGAATAGAGGAAGAGTATTTTAGTACCTATATAAAAAAAGGAGATATACCTAGTTGCTCCAACTAGCCAGAGATTAAATTATTGAGCCAGACATTGAAACTTTGAGAGAGAGTGATCGAACATAGATTGAGACTAGAAACATGTGTGATAATCAGTTTGGATTTATGCCGGAGAGGTCAGCAATGGAAGCAAATTATGTACTGATGAGACTTATGAAAAAAATAGAGAAAATAAGAAAGATCTATATATGGTGTTTATCGATCTAGCAAAAAAAAGTCCCTAGAGACATAATATGGTGGGTGTTAAATAACAAAAGAGTAACTATTCGGTATATTGAACTGATTAAGGATATGTATGAATGGACAATTACCACAATTAGAACAACCCACATGAGAAAGTAGTGAATTCCCTATTACAATAGGTTTAGGCTTTAAGCTCATACCTCTTTGCTTTGGTTATGATGAATTGACGCAATGAATACAAAATGAGGTGTGTTGGTGTATGTTTTTTTTGCCGATGACGTCGTCATAGTGAATGAGATTACCGCATGAATCAATGCTAAATTATAATTGTGGAGAAAAACTTGGAAGCCATAGGCTTTAGAATAAGCATAACTAAAACAGAGTATATGAAGTGTAATTTTAGTGATATTCGTGAACCTTGATGGTCAAGAGATACCTAAGAAAGACCGTTTTTGATATCTTGGCTCGATTATACAAAAGAGATGGGAGATTTGTGAAGTGTTATACATATGATCCAAGCGGGGTGGCTTAAGTGGAGAAGCGCTAGTGGTGTTTTGTGTGACAAACGTATACCTTTGAAGGTAAAGGAAATTTTTTATAGGACAACTTTTAGACCAACAATGATGTATGGAGCAGAGTGTTTGACAACAAAAAAAAAATCCAAAAAATGTTAAGCGGAGATGACGATGCTAAGATGGATGTGTAGTAAACCAGGAAGAATAGAATTAGAAACAAGCATATACGAGACATGGTAAAGATAGCACATATCCAAGATAAATTAAGAGAATCGCTTCGGGTGGTTCACCAGGGACAGAGCTTAGAGGGGGGGGGGGGGGGGCAAATGCACCCCCCACTTTTCAAAAAAACCCTAGTTTTACTAAATTTTATCCATTTAGCCCCCCCCCCCCCCCTAAATATTTCTATAATTATTTGTGTTAAACAAATCAAGAACAACAAAATGAGAACACTCTGTAGCTTAAGATATATACCGCTCTCCATTCTATAAATTAGAAACAGTTATCAAGCTCAGGTATACATATTGATATCTTCATTAAGAGAGAGCCACAAATTATTATTATTATTATTATTATTATTATTATTATTATTGCTTCGGTATCTTAACACAACACGCACATAACTTATTAAGCAATCATGCCAACCAGTTCTTGATACTACTACTTAGGTCTTCTTGTTCATTACTGCATTCCTGACAATCGATGACTTGACACTAGATTTGGGGTTGAGAGCTAAATGGATAAAATTTGTGTTTTTTTGCAATGAAACAATTTATGAATTTGTTGTCAGCTTGCCCCCCCCCCCCCCCGTCCCTGCATGTCACACATATACTTAGTAGTGCCCCCGTTAGAAAGAGTGATTTGATAAGTATTGATGGTAGAGTTAGTGGTAGGGGGAAATTTAAACTTGGGTGGAAACGGTGAGAAAAGATATGATAGTTTCTAGCCTTACAAAAGATATTGCACTAAACTGAGCGGAATGGAAAACCAGAATTCATGTAGCCGACCCCACTGGTATGGTGGCCTTAGTTGGGAAAAAGGCTTTGTTGGTAAGGCTCATATTTGATTGATTACTAGTTTTGTGCTATCCTACAGCCACCACTTGTATTGTGGACTTTGTTGACGTGATAATTATGAGAAGTCAATTGGTTTTTTCACTTTATGACTGAATGTATTGGAAGTGTCTGATATATGAAGTATGCACACATGGATTGTGAATGTAACCTGTAAAGCATTTTACCACTATCAGATATACTTGTGTGCATGCATAGTAAATGTTGTTTGTACTTAAATTTTTAAGATTCAAAATGTACTCTTTCTCTCTGGCAACCACAAACAATTAATGAAGACGTACTTTCGCATTGGCTCCACATTCATGTATGGGTGTTGCTTTGTTCCATAGGAAAAGAGTGCACCTGATTACTCTGATATTGATAGAATCTTCTTTCTCCATGCATGCGTGCTTTCTCACTATGGACTCAGAATTGTTGTCTTGTGTCTGTTTTTGAATGCGTGGTGATATCATGGAATGATGGTGCAAAAAAATGCGCTTTATCTTGATGATTAGACAGATTAGTGCATCAAAGAAAACATTTTCAAATTTGCTCATCTATTTTCTTATACTTCATTTTGTAGGTGTTTCTCCTGTATCACGTACAAGTTTTGAGGAGCATTCAAGTGAGGAATCTCAGTTATTCTAGACAGTGTTATGACCTGTGTATATGTTGTTGAAAGATTATATTTCGTGTTCTTCCAAATCTGATCATTTTAAATTTCTATGTAGTTTGTAGACAATGAAATTATTGACTGCAGCAAAATGTTTGGTAATGTTAATCATGCTATAGAGTTCACTGTACCTTGAAGATTTAGCCTACTATATCTTACCTTGAACAGGAACAGTAGAGTAACATGGAAACATGAGCTTTGGTTGGCCTTCTCTCAATATTTCTCTTTTGTTTTCTTCACACCTAGTAGCTTGTAGTCTTGAGATGCATGAGGTATTCTGGATTTGATTTACCATGAAACTTGTCCATGAATATATTAGTTATCATGCTTCATTATTGAGACCTGTAAACTGGGCAACTGCTGCCATACTCTTAAATGAGGAAAAATGCAGATAACGCCAACTGTAAGTTCTGCAGATCAGTGCGGCCGCCATGACCAGTGTCCCAACATTTTAACTTACTGTTTCTTGTGCTTCAACTGTTTTTTTGTGCAGGAATCAGTGTATTTGCTTGACTGAAAATTACCAAAGGAGTCTGTTGTATGCATCCAAGCTTCAATTATTTGGATAATCATATCAGTGCTGCATCTGTCATGACCACGCGAATTAATTTGGATATGCTGAATTGTGTCCCTTATAAATCTGGATTCTGTTTTCTGTGATTTCCCTTTCGGAATACAATGGAGTATAAAACTGATCAAAGAATTTCTAGCAACAAGAAGAAACTGAGTAAAGAATGTATTTTGGGGGAGATTATTTCTCACAGCTTCTCAAAGATGAGATACGGAAAAAATAAGAAAAAAGAATCATTGTGATTTTTGTCAAATATAAATCAGATGGCCCAGTGAGTCGATGATGTTTTTCACAATATACTCTTCAATCTTCATTTTGTGAGAATGACAAGTCGCAAATTGTAGTTATGCCCTAAAATGCATTTATGGCAGTTCATGGAAACTATGGAGGTGGTAAGAATGGTTGTACAGCAGAGTTTTGAGGGATGTATCATGTATGTATGGTGGATATTGTTACTATTCTCTCCTACATGTCAGCTATTCGCAAGAGTCTAGTAGTAAGCTTCGCAAGAGTCTAGTAGTAAGCTTCTTAGCTAGTGAAGCTAGTGAATAAGAAGTTGGTGGTTTAATCGGCATTTGCATATCCCTTGTGGAATTGTTGTGAGAGTGTGGGTGTGTTGCTATGTGTTTCGTGAAGGTAAGATGTGAATAAAAAATCAAACATGCCCTTCTCCCATAGCATGTAATTGTGCTGCTATTAATCTACGCTCGGACAGCAGAAATAAGACAAGTATTAAGGGCCAAGTAGAGCCATATCCAAATAATGAACAAATTAATATATACATCAATAAAATTCATCCTATCTTCCACAACAAAGAGAGTTGATTATACAAGATATTCACTTTGATCCATTGCACATAGTATATATGTGCATTTGAGAAAGGAACCCGGCGAGCAAAAGCTCTATTTACATGCAAATAAAAACATCTCTGGACAACTTAACGCCCAAAAGAATGGGATATATATAATATAACAAATATATATGCATGACAGAGAAAGTAAGAGAGAAGCTATTGATGCATTGTTGGTGGTGGAAGAGGATACGCCACAGGCATAACATACGGTGGATGCCCAGGAGAGAGCATAACTGGGGTACCAACAGCAGCAGAAACCATATGGCCAGTGACAGGGTGGCCCACCGAAGGGCCATACATTCCAATGCCTTGAGATGCATGCTTCATTGGTGGTGGGCTGACTAGAGCTGCAGGATTCCCGTTGGTCTGGCCAGTGACAGGAACCTGGGAAGAAGAGGATGAATCTCCACCATTTACCATAGTGATATCATGGATGCTGAACCTTCGGCGGTCTCGGTTCATAGAGTTGAGGCGGATAAAATATTTTTGAGCGTGACTCGCAACTTGTGTAGGAGTTCTTGTCATGACGAAGTTTCTAGAGATGCTTCGCCAATCACCCTTCCCAAACTTGTCTAGTCCGAGCAGGAAGAGCCTGCAAGAGAAGAACTAGCATGTCACAGGCTTATGCATATGCCAAGACTTGAAAACTAGGTTTCAGTTTCCAACACTTCAAGATAAGTAAGTTTGTTTCACTTGTAGCATTGAAATTTATGTTATACATACAGATTTGCATGCATAAGTACAAGTGTGCATCTATGTTAAACTTTACATATGGGGTTTACGAGATCAATATATACTAATCTACATATATTTCTGCCTATAATTTATGATATGCTTATACAAACATTATGTATGTATTACTATAGTTATGAATATATGTAGCTATGCATATGTTTAAGTTAATTATTTCTTAATTTAATTAGAAATATCCAAAGAGAACTTTTCACAGATTTATGAATGATTTCTGTTCTATGTAACACCCTAGAAGGGTTTGAGATTTACCAGAAGTTGGCAACATCCTTTCCCCTTTTTCTTAAACAAACATTTTTTTTTAATGGTCTTTGTTATCTGGAAACTTGACTAGAATTGGACACTACTAACCCATACAATGTGAACAATTACTAGCCAACTAAGCCAAGACATTTAGTTCCAGTTTAACGAGTTCCATATTGAAAATGACCTAAACAAAAACAAGATGGCAGAAACCATGTACCTTCACATACACATTGTAAAGCGTAAAATTTTGATACGAAAATTCTCCTCTAGCACACACCCAACTTACCTAAAAAGTTGACTTTCATCTTGGAGATTTTTTCAGAACTTTATTGAAATTGCAATTTCAGATGGTAAAGCAAAATAGCAGCACAGAAGTAATCTAATAAGAAGTTAACAGTGGACTAGAGAAAAAAAACTGCAAATCTGAACAATTTCACAGAAGAACGAGAACTAGACACCTACACAGCAATTTGCTTCTGAACATGTCCTTTGTGTTTTTCCCTAATAAAATCTAAGTCATAAATGACATCAGATTCTGATGGAAACAAAAATGAGAAGAAACCATAATCTGCCTATTACATGTTATTTATTCCCAATGCAAAGAAAGTATGTATTGTACTCCTCTATAAATCAGATACACTGATCTTGCAAAAACATGCTGATGAGGACATCAATTTTATTTACTTTAGGATTTTATTTCAGTACCATATTTGTTTTTGGCAATTATAGCCATATGTAATCTTTTTTTAATGTATTTGAATTTCTGAGAATATTTTGAGATTTGTATCAAGATGTATTTTGAGCCTATTTATAGGCCTTGAGATTAATGAGAAAGTATGTCATTCTTGATTAAAAATTTATTGTGTTGAGTTTTACTCTTCTTCTTTCTTTTCTGTGATACAATTGAGATCCAATTTAGTAGGGTTTGTGATAAATCCTAATACAATTTTAGGGTTAGTGATTAACTCTAAAATCTACCCCAAATTAAAATTTTAAAAAAAAAATCCTCAAATAAAACCAAACCCTAATCTCCAAAATCCCCCAAATCCAATACAAAAAACCTAATCCCTAATTCCCCTTCTCTCTCTCCATCATCTCTTTCCCTCAATCTCGACCCATTACTCCCGCCGGCGACTCCCTCGTCGTGCCGCCCCTTCCAGCGCCGCCGCCCTGTGCCTCCGCTGCCGCGACCCCCGTCGCTGCCGCCCTGCCCTCATCCCGATGCCAGAGCTCCTCTCCCTTCTCCTTTCGTCGATAGCAGCAATCGGCAGCCACCCTTCCATCTCCGACTACCGCACCGCCCGTCGCAACCTCCTGTCGTTGTCGCCCCGCCACCCACGCCAATCCAGCAGCAACAGACCTCATCTCTTCTAGCAATCGCGACACTTTCTTCGAACCCGGTAAATTCTTTCCAATACTCATTTATTTGTGATACCATCTATCATCTCTATTAAATTATTCAATTTAACTGTCGACCACAAATATTGAGATTGAGTGTTCCACTTGCTTGATTAGAGTGCGAATCAATATTGAATCTTTTACTTGCTAAAAACACTTAGGGATTTAATTATTGATTGTTAGAATTGAATTATTAATTGGGATTGTTAAACGTGATTCAGTTCTTGAAAATCCATCAAACCAATTAACTGTTTAAAATTTCTAACTTTGATCCGCACTACATGTTGGTAAAATTAATCCATTCAGATTCTTGAAAATTCTCTATTTAGGGTTAATTTTACATTATTTTGGTATCAGAGCGAAGGTTCTTAAAACCCTAGTTCTTGCATCATTTAGGCATTATTTTTGCATTCATTTATAGTCTTTTATTTTCTTTTCTTTTGTTCTTTTAGATCACTTTAGGTTTATTTAAATAAAAAAAATTAAAAAAAATTAAAACACACATGACCCCTAGTTTCCACTTTTGGTGAATGCGTCTTCGCAACACCATCACTGATCCTGAAGAGCCTTTCTTATCCCTCCCAAATCACCCAATTAGAAATCCTAGACCTTCCCGACTTGAAATGGACAACTCTGATATTTTCGCTATCCTAGCTGTTATTCAAGCAACTCTTGTCAATATCAATCAGAGGCTTGAGAAAGTGGAATTAAATCAAACTGTTGCCCCTGAACTTCATGCTAATCGTCAGATCCCTCAAGGGAATGTTCATGACGACCGACGTCAAGAACGTGACCCTGACGAACAATACAAAAAAAAACGTTAAGGCTGACGTTCCTCAATTTCAAGGCCACATGGAACCCCAAGCTTATCTTGATTGAATCCGTGCGATGGACCACTACTTTGTGTGGTTTGACATGAACGAAGCCCTGAAGGTTAAATTTGCAATTATGAAATTAACGGGTAAAGCTCAACAACACCGGACCAATCTTGAACATGCCCGTAGAGGCCGAGGCCTCGCACCCATAGTCACTTGGAAAGCCATGAAAGAGAAGCTCACTGAGAGATATGTACCGTTATCGTTCCACACCCGATTGCTAAATTCGTGGAACCCACTTTATCAAGGAAGTAAATCCACACAAGAATATGTTGATAAATTTGATGACTTTCTTATTCGGTGCAATGCTTTAGGTAAAGAGAGTGAAAAACAAACTCTCTAGGTTCAGGGCTGGATTACGAGCCAATCTAAAAAATGAGCTAATTCATAGAAATGTGGACACATTAGCGGCAACTTATGCTCTTGTCCTCGATATGGATTCCCTTAAAGCAAGTTCCCATTACAAGTCTAGCAATTCGATGGATCGTTCCTCCAGAATGAATCCTCCTGATCCCTCTAAACCTGAGCACTCCTCTCCTCAGTACCTCGATAGATCCTCCTCGATGGATCAAGGAAGTAACTCATATTTTTTTAAAATATGGGTTAGTTTTAAAAAAATATGAAAAAAAAAAGGTCAGTCCGAGGGCCGGGCCAGTTCAACCCGGTTCTGGGTCTGAGCGGGCCGGGCCTACTGTGTTTTTTTTTGGATTTTCGTGGACCGAACCGGCCCTTGGTTTTGGGCGGGCTGAACCTTGGTTCAGCCCGGGGTTGGACGGGCCGGGCCGGGCCCGAATGCCATTCCATTCTTGTCGCAGCCACCGCATCGGATCCTACTCCTCTGCAATTTCTGGCCCCATATTCCGGGTGTGCCATGGGGAAATATTTTTGCGATAATGGATTGCACGCATTAATAATCTATGATGATCCGTATACAGGCGGTGGCATATCGACAAATGTCATTATTGTTACGCCGACCACCAGGCCGCGAGGCTTGCATAGATAGTTGTTTGAGGTGTATTGTAGGTGTGTTTTCCTATAATTGTAGACGGTAGAATTGCAGAAGTAGTTATTGTTGTTCGCTAAAATTGTAGACATAGTAATAGTTGTTGTTGTTCGATATTAGTAAAACTGCACAAACGCAACCAAAAATTTTGAAATTTTTCGATTAGGTCAGACTCACCACACACAAGTCAACGCAACTTGTAGAGATGAGTTTCAACTAACTTGATTTATTC
The DNA here is from genome assembly GCA_017893485.1 of Hemerocallis citrina. NCBI lineage: Eukaryota > Viridiplantae > Streptophyta > Magnoliopsida > Asparagales > Asphodelaceae > Hemerocallis > Hemerocallis citrina. Next base: position 321,783,574 of record CM030360.1, on the reverse strand, counting down.
ACAAGCTCAATAGCAAGAAACCACTATCACCTAAAACTGTTGCACATTATGTAATTGGATCCACTCTTCAATAAACCCACAGCCATCTTTCTAAAATTCTTGCAATTTTATCACTTTTGGAGAGTGCTTTTGGGTCTGGAAGCTCTTTTACACTCAAAATAGGTGTTTTGTAAACTTATTAAAAGCGTGTAAACTAAAAGTATTTTTCTAAAACTACTTTTTAAACATATTTCTCAAAGAACCTAAAATAGTGCGTTTAGCTTTTTCAAAATTATGACTTCACTAACTAGGAAAGTTTTGAAGCTAAACATAATTCTCTCTGACAGCCCTTTTGGTACGGCAGTTTTCGTTCAAAGCAATACAAAAATAAACAAGAGAGAAATGGCGATATTAACCTGTGCTCTTCTTCAGTCCATGGAATCCCCTTCTTCCTTTCCTGCTCCGCCTTCGAGCATCCTTTCCCTTCGAACCCTCGCCGGTCCATAAACCCTCCACCACCTCCAACATTCCCATTCGGATTATTCTGACTGTAATTTCCGTGCTCCTTCTCCTTACTCCCCGCCGCCGCCTCCCCCGCGTACCTCGGAATCGGAACCTTCCCGCCCTCAATCGCCTCAATATCCTCCAACAAAACCCTGTAGTGAACCCTAACCTCCGTCGCCGTCTTCGTCCCCACCTTCACCGCAATCACCTCCCAATCCATCTCCTCCTCCTCCTTCTTCGTCATCAGCTTCTCAAGGTCATCCTCGCCGACGTCACCGGTATCGGCGCCGGCGATGGCGTCCTCGAAGGCCTTGTCCTCGCTCCAGCTCCATTCGGCGGCGGCGGCGGCGGCGGTGGAGGAGGATGGCGGCGGCATGACGTCACCTTGTGCTGAGTTGAATCGGAGGGCGGAGGGTTAGGGTTTTAGGCGGCGAGCATGAGGCGATGGAGCAGGATAAGGGAAGAGGGGGAGCTGAGGGTTCAGTGTATCGAAACGAAGCGCCGCTTCGAGTCTACTCTTCGACCGTATGTAATCAATGAAAACGGAGCGCCCTTTTGTTCTTAATGGTATCTTTGCAGATACATACAACCTCGTCTGATTTTTTTTTTTGCAAATTGTAACCGTGCATAATTTGTAAATTAGGTTGGTGAATTGTGAAATATTTGATTCAGGAATCATAACTTCACGAGTACAAAAAGGTTTCAATTTTCAATGTGTTGTGCCAGGCAATTGTAATGCAATCACATGCACATGAGAAGTTAATATTTTATTTTTGAGTAATGTACCATTTTATTTTTTGGGATCCTGGGTTGTGGGTGGAGATTTCAACATTATAAGATTTCAGTTCGAGCACCTAGGAAAAGGAACTCCGAGAGGCGACAGGGAACAATTCAATGCCTTGATCGATGATTTAGAGTTGGTGGAAATTAATCCCTCGAATAGAAAATTCACTTGGTCAAATTTACAGGCGGTTCCAACCTTGACAAAATTAGATAGAATTTTAGTCTCCTCAGAATGGGAAGATGCTTTCCCATTGGCTAAGGCCAAAGCGTTGATCAGATTTACCTCTGATCACACTCCTTTAGCTCTGGACAGTGGGGAAGGGGAAAGAAGGAAAGCTCATCAGTTCCGATTTGAGAAGTCATGGACATTGTGCGAAGATTCAAAGAGGATTATTGAGGAAAGTTGGAACGCTCCTATCTCGTCAGATTCGGCAGTAGGAGGTTGGATTCAAAAGATCAGGAGATTACGCTCAAAATTGAAACACTGGGCTAGGATGGAATTTGGGCAGAATCAGAGGCTCAAAGAAGAAATAGGAGAGAGGATCGAGCACTTAGAAATCTTAGAGGAGGAAAGAGATCTTATAGAGGCCGAATTAGAGGAGCTACGGAGGAATAGACAAGACATCCTACATATTGAGAAGATGGAGGAATATTATTGGAAGCAGCGTTCAAGATTACAGTGGTTGAGGGAAGGAGACGCCAACACAAAATTTTTCCATAAGATTGCCAACGGTCGAAGGCGTAAAAATCACATTTCGGGGCTTCAGGTCGAAGGAGGGTGGTGCGAGAATGAAGATAGAATCAAACAACACCTGCATGACAATTACAAGGACCTCCTGGGGAAAAGAAGAGAGCAAAAGTGTTCGTTGAATCAGAACATGTGGTTGGACTCTAGGCTTAATGGATCTGATAACATCGAAAGCATTTTCACAGAAGAAGAGGTTCTATGCGCTATCAATAGCCTGGGATCAGATAAAGCTCCCGGTCCAGACGGCTTCCCGATTCTATTCTACAAGAGTTATTGGAGTATCATCAAAGGGGACTTTATGCGAATAGTCCGAGATTTTTACGAAGGAGATACAGATTTAGATCGTCTCAATTATGCGAACATTGTACTGATCCCCAATAAGGCGGAGGTTAAAGAGGTCGGGGACTTCAGACCAATCAGTCTGCTGAACGGTTCCTTCAAAATCATTACCAAGGTATTGGCTAACAGATTGGGGCCAGTATTGAATGATATTATTGGTCAGTCACAGAGCGGCTTCATTAAAGGAAGGGACATCATGGATAGCATGGCATCGGCCCATGAAACTGTCTTCAGAGCAAGCAGAGACAAAACGGATGGCTTTCTCTTTAAAGTAGACTTTCAAAAGGCTTACGACTCGGTCGAATGGAACTCGGTGGACGAAGCTCTCCTTCTAAAAGGTTTTGGGGAAAGGTGGAGGAAGTGGATTTTCCATTGCATCAGAGGTGGTAAATCATTCCTTATCGTTAACGGATCTCAGGGTAAAGAGATCATTTACAAGCGAGGGCTTCGTCAAGGGGATCCTCTGTCATCGTTGTTATTTGCAATTGTGGCTGATGGACTGCCGGAGATGATTGCCAACGGGATCCAGGACAGGAATCACTTTGGAATCGATGTCAGGGGATATTCCAAGCCGATTTCTATTCTGCAATATGCGGATGACACGCTATTGTTTGGGACGTTGACTAAAGAGGATATCATTGCGATGGGAGCGGTTTTGAAGTGCTTCGAGGCGTGGTCTGGAATGAAGGTAAATTTCAAGAAAAGTTGTGTAATCCAACTGAGTGAACACTGTTCCATCCCCATCACTACGATTCAACAGCTGTTAGGATGCAATAGGGGAGACTTCCCGCTTACGTACCTTGGGATCCCTATCAGGCCAGGGAGGCTTACTAAGGAAGATTGGCAATCTCTTATCGACAGGATTGAGAAAAGACTAGCAGGGTGGAAAGGGCAATTCCTGACGTTGGGAGGCAGGATCACTTTGCTTAACGCGGTTATCAACAGTATCCCCGTTTACCTTATGTATATTTACGAATTACCAGCATGGGTAATCCACAAGATAGACAGATTTAGAAGAAGATTTCTATGGAAAGGAACAAACGAGGGGGCGAAAGGGATTCATCTCGTTAGGTGGGGAAGGATCTGCAAAAAGAAGGAGTTCGGCGGTTTAGGTATAACTAATCTCAGAGACATGAACAGGGCACTTCTTAGCAAGTGGTGGTGGAAGATGGCCAATCAGCGTAATAATTGGTGGTGTAAGTCTCTTACTAATTACCGTACAAGGAAGAAATTCAGATTTGGGGGAAAGGGTATCCATAGTAGAAAATCTTTCTTTTGGAAGGGGGTTTACAAAACGGGGGATCTGTATCTCAGCAATACTCTTTGTAGGGTAAAAGATGGCCGGAATACAAGATTCTGGAAAGACAAGTGGTGCGGTAGTAATTCGCTTATGAGCCTTTTCCCAGCAGCGGCAGAAGCAGTTCTGAACATAGACTCGTTGGTCTACGACGTTCGGAAGAACTCCAAATTGAGATTAGAGGTAAAAGATACGCTGGAACAGGACGCGATTGTCCAATTGGAAATGGTCAATAATTTTATCCGGATAGAAGGGAATTACACCCAACAGTCGGAGGACGAAAGATGGTGGGCCTGGGAGGCCAATGGGAGGTTTTCGGTTTCCTCTTTATACAAAAGACTGAATGATGGTGGTATTAGAAACGAGATCACGGAGGTCATTTGGGGAGCGAGCGTCCCGTCAAGGGTGAAAGTTTTCCTTTGGTTGGTGGAGAACGATGCCATTTTATCCAGGGTGAATTTGAGAAAAAGGGGTATAGTGGAATCTGCGTTATGTAGCACATGTATGTCCGAAGAAGAAGACACGAATCATATTTTATTCAATTGTCATAGAGCTAGATGGGTCTGGGGGGAGGTGGGTATTGCGTTCGGGGTATTACAATGTCCGGGGTCTAGTGCTCAGGTTTGGGGGGCTCTTAGAAAGAACTGGAGTACGGAAGAGGCCTCAACAGATCCAGGAAGAAGATGCGTTCAGGAGAGGGGGCAGAGTAGCCTGCTAGCTGGGGGACGAGAATCTGTTGGCAGTTGTTATCAGGTTTTAGGGCGGATGTATTAGAAGCTATTTTACTTTCTTGTATTTTGTCTGATGTTCGGGAAGTAGCCCCGGAGTAGACGCTTTTGGAGATTATAGCCTGCGGGCTCTATGTATTTCTTATTTCTGTTTCGTTAAGTACTTTTTAATGAAGCGATGACTTCGGTCATCTTTTAATATAAAAAAAAAAGAAAAAAAATGTACCATTTTCTTTTCGTTACCTTACATGGCATATTCCTATTGAAAAGTTCTCTCACCTACTTTATTTTTTCCTACCTATTAGAGTGTACCACCTCTAATATTAGAAATTACTCTATCTCTGCTCTTCACGGCTACCTCTATGATAGCGGCTGTGGGAGTTGTTCGCGAGTCTGTTGGGTGAGCGGTAGAGTTGGTGGGAGGGTGCGGTTGCTGTGCATGTATCGTGGTATCATAAGTCGGCCTGCGGGGCTTGGACCCAAAGATGGGCCCCCCCAGCGAGGAGAAGGCAGAGAGCGGCAGGTGTTAAAATCCTACAAGCCTAGTTTCGGGTAGGTGTGCATATGCCGTGGAAGCATATACGAAGCTAAACTGACGTACATACAATTTTGCTGAACCGAGCTTGTTTGTCGGCCCACGTCCTTCAAGGTTGTTGGAGGAATTTATTTGTTGGACGGATCATGTTGCTTCATGTATGTTTTTTTATTTCATGTCAGTAGGTTTTAATCTGGCACAGTTCTCTGGGTTTGTATCATTAATTTCTTATTAATGAAGCAGGATGGCCATACTCCCATTTTCCCTCAAAAAAAAAAAAACTGTGGATTAGTCCGCTCCCTTCATCATCAAAATCACACGAGAAGTTCTTAGCATACGATAGGACGAACAATTCTCTTTTATTAGTGCACATTTTGTTCTAACAGTACTCTTCTTATTCTAACAATTTTCCTTCTGTTTAAGAAAAATAAATTGTAGAATGAGAGTTTTGTGTGTGAAATGTCATTTTAAACCAGCTAGCTTAATAGTGCTGTGTGTAAATATAAATATGTAGCATGACAGTGATAGTGGAACAAAGACGAATGATTTAGCATAGCCATAAAGGGAATAAGCAAAAGGGAAGACGTGGTCGTTTATGGGTTTCTCATTCTGAGACACTGCTAACATTATCCATTCCCCCACTTGCATCACTGGTTTGGTTTGCATGTATGTATGTGTGTCTCTTCTCCACTCTCTTGTCCTTCTTCACCTCTTATGGCTCCAAATTAATACGGCCGGCGGGCTCGGATCCGCATCTTCTTCTTTTTGTGCTTCTTCCTTTCAATCAATTCTGTGGTCCAATCCAACTCCGAAATTGATCGATGTGATGTGATGTGATGTGATGTGATGCAAATACAACGAGGCTAGGGACTACCTATTTATCGAATGTCCAAGAAGTGAATCTATATGGGTCGGGGTCCTTTGAGTGCTAGGATGATCACCCCAACCTCCTATGGGGAATTACGGATTGGTCGGATTGGTCCATCCTAGATTCGCTCATAATAGTGGTAACTTGCACGAGGCTTGATATATTGCGATCGTGGTGACGACTTGGATTCTATAGCTATAAATATAATAATAGCTATAGACAGGAATAACTTTTACTTTGCATTGATCAAGTAATTGCATTTATGGTTAGCTACCTCATATTATGCATTTGTCTCATCATGGATAAAGTGTGCAGCAGCAGGTTCAAGGAATGCATCACAGGGACATTTTTCCGACGCATAGCTGTGACGATAATGAGATCGAGATAGGCTCGAGCATCCAGTAGATTATGCCTACCACCAGGTTAGGTAGGGACAGTATTAGCTGTTAGAGATTATGAGAGATAATATCAATAGAAATTAGGGTTAATATCCTAGACTAAGATGCTTGAGATATTTACCCTATGTATAAAAATTGGAATACCTAGACTACTATCACAAGCCAGCATTTATATGATAAATACTGGTTTGGGTACTGGGTTCTCAACCCAGTCAATCCGCATTCTGATATCCATACAATTAGTATGTATAACACACGTGTTACCCATAGAATAATATTACACATAATATTATTCATATAGTGAGAATATACCTATATATCCAACATTAGCTAATCTATAATTCTATATCCATCTTTTATTATTGCATTTCCACCCTTCTAGGGAAGTTAGAGGTTGCACATTAATTTCTTTTGTTGTTGTAGTTGGTTTTCTAAGTTTTGCACTTATTTTTTTATTTTTATTAATAAAACATAATGGCTAATTGGCTATATTCAACATTATCGTAAAAGAAGACAAGTCGTAAATTAGGAAAAACGGTCTGCATGTCCAAAATTCAAAGATAATCTGTTTAACCCATCTTGTTCTAATAACACTAAAAAAATCTAATGTAGTCAGTCCCTAATATTGTTCTAAAAAATTCCAATGTAGTCCCTAATATCGTTTTTAAGAGTATCCACAGTCGTTTGCTTATTTGCCATTTTTTCTATTTTTTTTTACTGTAGCCCACACAGTCGTGAGCTATTTTGCCATTTTTTTGGCAAATCGTCCACAGTAGAAAGAGAAAAGTAGTATTCCATATAGCAAAATGCATATTATAGCTCATGTTTCGTCTGGATTATTTAATTATTATTTTAATTGATCGGACGAAACATGATGTTTCGTCCGAATTAAAAAAATAAATAAAAACCAAATAAAATATGTGGGATGTTTATTCCCATGTGGGAATAAACATCGTGTTTCGTCCCATTCCTTCTAGTTTTTTTTTTTTAATTTCCTTTGGGACGAAACATGTTTCGTCCCGTATTTTTTATTAATATTTTTTAACTTTCGGCCAGTATAAATTATTTTTTTATTAACAGACGAAACATCTGTTACTTTTTAAATAAAGGGCAAAAGCCAAAATACCCCCCCAACGTTTGGCCTAAGTACAATATGCCCATATAACGTTTGAAAAAATACACTAAACCCATTATTCCGTTAACTTAACTTATTCTGTTAAGTTAGAATTATTGAATTACCTTTCTACCCTTGCCCTTTCATATCTCAATCTCTTCTGTCTTCCTTTCTTCATTCCTTTTTTGTATTTCATTTTTCTCTATTAACAACGATTTATTCGGCAACGATTTCTTCGGTCCACGAACGTTTTAGAAGAGTGGGATGCTACAGTAGTGTACACGTATTATTGAATGAACAAGATTAAACAAGTTAATTTTCACATGAATATCTGTTTGTAAAAGGAACAGATGAACCATGCAAATTGTTTCATTGGTCATGTAATGATCCACGAACGTTTATGAAATTGTCTGTGGCAGTTTAAGAATTAGCAAGTCATATCACATGGAACTTCTTCATTTATCAAAAGTTCTTGGTAATCTTAGAGGCTTCGTTTTATAACAATTATAATTTTGAGACGAGGGAAAGGGTTGTTACTTTCAGATTGTTCTTTACAATTTGAATATCCATAGTATAAATGTCGGTCGCGACTTGAATTTGATTTTAAAAAAGTTTCTGATCAGGTGTGGACCTTCTTCCAAATTTCACATTATGATATCAATTTTGATGAATATAATGACATTAAATAGTCAGACAATTATGTCAATCCAATTATGAATTTGGGATGGGATATGTTAAATTATTTAATTTTATATTTTATATTTACCAAATTTGTTGTGATTAGTTTGAAATTTGTAAGAAGTTTTACTCAATCAAACAAGTGCTCTTCTTTTTATTAAATTAAATTTACTGTAGATGTTTTCTCTGTTGATATTTGAATTTTAAGGACTAAAGTTAAGATCTTGGTTTTCTAGTGTGCAATGGTTTCATAAAACTCTCTTCATGTACTTTGTCTCAAAGAAATCGTTGCTGAATAAATCGTTGTTAATAGAGAAAAATGAAATAAGGAAAAAGGAACGAAGAAAGGAAGAAAGAAGAGATTGAGATATGAAAGGGTAAGGGTAGAAAGGTAATTCAATAATTCCAACTTAACGGAATAAGTTAACGGAATAATGAGTTTAGTGTATTTTTTCAAACGTTATATGGGCATATTGTACTTAGGCCAAACGTTGAGGAGGTATTTTGGCTTTTGCCCTTAAATAAATTTATGTATTTTTTACCTTTCAACGACTGCAGCATTTCGAAGAAATGCATTGCTAAAATATGCATTCTGCCATTTTTTCCATTGAACGACTGTGGATGCTCTAAAACACTAATAATTTATAAATGAAGATAATAGAAGAAGGATAATGCTTCATCCACTACCAATTTCACTACCATTTTGTTCACTACCTTATGTGTCATATTTCTATTGAAGAGTTCTCCCACCTACTCTATCTTTCTCTGCCTATTGTAGTGTGCCACCTAAGATAGTGAACAAAATGACAGTGAAATTGGTAGTGGATGTAGCATTACTCATAGAAGAATATCCTTAACATCCAAGTTAAGTAGATTGTTAAATAGCAAAATAAATGTGAAGACCCGATTAGTTTGCAAATTAAATCCTTCACCGCTGATTGTAAACAAGAATACCTGTTTACTCACAAATAATTTCTTGAAGCTCCAATCTTTCTACAGTGACTATATTTTTTGCATTGCAGAACAGTATACATTCATCAAAAAGGAAACCCTTACAATCACACTGTTTTTTCGCTGGCGGAGTTGCTAACCCCAGTTCATCTACAATTACAAACCTCGAGTGCGTCCGAACACTACAGTTAGCAGAATGATGATTACACAAAGGTTATTATGTCTATCAGAAGAGGCATATACACCTGCTTTGGAGATGAACAGTAACAATGAATAAACACACTACAAACAATAACTATACAGTTATTTTCTATTCCTTTCTTGACAGAAGAAAGCATCCAAACAGCAGCAGTCTCTAATGCAATTTCGACCATAGCTGATAGATGAAGACCCTCATACAAACTGATACAACCACACGGATTACATTTTTTCCAAATACTGAGAAAGCATTAGTGTCATGGTCTTCCAGCACCTCCATGTCGTTGATTTCGGAAATGGCTGAGAAGAGTCTGTGCCTGTAAACAAGAACATATAACATTGATATTAATGTGTATTTCATAAAATAATGGTTGAATTCTATGTGATAAGGGTTCAGTTCAACATGAGGAAACTAGTGGGAAATTCATTACTTGGATCTTCCCGGGAATTGATTTGATTAATGGATAACTAAGTCAAAGATAAGAAAAACATGTTGCCATTTTATTAATCAAAAACATGTCGTGGTGATCATTCTCAATATTTTTGTTATTTTCCTTTATCCGATTTGAAGAAAGTATCCAGGGATAAGATGTTTGATGTTTCCATAATTCTCGATGATGTGATGGGAATTCCCTACCTTTGCACTTAAAGACGTTGAGATGAACCAGCAGAACTTGGTGCAGGAGCAGAAGAATTTTTATGAAGCAGAAAAAGGAAAACCAGTTCACATCACTTTGCTAAATTTTGATTTGACAAATTAATTATGAGAAAAAAGTATAAAATTTATAAATCAGCAGTATCCCCCCAACCTACGGGGATAACGGTTTAGATGCATAAAATTCAAATGACTCCTACAAGAGTAAGGAAAATTAAACAAATTTTGTTTGCCTTATTCTGAAATGGTATTGCACATTATACCATTATATTATTTGAAAAGGCAAAAGACATCAATCCCTCGTTAACAAATACGACCAGGTTTCCTCAAACCAAAAATAAAAATAAAAATATTTATAAAAAAAATAAGGTTGCAATTGATATCAGTGTTGGCTCCTGATGCAGAACGGATCACTGTGTAGTTCATGCCCCATTGCTCTCCATCATCCCCACCATATTTTGATGTGTGTTAATGAGCATTTCATTTTAGCTCATGACGAGAATCTGAGCTTCATTACAATTTCCAGTGGCTTCCCACCTTAGGATTTCATCTCTAATCAAGCTTCTCTTTATTAAGGCAGAAGCAAAACTCTTTAACAGCCTACTCTTTTTCACCGAAGAGCTCACCAGACATTTACTAAGCACTCTCGGTAATTAAAGATAAATAGTCACTCACAGCTCAAAAGAAGAAGGAAATTACATAAGGAGGCTCCAGAGGATGACTCTTATGAGATTAAAAGAAAGTTGGTTCTTTTTGCTCACTGCTGTTCTAAAACAAGATGGTTGAGGGTTATTTATGAGACAGTATGATGTAAAATGTAATCTTAAATAGAGAATTTTCAAGAATCTTAAAGGATTAATTTTACCAACATGTAATACGGATCAAAGTTAGAATTTTAAACAATTAATCGATTTGTTGGAATTTCAAGAATTGAATTAAGTTTAACAAGCCCAATTAATAATTCAGTTATAACAATCAATTATTAAATTCCTAAGCATTCTTAGCAAGTAAAAGATGCAATATTGATTCGTACTCTAATTAGGCAAGTAGAACACTCAATCTCGATATTTGTGGTCGACAGTTAAATTAAATAATATAATAGAGATGATAAAACAGTATAACACAAATATTGGAAAAGTGGAAAGAGTATACCGGGGTTCGAAGCAACAAGTGTTAGATCTCAGCTTGACAGCAAGGGGCGAGGAGCAGCACAGGGGAGTCACGAGGGTGCTGGCGCGACTGGCTGTAGGCGGTGGCGGGATCGACGCGACGAGAGAGGGCGGACGGCGTCGCGGTCGCGGTCGACGAAGTGGGTCGACGGGGGATTGGGTTTTGGCTGTCGTTGCTGACGAGGACAGAGGAGAAGGGGGTTTGGGTGGTTTTCTGTGGTGCGCTGGCCGTCGAGGGAAAGTGGGGCAGCGCTGGAAGGAGGTCGGGAGGTGGCATCGATGAGGGCGGCCGGAGTTGGCCGGGGAAGACGATCGTAGACGGGTTTGGGGTGTTTGGGCGGAAAACAGATCGGGAGAAAGAAAGAGAACGGGAGTAGCGGCTAGGGGTTTTGTGAGAGGGAAGAAGCAGGATTAGGGTTTTGGATTTGAGGATTTGGGGTAGTTTTAGAGTTTATCACAAACCCTGAAATTTTATTAGAACTTATCACAAACCCTAATAATTGGATCTCAATTGTATCGCACAAAAATAGAGAGGAAGAGCAAAACTCTATACAATAATTTTTAATCAAGAATAACATACTCTCATTAATCTCAAGGCTTATATATAGGCTCAAAACAAATCTTGATACAAATATCAAAATATTCTAAAATCTCAGAAATATTCTAATGCATAAAAAAATTACATATGGATATAATTGCCAAAAACAAATATGATACTGAAATAAAATATTAAACTAAATTGAATGGATATCCTCATAAGGAGGCTCCAAAGGATGACTCTTATGAGATTAAAAGAAAGTTGGTTCTTTTTCACTGCTGTTCTAAAACATGATGGTTGAGGGTTATTTATCAGACAGTATAGTTTAAAAAAGGTGTGTCCGAGCACTCTGTTTATCCGAGTGATCCATTTGGGTAGTGCCGAGGGTTCCAAATGAGACAAATAATATTTGAATATTGTTGTAGAATAAAATATTAGAGTAAAGAGAGAAAATATTATTTATCTTCTCGAGATACATAATACGAGACAAAAGAGGCCTTTATATAGAGTTACAAAACTTGGGTATAAGGAAAGCCTTATAACCTAATATAATCAAATATGGATATAAATATAAATCAAATACATATAGAATGTAGATTAACTAATAATGACAACTCTAATATTTATTTATTACTAAATATGAAACATATGGTACATATTCCACCCCCCCTCCCCCCCACACCCAAAAAAAAAAAAAAAAAAAAAAAATTGGAGCGTACATGAAGTTGAAGCCCAACTTGAACTGAAAAAGAAAAGCAAAGAATTGTGACGGAACCGAAATGTAGACCGGGCAAAGAAAATTTTAGTGAATTCAACTATATGAGTTAATACTATCATCAAACTTCATTGAGGAATCGAGCGCGGTGCGGATGAAACCGGATAGCGCGGAGAAAATTGAACACGTTAACGCGGATGAAACCGGATAGCACTGAGGAAATCTAGCGCATTACTGATGAAACCGGATAGCACATAAAAAATCTGAATTTGGATGAGATCATATATAGAAATCCAAATATGAAAGATGATCAAATATGAAAATTCGCATCTTGAGAAGGACTAGATCTAGAAATCTACATCTGGAAGAGCGTTGGGTCTGTAAATCCTAATATGGATCAGCATATCTAAAAATCCGAATCTAGACGACCGGATCTGAAAATCCGCATCTTGGGGAGTGTGACAACTAAAGAATAAGAAGAAAAAGAGAGAATTTATGAAGAAAGATTATTCTCTTCTTGCTACTCAAGAAATAGAGTGCAAATGTTGTTTAGGAAGCTGCAATATGAGGAAGGGTGTATGAAGAGAATCAGTTTTGTGTCCACTACAGGTAGGATATTCCCTTGCATTGTGTCGTACAAAAACAATGACAAAGTGTAAGTGTAAAAACAGATAAATGAGTTGGCAAATAGCCACACCATTCTTCAAACAACCATTTCTGGACAGCCCACAGAATTCAATAAAGTTTTCAGAGAACAACAGCCATTTGGTGGTAAACAGTGATATTCATAGAAACTACTTGAACTCTATGAATTGTCTAAAGGGGAATTGTTTTTCTATGGATTGTCTGGAAAGGGATTGTTCGAAGAGTGGTAGTATTGTTTACCAACTCATTTATCTCTTTCTACACTTCCACTTTGTCACTGTCTTTCGTAGTACATGATACCAAAAAAAATATCACTAACTGTTGGTGGACACAAAACTGATTTTATTCATACACCTCTCATCATATTGCATTGCCTGCTCAACAACATTAGTTTTGGTTTGAGTGTGTTATGAATAGACTGTGCACAAACTCACAAATGTCCTTATTTTCCTTACGGCAAACTCATTACTAGCATGTTAATACACTTTGAGATTGATCTCTTTGTTGCTAACAAAGGAGTTGGGTTTGGTTTGACCAACCATCTCGCTCATAGTCAGCTTCAGTAGATACAAACCCTAGACGGTAGCTCCACCTGTTACACATGAGACGATAGAAAATCCTACCCCCTCACATCCAAGGGAGTTGATTTTCATTTTGGTTATCCATCCTTAAATTTGACACTGAAACAAAGCTGAGAATAGTAAAAGAAAAAAATTAACAAACAAAAGTAATTTCCTAAGCAGTGTGATGCTTGCCCTATTTTCTCCATTATATATTCAATTTTGGCACTGTCTTAGACATTCTCGGACATTCCATAAACAAAACATTCTCAGACATTCCATAAACAAATCATCCAAAATTTGGGACAATGCTTAATATACACATTATATATATATATATATATATATATATATATATATATATATATATATATATAAGCAATGCTCCATTGCGAACCACTGAAGCCGGTGTTCGGAACAACGGCTTCATTTATTTTGAACCTAAGCCGTTGTATATTCAGAACAACGGCTTCGGTTTATAACCTAAGCCATTGTTTCTAACAACGGCTTTAGTGGTTTGCATACCGTTTGTAATGGAGCATTGCTATATATATATATATATAGCAACAAAATTAACATATTCAAAGCCTGAGCAAACAATTCAATCTATATATCAGTGACAGAAGCCAATTTTGAATTGATTTAGAGAAAGAGCAAAAATAAAAATAAAAAATTAATGGTGGAGGTTGGGAGCTAGGGTGGAGGAAGAGAAAGGTGGAAGAGAGCAGGGGCTGGAGGTGTGAGGGGTATTTTCAGATCGTCGGGTGCTAGGGTTTTGTCAGATGCGATTTGGAGAGGAGGTGTGAGGGTTCGATTTGGAGGAAGAGATTAGGAAGACAATAGGGTTTCGATTTGGGAATTCGCAGTGTTGGAGCTAGGGTTTCTGAATTTGGGGCTTCGGGTTTGGGTGTACGATGAGGAAGAGAGAAGGAGATGAAGGAGATAGAAGGAAGGAGAAGGGTATGTGACTGAGGGGGTAGGGGAAATGTCACAAATACCCCTCTTACTAAGTGAGAAGAGCGGAGCAATTCTCAGCCATAAGATCACGATCATGATCAAGAGGTAGATCGGACGGCTGAGCGCGTGTGCGCACAACTGTGCGCACCAGAGGCGTGCACAACCGAATATATATATATATATATATATATATATATATAGGGGAAAAGGGGTATGAGCAACTTGCTCATTTAGTAAATGAGCAATTGATGATGTGGCATGCATGTGATTGGACAATCTTTAAAAAGGTTAGTTGTTCAATGTATCACATGCATGCCACATAATCAATTGCTCATTTACTAAATGAGCAAGTTGCTCATATCCCTTTTACCCATATATATATATATATATATATATATATATATATATATATATTAGATGTAGAATGCCAATCTTTAAAATGTATTTAAAAAAAGAAGAAAAAAGAGGAGTAATCAGCTGTGACACAAAGTTGAAGGTACCTTATTTGTTATATAAGTCATAAAAGGTATGATTAGTAAAACTTCAGCAGGTAGTGAATCTTATATGTTATTATCTATAACTATTATAATGGGAGAGATGGGGTTCCAAACAAATAAACAATATTTTATTTTTTTGTGTATGTGTGCAAACATGTGCAGCGCACGTGTTGGTGGTTTTTTTTTGTCCTTTTCATTCTCCCTCCACGTGCATCGCACGTGCATGATACTAGTACTATTAAAAACATGCTAGATATGTTTAGCATGTTCACGTCCATGCAAGTATATGTTTGTACAATATATACATGTAAAATTTGTTGTCATGTAGCCATGTTCATGTTGTATCATTATCATTTTCATCATTGTAACTCTGCCCATGCTTCTTAGAACAACGCATTAACAAAGCCTTTATCTATGATTTTATGACAGCACATTAACAGCCTAAATGATAATTCTAAATTAGTAACTTATTACAAGTAACCATGGAAGCTAATTTAAACATGCATGTATGAGAATATGAGACAGTTGTGTACCTTCTCTTTAGCGCGAGCTGTTCCTGTTTGCGACAATGCAACCAAAGGAGGGACAGCACCTTCTTTAAGAACCTGACTACAAAATCTATTACTATTTGTACAAAGCTGAAGCAATGCAGCTGCAGCATTCTCTTTCCCTCTTGCAGATCCCAATTCAACAACTTCCACAAGAACCGGAATCCCACCCTCGTGACCAATTGCATTCCTTCCCTCCGGTATAGTAGCAAGGTTTGCCAAGACGGCTACAGCCTTATCAACCATACCAGCAGCAGGGTCCATCAGCTCCACCAAATGGCGTACTGCTCCAGCTTGAACAATCCTCGCCTTGTTCTCGGGAAATATTGATAAATTAAACAATGCAGTCGACGCATCTTTCTTCCCTCGAGGGGTCCCACTTCCCAAAAGTTCAACCAAAGGCTTGATGGCACGAGACCGCCCAATCCGAACCTTGTTCTCTTCAATGACTGAAAGGCTAAAGAGGGTAGCAGCAGAGTTCTCCTTTGCTTCAGTGTTCCCTGTTTCGAGCACATGGATAAGGGGGTCGATGGCATCGGCATTAGCAATAGCAGCTTTATTATTGTCATTGATTGATAGATTCAGAAGAGCAGTTACGGCATTCTCTTGGATCTTAAGGTCTGTTGAATGAAGGAAACCCACTAACAGGTTTATAGCTCCACAATTTGCAATCACTATTCTATTATCCATATTGTGTTTAGCTAGAAGGCGCAGTTCAGCTGTGGCATCTCTCTGCACATCTACTGAGTCACTTTTCAAATCCTCGATAAGTTTACGTACTTGTGTCTCAACACCCGAAAGGTCGGGTCTTGACTCCATAGATTGTGAAGAGATCATCCTTGGCACAAATCTTTCAGATGAGCGGCGCCAAATGGCCTGGCTTCTAGAACGTGTCTCCGATAATCTTGGCAGGAATTCAGACTCTCGAGGTGAAGCAAAGGCTGCTGGTGAATTCTGTGAAACCTCACTTGAGACATTATTATTGGTGTGATTAGATAGATCACTAGATATCCGCGCAACAGAGTTTGCGTCACCTGCTCCTTGAAGGTAGCCATTGTCTGAAACAGCACTAGAGGCAGAGGCACTTCGACTATGACCACCAGACTGCTCATCAACTACTTGGTCTTCAGAATGATAATCCTCTAATTGGTTAGGAGTCTGACTGCTAGAACTAGTATACCTCTCTTCGGAATGAGCTTCCTTCTTTTCCTCAGAATTTGGGAGTGACATTCTTGCTATACTTGCCTCAATTCCATTGTCAGTTTGTAAAGGTTCATCATGCATATGATTCTCTTCAAGGGTTCCATTCGTAGAAATCGAACCATTAGTCAACCTATCTGGTGATTTTGAAAGGTTTTTCTTTGGAGAATGGTTGGAGCCACAAATGTCGCTAGCGTTATACACATTTGTATCTGCTGAACTAAGAAAAATTGGTGGCATGTTTAAACTCAAGGATTTTATCGGGTCAGGTATTTTAATGTCATTCAATTCGCACCAATTTGCAATTAATGCCTTCACTGTGTAGTTTGGAATCAAATTCGTGTGCCCAAGCGTTTGACGTGTTTTGGGACAGACATTAAAACCTTGATCAAGCCATTGCTTAATGAATGCCCTTTCATATGTTTGGCCCGACGCCACTATTACTGGATCTGACATCAGTTCAAGGGATAGTGGACAGCAAAAATCAGCTGGAATTGGGACCCCATTAATGCTGTCTAATTGCTTTATTTTAACATAGCAGTCATGCATGTAGTTGATGAGAGCAATCAATTGATCAAAGCTCTCCATTTCAGCATGACTCTCACCACGGGTGACCTTTGTTTTCATCTTGTCAAGAGCAACAGCCTCCATAAGTAGTTCTTGATTGGATAATAAGCTCAGAGACTTCGAAATTTTCTCCAGATGCTCAGTCCTTGGTGCAGTTCTGTCAAGCTGGTCTCTAATTGCTTCCTTTATGATATATGATATGGGCTCATAGTGTATTTGCTGAATGTTCTCTATGCAACTCTGGAATGAACAGTGAAAACAATGTGTAAATTTAATGATTTGGTAATAAAAAAGAAAACAGAGATAAAGTGTCAGCAAGACTGAGTTGTTTGCAGCACCTCAATACATGTCGATGTAGAATCAACTCCAAGTGATGGGGACAGAGAATTCAATAGCCAGAAAGCTTCAAGCCCAAGTGCCAATGTTCGCAACTTAGTTATTACTGATTCAATTTGCATTACCTGTGAAATATAGTCCAAGTTTTAATTAGAAACCCATATAGTATTGCACTACAAATGAAATGTATTCCACATTTAAAAGGTGAAAATACAAAGAAACTGATGTAAAACCAACCCTAAAATAGAGAATTTCCAAGAATTTTAATGGGTTAATTTTACCAACATGAAAGTGCGGATCTAAGTTGGAAATTGTTAACAGTTAACAGGTTTGATGGGTTTTCAAGAATTGAATCAAATGTAACAATCCCAATTAATAATTCAACCTTAATCAATAAGTAAATCCCTACGAGTTTTAGCAAGTAAAAAGTGCAATACCGATTCGTACTCTAATCTAGCATGTGGATCACTCAATCTCAGTATTTTGTAGTCGACAGGCAAATTAGATAATAGACTAGATGATAAGGCAGTAGAACACAAATATTAAGAATGGAAAGAGTATACCGAATATGAAGAAACCCAGCGTAGATGTAGGAGTGGACAGTACCCAAGAACATAGCAACGCAGCAACGATAGAAGGGCGACAGCAACAACAGCAAGGCTGGCCAACGAGGAGGTGCGACGGCTGGCGTCGAGGCTGATGGAGCCGATGGATGGGTTCAGGGGTGATTCGGGGCTAGGCAGTGCGGAAGAAGCAATCGGTGGTGGGAAGTGGGGTGAGGAGGTAGGTGGTCGGCAGGTTACGGAGAAGACGAAGGGGCTGACAGAGTTGTGGTGAGGGTCGACGGAGTTTGGAGGTGCGGGATTGGGTGGCGACGGGAAGTGGACGAGGGCGGCGGTAGGGGTTTTGGGTGGCGACGGGAGTGGATTCGTCTCGATCTGGATGGGGGTATTGAAGAGAACGAAGGTGAAGCAGAAGAGAGAGGATGGGTTTGGGCTTTGGATGGGTGTCGGGGAAGAATAAGGAAGGGAGAAAGAGATGAAGAAGAAGAGGGATGACGGCTGTTAGGGTTTTGAGTGGGGATTTGGGAATTAGGGTTTGGGTAATTTGTAATTGGGGAATTTTAATTTTGGGTAAATTTTAGAGTTAATCACTAACTCTAAAAAATTGATTAGGATTTATCACAAACCCTAATTTTAGTTCTCAATTGTATCACACAAAAGAGAAGGAGGAAGAGCAAAACTCAACACAGATTTTTTTTAATCAATAATGACATATTTTCTCATTAATCTCAAGGCCTTTAAATAGGCTCAAAATACATCTTGATACAAATCTCCAAAATATTCTCAAAATCTAAAAAATACAAAAAGATTACATATGGCTATAATTGCCAGAAATAAAAATGGTAGTGAAATAAACTAAACAGGAAAGATGTCCTCATCATTCTCTCCGGGTGGGAGAGAGCTCGACCCAGTCGAGTCAAAACCAGTGATCCTGTCATCGTGCTCCAAAAGATCTGGATCTAGTTGCGGGAGCCCCCTACGATCACTGCAAGTATCATCCGACTTCGGCTTGTTTTTCCACCTCACCAAATACTTGTGCATACCACCATCTCTTGTGGAGATTATCTGATCATCTACAATATTATCTACTTCTTCTGTCGGTGGGTGAATAGTATCAGGTAAAGGGGTAAATATGGGAATCTCACCGTTAGGCTGCAGGGTAGGCTCATCTATAAGAAAATTTCTAGGGTTGAATTTTGAGCCTTCATAAAGTACTAGATCCTCAATATTGAAGGTCTTACTTATGCCAAAACCTTCAGGAAGGTCAACGACATAGGTATTATCATTGATTGCATATAGAATCTTAAATGGGCCTGCAACACGTATGTTCAAGTTCTTAACGGGTCCAACAGGAAACCGTTGTGGATGAATCCGAACCATCACTTCGTCACCAATGTCAAAAGTTATAAATTTCCTTCTAGTATCTGCTATTAACTTGTAGTTAAAATTATTCTCATTGAGTTCCTTGGAAATTTCTCTATGCAAGTCATGAATGTTATATGCAAATGTGGGTGTA
Organism: Hemerocallis citrina; assembly: GCA_017893485.1. Classification (NCBI taxonomy): domain Eukaryota; kingdom Viridiplantae; phylum Streptophyta; class Magnoliopsida; order Asparagales; family Asphodelaceae; genus Hemerocallis; species Hemerocallis citrina. Next base: position 321,763,988 of record CM030360.1, on the reverse strand, counting down.
GACTCTGTGACTTTGTGATGTTCTAACACAGGGGTAAAATCTATAGGTTGCCAAGTGACTTGGGAAGAAATGGGTGACTCAGGTATACTCAATGGAGGTGACTGGACAGGCTGAATACAATTAAGAGACTGGTCATCCTCTTTTTCATCAAAGTCATCACTTATATTAGGTTCATAAGTAAACTCATTGTCGGGCTCATCAGCGATGACTGCGGTACCCTCTACTATATTGATCCTACTTGGACTAGGACAGTTGCCAGCAACATGGCCATAACCCTTACATTTATAGCACTTAGTGAGAGGATCAATCTTAGAATAGTCTCTTTCAGTGTTCTTACCTGTGTTGTCATTTCTATGTGAATAGAAATTTGAAGTATGTTTATGTGGGTAAGACTTGTTAGGGTACTGAGGAGAGGAGTGCTCAGGTCTAGAGAGGTCAGGAGGATTCATTCTAGAGGAATGATCCATCGAATCGCTGGACTTGTAATGGGAACTAGCTTTAAGGGAATCCATGTCGAGGACTAGGGCGTAGGCTGCCGCTATTGAGTCCACATTTCTATAGATTAGCTCGTTCCTAAGGTCAGCTCGTAGTCCAGCTCTGAACCTAGAGAGAGTTTGTTCTTCACTTTCTTTACCTAACGCATTGCACCGAATAAGGAAGTCATCGAATTTATCAACATATTCTTGTGTGGATTTACTTCCTTGATACAATTGGTTCCACGAATCTAGCAATTGGGTGTGGAACGATAACGGTACATACCTCTCAGTGAGCTTCTCTTTCATGGCCTCCCAAGTGGCTATGGGTGCCAGGCCTCGGCCTCTGCGGGCATGTTCAAGATTGGTCCAATATTGTTGAGCTTTACCCGTTAATTTTATAGTGGCAAATTTAACTTTAAGGGCTTCGTTCATGTCGAACCACACAAAGTAGTGGTCCATGGCACGGATCCAATCGAGGTAAGCTTGGGGTTCCATGTGGCCTTCAAACTGGGGAACGTCAGCCTTAACGTTCTTTTTGTATTGTTCGTCAGGGTCACGTTCTTGACGTCGATCGTCATGAACATTCCCTTGAGGGATCTGACGATGGGCATGAAGCTCAGGGACAATGGTTTGATTTAGCTCCACTTTCTCAAGCCTCTGATTGATATTGGCAAGAGTTGCTTGGATGGCAGCTAGGGTAGCGGAGATATCAGAGTTGTCCATTTCAGGTCTGGGAAGTCTAGGGTTCCTAATTGGGTGATTGGGAAGGGCTGGGAAAGGCTCTTCAGGGTCTGTGATGGTACTGCGAAGACGCATTCACCAAAAATGGAAACTATGGGGTGTGTCTTTTTTTTTTTTTTTAATGAATCTGAAATGACCTAAAATAAAAGAAAGAAAAATAAAAAATTACACAATCCTAAATGAATGCAAAATGGATGCCTACGATGCAAGAACTAGGGTTTTAAGAACCTTCGCTCTGATACCAAAATGATGTAAAACCAACCCTAAAATAGAGAATTTCCAAGAATTTTAATGAGTTAATTTTACCAACATGAAAGTGCGGATCTAAGTTGGAAATTGTTAACAGTTAACAGGTTTGATGGGTTTTCAAGAATTGAATCAAATGTAACAATCCCAATTAATAATTCAACCTTAATCAATAAGTAAATTCCTACGAGTTTTAGCAAGTAAAAAGTGCAATACCGATTCGTACTCTAATCTAGCATGTGGATCACTCAATCTCAGTATTTTGTAGTCGACAGGCAAATTAGATAATAGACTAGATGATAAGGCAGTAGAACACAAATATTAAGAATGGAAAGAGTATACCGAATGTGAAGAAACCCAGCGTAGATGTAGGAGTGGACAGTACCCAAGAACACAGCAACGCAGCAACGATAGAAGGGTGACAGCAACAACAGCAAGGCTGGCCAACGAGGAGGTGCGACGGCTGGCGTCGAGGCTGATGGAGCCGATGGATGGGTTCAGGGGTGATTCGGGGCTAGGCAGTGCGGAAGAAGCAATCGGTGGTGGGAAGTGGGGTGAGGAGGTAGGTGGTCGGCAGGTTAAGGAGAAGACGAAGGGGCTGACGGAGTTGTGGTGAGGGTCGACGGAGTTTGGAGGTGCGGGATTGGGTGGCGACGGGAAGTGGACGAGGGCGGCGGTAGGGGTTTTGGGTGGCGACGGGAGTGGATTCGTCTCGATCTGGATGGGGGTATTGAAGAGAACGAAGGTGAAGCAGAAGAGAGAGGATGGGTTTGGGCTTTGGATGGGTGTCGGGGAAGAATAAGGAAGGGAGAAAGAGATGAAGAAGAAGAGGGATGACGGCTGTTAGGGTTTTGAGTGGGGATTTGGGAATTAGGGTTTGGGTAATTTGTAATTGGGGAATTTTAATTTTGGGTAAATTTTAGAGTTAATCACTAACTCTAAAATTGATTAGGATTTATCACAAACCCTAATTTTAGTTCTCAATTGTATCACACAAAAGAGAAGGAGGAAGAGCAAAACTCAACACAGATTTTTTTTAATCAATAATGGCATACTTTCTCATTAATCTCAAGGCCTTTAAATAGGCTCAAAATACATCTTGATACAAATCTCCAAAATATTCTCAAAATCTAAAAAATACAAAAAGATTACATATGGCTATAATTGCCAGAAATAAAAATGGTAGTGAAATAAACTAAACAGGAAAAATGTCCTCATCAGAAACATTAGTACAAACTAGGATGTCGCTAACGGATAAATGAAAGCTCACATAAAAATACAAAGATAAAAAGTAGGAGTGCACTTCACATATAAATGGTATCTGCAAAAAACAGCAAGAAGGGACCCTTTCAAGGGTAAATGATTACATATACGAGTAACGAGATTTCTGAAACCTCATGAATCATATGATCACAAAGTCCACGGCTTCAAATTGCAAGGTGAGACTTCAGGTAGGAATTACTGATAATGAGCATCAAACATGTTCTGACTTATTCTCATAATAATATAATTTATTGTCATGAGAGGTTTCACTGTAGTTCTTTCATAAGAGAGAGAAACTGAAAACAAGAGACTCGCTTAATTGGCATGGTATTCCCAGTTCTGAAATGCATGATATCAGGTTTCACAATCAAGCTAGACAATGGAAACCTCTTAAACAAGTTTCCATGAACTTTCATGGTTTCGCCGTAAGATTTATGAAAACAACTCATCCAACCTCTTAAATAATGATTCCACACACCTCCAAGCCTTGCACAGGTTACAAACATTGTCCAAGACAACATGCATACTAATTCTGAATCTCGGATCACAAAAACATGATACAGAACAACCATCACCTCTAAATGGAGCCTAGTCTGCGCATATGGGCTAAAGACGGATTGGTCATTGCATTAGAAAATCGATTGTACCAAAAATACTATAACGCATGTATCCAGATACGTCTTTAATGGACCTATGCCTTCATATCTCAGTACAACTATTTCTTAAAAAAAGAGATTCCATTAACTATAACGATACATTTAGAATAAAAGATGAACTGTTAAAGTCCATACCTTTCACCCCACCCCCTACAGCCAACCGTCCCACCCACCCACCCAAAGAATTAGAGAGAAAGCGAGGAGATAGGGGGTGGCTGTGCAGTGGATAGACAAACAAAAGTGAGGTAATTAGTTCTAGTTTCTCACTTTGAGGATATCAACCTCGTTATACATCTTTACTAATATAATTAGAGGAATGTATGAAACAATCAAGTTTTATATGTGTATACTGCTTCTACACCACCTACATTCAACCCTCTGTTCTAAAATTTCTCCTTATTGTACTTTAACTAAATAAAACTTGAGCTAGAAAACTACATGACAGATTGATGTCATCCAAAATTTTGTATTAATAATATCTTTAATGGATCTTAAAATGTTTTTCTAACGCAAATGCTAACTTTTGAGTTTTTAGAAAATGATAGTGGATGCTCTGAAGTGACTAAACCCAGATTCCTTACCATGTGATTTATGTGTATATGGTCTGACGAGTATGGTGACAAAGTCAACAATTTAACTATGGAATACGATTATTAAATACTTAAATATTTGTTTATGGCTTTATGTACACAACTTATGAAAATAACTCATACTAAGCAATAATTTCTAAATTAGAAGGCCAGGTGATAGATACGTACAAAAAAAACTTTGCTCGTCATCTGGTGCCAATTCTCTATGAGCTCCCTAGCCTCATTGATAGACTCATCTATGTCTTGCAAAACCTGGTCTAGTTTATCATCAGAAGCTAGCTCAGAGACAATAACTTCTTCAAATACGAGTTTCAAAAGTTCCAGGGTCTCCTTAATCTTTTGGTAGTATCTTTGGACCAAGTTAGCCTTCACAGTGTTGCTAGAAGACAAAGAACTGAAGCAGGAAATGCTATTTACCAGTGTCTTTGGCAAAGATACCTCCATTGTACCTGTTATATAAGTAAATAATCATGCATCGGACACTTTCAATTAAAGAATACATGAATGTAGGAAGTATAAACATGTAGTCTCAAGGGAAAAAGATAAAACTAAGAGACAAATTAAGTTTCGAGTTAGGACTACTGTTACAACTACAAGATTCCACAATTCAGATCTGAACTCAAATTTTAATTCATTGCTTTCCCACTACAACTACTATAAACTTCATTAAAAAATAATTAGAGCAAGACCACGTTGGAATCCCAGGCCTGACAAAAAGTAGGTGAACAAGGTATTAGTTCATATCAAAATTCTCCCTCCCTGTAATACCCTGTATTAGAGGTGTGTGTGTGTGTGTGTGTGTGTGTGTGTGTGTGTGTGTATATATATATATATATATATATGGCAATGCTCCATTGCAGACGGGTCTCGTGCAAACGGGTATGCAAACCACTAAAGCCGTTATTGGAAACAACGGCTTCAGTGGTTTGCAATGGAGCATTCCTTATATTTATATATATATATATATATATATATATATATATATATATATATATATATATATATAGTAGTGGGCCTATAGATTATATAATAAGAGAATTATGGGCCAAATGGAATTTGAGTTGGGTTGTGCATGTTGGTTAGGGTGGGGCCCAGGTGCATGCCATGCACTGCATGGAGCCATGCACGTGTGAAAAAAGTGGTAAAGTTGGGAAAATTAATCCCACATCAGTGATGAATATAGAGTGAGTATAGATAAAAAAAGCCAATGATCATAAGGTACCTACAAGCTATAGTACCTTTTGTGAGGCAGTGACTGGTGGGCCGTAGATTAGGATTTGTTTTTCGCGTAGGCGCATGCGCAGCTGAGGCGGGCTCGGGGCGTTAGAAATGATATCACAGCTGACTTTCAACACCGATAGTGTGCAAGATGTGCACCTGAGATAGAGCTAGCGATGTACACTGGTAGAGAGACCAGCGATGTACACTAGCAGAATCAGAGTACTTCACTCCATATCGGCTAGAAAGGCGATCCTGTGCTAGATTGCATGTCCCGAGCTTAGCGAGGATGCTAAGATCTCAAGGTGGAGTGTATATAATACTTGTGTGTGTGTGTGTGTGTGTATAATACCTCGTATTTGAGGGGTGTGTGTGTGTGTGTGTGTGTGTGTGTGTGTGTATAGTAGTGGGCCTATAGATTATATAATAAGAGAATTATGGGCACAAATGGAATTGAGTTGGGTTGTGCATGTGGGTTAGGGTGGGGCCCGGGTCATGCCATGCATTGTATGGAGCCATGCACGTGTGAAATAAGTGGTAAAGTTGGGGAAATTAATCCCACATCGGTGATGGATATTGAGTAAGAGTATATATAGAAAAGCCAATGATCATACCTACAAGCTATAGCACCTTTTATGAGACAGTGCCTGGGCCATGGATTAGGATTTGTTTTTCGTGTGCGCGCACGCATAAGCGTGTGTAGCTGAGCCGGGCTCGGGGCGTTACACTCCCTCCCTCCCTCCCTACCACCATCCCTCTAAAGAATATAAGAATGTAAGAAGTAGACATGTAGACTCAAGAAGAAGGAAAAAAACTTGAAAGAGACAAAATTGAGTTATAAGTTATGACTATAGTTAGAACAACAAGATTCCGTCAGATCTGAACTCAAGATTTACTTTATATTGCTTCCACAAAACAACTACTATAAACTTTGTTCAAAAATAATTAGAGCAAGACCACCTTGGAATCCAGGTGAACAAGGTATTACTGTAATAGTCTACATCAAAATTCTCCCTCCCACCTACTCTCCCTCTCTTCCCTCTAGCTTAAACTACCGTTGCCACCACCTTTTTCTTCTACATTAAGTTACTATTTATTTTTTTAGTTAAGTAGCATTCAAGAGCATATTAGTGAAAAACAACTTACAATACAACACATGCAGGCAACGTAATGTCTATAATTCAACCCATGCAGCAAGGGCAATTTGACGCAAAAAATAAAAGTTAGGAGGACAAACATTTAATAATTAAGTAGAAAATGATGGACAAACATGGATTTTTGGGAGAGAGTCGCATCCTCTCTCCATGTCTACTTCCACATATTGTTTTGTCTCTATGTATCTCTCACTTTCAGTTTTCAGTAGTCTATTTATGTAAATTTGGCTAAATAATCTATGATATCAACATGTTAAATTAACCATCTCTATTATTTATGAAGCACTCACGAATGTGCGAGATCATGATTGCATAAGTTGGTCACAAAATGAGTTTTCAAGGTTGACATGCGATTTAATGGGCTCTACGTTTGGGTCATAAAGAATGTATTTTGAAATAGTTTGATCATATCTGTCATGGTTTTAAAACTCAGTATCGGGCTTCATATCGGCCTTGCAATTGTGATATTGGTTTCGGCATTCTCAGAAATATCAGGTATCGGCTCGAAGTATTGGACTTTTGGTGTCTGCTTTGTAAAGTGATTAAAAATCAATCAAACTCCAAAATAGTAAAAAAAAATCAATTCTAAATAAAACATTCAATCAAATATTTTGTTAAATTGTAATCATAAAATTTAATGTTGATTGTATTTATTTTTCATTTTCAGATACAAAAGTATCTTCTCTAACAAAATATATCTTTTTTTGAAAAGTATACCATGTTGACATGATTTATAAATTATAAAATTTTACAAAAGAAATATCAATCATTTAAGCAACAAATCATATACTAAAAAATATAAATATTCTTGAAGCAGTTTTCTACTTTGCTCACTTGATCATGTTGTCTTTCCTTAACACTCTTTTGTTCGTGTTATAACTTCTCACGGGTGATAGCACCAATAAATAGGCTCTATGGTCTTCTATGGTCTTCTAATTGCTTACCATCATTTTTCTTCGGTTATGCTTGGGAACAAAGTTAAGTTAGAATAAACTGAGTTATCTCTCATAACTTCAAAAAACTCTAGTCATCCTAACTTTGGCATGTTTAGGACTCATTTAGGCCATGTTTGAGAACAAAGTTTAGATAACCAAAGTTATCTCAACTTTGGTTATCATAACTTTGGAGGTACAAGGTATGCTAACTCTTATAGTCACACCCTTACCTCCATTTTGAAGTAATCTTACAAGTTAAGAAAAATTACGTACGAGTGGAGTTTAGATAACTATGGTTTTCTCACATTTTTGGATAAAATAACTGTGGCTATCTTAACTCCAAAATAAGTCACAAACATACAGGGGCGGCCCGAGGATTTTAGGGGCCTGAAGCAAAAAAAAAATTGAAGGGGCCTGAAGTTTTTTAGGGGTCCTTAGGATTTTAGGGGCACCAAATGAAGATGAATGAGCTTGGTTTCAATCTCAAAAAGGGGCCCCACATATACCCCCAAAAAAAAACGATTCATGTATTAAAAAAAAAAAAAAAAGTATACATGAGAAATCATGGATTTTAGGGGCCTGAAGCTAATATAAAATCATGAAAAAAATAAAACAATTCATGGATTTTAGGGGCCTGAAGCTAATATAATTTTCTTTTTCTTTTATGGAAACCGGGGGCCCTTTTTTTGGTGATTTTGGGGGCATGATGCAAATGCGTCGGTTGCCTCCAAGGAGAGCCGGGCCTGCAAACATACCAAAGTTGTGATAACTATAGTTTTTTCAAAGTTATGAGAGATAACTCCAGTTATCCTAACTTAACTTTGTTTCAAAACATAGCCTTCGGAATAAAGATAACTAACCACAGTTATCTTACCAAAAAAGGTGGGAAAATTAGTAATTTTCTTAACTATGAAAATAACTTTCAAATGAGGTAAGGATATGACTAACAACTTAGCTCCAAAGTTAAGTTAAGATAACTTTGGTTATCTAATCTACTAGTAAACTACTAGTAATTTTTCTTAACTATGAAAATAACTTTAAAATGGAGGTAAGGATATGACTAACAACTTACCTCCAAAGTTAAGAACTTTATATATCTTTTCTGTTTTTTTACATCATTGAATTTCCATTGTAAATGAGGTTTAATGTAAATTGTCCATCTACCAACCCGTGCAACGTACGTGCATAACTATTGTAAATGAGGTTTTAGATCAAATCCAGACTACGTCTGAATTTTTACTTTTAAAAAAACTATATTTATTAAGACGTCCATCGCACGTGTAAACTACTAGTAATTTTTCTTAACAATGAAAATAACTTTAAAATGAAGGTAAGGATATGACTAACAACTTACCTCCAAAGTTAAGATAACTTTGGTCCAGGGCCTTATTATTATTTTCTTGTTAACTTTAAAGTATCGGCAAGTACCAAATTTTTAAAGGCAAATGTTCATAAAGACAGAGAGGGGGGAAGCTGCTTATTGGGGCATGATATTCAATTTCACGCGTGTTCCACGGAATTCAGCTCAAGAATGAATCACTCATAGTCAACCCGAAGACGACGATATCATCTTCGGCGGATCAAGAAACTGGCCGAATTGAATCCAGATCTAAGAGACAAGAGGAAGAAGGAGAGAACTTACTCGTATTCGACCTCGTCGACGCCGGGAAGGTTCTAGAAGCTTCAAAGCTGATCTTCTTCTTCTTCTTCTACTTCTGGTTGTTGTGGTTGCTGTTGTTGTTGTTGTTGTCGCAATTCTCTGGAATTTGATCTTTTCGGATATTACTCATTGTTTCGGATTAGGGCTGAGGGGAGGACGGCAGAGTAATATCTTGATTCTTGATGGAGAGGGACTAAAAGTGCGTGTGGGTCCGGTCAGTGGACTTTATATATCTTTTCTGTTTTTTTTTTTCATCATTGAATTGAATAAAGTTATGGGCAAAGACTACTTGAGGTTCGAAAATGGTAATGTCGACCGGCGAATACGGGTCAATCTAGGTCGCGGATTGGCCCGGTTTGGGGTTATCCATTTTTTTATTTTTTTCCAACTTTTAAAAAATAAAATATATAAATCTCTAATCTCTAATATTATAATGGGAGAAGACCTTAGAGCATCCACAATCCGTTTGCTATATTTGCCATATTTTCATATTATGAAAAATGTGGGTCTGCAGTCGTTTGCTATTTTGCCATATTTTGACAAAATCGCTACAGTCCGTTCTCATATTTTAGAAACGAATTGGCGTTTCTCAAATTATGGGGGACAGAATATGTTGTTTTGTCCACATTTTTTTTAATGGCGAGGGACGAAACAAGTTGTTTCATTTCGAATTTTTTATATTTTTTGTTTAAAGTATCAGACAGAACATGTTGTTCCGTTCCCGGAAGAAAAAAAAAATCTCGAAATGTATCGGACGAGACATGTTGTCCCGTCCGACTCAAAAACCCACAAACAGGACAACATAACATGTCACGTTTGAGAAACCAAATGTGGCTTTCAAGGGGTTTAACCATTAATTAACCCACTAATCTTAGTTTAGGAAGTATTTAATAAATATTTAGTTTTATTTTAATTAATAATTAATTAACTAATTGCTATTTAATAACTAAACACTAATTAAATTTTACTACAAATTATAAAAATACCTTTCGGACGGAACAACATGTTTCGTCTGATTAAAAAAAAATTCTTTCTCAAAATTTGAGAAACGGACCAGTGTAGCGAACGACTCTTTTGCTATTTCCTATTTCTCATTTTGTCATATATTATAGCAAACGATTGTGGATGCTCTTAGTGTCATTTGTAAATCTACCAACGCGTGCATTGCACGTGCATAACTAATATGAAGAATGTCTCAGGTTCGAGTCCTCACTACGTCAGATTTTTACTTAATTTTTTTTTAATATATTAAATGTGCATCACACGTGTAAATTACTATCTATCTATCTATCGATAATATAATATATAATCTCTAATATTATAATGGGAGAGTTGGGTTGTCATTTGTAGACATTCGACAATCTAATCTCAACCATTAATTTTTAAGTGAGAGTTATATTAACCATTCATTTACTCAACTGTTGTTAGTTACCATAATACTCTCAGAGTTCAAATTTATTTCCGACATAATTATTTACAAAAGTGTCTCTCATATAAAATAAAAGTTTATGCCACTAGGGGTAATTTGTAAAGAGTATATGATTAGTAAAAAGAGGTCTCAGTTTCAAGGCCAGATTACGTCTTATAATTTACTATATATATAAAAAATTAATTAGCACGTGCATCGCATGTGAAGATTACTAACTCTACTATTTTAATAGGAGAGTTAAGGTTTGTAACAAACAAACAGGCCCGACCCACAATGGATGCAACTGATGCAGTTGCATCAGGCCCCCCAAATCATCAAAAAAACGGGGGCCCCCGGCCCGTTTTCAGAAAAGAAAAAATATATATTAGCTTCAGGGCCCCCGTTTTCAGAAAAGAAAAAAAATTATATTAGCTTCAGGACCCTAAAATTCATGAATCGTTTTATTTTTTTCATAATTTTATATTAGCTTCAGACCCCTAAAAAATTTATATTAACTTCAGGCCCCTAAAATCCATGATTTCTCATGTATACTTTTTTATTTTTTTCTAATACATGAATCGTTTTTTTTTTGGGGTATATGTGGGGCCCCTTTTTAAGAGTTTGTTTCAGACCCCTAAAATCCTAGGGCCGGCCCTGCAAACAAACCATAACTTTGTAACCAAACAAACCCGTGCAATACATGTTCAAACTATATCCAACAAAGATAAACGTGCACCGCACGTGAGCCCAAGTCAAAACATTCAAATATAAATTATTTCTTTTCTTATTCGATATATGTTCATTTAGTTTGATGGCTATATTTCTTTTAGACGTGCACTGCACGTACATTATACTAGTCTCTAATATTATAATGGGAGAAGGCCTTAGTGTCATTTGTAAATCTACCAACGCGTGCATTGCACGTGCATAACTAATATGAAGGAGGTCTCAGGTTCGAGTCCTCACTACGTCAGATTTTTCACTTTAATCTTTTTTTAATATATTAAATGTGCATCAAACGTGTAAATTATTATCTATCTATCTATCCATCTATTTATAATATAATATATCTACTATTTTAATGGGAGAGTTGGGGTTTGTAACAAACAAACACTAACTTTGTAACTATATAAACATGTATAATACACGTCCAAACTATATCCAACAAATATAAATGTGCACCACACGTGTAGCCCAAATCAAAAAATTCAAATATAAACTACCTTTCTCTTATTCTATATATATTCATTTAATTTGATGACTTTACTTTTTTTAGACGCGCATCGCACGTACATTATACTAGTATATATAATTGTAATACGAGTCAAAGCATGTGGAAGAAAATTGTATATATTATTCATTTGAACTTCTATGATTTTTTAACAAATTTTTTTTCATACAATTTGCTAGATGTTGTTGGTCTTCAATTTGCTATTGTTGTTGTTATTCTTCGGGAGAGTTGTTTCCACTTGTTGACCCCAATTTCTTAGGTCCTATCTTCAACCTTCATCCAATCTTCTGTAGCACACAAGCATCTCCAACAATTGGAGCTTCAAGCGATTCTTGTAATCTGTTAGAACTCTGCCATTTGTAGAAAATGCACTTTCTGAAGCAATTGTAAAGACAAGAGGAGCTAGTAGATTTTTAGTTATATATTTAAGAATATTATAAGCATGTTCATGTTCTTTCCACTATTATAGCACATCGATCTTAGCACTAAAACTCTCACTATCTTGTTGATTATACCAATTTAATTCATTAGGTTGATTAGTTCTAGTTTTTTTGATTGAATTTGAGCAAGTAAATTAAAAGTGGTATCGTCTAATTTACTTTTACTCTTACCTCTAGAAGTAGACGAAGAAGAAACTATCTTAGTTGTACTACTAGATGCAAAAGTTATATCATAATATCATACAAGTTATTCAATGTCGATTCAAAGCTAGCTAAAAATTCGTCGCAATTAATTTCAGATTCATCTCCAAGTAAAGTAAAATACATTTCAATCAAACTCCTCATACCCACTAATTTGATACGAGGATCCATAATTGTAGCAATACTATACAACATAAGAGGATGACTAAAATGCATCAAATTTTTTGTGTATGCGGATTTTGTTGGAAAATAATCTATGTGGGCTCACACATGTGACTAAATGTATAATTGCTATTCTAAAGTTTAACTCAAATTAAAGTGATGGGATAAAAGCATATAATTTAAAGTATGATATAACACGTGTAGAGACCGTAAAGTAAATTTCTTATTTTGTGATGGGCAAAATTGGAAATCAATAATTATCAATTAGGGTTATGGTCCCCTATATATACGCATCTTCTTATTCCATCTGTCATCCCATCAACAGAAGAATAGAGAGACGGCCTTTCATAGAAGTGCGTATCATATAGGAAGATCCAAACCCTCTGTGCAATCTCCATCAATGGCTTCAGGTTAGTGCTTCCGCTTTTAATGTTCTTCTTCTTTTGATTTAGCAAAGATCTATAGTTTCATAATTTAGGTATTTATATTAAAGCACTTTTGCAACATGATTAAGATCTAGATTCATATAAACTTGTTTTAGGTTATTATTAATGTTTTATGCATGTTCATAAGTGTATATAAAATATCAACTATTGGTATCAGAGCCATCTTTGCCGAATTAATTGAAGAAATTTAGGATTTCTTGTTTAAAGAAATTTAGGGTTTCTTGTTTAAAGAAATTTAAGAAATTTAGGGTTTCTTTTGATCTTATATTTTTTTTGGTACTTGATTTTCATGTTTAAGAAATTCAATTAATAATTTTAATTGATGAAGTAATTGGATCAGCTGCTTCAGATCTGGAAATTAATTTTTTTTTAAAAAATAATAATAATAAAATAAAAACCGTAAGCATCAAATTACTATCTTTTATTTTTTCCAATTATTTTGATGTTGTGGGTTAATTTTGGTGAGGTTGGTTGAGGTAATTATTGTTGGATTGGTGGGTGTACGAGTACGACACACAGACTGACAGAGACTGAGTTTGTTAGGTACAACATAATATAAGGGTGTATGGGATTTGGATTATCTGAAACAGAGAATCAAAGATCATCGGGAAAAGAAAGAACAGTGTGTCCATTTGAAGAGCATTGGATATCCTCAATATGTGTGCTCTGTTTATGATTTTTTGTTTCATGGTGGAATTCTTTAATGGCTTTTCCTATATGACTAGATTTCCTATGTGCTCTGTTTATGATTTTTTGTTTCATGGTGGAATTCTTTAATGGCTTTTCCTATATAACTAGATTTCCTATGTGCTCTGTTTATGATTTTTTGTTTCATGGTGGAATCCTTTAATGGCTTTTCCTATGTGACTAGATTCCTATGTGCTCTGTTTATGATTTTTTGTTTCATGGTGGAATTCTTTAATGGCTTTTCCTATATGACTAGATTTCCTATGTGCTCTGTTTATGATTTTTTGTTTCATGGTGGAATTCTTTAATGGCTTTTCCTATATAACTAGATTTCCTATGTGCTCTGTTTATGATTTTTTGTTTCATGGTGGAATTCTTTAATGGCTTTTCCTATATGACTAGATTCCTATGTGCTCTGTTTATGATTTTTTGTTTCATGATGGAATTCTTTAATGGCTTTTCCTATATAACTAGATTTCCTATATGATACCGGTTACCAATAATGATTTTTTGATTGGTATACTGGTTACCAACCATACAAAAAGTATACTCTACTGGAATTAATCTATTCCTGTTAAGTAGTAGTTGATTATCTGTTAACTACAGTGAGATAAGTAGTTGATTATATGTTAACAAAATATCTATTGGATTATCTGTTAAAATTATCTCACACTTCCTATATGATTATCTGTTAAGGTTGTCTTCCTATAGGATTATCTGTTAAGATAAGATATGGGTCTGACAATTAATTTTCTGTTGTGGTTTTAATTAATTTGATATTATCAAATCAGTAGATAGATATGGTTCAGTTATGGTTTTGTTATCATTTTAAATAGATTTTATCTTAACATTATCCATTTACAAATAAAGTAAAATTATGATATTAAGGAAAAGATAAAATTTTGAAACAATTAAATTCAAATTTTGGTTTTGGTTTTGGTTTTTCTTATGAATGTCTAATATTTTGAATAGTTTAATTGAAACAAAATGTTGCCAAAGTGACCTCTTTTGTGTAGATTAATTTATTTAAAATATCAAGATGATTGTGTATTTGTAATTCATGCGTTTATTAACTGACCCAAAGGTAAGTTGATATTTGGCCGAATTACATACACATCTGTGGTAATAAATATATGACAATTATAAGGTATTCCATGTGAACAATAAGTTAGTCCAAAGAATGACTTATTATTTGACATGATTTATTGTCAATATTTGATTACTACAACAAGAGTACTGCTTACAGTTAATGTTACTGTCCAAAGACTTGATATTAATGTTGTGCCCGATATCTTGAGATGGGATTAACCATTATTTGAATTTATTGTTTTATATAGATTCTTATGTAAGCTTATTTTGTTTATTTTTTTTGTTCTATATTCAGCTAATGTATCTTCTGCTGCCTCAATAACTGCTAACATCAATTCTATTCCCATGCTTAATGGGACAAATTTCAAGGAATGGAAAGGGACCCTACTGATAACTCTTGGCAGTATGGAATTAGACCATGCATTAAGGGAAGAACAACCTCCATCTCTCACTGCGAAAAGCACTCCTGATGATAAAAGGGTATTTGAGAGATGTGATCGTTCAAATCGCATGAGTTTAATGATTATGAAACACAGCATTCCAGAAGCCTTTAGGGGCACAGAATCCGATGGGATTACTAAGGCCAAAGATTTCCTCGATCAAATTGAGAAACGTTTTGCTAAAAACGATAAGGTTGAAATGACTACACTTCTGACTTCTTTGATGTCTATGAAGTATAAGGGTCGAGAAAATGTAAGGGAGTACATTATGGAAATGTATCATGTTGTTTCAAGACTTAAGGCACTCAAGCTTGAATTTCCTGAGGACTTGCTTGTGCTTCTGGTTTTGGTATCACTTCCTGCACAGTTTAATCAATTCAAAATCAGTTACAAATGTCAAAAGGAAAAATGGACTCTAAATGAGCTCATTTCTCACTGTGTGCAAGAGGAAGAAAGGTTGAAACAAGATAAGACTGAAAGTGCTCATTTGGCCAAAGCCTCTAAGGATAAGGGCAAGAAGAGAAAATCTGAGAATGAAAAAACTAAGGATCCAGCTCAAAAGAAACAACATAAGGATACGAGAGTTGTTGCTTTTGTAACAAGCCTGGACATATGAAGATGAAATGTACTAAATATCACGCATGGCATGCAAAGAAAGGTATGTTTCTTACTTTGGTCTGTTCTGAAGTTAATTTATCTTCAGTACCTACAAACACTTGGTGGATAGATTCTGGTACTACTACTCACATAAGTGTTTCTATGCAGGGTTGCCTGAGCTGTCGGAAGCCAAATGATGGTGAAAGACACATCTTCGTGGGCGATAATCGGTAGAAGTGGAAGCAATTGGGCATTTTTGGTTGTTATTAGGAACTGGTTTCTTATTTGGATTTGAAAGACACTTTTGTTATTCCGTCTTTTAGACAAAATTTAATTTATGTTTCTTTGTTGGACAAATTTGGTTATTATTGTTCATTTGGAAACTATCAGTTTAGTTTGTCTTTAAATTCGAATATTATTGGAACTGGTTATTTGAATGCTTATGACAACCTTTATTTGTTTTAAACAATTGCATCCTATAATGAAACCTTGCATGTAGAGTTACGTAGTACTAAACATAAATTAAATAAAGAAAATTCGGCGTCATTATGGCATGAGTGCTTAGGTCATATCTCAAAAGGTAGAGTTGAGGGTCTTGTGTCTGATGACATTTTGGAATCTCAGGACTTCACAGACTGTGATGTCTGTGTAGACTGCATAAGGGAAAAACAGATCAAAACTAAGAGATTAGGTGCTAAAATTCTTAATGTTAGGTGTTATGAACACATTTGTTATTTACTTCGAGAAAGCTTAGTCATGGTCTCCACAATTCAAAATATGTTCTTATGGTGTTGCATTCTCTGTTCTAAAGTTTAGTTCCGGTTTGGAGTTAAATATAGCATTCTGATCAAAAGGGGTAGTATTAATCAGATATTTATAAAAGACCAATGATTTTAATGAAGAAATAAGTATTCAAACCAGTTTATTATATCCTAGCTTAAGAATATGGGTTGCAAATTGACAAAATTCATCTATGGACTCAAGCAAGCTCCTCGTCAATGGTACCACAAGGTTCATCAAGTAATTATCTCATTTGGTTTTAAGATGAATGTAGTTGATGATTGTGTGTATCACAAGTTCAGTGGGAGTAAGCATATATTCCTAGTTTTATATGTTGATGACATATTGTTTGCCACTAATGATATAGATTTATTGCATGAAACTGAAAGGTTTAGCATTTTGAGATGAAGGATCTTGGGGATGCCTCTTTTGTATTAGGAATTCAGATACATCGAGATCGTTCTCGAGGTACTCTAGGATTATCACAAAAGGGATACATCAATAAAGTACTCAAAAGGTTTGGCATGTAATATTGTAGACCAGGGGATACCCCTGTTGCTAAAGGAGATAAATTTAGTCTCAATCAATGTCCCAAAAGTAACCTTGAAATTCAGGAAATACAAAAGACCCCTTATACATCGGCTATTGGGAGTCTAATGCATGCTCAAGTATGTATGCGTACAGATATTGCGTACATTGTTGGAATGTTAGGCAGGTATTTAAGAAAACCTGGTGTAATATCCCGGACGGATATTATATTGTATAAATTATTATTTTTAAAGCAAAATATTTTAAATGGGAATTTCTTGGTTTTGCACATGAAAAGTTACCTGGACCTATATACTGGTAAGTATATACAGGTATGGTATCAGTTTTGTGCACTTGTACAAAATCCTGAAAAACGTATTTTTGAGAAAAATGTCTGGAAAATCCCGGGCAGACACCGAAAATTATTATTTTATTATTATTTTACTTTTATTACCCAGAATGAAATATTTTTGGTAGATATCACCCGGTTTTGTGGATGAACGTCATCTGTGTATATATACCAGTCTGTATACATCTGTATTGTATCAAATTGGTACTGGAATCTTCCGAGTTGATAATAAAATTTATTTTATTATTATTTTCAGAATTAAATTATTTTTGTACAGATTGTTCGTTTTCATGAATGAAAAATATCTGTATAATCAGATACACGTACGAAATCGAACTGTGTCGATTTCGGGCGTTTAAACAAATCATGTAGTATGTGATTTTGGTAAATTATATTTTATTTTAGATCCATCATGATGAGATGGAGGGCTAGGATGGATTAGGACTTGATTGTAAAGATTATTTGCAAAAGAAACATGAATTGTTTCTAACCATAAGAGTTGGACAAGTGGCACTCTTTCTACCCACATACCCCTTCACTTTCCCTTATAAAAAGACCCCCCCCCTCCTTCACAAAGTGGCCGGCCTCCCCTCCCCTTCCCATTTTCATTATCAATTGTTCTCCATTCTTCTCCATCTCTTTCTCATCTCATTCTCCATTTCCTTCTACTTCTACTTCTTACTAGTTTTAAATTTTAGAAAGAAAAGGGAAGAAAAAGAAAGAGAGAAAGAGAGATTTAAATAGGTTCTATTTCATGGAATTCTTGAAGAGTTCTCCATAGAAGCAAGGAAGGAGATGGTTTGCTAGCTAGTCCTTCCTACATAGAAAAATCAAGGTGGGGGTTTCTCTACCTTTTTGTATGTTAATTTTGTCCTATTTTGCTCTCTACTTATGGTTATATGTGTGTATATATGTTGTATGATGATTGAAACAACTTGGACTAATTATTGAGCATTTTTTTTAGTAGTGATTTCGATCACAAGGATCCCATGGAAAGATTGAATGGAGGAAATTAATTTAAAACACATAAAGATTGGATCTTTAGCCTTGCTACTATTATTGTTGTTATTATGGTTAAATTTGACTACTTGGACTAAAGAAATAAGCATAAGAATGGTTGTTTATAAAAAGAGATTTCATATAAGAAAAGTTGGAAGAATGAAACTCACAAAGAACCCATAAAGATGAGACTTTGAACTTGTTATGTTTATGTTTGTTTCATTAGTAACCTTGTTAAACACAAATTGAACAACTTGGACTAACTACTATGTTCATATAAGTTAGTAAGGTAAGAATGGTTACATACCCATTTTGGGGGTTGTAGGACTTTTACATGTTAATTTTAAGAGATAGTATTTTTGTTGTATGTTGTTTTCCAACCTAATAAAGATCATGTCCTTACTAACTTTTGTTCATAAAAAGGGAGTTTTCTTGATGTAGAAATTGTGGGATTGAAGGAAGGTAAGTTTATTTTTATAACTCAATAAGGGTTGATTATCGTTTATGTTGGAACATGTAATTTGGTAAATTAGTCATTGTAATAAATGGGACATGTAATCCCTAAAGGAAATAAGTTTTGTAATAAGTAGTTAACTTACCATGCTTGAGTTAGTAAGTAAGATTACCATGCTTGAGATGTATTAGATCATGCTTGAGTTGATGACTATGTCAAAAAGAACCCATTCATGCTATGTGACATTCTAGTAACTTACCATGCTTAAGTTAGTAAGTAGGACTACCATGCTTGAGTTGTGTTAAATCATGCTTGAGTTGTTGTCTATGTCAAAAAGGAACCCATTCATGCTATGTGACATTCTAGTATCTTATCATGCTTGAGTTAGTAAGTAGGACTACCATGCTTGAGTTGTGTTAAATCATGCTTGAGTTGTTGTCTACGTCAAAAAGGAACCCATTCATGCTATGTGACATTCTAGTAGCTTATCATGCTTGAGTTAGTAAGTAGGACTACCATGCTTGAGATGTATTAGATCATGCTTGAGTTGGTGACTATGTCAAAAAGAACCCATTCATGCTATGTGACATTCTAGTAGCTTATCATGCTTGAGTTAGTAAGTAGGACTACCATGCTTGAGTTGTGTTAAATCATGCTTGAGTTGTTGTCTATGTCAAAAAGGAACCCATTCATGCTATGTGACATTCTAGTAGCTTATCATGCTTG
Organism: Hemerocallis citrina; assembly: GCA_017893485.1. NCBI lineage: Eukaryota > Viridiplantae > Streptophyta > Magnoliopsida > Asparagales > Asphodelaceae > Hemerocallis > Hemerocallis citrina. Next base: position 321,744,512 of record CM030360.1, on the reverse strand, counting down.
AGTTAGTAAGTAGGACTACCATGCTTGAGATGTATTAGATCATGCTTGAGTTGGTGACTATGTCAAAAAGAACCCATTCATGCTATGTGACATTCTAGTAGCTTATCATGCTTGAGTTAGTAAGTAGGACTACCATGCTTGAGTTGTGTTAAATCATGCTTGCGTTGTTGTCTATGTCAAAAAGGAACCCATTCATGCTATGTGACCTTCTAGTTAACTCATCATGTTTGAGTTGGTATGTAGGACTACCATGCTTGAGTAATATTAGATCATGCTTGAGTTTGTGTGCTATGTCAAAAAGAGAACTACCATGCTAAAGATTTGTTGTAGTTAATGATTCTAAGAGATGAACCAATGCTCCATGGTTGTTCTAGCCAACTCTTAAAAGAGAAACCCATGAAATTAGCTCCATGATGGTTCTAGCTAATTTAATAAGAACCCATTCACATAGGTTCTATGTGATTCTAGCTCAACTTGAGAAAGAACTCATGAATCTAGTGTATGTAGTTCTAGTTCAATTAGGGCAAAAAGAACCCATGAGTTCTAGTAGTGTGAGGTTCTAATTAAAGTTGGAGCCTATCATGAGAACATTCTTCATCTTCCTTGTATGAGAAATTAATGGATTGAGAAAGTTACTAGTGAGGATAGCTTGGTAAAAGCTCGTCTAGGGTCTTGTAGCTACCCTAGGGGTCATTGATCACCAAGACTCGCATCTTACCGCCTTGGGAACTAGGATAAAATCTCACCTTGGGCACCGACGGATCTAACTGGTGTGGGTTGATCGCGGGCCGAGGGTGTTGACGAGATCCAAGTTAGGGGTGGTGATGAATAAGGGAGATCCCGTCGCTAATGTCTTGGATCAATAGGCCATAGGGTGGGACCATGATGAAATCAAGAATTTCTTAGTTAAAGTCTCGTAGTTCGTTAGGGTTAGTGACATTGTTAGGTTAGTAACGCATAAAGATCATTACTTAACCATTTAGCCAGAAGGAGAGGAGTTTGGCAGTAGGGGGCACCTTACGACCAACTCGTCCTTTGGGCCGACCTTAGGTGGTGTTACTGGGTTGTACCTTCCTGTCAAAGGGATACGTACGATGCCTTCTCACGAGTTGGGAGCACGGGATGCGTATCGCACACTGTTAATTCCTGAAGTGCCATGATAAGGCGGGCAGAGCTAGGGGGATGGACCCCGGAACTTTGTCGGGTCCTTGGCCAGAGGGAAGCGAACAGGCCATAGATAGCGGTCTATGAGTTATGGGCTCGGAAGACCCTGTGTTCGTCTGGTTTTGAGTGAGGTCCGGTGTACCGGGTAGTAGTGGCAAACATAGACACCATGAGCCTACTGCAATGGTGGGACTTGACCACATGTGCAACCTCATCAGTCATGTAGTATCTGTCAGGAACAGGTTGTGTACAATTAGAAACTCATAATGCGGGTTCAAATCCCTATATTTGGAGAAACGGCTTGAGATGGGCGTATGTAGTATGGGATGCATACTGTTCCGGAGACTTGCTTGCATTAGAATAGGAGCATCCTAGATAAGTTGACATTGCATTAGATTCTGGTCATCGCACTCACGAACACTTAAACTACACCGACATATTTTACCATGTTTTATATGTTTGTTTTTGGAGATTCGCTGCTATATGATCAGCCCTTAAGCGTCAGTGAATACTGACGTCCCCACTTCAATAGGTACCGCAGTATAGAAGTACAGGTATTGGATCGTAGTCGTGGATTCAGGATCACCAACCGGGAGGACTCCAGTAAAGGCATGGCTTACAATGAAGTGCCTGATATTGTCATCTTTCATTCTTATATACTCTGATGTAATGTGGAATCAATGGAACCACTCGGTCTGTAATATTGTAGTAGTAAAAAGTTTTAAAATTCTCCACAAATCTGTGTATTGTGACTAATTGAATGTAAAGGTCCTGGCTCATGTCTCGAATCCTCCATATAGGAAGTTCGGGGCGTTACACCTGGTATGGACCATTGGATAGCATCCAAGAGGGTCATGAGGTATCTTCAGAGAACAAAAGACTACATGCTCACATATAGGAAATCAGATCATTTGGAGGTCGTAAGGTATTCTGATTCTGATTTCACTAGGGTGCCAATATAGCAAAAGTCTACATCATGCTATATTTATCTGTTAACTGGAGGAGCTATATCCTGGAAAAGTGACAAACAAACACTTATAGCTTCTTCCACTATGGCAGCGAAGTATGTAGCATGCTATGAGGCATAGAATCATAGAATATGGCTGCAGAATTTTGTCGCTAGGCTGTGCATTTTGGAGAATATAGAAAGACCACTTAAGTTATTTTGTGACAGTAAGTCAGCAGTGATGTATTCCAACAACAACAGGAGTTCGACAAAGTCGAAACATATTGACATAAAGTTCCTAGTTGTGAAAAAAAGAGTGCAAAGTGGACAGATGTTCATAGAGCACATTGGGACAAACTCCATGATAGCGGATCCGCTCACAAAGGGATTATCACCCAAGGTCTTTTATGAGCATACTGCTCATATGGGTGTTGTATTATTTGAGGATATCAAGATTTAGTGGGAGTTTGTGTTTTGTTTGCATTATGTTTGTGTGAGATATTTATACATTTGGTTATTTTCTGATCAGAAATAAAGAATTCAGTTTTCTCACTCATTTGTCATGTTTTGGTTCTGACCTCACTTAAGTTTTAAAGAGAACCAGTTGGAAATAGGCATGTGTATAGATCATATTGCATGAAATTTTCATGCTACACATTCACACTTCATCTATGTTATTTGATTATGTTGATATATGTGACCATTGATGAATTTAGTTACGATAAATGTAACGAAAATTGTTTTGATCCTATATTTACATGATTAATGGACGATATTGTTTGGCTATGCTTTTGGTTATAATAGCAAAATTTTGAGCTCATAAAGTATGTACATTTATAAGGAGTAACATATGTGGCCCAAGTAGGAGATTGTTTAAAAATAATCTATGTGGGCTCACATATGTGACTAAATGTATAATTGTTATTCTAAAGTTTAACCCAAATTAAAGTGATGGGTTAAAAGCATATAATTTAAAGTGTGATATAACACGTGTAGAGACCGTAAAGTAAATTTCTTATTTTGTGATGAGCAAAATTGGAAATCAATAATTATCAATTAGGGTTATGGTCCCCTATATATACGCATCTTCTTATTCCATCTGTCATCCCATCAACAGAAGAATAGAGAGACGGCCTCTCATAGAAGTGCGTATCATATAGGAAGATCCAAACCCTCTGCGCAATCTCCATCAATGGCTTCAGGTTAGTGCTTCCGCTTTTAATGTTCTTCTTCTTTTGATTTAGCAAAGATCTATAGTTTCATAATTTAGGATTTTATATTAAAGCACTTTTGCAACATGATTAAGATCTAGATTCATATAAACTTGTTTTAGGTTGTTATTAATGTTTTATGCATGTTCATAAGTGTATATAAAATATCAACAGATTTAACAATATGATCAATGTAAATGTCATCATCATTTCTTGAAAAGTTTGCATCATAGTAATTAGTGAAATAAAAATACTACTGAAAGTAGAATCATAATATTTTGAAAATTTCGAAGTTGCGGTATTAAAATGTTTTAAAAAATGTAACAAAGATTCGGCATAATACCATGATTGTTCATTCATCTGAAAATTTTTCATATTTTTTGTAAGGCAAAAATCATCTATACACGCTTTATATTGAGTAAGAACATTTAATAAATCAAAAGTAGAGTTCCATCAGTGTTTAACATCCTTAGGGAAAAAATCTAAAAAACAATAGGAGGGTTGAGAGAGAGAAATGCAAAAAACCAACAAACAATTCGTAATTGTTGCCGCTAAATTTGGTGTGGGGGCAAACAGATAGTATTTGTGGATTCTTAAGGAAACTGAATAGCAAACCTGTGTACCTGTTCCGTCGGAACTTGATCGTTGCACCCGCCGTACACCTGCAAAAAGTGCGAGACACCGGGGTTGTTCCCGGCGACGCACCCTCCGACGCCCAAGTCAATAATCAGGGAAAGATTATGAAAGAGCGCAAAAACTGGAGAAAGATTGATTACCTCTTAATGGAGATGGATGGGGGGTATTTATAGGCGTCTTAGAGATCAAATTAGGAATGTGATCCCCGTGATCTAATAAGGAATATTCTCCTTGTAAACAGATTAGGAATGTAATTCCTAATTCCCAGTGGAGGGATAGACATGAATCAGGGCCATTGATTAGGATCTAATCAGAAACCCTAATTCTATCCCTCTGATTGGGCTTTATTGCTGGTTGAAATCCGCACCCGATTGAAGCGAATCCGTTTGTGGGTTATTGGGTCTTTGACGAAGAGACCCAGTACCCATCTCAGACCCATTGGTAGGTGAAATTACCTTTTTACCCCTGGGCTTCAAGATTCGTGCCCAATTTGGACGATTCCGATTAACCCCCATTTTTAGCCATATCACGAGCCCCCCACTCCCGAAGACTGAGCTTGGTCAGCCTTTGAGGAGTAGTTCTACTGTTTTAATGGCTGGTGGAGTTGTATCGTAGCCCAAATGGGAAGTTTTGAATCTTGAAGGAGGTAGTGTGGTGATTTCAAGTGGATTTAACTCTGAGTCGCTCCTGAGCTCTTATGGTCATGTGGTGTTCTTGCGGGAGTATCCTTTTAACCCTGCGAAGTGTCAATCCGTCGTTCGGGGGCCTTAGAAGATTGTTCTTGGCAATAATTGCTTGTTTGGAGGCTAGAGAATGCCTCCCCAACTTCGCAATTACTTTCCAGAAGTCCTTCTTTAATTTTCCGAATTTTAATTGTTTTTTTTTTGCGATCTCTTGGTGGACGGGTTGGCCGTTTTCCTCCGTTGTGTGGACCACAGGCTTGTTTCACCCTTCCGACCCCTTCTAGAGCTCGCTGGCTAGGGGACCGAGGTCTGTAGGCGGTTGGGCGCCTCTTTCCTAAGAGGAGAGGGACCTCGGCTTGGTCGCGAGTGCTGAGAGGGAGTTCGGCGAGGTCCGAGGTCCAATCTTTCCTCGTAATAGGGTCGGTGCCAAGAGCGCTCGAAAGCTGGTGCCGAACCCCAAATTTTCCCCCGTAACGGGGTCGGTGTCAAGAACGCTCGGCAGCTGGTGCTGAGTTCCATTTTTCCCCCGTAACGGGGTCGGTGTCAAGAACGCTCGGCAGCTGGTGCCGAGGTCCATTTTTCTCCCGTAACGGGGTCGGTGTCAAGAACGCTCGGCAGCTGGTGTCGAGGTCCATTTTTTCCCCCGTAACAGGGTCGGTGTCAAGAATGCTCGGCAGCTGGTGCCGAGGCCCATTTTTTTCCCCCGTAACGGGGTCGGTGTCAAGAACGCTCGGCAGCTGGTGCCGAGGTCCATTTTTCCCCCGTAACAGGGTCGGTGTCAAGAATGCTCGGCAGCTGGTGCCGAGGTCCATTTTCCCCCCGTAACGGGGTCGGTGTCAAGAATGCTCGGCAGCTGGTGCCGGGGTCCATTTTTTCCCCCGCAACGGGGTCGGTGTCAAGAACGCTCGGCAGCTGGTGCCGAGGTCCATTTTCCCCCCGTAACGGGGTCGGTGTCAAGAACGCTCGGCAGCTGGTGCCGAGGTCCATTTTTTTCCCCCGTAAAGGGGTCGGTGTCAAGAACGCTCGGCAGCTGGTGCCGAGGTCCAAAACTTGTCGTTTTTGACGTATGAGTTGGTGGCTTCCGCGCGCCTTCTGAACTTCTGACAACTCTGACAGATGGGACGTTCATTAAATGCAGTGATCTCTGAGCTTCTGTCAGATGGGACTCTCATTAAATGCAGCGTACGGCTTGGCGTGGTGAACAAGGTGACGATTGAGGTCGCTTTTGTCGTTTTGCGTGAATGGGTCGGTAGTACAAGCCCATTATCCTCGTTTAGCGTGCCCCTCTCTATAAAACCCCACCCCCCACTCTCATTTCTCACTTCTCTTCTCTTTTGCTCAGGCGTTCTCTTGTGTTTTAAGCGAGTACTTCCGGTGGTCGACGTTTGTATTTCCGGCGAAGTTTTCCGGCAGCTAACCTTTCAAGGTAATTTACAGTTAGTTTATTCCAGAAACTATGTCTCTTGCTTCTGTCTCCGAGTCGATCTCTTGGTCCGAGCCCTCCCTCGAAGTTGCCGAAGATTCAACTCCTACGAAAGGCCAGAAGGTATTCGGCAAGGATTCGATTGTGGAGGATCCGAAGCGTATGGGGGAGTTCGGGAAACTGCCAGGCCCGCTGACCGGGCTTCACAGAGTTCGTCAGCTTCCGGAGGATCAAGCCGAGTGAATCGTTCACGGGAGGGGGAGGTCCTTCGAAGAGAATGCAGCGAGGGAGACGACGGAGGCGGACGAGACAGTGTCGATCCTGCATGAGGAAGACTTGGCAGTGATCCGGGATTCTTTTCAAATTCCGGAGGAGTACGAGCTCATGTTGCCGGGTCCCGGGGTTAGGGCCAATTCGCCGCTGCCAGTGACGATGTGTTGCTGGCCGGTCGATGCCTTCATCGCCGGGGCTCGGCTGCCTCTCCATGCGTTCGCCGTTACCGTGGTGAGTTGGTTCGGGGTCAGCCCCATCCAACTCATGCCGAACGCATGGCGAGTGATAAATGGCTTCGTGCTTCATTGCCAAGCTGCAGGGATCGAGCCGCAGCTGAACGTGCTTCGGACACTATATCGTCTCCATCAAGGGAACAAGTCGGAGGCACGGTGGCAGGCTCGTTATATGCCCTGACTCCATCAAGCATTGGCGGGAGAAGTTTATGATTGTACGAAGTCGGGAGGCTTGGCCGATCCCCTCCGGCTGGGTAGAAGGGGTGCCGAAAAGGGCGAGGGCGCTGCCGAAGCTTAGTGTTGAAGAAGAAGAGGCAGTCCGGACTCTCCTCGATTGGCCGAAGTATGATTGGAAGGAGCTCACCAAGGACGTTCTGTACAAGGGAGGGCTCTACTGCGTAGACCCCAGTATGCGGCTTTTGTTATGCTTTGCTTTCCGTATCTTACTTCTCGCCACTTGTAATGTATTAACCAATTTTTATTTTAAATGCAGAGACGATGGACTACGATGCAGTGCTGGCTCTCAGGGCTGGGCTCGCCAGCAAGGCGCCGAAGAAGCGCAAGAGGGTCGCGACCAAGTTGCCGACCCCCAAGACTCCGAGGATCGCAGCCTCGGTCGAGGAGGTGGAGACCCCCGACAGTCTAGTCGCCGTCGTGGCGGGGACTTCGGCATCGGCTGCTGCCGACGAGTTCCCCATCACCGCCGCCCTCGGAATGACGACACCGCCGCTGACGGCAGTAGCCGAGGAGCTCCTGACGGAGGAGCATAAAAGGATCCACATTCCGGACTGGCAAGTTCGGAAGCACGATGGATTCCTTGGGAACTCTCTGGCGAGCATGCAGGCCGTCAAACACCTCGCCACGCCGAAGGACCGAGCCGCCATGGAGGCCGGACGAGAAGGCGACGATGTCATCGAGATCGCTCGTTCGGCGGTTTCGGTAAGTGTTGGATTTTCGTTATTGTTGAATTTCTTTAACCACAATTTTTCTAACTCTTTTAGTCCTTCTTTCTTTGTTGTAGATTATTGTCCACTTCGGACACCTCACCGAGAGGTTGACAGCTCTGGAGAAGGAGCTGAAGTAAGAATCCGACCAGGCTCGGAACGAGAAGGCTCGGATGTCGAATGAGCTCGACAAGCTTCGCATCGAGCACGAAGGGAGGTCGGCGAGGATTGAGCACCTTGAGGCCGAAGTGGCGAGGTTGGAGGGTGACCTCCTTCGCCAGAAGGAGGGGGCGGCCAAGCAGTTGGCCGAAGCCGAGGAGGCCAAGGCAGCGGAGGACGCGACCTTGGCGAAGGCGCAAGGGTACCTCGCCCAAAATATGGCCAAGGCTTATGCCGAAGCCATCGCCCGGGTGTCGAAGGAGTACCCCGAAGTGGCCGTTTCGGGATGGAGGCTGTTCCCGGGCCACGTCGAGGGCTTCAACCCCGAATCCGAGGGGGAAGATGAAGAAGGGGAGGGCAAGACCGATACTTAGGTCGAAGTCACCAACGAGGTCCCCAGCACCGTGGTTACCCCGTTGGCGGTGGTGTCCCCCTCGGAGAAGTCGACCCCCACTCGCACTCGTCGCCCGGGGAAAGAGGTCGTGCCTTGACTTCGCTCTTCTCTTTTTTTGTTTTTGTTCTTTTTTTTTTCAAAAAATGTAACGCCTAATAGCGGACTGGCCACCGCTGTTTTTTGAAATGAATGAATTTTTTTTTGAAGTGTTGGACTTCGGCTCTGTGTCTTTGCTTTATCTTCTCTATTGTCGAGATTTTGTTTGAAAACTTCTGAAGTGTTAGACTACGGCAGTGTATGAATTCTTGCTGTTTTTCTCGACTTCTTTTCAGCTCATGGTGGTCGCTCAAGACATCGAGCCCGCTCGCTCGGATGACAAAGCTCGAGCCGAGGCTGGCTTAGGGGCGACGAGACTGTGCCTAGCGAGGTGCCGAGAGCGACTCTATGAAGTCGAGCTCGGATTGCGCCGAGCCGAAAGCGAGCGAAACCATCTTCAGATCGTCCTCGGTCGGCGAGGCATCGAGATCCGGCGTCTGGAGAGCAGGATCGCCGAGATGACTCCCACAGGAGAGGATGAATATTCGCCGACTACTTTCAGCAACGGGCTTCGGATTCAGTGCATTCGGCACAATTTGTCCAAAATAGCGGCAGAGAGGGACGACCTGCTTTCCGAGATTCGCCATCTACAGACCGTAGAGACGGAGCTTTGGACGGAGGGCGAGGGCTTGACGGCCAAGGTGGCCGAGCTGACGACTGAACGGGACGAGTTGACAGCCGAAGTTGACGCGCTGAAGAGGGCTACGGTTGACAAAAGTATCGAAGTCACTCACCTTCGTCGTCTGATAGCGAGTCGCTCGAGTGTGCCGGACTCCGCAATACCCCCTCGCTTCGAGGTCGACGTAAAGGACGACTCTTTGAGGGAGCGGATCTCCGAGTTAGAGGCGGAGGTCGCTCGCCTAAAACCACGCTCGGGGCCAATCAACGTCAGGAGCACTTCGTGCACTCGGGCGGAGAGCGATCGGGGCATTACGTTTTACGAGATGGCGACCCGTCAGCGCATCGGCCATCCTAGTCCGGGGGACGCGCAAAGCTCTGTGGCAATTTCGTCGAGCGGAGCATCCGTCGGAGCTGCTACTAGAAGCGGTGCCAAGGATTCGTCCCAATTTGCCGGGTTGGGGTCGAGCTCCGAAGACAAGCGTCGTCGCCCTCGAGTGTCTCTGAAGCGGAACGCCCCGACTCCAAGAAAGCACTGAAGACCTCGTTTCCAAACGCTTTTGTATTTTTTAGCCAAGTGTAATAAGTCGGCATTGTAACTTTCACTTTTTAACGGCTTGTAATCTTGCGGTGTGAAAGAGTCGCTTTGTACCGTATCCCATTTATCAATATAATTTTGTTCCCGAACTTGTGTGTCCCTTGGGATTTTGTGTAGTCTTTATGTTTGTGACTGTGTTCATTGTGCCGAGGTTCCTAGGTCGGCCACTTGCTTGTTCGCGGATCGGCGAGGTGAGCGTTCGGCTAGTGGTGCCAAGCTTTGTTTCGGTCGCCCAATCTTGCAGTCTCACGAGGTGAGCTGAACAATGAGCTCGTGGAACGCGTTCAAGCTTAAGTGTTTGACCTCGGATCTTTGCTAGAGTGGCTCGACAGTTGCGGGAGCAATTCGAATGACGAACTACTTCTAACTCGCTTAGGACGAACTTGCGAAGTAGAATTGTGCCAAGTGTTGGACTCCGAGCCATCGTTAGATTAGTTCAACGGTTGTGGGAGCAATTCCGAATGGCGAACTACTTCTAACTCGCTTAGGAGCGAACTTGCGAAGTAGAATCGAGCCAAGTATTGGACTCCGAACCATCGTTAGATTAGTTCAACGGTTGTGGGAGCAATTCCGAATGGCGAACTACTTGGAGTGCACTGGGAGTTGCTAGGAGCGGGAGGAGGAGATGGGGACCGTCGGCGAGGGCTTCGGACCGGAGGAGGAGAGGGAATCTTGGGTACATTGGTGTTGGGACAGAGATTGAGAGCTTGTAGGACGGTCGCTTGGAACTGCTGGAACTCGGCACGGGTGATGGGTGCCTCATCATTCCTTGGTTGTTGCCGACTTGCAGGGGAGTGTGGCTTTCTTCGATAATGCTCGGGGGACTCTTTCTGCCCCCTTCGGATAGGGGACCTCCTGTATTCTCGGCGGCGAGGAGACCGCTCATCCGGACGGTGTTGGCAGGAGGTTCCCTCTCGGGCCCACTTTTCATCCAGATGGCGGCGAAGATCATCGTCCTTCTGCCGATTGAGGGCAGTATTGTGGGGACCTGAAGCTCGGGGATGATGGGAGGCCATAGAGTCCAAAGAGGCGTTGTGGATGGAGACGTGGTCCTGGTGAAGAGGTTGTTTCTGAGGGTTAGGACCCTTAGGAGGTGGCTGATTAGGAGGAAGAGGAAGGTCCTGTTGGAGCAGGTCTTCCGCTGGAGGAGGAAGTTGCCCCTGCTGTTGGGTAGGCTGGATGGGAATTTCGTGCTGCTGATCGGGGTTCGGTCCTCTGTTAGACCCTCTTGATCTGACTTTCCTAGGAGGCATGGCTGGAGAAGATCTGTTCAACGGGAAGAGGGGAGGTCTCTATTCGTTAGTTTCCCACAGACGGCGCCAATCTGTTGCCGCTAAATTTGGTGTGGGGGCAAACAGATAGTATTTGTGGATTCTTAAGGAAACTGAATAGCAAACCTGTGTACCTGTTCCGTCGGAACTTGATCGTTGCACCCACCGTACACCTGCAAAAAGTGTGAGACACTATGGTTGTTCCCGGCGACGCACCCTCCGACGCCCAAGTTAATAATCAGGGAAAGATTATGAAAGAGCGCAAAAACTGGAGAAAGATTGATTACCTCTTAATGGAGATGGATAGGGGGTATTTATAGGCGTCTTAGGGATCAAATTAGGAATGTGATTCCCGTGATCTGATAAGGAATATTCTCCTTGTAAACAGATTAGGAATGTAATCCCTAATTCCCAGTGGAGGGATAGGCATGAATCAGGGCCGTTGATTAGGATCTAATCAGAAACCCTAATTCTATCCCTCTGATCGGGCTTTATTGGTGGTTGAAACCCGCACCCGATTGAAGCGAATCCGTTTGTGGGTTATTGGGTCTTTGACGAAGAGACCCAATACTCATCTCAGACCCATTGGTAGGTGAAATTACCTTTTTACCCCTGGGCTTCAAGATTCGTGCCCAATTTGGACGATTCCGATTAACCCCCATTTTTAGCCATATCAGTAATAAAAAAAATTAGAACTACAAAAAAAATAAAGAGTTGAGAAGGTTGTGAATTTTGACACCATACTCCGGGAATAATCGTATATATAAATGAAAGAGAAAATAATAGTAGAAGTAGACGTAGTCGATTGAGAAGTGTAGTAGACGTAGCCTCGTAGTCGTAGAAAGAGAGATAGAGCTTCTTCGTTGAGAGAGTTTGTAGTAGACGGAGTTGAGAGTGTTGAATCGACATGAATTCGATAATATCGAAATCGTTAACTTCTTTCTTGCTTGCTTCTTAGTTGAAATTTTTTGATTGAATTGAATAGTAGTATTAGAGAGGGTAAGAGAGTAAGGCGTGAAAAAATTTAAAGGAGATTTAAGGGGGTTTTATAGGCAAACCCCCCCCCCCCCCCAAAAGCCAAAAAACAACAACAACAACAAAAAAACAACAAGAGAGCTACTGCCAAACTATCGACCCGCGGGTTTCGACCGTTGGACCCGCGCGGGTAGATTGTTTGACCATTCGGGTCCAACGGATCGAAACCCACGGGTCAACCCGCGGGTTGGTGGGCAGGTTGGACTTGGTCAATGGGTTCGCGGGCCGGGTTTTACACGTCAAAATCAATATTTTCCTAACTCGGGTTGACCCGGTAAGGGATTCGGGTTCGACCCGAACTCGAACCGGATCATGGCAGGTCGGGGCGAGGTGAGCAGGTCGTGGGCGGGTGTGGGTCGAATCGATCCGGTTGCCACCTCTAGGTTGGGTGGTGCTTTGACAATTTTCAAATTTCGATTTTTAAAATCACACATTTCAATAAGTAAAAAATGTGGAACTTCATACACTTCTCAACTAAGGGTGGCAATTAGCCCTAACCTGACCCGAACCCGCCTAGATCCGACCCAAAAATTAGCGGGCTTGGGATAATAATTCTCATTTTGGGTCGGGCTCGGGCTCGATTTTTTTAGGCCCGAAGAAGATTCAGTTCAGGCTCGGGCCCAACTTTTTAGGCCCGATGGGTCAGAATCAAATTTTTATATGTGGATGTGTATATTTTCGTATACATTATGTATATTTATGTATGATTTTTTTAAAAAAGAGAATATTCATGTAAGTAAGTTGAATGAGTGTTAAAGCTTATAGATAGAGAAATTATGTATTGTATATAAACTTAAATAAAAATAGACAAATTAGATGTTAATTACTCTAAAGTTTACAGTATTCCTATTATTGTTAATTTTTTATCGTATATTATTCTTGATATAGTTTTATTTTATGGGAAAGTTATATATTAGAACATGCATAAGTAGAAAAATCAGGTCGGGTTCGGGCCTATGTTTTCAACTTCGGGCTTGAGCCCGGGCCTACATCGGTCCAGCCCAAACCCGGCCCGTTGCGAGCCCCAATGTAAACAATGTAAAATCCTAACTCATCTCAAGGGTCAAATAATAGTACACTTTGTAGACTAACCCAAATTATGCATATTATTTCGTGGGCTACAGGCGTTAGCGCAAGGGTATAGACAAGGGAGAGAGGGAGAATCTCCATTTTGTTTCAGGTAGAGGATTCTGATGACGAGGAGATTGAGAAAGGGTCAACTATGGATTAGACCCCCACCTTCCACGATTTTTGGAGGGATCTTTCTTTTGTTGTTGCTAATGTTTGTATTTTTGTTATATTGGTTGTTCTTTACTGTTCTCTGCACTCAGTTTACCTAGGCATGTTTCGTTATTTTCTCATTATGGGCCTTTTTGTTTCAATAAAATAAAATTATAGAAACCCAAAAAATAGGTTTCTATCACATATAGATTTTAATGTCTGTTGTTAATTTAACTAGAAAATAAGTAAAAAAAATCTACAAAATAAATTTCTCTTGTTTGGATGTCATTTCTAAAAACTAGAAAATAGTTTTCCATAATAGTTTTTTTCGTTATTTAGTAGAGAAACCTAAATGATAAAACATTTTAAAAATACATTAGAGTGAGTTTAAGTTAAGGTTACATACTCTCATATTTTTATGAACCCTGAACCCACCCCCCAGGGTTGTTTGGGGTCAAATGATGTATTTTTCTAATTTCCCCCCCAATTTTTTTTGCTTTGTTTCGTTATCAATCATTAATAAAAATGGATGGCCATATTCCACATTTTCTTCAACAACAACAAAAAAGGGATAATTTAGCAAATGCCCCCATTCAAAATATGGAAACTAGCATATACCCCCACTATTTTAAAAAACTAAGAAATACACATAGTTTGGATAGAACCTTTAAAATTACCGTTAAATGAACTCACATGCGTCACACGTGATATGTAAAATGACCTAAATACCCATGATAAAATGTATTTTAGCAAATGCCCCCAATCAGAATGTGGAAACTAGCATATATACCCACTATGTAAAAAAGGATATTTGAGATATTTTAGCAAATGCCCCATTCAAAATGCCGAAACTAACATATACCCTTACTATTTCAGTGTTAAGTGTTGTGAAATATGTGAGTGTTATATATTGTTACCCAGTCTGAACAACTTTCTTCCTGTACTGATGATAATAATGTAATGGAAAGAGGTTCTACATCAGATTTTGACATTAAAAAACATAAAAACCACCATCTATTACAACGGATTGTTGTGCATCATCATTAGCTTCTGTACCATCATCTATTACAATATATTGTGTGGTCTCCTGTTCCACTCTGGAATGTGCATCACCATTTTCACCATCTTCATTCACAATAGGTTCAACAGTAGCTTGTATATTACCCACACACAAATTCATCGTTTATAAATAATTCGACAAAATTTAATATTCGGAAATCAACAAAAAATTGGCAAATTTGGAAGAAAAAAAATCGGCAAAAGTTTTGGAAGAAAGAAATACAAAATTTAATGCATCCAAGTAGTTAGTACTCATCACCTAAGTAAAAAATATATACAAATCCAAAATGACGGTATTTCTTGGTTTTTTTTTAATAGTGGTGGTATATGCTAGTTTCCGCATTTTGAATGAAGGCATTTGCTAAAATATCCCAAATATTATTTTTTTAAATAGTGAGGGTATGTGCTAGTTTCTACATTCTGAATGGGGATATTTGCTAAAATACATTTTATCGTGGGTACTTAGGCTATTTTATGTATCACGTGTGGCGCACGTGAGTTCACTTGACGGAGATTTTAACAATAGGGCATTTGGTAAATTATTCCCCCCCCCCCCCCCCCCCCGCACCACCACACACACACAGAAACAGCCTAGAGACACTGCAATACTGCATGACACATTTGCGTCGTAACATCGCTAGAATGCGTATTTTGTTTTGTACTGTTGTTTTCTCCCGGTATGCCGGTGTTGTTTTATTAACGTCTTATTAATAAAACATGGTGGCCTTATTCCACCTTTTACCTCAAAAAAAAAAAAAAAAAAAAAAAAACCATCGCTAGAATGAGATTTCAATTCAGTCGACCAAAGTCGATACAAATATGTGCAGTTTCAATAGGATTAACTGGCAGCCGATTGACTTTGCTCTCTTGAAACATGTTAGCCGACCTAGCCATAACAGGTAGGATCCGTTGTACTTCTATTTACATGTGGTTAGCTGCAAATTTTAAGCATGTTTAAAGAGAGATCAAGAAAGGGACGGCTTGATTTGGTTGAGAGTCTCGAGGGATCAATATCATTTTTCTAGGTGAGCTATCAAATTATGACTTCGCAATCTTCTTCAATGTGAATAACTTTTTTCCTTCTCCTTTTCCATATACTTTTTGTGGGGTGTTTCAGTAATTCTTGTGCATTTGGATTAATCTTAATTTCTATCAGGTAGTATACCTGTATCAGGGGCGAAGTCAGAACAATTTTATCGGAAGGAATATGGTAAAATTTTATGATTACATGTAAAAATATAGAGATTTTTCATAATTTTTCATAAGGCCAAACAATAAAATTTAGTTTTCATATAGGTTAAATGATAGTTTTTTTTTTGAAGGATTTATAAAATTTTCAATTGTGTGAAAGGGGTTTTTGAAAATTCCGGGGGGCCCAGGCACCCCCGGGCCCTCACTAAGCTCCGCCCCTGCCTGTACGGCTACGGCTGTACCCATACTATCCATACATTGTATGCGCTTACGCTTACTTCTGGTAGTCTCTATACTGATCTGTTTGTACTTTGTATGTAGGTACCAGTCCATATATCCTGCTGAATCTACCTATCCTTTCTAGTATGTCGTCGATTTGGGTTCCAACCCAAATTTTAAGTGACTACCTCGAAGTAAAAGATATTAAAGATGAAAGAAATAATAAGAGAAATACAAGTGTGAAAGAGAAGATTCACTCCCATATAGCCCTGGCCCCTGGAAAAGAACAGGAAAAAAGAAAAGAAAAACTCTGCACATAACTCCCACAAAATTTACATCCAAAGTCATTGGAATCATCTCAATTCATTCTTCGTACTATTGCCGCTGAATCTGGTGTGAGGGCAAATAGATAGTATTTGTGGATTCTTGGGAAACTTTGAATAACTAACCTGTTACCTGTTCCGCCGGGATTTGATGCTGACTCCCGCCGTACACCTGCAAAAAGTGCGAGATACCGGGGTTGTTCCCGGTGACGCACCCTCCGACGCTCAAGTCAGTAATCAGAAATGATTATGAAAGAGCGTAAAACTGGCAAAAGATTGATTACCTCTTAATGGAGATGGATGGGGGGTATTTATAGGCGCCGCTAGGGTCAGATTAGAAATGTAATCCCTGTGGTTAGATAAGGAATGTAATCCCTAATCCCCAGTGAAAGGATAGATATGAATCAGGACCGTTGATTAGGATTTAATCAGAAACCCTAATTCTATCCTTTCTGGACCGGGTTTGCTGCGGGTTGAAACCCGCACCCAGTTGAGGGGGATCCATTCGCGGGTTAGTGGGTCTTCGAAGAGGAGAACCTGTACCCGCTTCAGACCCATTGGTGGGTGAAATTACCGTTTTACCCCTGGGCTTCAAGATTCATGCCTGATTTGGAAGGTTCCGATTAAACCCCATTTTTAGCCATATCACGAGCCCCCCACTCCCGAAGACTGAGCTTGATCAGCCTTTGAGGAGTAGTTTTACTGTTTTAATGGCTAGTGGAGTTGTATCGGAGTCCAAATGGAAGGTTTTGAATCTTGAAGGAGGTAGTGCGGTGATTTTCCAAGTTGGGTGCATTCTGAGTTCTTCTGGTCGTGTGGTGTTTTCGCAGGAATATTCGTTTAACTTTGCGAAGTGTCGATCCGTCGCTCGGGGATCTTAATAGATTGTCCTTGGCAGTAATTACTTGCTTGGGGATTAGAAAATGTTTCCCCAACTTTATAATTATTTTCCAGGAGTTTTTCCTTAACTTTCCCGAATTTTTAATTGTTTTTTTGCAATTTTTTGGCGAATGGCTCGGTTGTTTTCCTTCGTTGTGTGGCCTACATGCTTGTATCACACCGCCGACCCCGTCGAGCGCTCGCTGCCAAGGAGGCCAAAGTCCATGGGTGGTTCGATGCCTTCTGCCGAAGAGCAGAGGCACCTCGGCCAGGTTGTGAGTGCGGAGAGGGAGTTCGGCGAGGTCCGAGGTAGATTTTTCCATGTAACATGGTCGGTGTCAAGAACGCTCGGCAGCTGGTGCCGAAGTCCAACTTTCCATGTAACATGGTCGGTGTCAAGAACGCTCGGCAGCTGGTGCCGAAGTCTAACTTTCCATGTAACATGGTCGGTATCAAAAACGCTCGGCAGCTGGTGCCAAGGTCCAATTTTTCATGTAACATGGTCGGTGTTAAGAACGCTCGGCTGTTGGTACCGAGGTCCAACTTTCCATGTAACATGGTCGGTGTCAAGAACGCTTGGTAGCTGGTGCCGAGGTCCAATTTTCCATGTAACATGGTCGGTGTCAAGAACGCTCGGCAGCTGGTGCCGAGATCCAACTTTCTATGTAACATGGTCGGTGTCAAGAACGCTCAGTAGCTGGTGCCGAGGTCCAATTTTCCATGTAACATGGTCGGTGTCAAGAACGCTCGGCAGCTGGTGCCGAGGTCCAACTTTCCATGTTACATGGTCGGTGTCAAGAACGCTCGGCAGCTAGTGCCGAGGTCCAACTTTCCATGTAACATGATCGGTGTCAATAATGCTCGGCAGCTGGTGCCGAGGTCCAACTTTCCATGTAACATGGTCGGTGTCAAGAACGCTCGGCAGCTGGTGCCGAGGTCCTTGACTTGTCGTTTCTGGCAGAGCATGCCCTGCGGGTTTGGTGGCTTCTGCACTCCTGGCAGATGTGGCAGCCTTTAAATGTGACGGCTTCTAACCTTCTGACAGCTCTGACGGATGAGATACTTATTTAATGCAATGACCTCTGAGCTTCTGTCAGATGGGACAGTAATTAATGCGATGTACGGATTGGCGTGGCAAACAAGGTGATGGTTTAGATTGCTTTTGTCGTTTTGCGTAAATGGGCTGGCAGTCTGCGCCCATTAACCTCGTTTTGAGCACCTCGCTCTATAAAACCTCACCCCCTCTCATTTTTCACTTCTCCATTTTTTTACCCAGGCAGTGATTTGTGTTTAGCGAGAGCTTCAGGTGATCGTCGTCTGTTTTCCGGCGAATTTTCCGACAGCGTATCCTTAAGGTAATTTATACTTAGTTTCTTTCCAAGTATAAATATGTCTCTTCCCTCTGTCTCCGAGTCGTCTTCTTCTTGGTCCGAGCCCTCCCTTGAAGTTGCCGAAGCCCGCACTCCGAGTCGCCCAGATAAGGGCAAGAAGGTGTTTCGCCGAGATACGATCGTGGAGGATCTGAAGCGCACGGGGCCTTTTGGTAGGTTGTCGGAGCCACTGACGGGGCTTCACAGAGTTCGAGAACTTCCGGAGGAACATGCCGAGCGCATTGTTCATGGGAGGGGGAGGACTTTTGACGAGAATGAGGTGAGGGAGACGATCGAGGCGGATGATACGGTGTCGATCCTCCGCGAAGAAGACTTGGCAGTGATCCGGGATGGTTTCCACATTCTGGAGGGGTACGAACTTATGCTGCCGGGCCCCGGGGTTAGGGCCAACTCGCCGTTGCCAGTGACTATGTGTTGCTGACCGGTTGATGCCTTTATCGCAGGGGCTCAGCTACCTCTCCATCTGTTCGCAATCCTCGTTTTGAGGTGGTTTGGGGTCAGCCTTATCCAACTTATGCCGAACGCATGGAGAGTCATAAATGGTTTCGTGCTTCACTGCCAAGCCGCTAGGATCGAGCCGGAGCTGAGTGTACTTCGGACGATCTATCGACTTCATCAAGCGAACCGATCGGAGTTCCGGTATTACTTGGCTCCGAGGCATGGCGGTAGGCTCCTTATATGCCCCGACTCCATAAAGCACTGGTGTGAAAAGTATTTGATAGTGCGGAGTGCGGAGGCCTGGCCTATCCCCTCTAGTTGGGTGGAAGAGGTGCCGAAGAGGGTGAAGGCGCTGCCCAAGCTTCGCCCCGAAGATGAAGAGGCAGTTCAGACACTTCTCGATCGGCCGAAGTATGATTGGCGGGAGCTGATCGAGGATGTTTTGTTCAGGGGAGGGCTCTGCTGCGTAGATCCCAGTACGCGGCTTCTCTTACGTTTCTGTGCTTTCTTTTTCATACTTCGTTTTTTATGACTTGTATTGTGCTAACAAACTTCGTTTTTAATGCAGAGACGATGGATTACGAGGCTGTGTTGGCTTTGAGGGCTGATCTTGCCAGCAAGGCACCGAAGAAGCGAAAGAGGGTGGCCACCAAGTTGCCGACCGTGAAGACTCTGAGGGTCACGGAGGTGGTCGAGGAGGTGGAGACCCTGGGAAGCCCGGCCGTTGCTGAAGGAGGTGCCTCGGCGTCAATCGAGGCTGGTGACTTCCCCATCGCCGCAGCCCTCAAGATGGCGACGCCCCCGCTGACAGTGGTGGCTGAGGAGCTCCTGACCGAGGAGCACAAGAGGATTCATGTTCCGGACTGGCAGGTTCGGAAACATGACGGGTTCCTCGGTAACTCCTTGGCGAGCATGCAGATGGTCAGACACCTGGCGACGCCTAAGGATCGGGCCGCCATGGAGGCCGGGTTGGAAGGCGACGACGTCATCGAGATTGCTCGCTCGGCGGTCTCGGTAAGTGTTGAATTTTTGCCGTCATTGGTTCTTTTTATGTCTAATTTCTCTAACTCTTTTAACACCTTGTCTCCTGTCGCAGTTCATCGTCCACTTTGGTCACCTCTCGGAGAGGTTGACAGCTCTGGAGAAGGAGCTGAAGCAGGAGTCTGACCAAGCTCGGAAGGAGAAAGCTCGGATGGGGAATGAGCTCGACAAGCTCAGGGTCGAGTTCTAAGGGAGGACGACGAGGGTCGAGTACCTCGAGGGTCAGGTCGCGAAGCTGGAGGGCGACCTTCTTCGCCAGAAGGAGGAGGTGGCCAAACAATTGGCCGAAGCGGCAGAGACCAAGGCTGCCACGGTGAAGGAGGCAGAGGATGCCACCATGGTGAAGGCGCAAGGCTTTCTTGCCCAGAACATGGCCAAAGCCTATGCCGAAGCCCTCGCCCGGGTGTCGAAGGCGTACCCCGAGGTGGACTGTTCGGGATGGAGATTGTTCCCGGGCCACGTCGAAGGTTTCGACCCCGAGTCGGAGGGAGAAGAAGAAGAAGAAGGGGAAGACGAAGTCGAGCCTGAGGTCGAGGTCGTCGCCGAGGTCCAGGGGTCTGTGGTCACCCCGCTGGCGGTGGTGACCCCTTCAGGGACGTCTGCCCCCACCCACTCTCGCCACCCCGGGAAAGAGGTCGCGCCCTGACTTCGCTTGCCTTTTCTTTTCTTCTGTTTTTTTTGAATTTTTAAATGTAATGCCTAATCGCGGACTGGCCACCGCTTTTTTTTGTAATGAATGAAAACATCTTTTTGGGCTCGACTTCGCGTCTCTCTATCATAACTTTCTCAAAAACTCCTGAAATTTGGCTAAGTGTAGGGGTTCGGCTATGTGTTAAAAATTTGTTGTTTGCTTCGACTTCTTTTCAGCTTGCTGTGGTCACTCAAACCGTCGAGCCTACTTGCTCGGGACAAAGCGCTCGTCCCGAGGTCGGCTTAGGGGCGATGAGGCTATGCTTGGCGAGGTGCCGAGAGCGGCTCTATGAAGTCGAGCTTGGGTTGCGCAGAGCCGTAAGCGAACGGAACCACCTGCAACTCATCCTGGGTCGGCGGGACACTGAGATTCGGCGACTGGAGAGCAGGCTCGCCGAGATGGCCCCCTTAGGAGAGGATGATGGTTCGTTGACCGCCTTTAGTTATGGCCTTCGGCTCAAGTGCATCTGCCATACTTTATCAAAAATAACAGCGGAGAGGGACGATCTGCTTTCTGAGATTCGTCACTTGCAAATGGTAGAGGCGGAGCTTCGCACGGAGGGAGAGGGATTGACGGCAGAGGTGGCCAAACTGACGGCCGAACGTGACGAACTGACGGCCAAGGTCGACGCGCTGAAGAGAGCCACGGTGGACAAGAGCATTGAAGTCACTCATCTCCGCCGTCTTATCGCCAGTCGCTCTGGCGTCCCGAGCTCTGCTATACCTCCTCGCTTCGAGGTCGATGTAAAAGATGACTCTCTGAGGGAGCAGATCTCGGAGCTGGAGGCGGAGGTGGCTCGTCTCAAACTGCGTTCGGGGCCGATCAATGTTAGGAGCACTTCATGTACTCGCGCGGAGAGCGAGCGGGGCATTTCATTTTATGAGCTCGCGACCTGTCCGCCCATCGGCCAGCCTAGTCCGGGGGATGCGCAAAGCGGAGTTGCCATTTCATCGAGTGGAGCGTCTGTCGGAGCGACTATTAGGAGTAGCGCCGAGGACACGTCTCAATTCGTTGGTTTGGGGTCGAGTTTCGGAGGCAAACGTCGCCGGCCTCGAGTGTCCTTGAAGTGGAACATCCCCGTGCCAAAGAGGCGTTGAAGATCTTGCTTTTGAGGCCTTTGTATTTAGCCTAAGTGTAACAAGCCAGCATTGTAACTTTTGCTTTTTAACGCCTTGTAATCTGGTTGTATGGAAGAGTCGCCTTGTACTGTGTCCCCATTCTTAATGATATTTCTTTCTTAGACTTGCGTGTTTTTAGTGGCTTTGTGTGGTTGTTTTGTTTGTGACTGTGTTCATCGTGCCGAGGTCCCTGAGCTGGTCTTCTGCTCGTTTGGGGGTCGGCGTCATGAGCATTCGGCCAGTGGTGCCGAGCTCTGCTTCGGTCATTTAATCTCGCGAATTTGTAAGATGAGCGAGCCTTATGCGGCAGAGGGGTAGCCTCCGCTTCTGCCTGTTGCTCCCGAAGTACTTTTGTCTCGCTCTCTGAAGGGCAAGCTTCCGAGGTTGGGCCGAGCCAAGTACTGGACTGGGAACTATCGCTGGAGTTGTTCGACGGTTGTGGGAGCAATTCCGAGTGGCGACCTACTTTTAGCTCGCCTAAGAGCGAACTTGCGAAGTAGAATCGAGCCAAGTGTTGGACTCCAAACCATCGTTAGAGTAGTTCAATGGTTGTGGGAGCAATTCCGAATGGCGACCTACTTCTAGCTCGCTTAAGAGCGAAGCGAAGTAGAATCGAGCCAAGTGTTGGACTCCGAACCATCGTTAGAGTAGTTCAACGGTTGTGGGAGCAATTCCGAATGGCGACCTACTTCTAGCTCGCTTAAGAGCGAACTTGCGAAGTAGAATCGAGCCAAGTGTTGGACTCCGAACCATCGTTAGAGTGAAGAGTAAAAGCAGAGAGATGTAAACAATTTTTACAAGTAAAATATGAAAAAGCTTTCTTTATTGATGACTAATGGTCGGCTGCTTCTAAAGTTGCAAGCCGTTATTACAAGAGAGAAATAAAAGAAAAACAATACAAGTAATAGGAGAGGAACGGTTCGACATCCCAGAATACTTAGAGAGGCGTTGGTGCTCTCTCTTGGTATTTTAGAAGATGGTCAGCATTCCAGATCCTGGGGATCTCTCTGCTTTCGAGGTCTTCTAGTCTGTATGTCCCGGGCCGAACTTCTTTGGCAATCTTATAGGGTCCCTCCCAATTTGGAGCCAGTTTGCTCTTCTGACCAGGAAAAGAGATGGCTAACTTTCTGAGGACCAAGTCCCCTTCTTTGAGGTCGGTAAGACGGACTCTTTTATTGTATGCCAACTCGATCCTTCTCCGGTAGCTTTGTTGACGAATGGCAGCTCTTTCACGGATCTCATCAATTAAGTCTAGATTTGCTCGGAGCTCTCTGGCATTTTGTTCTTCTTCATAAGCCGTTAGATGAGGAGAGGATATACCAACTTCTAGGGGGATCATAGCTTTGGACCCATAGGTGAGGTTGAATGGGGACTCACCTGTGGGGGTCCGTTTTGTGGTGCGGTAGTTCCACAGCACGTTGGGGAGCTGATCGACCCATAAGCCTTTGGAACATTTATCCAACCTCTTCTTAATACCAGAGAGGATCTGTCGGTTAGCATTCTCTACTTGACCATTCGACTGGAGATGGGAAACAGAGGAGAATCGGTGTTGGATGGCGAGGTCTTCACAGAGCTCGGAAGGCAGCCCCGGTAAACTGGGTTCCGTTGTCTGTTATGAGGACCCGGGAGACATCGAATCGGCAGATTATGTTCTTCCAAAAGAACTGAACCACCTTGTTCTCGGTGATCGTGGCTAAGGGCTCGGCCTCTATCCATTTTGAGAAGTTGTCGATTGCCACGACTAAGAATTTGAACTGGCCGGGAGCTGGTGGGAATGGCCCTAGTAAATCCATTCCCCACATTGCGAAAGGGATTGGACTTGATCGAGAAGTGAGTGGAGCTTGTGGGAGGCATCGGATGTGGGAGTACTTCTGACATGAGCTGCATTGCCGAACGTGCTGTTCGGCGTCCTGTAGGAGAGTGGGCCAGAAATATCCATAATTCAACACTTTGCGGGCTAAGGATTTGGACCCTGAATGTGCCCCGCCGATGCCCTCGTATAGTTCTTGCAGTGCGTAGTCGGCCTGTTCGGGGGAGAGGCATCTCAAATAAGGCCTGCCGTCTATCTGTGTGAAGGAGCGCTTATATAGGACGCCTCCAATCAGCGTGTACCGCTCTGCTCGGGTTCTCACTCTTCGAGCTTCCTTAGGATCTTCGGGGAGGAGCCCGTCCCTTAAGAATTCGACGAGGGGCTTCATCCTGTTATCTTCAAGCAGGACTGGCAGCGACTTCATTGAGTCAGAAGTTTCATCCTCTATACTTGGCTTCAGGAGGACCTCTATTAAGACGGTCTGCTCGAGACCTTGGAGGGAGGAAGAGGCCAGCTTGGAGAGGGCATCGGCCTGGGCATTCTCCTCTCGGGGGATCCGCTGGATGAGGACTTCTTCAAATAGGGCCATGAGGCTCCTGACCTTGGCTAAGTACTTAACCATTCGGTCATCACGTGCTTCATACTCGCCTAGGACCTGATTTACGACCATCTGCGAGTCGCTAAAGATCCGGAGGCATTGCGCTCCTGCATTGCGAGCCATTCCAAGGTCGGCTATGAGTGCCTCGTATTCTGCTTCGTTGTTAGAGGCCTTGAAGTAGATACGGAGAGAGTATTGGAGGATGAAGTCATCTGGGCCTGCCAGAATGACCCCGGCTCTGCTTCCCTCGTTACAGGAGGATCCATCCACATAGACCGACCAGACAGGTGGTCCCTTCATCGCTTGGCTGAACTCTGGGATGGTACTTTCAACTATGAATTCTGCTAAGGCCTGAGCCTTGATGGCAGTCCGAGGCTGATACGTTATATCATGATGACTCAGCTCGATAGACCACTTCATAAGGCGACAGGAGGTCTCTGGCTTGTGGAGCACTTGCTTCAACGGTTGGTCGGTAAGAACGACCACCGAATGGGACTGAAAATACAGGCGGAGCTTCCTTGCGGCCATTACTAGGGCATAAGCCATATTTTCTATCCTCGGGTAGCGGAGCACGGCATCCCGAAGTACCTTGCTCACATAGTAGGTGGGCTTTTGAGTTCGGTCTTCTTCCCTTACTAAAACGGCGTTGAGGGTCTGTTCGGAGGCTGCCAGGTAGAGGTAGAGGGGTTCACCAGGGATTTGTTTGCTGAGGAGAGGAGGATTGACAAGGTAAGCCTTGAGTTGGTCGAACGACTCCTGTTGCTGTTGTTCCCATTCGAAACCTTTAGCTCCCCTGAGGGCCTTGAAGAAGGGCAGACATTTCTCCCCGGACTTCGAAAGAAAACGCCCTATGGCGGCTAGGCGGCCTGTTAGCCTCTGAACTTCCTTAACGTTCTTGGGAGGGGCTATGTCTAATATGGCCTTGATTTTCTCAGGGTTAGCTTCAATTCCTCGTTGGCTGACCATGAAGCCGAGGAACTTTCCTGATGAGACTCCGAACGCACACTTGTTCGGATTGAGTCTCATGTTGTGCTTTCTCAGAACATCGAACGCCTCCTGGAGGTCGGTTACATGATTGGCACCTCGGATGCTTTTTACAAGCATGTCGTCAACATATACCTCCATATTCCGGCCGATTTGAGCTTGGAAAACCTTGTTGACGAGGCGTTGATATGTGGTGCCTGCATTCTTCAAACCGAAGGGCATAACCTTGTAGCAGTAGAGGCCCTGGTCGGTCACAAATGAGGTCTTTGGGATATCTGGGGGGAACATCTGGATCTGATTGTAGCCTGAGAAGGCATCCATGAAGCTGAGGAGTTCATGACCCGAAGTGGCGTCAATCAAAGTGTCAATACTTGGAAGAGGGAAGGGGTCCTTCGGGCAAGCCTTGTTGAGATCGGTAAAATCGATACAAATCCTCCAGGTCCCATTGGACTTCTTCACCATTACTACATTCGACAACCATTCAGGATAGTTCACCTCTTGTATGAACCAGGCCTTCAAGAGCTTGTCCACCTCCTCTTTTATAGCTAGCTGGCGCTCGGGGGCGAACTTGCGCCTCTTCTGTTGGACCGGTTTGGACCCCGGAGCAAGGCTGAGGTGGTGGACCAAGAGCTCTTCGGAAATTTCTGGCATGTCTGCAGCTGACCAAGCAAAGAGGTCTCGGTTGCTTTGGATGCACTGGACTATGTCGGAGCATAGAGCGGGTGAGAGGGTCTTGCTAACAAAGAACTTTCGGCTTGGATCCTGCTCAGAGAAGAGCACTTCCTCCAACTCATCCACCGGCTCGGACGTTGGTCGGGCGACATCTTGGGGGATTTCCAGAGTTTCTATGGAAAGGACTGGACCGAGGGTAGAGGTCATGTAGCACTTACGGGCCGTTTCCTGATTGCCTTTTACTTTCCCTACTCCGGCCCGAGTAGGAAACTTCATCTTGAGGTGATAGGCGGAGGGGACGGCTTCAAGGGCAGCAAGGCCGGGCCGACCCAAAATGACGTTGTGGGCTGCTGGGACATCCACGACTATGAAGTCCATTGACTCCGTTCGGGTAGTAAGAGTTTTGCCAGCGGTTATGTCGAGGGTGATCACCCTTTCAATAGTCACTGACACTCCCGTGAACCCATGGAGTGTGTAGCCGGCGGGCTTAAGTCTGTCTCGGGAGAGTTTGAGGCCTTTGAAAGCGGCGAGGAAGAGGATGTTAACGGAGCTGCCATTGTCCACTAGGATCCTCTCCACTTTGAAGTTCGCCATATGGAGATTGATGACGAGTGCGTCACAATGGGGGGTGCGGACACCTTCAAGATCTTCGTCTGAGAATGTGACGGGCACTCCGAGGCCTTTAGGAGGAGGGGTGGCGCGAACCGAATTGACTTTCCTAATGAACGTCTTTCGAGAGGAGTTTGAGGAGCCCCCCATTGGGCCCCCATGAATGAGGTGTAGGACACGCTCCTCTTCGAAGTCGGGCGTTTCGTCGCGTTCAGGACGCTTATTAGCCCCCCAAGGCAGGGGAGGAAGGTCGGCTCGGTCCTTTCTCACGAACCTGGTCAGCTGCCCCCTCTGGATGAGGGCTTCTATCTCATTCTTCAAGGCCCGACAATCATTGGTGTCGTGGCCATGGTCCCGGTGATAACGACACCACTTCTCTTTATCCATCTTCTTGCCGGGCGTGTTCATTTTTGGTGCAGAAGGTATTACCCCCTCCTTCTCAACTTCCATGAGAATTGTGGAGATGTTGGCATTAAGGAGAGTAAATTTTTCAAATCTGGGGGGAGGTCGGTGCTGACCGCCATTATCCTTTTGGAGTTTCTTGGCCCCTTCCTCTTCTGTTCCCTTTCTTTTAAACCCGGAGGAAGACCCCTCCAAGTTGGGGCGGTGCTCAGCTTCTTCGGCCCGAATATACTTTTCGCTCCGGAGGAGGAGGTCAGAGAAATTCTGTGGGGGCTTCTTGGCGAGGGAGGAGCGGAGGCTGGAGTTGAGGACATTGGATTGAAATGCTGCTGCAGCGACCGACTGGTCGAGGGATGCTATGGACCTGGCTTCAGTTGTGAACCTTTTCACATAGTCTCTCAGCTTCTCACCCTTCTTCTGGTGGAGGTAGAGTAGCGAGATACTGGTCTTCTCGGTTCTGCAACTACTCACGAAGTGGGTGACGAAGAGGGTCTCAAATTGCTCGAAGGAGAATATTGAGGAAGGAGCAAGGCGAGAGTACCATTCTCGAGCTGGACCATTGAGAGTTGCGGGGAAGGTTTTGCAGAGCAAAGCATCAGAAGCTTGATGGATGAGCATGAGGGTCTTGAAGCTTTCGATGTGAACGATGGGGTCAGTCTCCCTGGAATAAGTCTCAAATTGAGGAGGCTTAAAGCCGATTGGTACAGGTGCATCCATTATGGTTCGGAAAAAAGGAGGTATACTAGGACGAAGAGTCCTTCCTATGAGTTATTCTTCACGGTCTAACTGACTCAAGCGCCTCTCCATTTCATGGAGACGACGGTAGACAGCGTCATCTCTTCGATGGTAATCAGCCGAGCCTCTAGACTCATCTCCGTACGAGGGAGAGCGGGGGCTACGACGACGGTAGCTCCTGGAGCGGCGAGGACTTGGCATGTGCCGGGGGTTGCTAGGAGCTTGAGGAGGAGTTAAGGACCGTCGGCGAGGACTTCGGACCAGAGGAGGAGAGGGAATCCTTGGAGCATTGGTGTTGGGACGGAGATTGAGAGCTTGTAGGACGGTTGCTTGGAACTGCTGGAACTCGGCACGGGTGATAAGTGCCTCATCGTTCCTAGGATGTTGCCGACCGGCGGGGGAGTGGGGTCTTCTCCTGTGATGCTCGGGGGACTCTCTCCGCCCCCTTCAGATAGGGGACCTTCTGTATTCTCGGCGGTGAGGAGATCGCTCATCCGTACGTTGTTGGCAGGAGGCTCCCTCTCGGGCCCGCTTTTCATCCAGACGGTGGTGAAGATCCTCATCCTTCTGCCGATTGAGGACGGTGTTGCGTAGGTCGGAAGCTCGGGGATTATGGGAGGCCATAGAATCCGAAGAGGCGTTGTGGATGGAGACGTGGTCCGGATGGAGAGGTTGTTTCTGCGGGTTGGGACCCTTAGGAGGTTGTTGATTCTGAGGAGGAGGCAGGTCCTGTTGGAGTGGGTCTTCCGCTTGAGGAGGAAGTTGCCCCTGTTGCGGAGCGGGCTGGATGAGAACTTCTTGTTGCTGATCGGGGTTGGGTCCTCGGTTGGACCCTCTTGATCTGGCTTTCCTAGGAGGCATGGCTGGAGAAGATCTGACCAACGGGAAGAGGGGAGGCTGCTACTCGTTGTTTCCCACAGACGGTGCCAATCTGTTGCCGCTGAATCTGGTGTGGGGGCAAACAGATAGTATTTGTGGATTCTTGGGAAACTTTGAATAACTAACCTATTACCTGTTCCGCCGGGGTTTGATGCTGACTCCCGCCGTACACCTACAAAAAGTGCAAGACACCGGGGTTGTTCCCGGCGACGCACCCTCCGACGCTCAAGTCAGTAATTAGAAATGATTATGAAAGAGCGCAAAACTGGCAAAAGATTGATTACCTCTTAATGGAGATGGATGGGAGGTATTTATAGGCGCTGCTAGGGTCAGATTAGGAATGTAATCCCTGTGGTTAGATAAGGAATGTAATCCCTAATCCCCAGTGAAAGGATAGATATGAACCAGGGCCGTTGATTAGGATTTAATCAGAAACCCTAATTCTATCCTTTCTGGACCGGGTTTGCTGCGGGTTGAAACCCGCACCCAGTTGAGGGGGATCCGTTCGCGGGTTAGTGGGTCTTCGAGGAGGAGAACCCGTACCCGCTTCAGACCCATTGGTGAGTGAAATTACCGTTTTACCCCTGGACTTCAAGATTCGTGCCTGATTTGGACGGTTTCGATTAAACACCATTTTTAGCCATATCACGTACCATAACCATCTTCTTAGGACTCCTCTTGATTTCTTTGTTGTGTATTACCCAAAGGTTCCAACTTGGTGTAATTCAACCAGCATTTCTCTACACTTCCAATAATGCAGCGAAGTCGGAGTTTGGAGGAAGAGAAGAGTGTGACTTCTTTGATGGGAAGTGGGTTTACGACCCAAAATTCTACCCGCGCTATATCGTTGGGATGAATGCCCGTTTCTTGATGCACAAGTGACCTGCCAGAATAATGAAGGCCTGACTCAGGTTACCAGCATTGGAGATGGGAGGCAGAGAGTTGCAAAATTCCAAGGTAAAATCACTACTAACTTGTTTCTCGGGTTGAACTTTTGCAAGAACTACAAATTGTATGTAGAATCACTGATATGTCTCCTCTAGCCTGCCACTATATATATACCTTCGCGAGCCAACGTCAAGAGCAAAGACAACAAACAGTACTGTGTTTCATGCCATGGTTGAGTACTTACAATTTCTTACACCAATCGATAAGTTCTTTCTTAGGAATTGCCTTTATTTAAGAACGAAATTTGTTTTGTACCCACTTAAATAATTTCAAAATTGTGGCATAGTTCCCGTATTCCATAATTCATATGTAACAAGCCAACACAAACATCATAAATTCATGTCAATTACATAGGTGCACTTGATGTACATAAGCAGTAAAAAGACTACAAATCAATTTAGAAACAATATCCATAATCTTTTACCAAGTCTTTGAGAGAAAAGATGGTTTCAGAAATAAGATACACAACTTCCCCTCTTTTTCTTTAATTCCCTGTTTCATATATATATATTTTGTGATATACAGGATAGAGCCAAAAGACTCTAGCCCGTGAATATATAAATTATAACGGAAAGAAGAATACAAAGTATAGATTTACAAAAGAAACACTCAAATACAAGAATAATGATAAACTGACAAACTGCCAAGCAGCGGTGAGAGGACAAATAAGAAATTTGCACCGAACAACAAAACTCTGAAAGAATAAAGCCGGGGAGTGAGATACTCGTCGTTAGGCTAAAAAAAACCACAAATACAACCAATCAAGCAAGTAATCCTCTTTCATAGTTTTATTTCTTACAACATGTCTTTTAGCATAAATGTGAGAATAAGTTTTATTATTTTTACTTAAGTTTTTGCATAGATGTAAACTAAATTGATTGGTTATTTCTTAGATAACAAAAATTGTTTGCAATCATTGTTTATGGTTCTCCTATCAATGCAAACTAATATTGTTTGCAACTTTGAGGGGGGAAAGCATCGGTCCGACGATCGACTGACAGCCACCGTAGTGGTTGCTGTTGTTAGACACCCACCGCCCCAGGGTTTGTTTGGGGATGTGATGTATTTTGTTTAGTCGCTTGTATGTTGCGGACTTTTCTGACACTCTTTTGTCCCTCCCTCTATGTTTGGGGTGGAGGTTATACTCTCATTTTGTTTGTAGGACATTGTAATTGGCTCAGTACTCTGAGTTTGTTTTATTAATGTTAGAGCTCGAATTTTATAAATCTGAAAATTACTAACAATAATTGTGAAGAACAGAAATTACAGGAATAAAAGATAACAAACCAAAACATTTATACAGAGTCGAAATTAAAATCTCTCTCCTTAAAGCAAAATTCGCTCCGTAGTGTGACGGTGGCTGACGAATTGCCTCCCAGGATACAACTGTATACCTTTCCCTGAAGAGCAACACCCAAACTCCAGAGATTTCAGCGAACTGTGCTGTGATGTACTCTCAGTTTTTGACACAGAGGAGAAGAAGAAGAAGTATAATTCGGATTATCAAAATCTGTATATTCTGGCAGACAGGATACAGTAGGAAATGGAGTCTGTTGGGAGGCCCAACAGCAGAGTAATGGTCCATTACTCTGCAACAGCAGAGTAGTGGTTCAGATCCATTACTCTGTAACAGCAGAGTAATGGTCCAGTACTCTGCAACAGCAGAGTAGTGGTTCAGATCCGTAACTGATGAGCCATTACTCTGCTAGTATCAGTTATCGAGTGTACCAGGGGAGAAAAAATTTGACCGGGGCAAAAAATAAATATAGGCCAGAGCCGAGCCGAAGCCGGGTCCGGGCGCGCGCGCGCGTGTGTGTTTGTCATTTTGGCTAAGTCCTCTCTCCACTACACGTTAGTGGTAACCCTCGGGCAACGACCTTTCGTTCAATTTTCTAGTATATATACTAGAAAAAATCTTTTCCAATTTTCGATATGGGACTATCCATTTTTTCCAAGTTTCCAAGTTAGTACATTTCAAGTACCCAACTTTGGACCAACATGTATCATTCATACAGAATTCGTTTTTGGCAAATGAGTACACCACGGAATAGTACTCAATGAGAGGATCACAATCCACTCATTTTCTGGCGCCGCTGGTGGCCGGAGCCCGCCCGAATCCGGCCTGGAAAACTGCAAAAATTAATTCCAACAATCCCCCACATGAATGGAAATTAGCAGACTATGTAATCCAGACACGACATAAAAAGACATGATAGAAAAGACATGATAGAAAAACTCTGAGAGTACAATCGGAAAATCACTGCATCAGGAATGGTAGTAATTTTTCAACTTTGAACCACCCTTAGTAAGTAGCTATCGGATTCACTTGACCAGGAAGTGAACATGATGTCTTGAACTACTCGGGCTTTGATGTGAACCTAGACAATAACTATCACACAGTTTCATCTCCTCAAAGAACTAAGTTCTCTTGTTGTGTTCATTTTGGCCTTGAACAGCCCTGGTTAATCGTGAGTGAACTTGGAGAATGTAGCTTCTCTTCATTCTCCTAGAAACGGCCCAATTTCATACTCACAAGGTGATTGCCTATAAAGAGTATCCTGCTATACCCCACTTTTATTTCAAATCTATGGGAATCATTAAAAGTCAAGTTTATCCTAACTCTTTGTAGGCAGCACTATTTTATCATCCTAAGAGTGGGTATGAGATTTTAATCTCTCTGTGCTCCTGTCAATTCAACAAGATTTAGTTGTCCCTTTGAACCTAGATCTTGGGATCTCCAATTTCTAGGTAGGATTTGCATCAAGTATCCTCTTTCGTCATAGGCTTTAAACTCATTCCTCTTGATGATCTCACAACTTGCTCTCGCAACAGACCTTTAGTAAATGGATCCGCTAGGTTGTCGGCCGATTTTATATACTCTATAGAGATTACTCCATTTGAGAGCAGTTGTCTAATGGTATTGTGTCGCCTTCTGATATGACGAGACTTACCATTATACATACAACTCAGTGCTCATGCTATAGTCGACTGGCTGTCACAGTGTACACATAAAGCAGGCACTAATTTTTCCCATATAGGAATATCCTTTAAAAAGTTTCGAAGCCATTCCACTTCCTCTGCTGCTTTGTCTAAAGCAATAAACTCAGATTCCATGGTGGATCTGGTCAATAGCGTTTGTTTAAAGGATTTCCATGACACAGCTGCACCACCAAGTGTGAAGACATATCCACTTGTGGATTTTGAGTTCTTGGAGTCCGATATCCAGTTGGCATCGTTGTAGCCTTCTAGTACTGCTGGGTATCTGGTGTAATACAGCGCATAACTCTAAGTATGTCGCAGGTAGTTTAATACTCTAGTTATTCCTTTTCAGTGACTTTGTCCTGGATTACTTGTGTAGCGGCTCAGTACATTTACTGAATGGGCCAAGTCCGGTCTTGTACAATTTGTTAAGTACATCAGACTACCGCTTACACGTGCATATTCCAATTGTGATATGCTTTCACCTGTGTTTTTGAATAAGTAAAGACTGGGATCCACAGGACTTTTGGCAATTCTATTCTGGTAATTCTTGAACCTTTCAAGGACTTTCTCAGCATAATGAGTTTGAGAAAGTAATTCCCTCAGACGTCTTGGAAACTTTGATTCCTAGTATGACGTCTGCAACTCCCAAGTCTTTCATATCAAACTTGCCACTAAGCATGCTCTTAGTTTGTTTGATAATGTCATTATTTCTTCCAATAATGAGCATGTCGTCTACATACAGACACACCAGAATGTATCCATTTGGTGTATCTTTGATGTAAATACACTTATCACATTCATTTATTTTAAAGCTATTTGATATCATAATATTGTCAAATTTTGCATGTCACTGCTTTGGAGCTTGTTTCAGTACGTACAGGAATTTTACAAGCCTGCACACCTTGTTTTCCTGTCCAGGAACTACGTAACCCTCAGGTTGTTTCATGTATATTTATTCTTCTAAGTCCCTATTTAGAAATGCAGTTTTAACATCCATTTGATGTATTTCCAGGTTACGTAGAGCTGCAATAGCTATTAACATTCTTATGGAAGTTATTCTTGTAACTGGAGAATATGTATCAAAAAAGTCTAGGCCTTTCTTTTGCCTAAATTCTTGTACCACAAGTCTCGCCTTATGCTTCTCTATTAAACCATATGGTTTCAATTTTTTTTTTTAAAATCCATTTGCATCCTAGAGCTTTACATCCAGAAGACAAATCGACTAACTCCCATGTATGATTCTGCATAATGGAGTCTATTTCACTTTTGATTGCTTCCTTCCACATAGGAGCATCAGACATAGACATGGCTTCCTTGAAAGTTCTGGGCTCATTCTCTAGCAAAAAGGCCGTTACAAAGTCGATACCAAATGATTTTGATGTTCTAGCCCGTTTACTTCGTCTAGGCTCATCATTATCATGTTCTGATTCATCAACTGAAGTGCTTGCATTCCCTTGTTCACGTGTACGTTTGGGATACGTAGTATCCTTGCACGGAAACACATGTTCAAAGAAGAAAGCATTCCTTGAATCTATTATTGTATTCACATGGATATCCGCTATATCTGATTTGTATACCAAGAATCGATATGCACTACTGTTGTGTGCATAGCCTATGAATATGCAATCAATCGTCTTAGGTCCGATGGTGACTTGTTTTGGGTTAGGTACTGCCACTTTTGCTAGACACCTCCACACTTTGAGGTATTTATACGAAGGTACGTTACCTTTCCACAGTTCGTATGGTATCTTGCCGGTTTTCTTATGAGGTATTTTATTGAGAATGTAGTTGGCAGTCAGCAACGCTCCCCCCCACATATTTTGGGGTAAGCCAGAATTCAATAACAAGGCATTCATTATCTTCTTTAGAGTTCAGTTCTTGCGCTCGGCAGTACCGTTTGATTCGGGTGAGTAAGTGTAACACCCCACCTTTTATTTTAATTAAAATGCATTCTTATTCTTGCACGTATGATGCACGTGCAAAATTTTTATTCTTCATTTGTTAATCTTATTATCCATTTCTTTTAGCATGCATAACTTATTTAGCCTTTAGTTAATCCATGGACCAAAAGATTAGAATTTAGCCCATTAGGAGGAGAGCCCACTAGGTAATTAAACAAATTAATTAATTAATGGGCCCATTAAGCAAGCCCACTGGTAAATTCACAAATAAAACTACGTGTACACTACTACATGACAAGTTACAAAAAAGTTAGTACACATTTAAAGTTATAGGATTGAATTAAAATTATATGTGCACTTGTGCAGGCACACACTCACATGAGGGGGGCCGGTTTCACCATGCACTGACCGGTTTTGGGCATGGGAGGAGAGAGAGAATAAGTGTGGGGATGAGAAGAGTTTGTAGGTTATAGGAGTTGCATATATGAAGAGTTGGAAAGGTGAAAGGGTGTAGGTTTTAGGAGTTTAGGAGGTGAAGGGTTGTAGGAATTAAATTGAAAGTTATTAGGGTGTACAATTTTGCACATTAGACACCTGACTAGACCTATAAATAGCCCACCACTTCTCTTCTTTTCACACACCAAAAATAGAATCAAAATAAGAGAAAAGAGAAAAGAAAGAAAGAAAAAGAAAGAGAGAGAGGCAAAGAAAGAGTGAGAGTTCTCTTTGCTTGGAGTCATTACTAGAATGAGTCATAGCTAGGAGTGGAGGCTTTGCTAGGAGCTAGAAGGACTTGTGGAGCTAGGAGCAAGAAGGAACCCTCTCTTTGTAGTTTGCAACCTTCAAGATTAAGGTTGGTGTTCTTATGCTTTCTAAGTAGGATTTGCATGCTAATAGGTTAATGAATAATAAAGGATTGAATGAGATATTGTAGATAAGAATCCATGCTAGCATCTCATGATTTTATTGTTATCATACTAATAGTTTAATGAATAGAATAAAAGTTGAATGTGATATGTGCTAGTATGACATGCTAAGACTTTGATGAAATCTAGTAATATACTACTTATCATGAAATTTGAAAGTAGAGAAATAATTACATAAACCATGGTAGTATAATTGCAAATTTTTATTTGTCAAATGCATGATGAGTATGAATGAATGTCACATATGCTTAGAAAATGGAAAGATAAATTTTATTGTTTGTCGACATTGTAAAAGATAATAATTTTCGCATAAAGAAACATTTGTGTTGTCCAAAGTTGACTTTAGAGAGATAATTGGATAATTAGTTTTAGTAACAAGAATCTTATTTTGTAAGATGATGGGTTTTTCTTAAACTAACCATGTTTTCTACAATTTCGAGTTTTATTGAAAAATGCATTTTTTTGTGAGGAGAAAATAATAGGCTTATCTAAATAATGAGTTGAATTTTTCTTTTGTATTTTTGATTCATTTGAGTTCTAAAAGAAAGATTTGTCTATCAAATCTTAAAGATAGAAAAGAGAAGTTTTTCAAAAAAATAAAAATAAAAATAAAAATAGATTCAGGATAGTATGAACAAAAGAGCACAAATGAAATTTCTAAACATAAAATATATTTAGGCTTACTGGTTAGCCAGTGCACTACAAGTTATAAGAGGTTGTTTGTTCAAGGATTGATAGTTGCTTTTATATAATTTATATTTTTAAAAAAAAATACCGAAACTGAAGAAGTGTACATAAACCATACAAAATGCAAGTAGACATGAAGTCCACTTGGACTTCTTGGTCAGAGTGTGGGCTTGAGCTCTGTGCGGTTCCGGCCTGGGGTCATGGGTTTGAAACCCAGAGCACCCTTTTGTTTTTTTTCTGTTGTTGTTTTCTTTTTTTAGTATGAGTTGATATTTTTTTAAAGGGATTTAATTGAAACTAATTATAGATGCGAAATGAATTTTTATTGAAACTGATCATGAATATGAAATGGATTTTTTTTTATGAAATGGAGTTCTAATTAAAATGGGTTATGAAAATAAAATGGAATGAAAATATTATAGGATAGTTTGTTTGTATAATTTGAAGCATAAAAAGAAATGAAAATCTTGAGAATAGAACTCTAGTATATTTTGTGAAGTGATCTTTTAAGGAATTACACTTATATCTTGTTTAGAAATATTTTGTAATGAAAAAAAATATTGTGATGGCTTAGATTTTGTTGTGATAATTCGTGTAGCGAAAATGTGTTCTTGAAATGAATGTTATAGAACAAACACTCATGTTGAGATAGGAATTTGTTTCAATTGCTTATATAAGTTTATAATGTTGAATTCTTTTGAGATAGAAATCATTTGTCTATGTTTGAAAAGGCATGAATAAATACTAAGTTGAATCATGAATAAGTTGGAGGCATAGGCATGACTATTGAAAGGGATGAATACCCATTATTCTTGTACATGAGAAAGTTGAATTTAGAGTTAGTAAGACCTAGTATACCTGTAACACCCCGAATTCCAAAATACAACTGAATTCGAGTTCCACAGGATCTTTACATTTCTTTCGTACAATTTTATAAGGAAATAAAAACTTTTCTTTTATCAGAGTTACATTTACACTTGTACATTATCACAGCGGAAGCAATACTACAATCAATTTACATGAAACAAATATTTAAATCAATCCAGCGCAGCATGTATACTTCAATTGTCAAGCATCTTTACCCTGCATATAAAACTGTGGGCACGTCAGTTCATTCAACTGACGAAATATTATACACGGCCATCCTCTCTATGCCGGAAACAGTATAACGATTCTCATTTCTTAACAAATCACAAACTTGTCACAAATAGAACTAAATGGACTATCCTATTGATGTCGTTGTGAATGTGCACTTAGTCCTTAATGCAATTATTTTGTATTATATGACACTAATGTGCACTTGTTCAGAGTCTATGCAGTCCATACTATATAGGTTCGAGAGAAATCCCTTAATCGTTCTTCATCTTGTAGGGTTCAATCCCTCGCCATGACTTAATCTACTACTGTAACTACGGTAAGTATCCTAGATATTTTCTGACCTACGAACTCATGTCTAGGCGCCCTGGAGGGAATCCCAACGCACTGACACATGACTCATCATGCAGGCATCCTGTGGTAATTCAGCTCCTACCATAGACATGACACCACCCGCAGTCGTCAAACACCCCACAAGTGTCGCCACCGGGACGATACTCTGGAGCAGTATCCACGCCCTATCATGACTCATCATGGCACATCCTGTGAATACTCTCACGCCGCCAATCCAATGGCCCTCATACTCGATGTTTTTCTCTTACTTTCATCACATCTTCACTATGTATCTAATCCTTAGTTTAATTGAATCATGAATAAAATCAATCTCTTAGAATGTAGCACTCCCACTATACCGGTCTTATTCATTCAATTTCACATGACCAACCTTGGTCTTCTCATTTCAAAATATCATTTCACATTTCTTTCATTGCCGGTATAAGGCTTGGCTATACCCTAATTCTCAATTTCAACTCATAATTACAATGTCATGCTCATAAGATCTTTTCATGATTAATTATAATTCATGTTTCAAAAGCATAGAACTCATGTATTCACATCTTTCATAATTCATCCCAATCAATAATTCAACGCATAGATAACTGAAAACTGAGATTCACTAGTTCATAAGCTCACATAATTCTATTTCAATCCATTCCAATTCCACAGTTCACAATTTCAATTGGTTTCACAAATTCATACCTTTCAAATTTCTCATTACCAAAAATCTCAAAAATAAAACTTCTTAAACAATCCTCTTGATTTCCTTGAAGAAAAAATTTAAGTTAACAAAATAAAAGTGTTCCTTTTGTAAAACAGTCTCACTTATAAACTTCAGTTCATAGAGAATTTTCTCCCCAAAAAAAATAGACATTTTTTGAAACTTCAGGACAGTCGACTGATAACCCTGACCAGTCGGCTGTTCTGCAAGGTTCTAAAACTCGAGAATGATCAGAGAAGTCGACTGTCTCTTATGGCCAGTCGGCTGTTCCGCCATGATTTTTTTTTAAACTAAAAAATAAAAACGTTCGGGGCAGTCGACTGTTACCACCGTCGGTCGACTGTTCCGAAAAAGATTTGAACTATATATATTTTTCATTTTCTCAGACCAGTCGACTTGTAACCCCTGTTTTCATTAATACGTATTTTAAAAATATATTTTTCCCGTATTTAAATAATCAGTATCTTATAACTATTTTTTTCTCTAATTGATTTTATTATTTAAATAATTTTTACAAGCCCAATTGTTTATTATAAACCCATGTTTGGATATTGATTTTTATTAATTATTAATATGAGCCCAAGTTGTATTTGATTTTATTATTGGTTAATATGAAACCCAATTGTTTATTCTAAAGCCCAATTTTGTGTTTGATTTTATTAAATTAATTTGAGCCCAAAAATTTAGCCCAACATCCTATTTGTTTTATTTAAATATTTTGAAACCATTTTAAGCCCAAGCCCAAACCCACTAATCCAAAGCCCATTACTCCTAATTGTACAGACCCCTACCCGTATACAATTTATTTTCTCACCCCCACTCTTTTGTCCCGTACTCCAACTTCCCCCACTTTACCTGCACACTCCCCCATGCTCCTCGTAACTACCCCACTTCTACCCCCACTAATTATAATCTATTATAATACCCCACCCACGTACCCTCTCTCTCCTATACTCTGTCTTCTTCTCTCCCCCTCCTATCTCCAAACAAAACAGAGCAAACCCAAAAACAGAGAACCCACAAACTCCATTCCCATCGTCTCCTTCCTTTCATTCCACCGTCTTCAACCTCCGCGATGACCCCCCATTCCTGTCATCGTCCCTGCATCGTCTTCCTCCCTCAGTCGCCGCCGCCTGAGCCTTCCCCTCATCATCGCAGCACCGTCCCCGCCATCGCCTTTCCCTTCCCTCCATTCCTCCACTCGCGATCCATCTCCGCAGGCTGCCCCTGTGCCGACCACCACAGTGCCGCTCATCTTCCACGTCGAGCCGCTCCACTGTCCAGTCGTCGTCGTCTTCCCGAAGCATCGCCACAGTCAACTCCGCCATCATCTTCAAGCCCGAGCTTCGTCGTCGAGCTCCTCGTCATCACTGTGCCGCCTTCCGCCCCGCTGCTCCTCTCGACGACCCAGCCCCTATTCTACTCGCCCGCCATTCCATTCCGCTGTCAACCCCGAAGCTTCGCCTCGCATCTTCTCGTTCCTCTTCCTCCCGTCGTCGCTCCCGTTGCCTTCCGTCGCCGCTCTCGTCAGCATCGCCCTCCTCGTCGATGCGCCGCTCACGACAGCGCCATCTTCTCCTCGCCGGTGTCGCGAGCCTCTGTGCCTCCCATCGCGCCAACTTCTCTCGCGCTCTTTTCCTCTATCTTCCCCTATGTTGCTTCTGGGAAGAAAGAGAGTGTTTTTGGGATTTAATTGAAGTGGCTATGTGCTGTATTGGGGATTATTGATTTGCTGTTGGATATTGTGGTGTTTGGTGTTGTTGGGGAGTTTACTGACTTGGAGTTTGTTGAAGTGGTTGTTGCTATTTGATGTGTGTAGTTGGTGTATTGGGTTGTATTGGTGTTTGGTGTTGTGAAGAATATTGGGTAGGAATTGTTGCTATCCTGGAGTGGTTGAAAGGAATTGTTGCAGTTTGCTATTTGGAGTTGCTATTATTGGGATTGCTAACTTGGCGTGGCTGCCACACATCTCGCACGTGATCTACTGCCTGGGATACTGATCCCATTATTCTGTCTTAAATTTCATCGTCGTCAACTAACAGGCAAGTGTCTCTTGTACAATCCGTTTGTTCAAGTACAAGCTCTTTTGCAAAATACCGCAAGTATATTTTTGACTCTATTCGTATCTTATATAATTCATTGATCCCGTATTCGTACAAGATCACGAATACTTTGTTGCCATATGCATTGCATGAACACGATACACATATATACTTTTATGATTATACATGATGTTGTGCATGAATTGCTTGTTACTAGGTTGCATGTTGTTATAATATATTTTCTTCTTGATTAAGTGTTATGCATGCCATTAGTCGCATCAATATGTTTTATGGGTCCTGAAATATGTTTCTTGCATTGCATAAGTCTTGATACCCGATCCTGTCATGTTACCTTTGCCATGTTGTCCTTGCCATGTTGCCCATCCTTGTTGTTGCATGTAGTTTTTGTTCATATTTAATTATAATAAAAAGATAACAAGTCGGGGTATAAAGGAAAAAGATTTAGTAGTGGGCAATATAGAAGAGCGTACTCGGACGGGGGCTCGTGGTTCCTTACTGCAATTTGTAAGTTACAAGTTACAAGTTTGCTAAATTACAGGTTTACTTGACATGTTTCACGCTACAAGTTACACTACATGTTCCACATTGCACATATCTCGAACAAGATACAATTTTCCCGAGTACGTGACCTATAGAATCCACCACTAGTCTAAACGTTCACTTGATTGCGAGTAGCAACCATGTGGTATAGGATGCATGAAGTGCTACCTAGTTAGGTTAATAAAAGATATGATATTGACACGTACACTTGCATGATCCGTTTACATGTTACATGTTTATGATGACTTGTTTACTTGTTTACATGTTACTCGTTCATGTTGACACGTTTACTTGCTTACCCATTTACATGTTACATGTTCCTATGGATTAATTACTTGTTTACATGCATGCTATTTGTTCCATGAGATCTTGTTCTTGATTCTGTTGCATGTTATATTTGTTCTATCATATGATTCTTGATTCCTTGTTCTTTCCTGCTTTTGTTTTATCTATATTGTCCCGTTAGCTTGTACCACTTGCGGTCCGTGACTTGCATTAA
This sequence comes from Hemerocallis citrina, assembly GCA_017893485.1. Lineage (NCBI taxonomy): Eukaryota > Viridiplantae > Streptophyta > Magnoliopsida > Asparagales > Asphodelaceae > Hemerocallis > Hemerocallis citrina. The sequence goes on along the minus strand of CM030360.1, from coordinate 321,703,870 downwards.
CGGGTACCTCTTTGTTTCTTCCTCTTGTTATAACATACTTGCAGGTCCAGATGGAGAATTACCCGAAGGTGTTGCTGAGCAGAGATTTTAGTGTTGTTTAATTTCATGTTATTTTAGTTTATATTTTATTCATGTAATCCTTGTTGTAATCCGGGCGTGTTGACCCGTAACTATGTTTCGTTTCCAGTTGTTGGTTATGTCATGTATTATGTCATGTAATATATCATGTACTTTGTTATCTTATTGTGATTTAACATGCTTGCGTGGTTAATATTGTCATCTTGTTGTTGAATTAAATATACAGCTTATGAATGATGTATTCGCATCATTCGCTGGGCCTCAGTTTCGTGCTTGTGTTCCCGTATTCTGGGAAGCGGGGCGTGATACGACTGTTTCGACATGATCGATCGACTGTGCTACTGAGTTTTCAATTCTCAAAAAGAATATTTTTAGTTCCTTTTCTTCTCTTTTTTGAAATATAACTTTCCAGATTAAAACTACCTTCAATTCTACAATAAAAGGTATTTTTAAAGGTATTTTTCACTCTTTTGAAAACATGTAATTAGCCATAGTTTGCATTTTATGAATACTCTTTTGGCATTTGAAAACTAATACACATTTGTTCATAATCAAAGATGGTTTCTCACACATAATTCACCACAATGATGTTTGCTTATACAGTGATAACTAAGACATTTTTTAGCACAAAAATCAACTTTATAAGTGAGTAAAAACTTCCATTTTTATTAATTAATCTACACATAGTGCATTCATTTATTTATATGCAAAGGGACATTCTTTATCATTATTCAATTTTTCCACATGATAGATATCACAATAGGAAAATTCATTACATCTATTAACAAACCATTCAATCAATTTAATTAACACACTATTCTAATTTAGCATTTTCAATCCATAAGCATGGCTCAATTCCTTACTAGTGAATTTCTCATAACTGCAATTTAACCATAACTAACATGCATTATTATGTTTATAACAATGAGAAACATACACTTTTACTCATAGGCAATAACTCTAGTAATCAATCCACGTACATTTGCTATTTAACAATTTTCTTCTAATTAGACAAGCATGTATTTCATTTCAACTAGTAGTTAATAATAATAATTCAATTATCATTCCTTAGCATGAATTCTACTTTAGAAGTCATGAGAAACACCCACCTTTTGAAGAAAATTCAATTAAGACAAATCCCCTAGAGCCTCCTAGATTGCAATGCATGAACTTCTCCTCCTTGCTCCTTGCCAAAAATCGAGAGCTTCTTCTTGCAGGGATGGCCGGCCTCCAATGGGGAACACTTACACTCAACCCACACTAATATGTATATGTATCTCCTTTAATATTTGCTTAAGTGTAGAATACAAGTAGGAAAAAGGGGGGTATTTATACTAGTTTTGAAGTAGATTGGAGGGCTAGGATTGATTGGATAGTTGTAGAATGGAGGGCTAGGATAGGAGTATGAGTTATGGCAATCACCCACACACAAAATAACTACCCATGCACATTCACCCACACTCCCATTCCTTCCATGCACAACCGGCCCCAAAATTTGTGTGCATTACACACTACGTGCTTCGCACGTGCCACCTAGTACCCCTATTGAAAAAGTTGTACAATTTTTAATTAATCAAATTGTTCACATTTTGTCTCTACAGGACAAGTGTGGCCATTTAATTAATTTATTAAATTGGTGGGCTTCATAAATAGTGGGCTTAGGCTTGTGAGCCAAGACAACAAATTAATAATTAATTAAAGTGAGCTAAAACAATTAATTAGTGTTTTAGGCTTTTAGAAAATATGTTCTTAGAAAGAAAAAAATATAAAGGAAAATAATTGTTCATACAAAAATGAGATTTCATATAAATAAATAAAAATATACACATAAGTTTGCACGTGCACAACACGTGAAAATAATGTTTTTATAAATAATGAATTTTTAGGGTATTACAACACCGGTAAATTTTAAATGAAATGATTATTATATTTCGAGATTTGCCATGGAGCTATCTCGGTGTACGTTGATTTAGCCTGGTAATAGGAAATACTAATTCTAGACTTGAAAATCTAATGATGCCTTAAACTATGATAATTAGGCACTTAGGTGAAGTTGTAGTAAACTTGGGGAAACGTAAGTGGGGTGCTCTATATAGTCGGCGGTGGACTCTGTGGCTATAGACCCAGTTGGTGGACTGAGGTTGCCCCGTGGGAGACAGATTATTGTATTTTAATCCGGGACTATGAGGACGGGTCAGAGGTGGACTCCGGGATCTTAAGTAGTCGGACAGATGGTTTTTGGTTACCGTCTCCAGTGTATATGTATATACTGGGCTAGAGGGTCACATACGGGATGATTTGCACGATGTGGAATCTGTTATAACAGTCAGCAGTGGACTCCGAGGCTGGGATTCAAATTCGTGGAATAGTCTGAACCTTGTTTTATTACCGGGTAGTTTTCACGGCTAGGGATCGAGCCCTATATTGTGAAGAACGTAGGCGCTTGCCCTCGGACCTATGTAGTATGGGATGCATAGAATCCGAACAAGTGTGCATTAGTATCATCCTAGTATAGAAATGTGTGCATTAGGCATTAAGGCATGACATACACTTACATGTTTAGTGTAGCCACTTTAACACTTTATTATTCATTCAACTGTTGTATTTTGTTAAAGTATGAGATCGTTATACTATTCCCGGCATAGAGAGGATAGCCGTGTATAACATTTCGTTAGTTGTAAGTAACTGACTTGCCCACAGATTGACATGCAGGTAATGGACTATTCTTGAAGAAGTAAAGATAATATGATGCAATCGATGACTCAATTTATGAAGTTGTATAAGTTATATTTTTGTTTTCAAATGTTGTAATCTTTGTTTCTTCCGCTGTGTAAAAACCAAGTGTAGATAAACTCTGATGTACTATTGAAAAAGTTTTTAAAATTCCTTGTAAAATTGTACGAAGTGAAGTAAAGATCCTGTGAAATCTCGAATTTATCCTTATTTGAAATTCGGGGTGTTACAGTAAGGAGCAGTTGTCTGATGAACTATTCCATGTTCAGAGTAGAACATATTAAATGGTGCATCATATTCTCCTCCTCTATCACTCTTAACGATTTTAATCGTTTTGCCAATTTGATTCTCAATCTCAAGCTTATATTCTTTGAATTTATCCAAAGCCTCATTTTTGCTATGTAACAAGTATACATAAGAAAATTTTGTGCAATCGTTTATGAATGTCACAAAGTACTTTTTGCCACCTCTGGTCTGCACGTACTTTAAATCACACAGATCCGTGTGAATTAGATCTAGAGTTTCTGTGTTTCTTTCTACAGAACGTGATGGAGTTTTAGTGAGTTTGGCCTCCGTTCAAACTTCACATTTTTCGGAGTTATCTACCTTAAATTTTGGTAGCAAATTCATGGTAATTAATCTACACATAGAATTGACATTAACATGGCCTAGTCTTTCATGCCAAACAGAAGAAGACTCAACAACATAGACAATAGGAGTTATTTCATTAACATTGAGAACAGCAGAAACAATAGTTTTAGAGATGACTGTCATTACATTAAACTTGAACATTCCATCCTTTACATATCCTTTACCCAAGTACACCCCATTCTTAGACAATACAAAATTATCAGAAACAAGAACAACCTTAAATCCATTCTTTCTTAGCAAAGAACCTGATATCAAGTTCTTTCTAATATCTGGAACATGCAACACATTTGTGAGTGTTAGTTCCTTGCCTGAAGTCCTCTTCAGCACCATCTTCCCTATTCCTGCAGTTTTGGAGGTGGAAGAGTTACCCATGAACAGCTATTCGTCCTTGTTGCACTTCTGGTATGAAGTGAACATCTTCTTGTCCGAGCAGATATGCTTGGTGGCCCCAGTATCGTACCGCCATTCACGAGGATTGCTCCCCATAAGATTTACCTCTGATACTACAGCACAGAGGTCCAGGTCAGAGAGACCAGTGGACAAGTTCTCAGCTATGTGTGCATGGGATTTTTCATTCCCTTTTGCATGTCCAGTTCCTGCACGATTGTTGTCCTTGCTGCGGCACTCAAAAATTTTGTGCCCCACCTTACCACACTTGTGGCATTTCCCAACAAATCTCTTTGCAGGAGGTTTTTTGTTTGAGGCCTGTGGCAAGAATTTTCTCTTCTTTCCCTCCTGTTCGTGCTCCACCACATTGGCCTTTTCTATGGACTGATTTCCATATGACCTGTCAGCCTTGCGATTCTCCTCTTCGATCCGCAACCTGACAATGAGGTCTTCAAGAGACATCTTCTTTCGCTTGTGCTTGAGGTAGTTCTTGAAGTCTTTCCATCAAGGTGGAAGCTTTTCGATGAATGCTGCAATCTGGAATGGTTCGCACAGCGTCATGTTCTCTGCAGCGATTTCATGCATTATGACCTGCAGTTCTTGGACTTGACTCACAACAGTTTTGGAGTCAATCATCTTGTAGTCCAGAAATTTGCTGACTACAAACTTCTTGGACCCGGCGTCTTCTGTTTTGTACTTCTTTTCCAAAGACCCCTACAGGAGTTTGGACGTCTTGAAGACACAGTAGACGTTGTACAGGGGGTCTACCAAGCCATTCAGGATGTAGTTCCTGCAGAGGTAGTCGCTCTGAGTCCACGCATCAACCGCAGCAACGGAGTGTGCATCCATCAGTGCCAGCATCGGGGCAAATTCAGTGAGAAACTTGTCCGCATCTTCTCTTGCCACTTCTTGAATCCAGTTTCATTGAACTTCTCCAATTTTCTCCCATGGTTATGTGTGTGGAAGGAACGAACGAATGTGCCGCAACCGATTGCGTAGTCACATTTTGGGTCACCGGTGTTTCAGTATTGATAAGTCTACTGGCAATATCATTCTGTCTGGTCTCCATGTTATTTCTGAAATAGTTGAAACAGAACTATTAGTTGTTGTTTTTTCCGAATTGATAACAGTACCTGTAAACAATCTTCACAAAAACTATTAGAATCAGTGAGGAAAAATTTTTCTTTAAGATTGTTGTAACTCGAATTTTATAAATCTAAAAATTACTAATAATAATTGTGAAGAACATAAATTACAGGAATAAAAGATAACAAACCAAAAGCTTTATACAGAGTCGAGATTAAAATCTCTCTTTAAAGCAAAATTACAACTGTATACCTTTCCCTGAAGAGCAGCACCCAAACTCCAGAGATTTCAGCGAACTGTGCTGTGATGTACTCTCAGTTTTTGACACAGAGGAGAAGAAGAAGAAGTATAATTCAAATTATCAAAATCTGTATATTCTGGCAGACAGGATACAGTAGTCTTATAGGAGAAATGGAGTCTGTTGGGAGGCCCATTACTCTGTAACAGCAGAGTAATGGTCCATTACTCTGCAACAGAGTAGTGGTTCAGATCCGTAACTGATGAGCCATTACTTTGTTGTTATAGAGTAATGGTATCAATTATCGAAAGTGAAGAGCCTCACCAGTGTACTGGGCGGGAAAAAAAATTGACTGGGGCAAAAATTAAATATAGGCCAGAGCCAAGCCAAGCCAAACCACACCAGACCAAGCCGAGCCGAGTCGAATCCGGGGCCGGGCGCGCACGTGTGTTTGTCATTTTGGCTAAGTCCTCTATCCACTACACATTAGTGGTAACCCTCGGGCCACACCCTTTAGTCCAATTTTCTAGTATATATACTAGAAAAAATCTTTCCCAATTTTCGATATGGGACTATCCATTTTCTCAAAGTTTCCAAGTTAGTACATTTCAAGTACTCAACTTTGGACCAACATTTCTCATTCATACGGAATTTATTTTTGGCAAATGAGTACACCATGGAATAGTACTCGACGAGAGGATCGCAATCCACACATTTTTCGGCACCGCCGGTGGCCATAGTCCGTCGGAATCCGGCCCGGAAAACTGCAAAAATTAATTCCAACAATTCACTCCTTATTAATGAAACAGAGTGGCTATACTCCACCTTTTCTTCAAAAAAAACTTTTGGGGGAGGAGGGGGGGGGGGGAACATTTATTCTGAGTGTATCGTCTTTATTTATATATAATAGCTCGATCAACATAAATATTCTCTGACATTTTTGCTATTAATCAGCTTCCCGAGGTCGAGGTGCAGATGTTTTGGTGTTCACCACTGGCCACTGGTGGACGGGCAATGGCAAATTGCGATCGTAAATTTTCAAAACCTTTCTTCAATTCAAGGAGAAAACACAAATAGATTTTAAAAAGGAAAAAAGAAAAAGAAAAATTTGAATTCACGTTTTCACCCTAAAAACCAAAGGACGACACCATCCTATTGAAATATACAATATTTACAAGACCGCTTCCAAGAGAGCCAATCAAACCCAAAGGACCTCAAGCCTGCGCGTGAGGTAATAGCTCATCCACATGCCGATCACTTGTGACCCGGAGTCCCCATCATGTCCTCGATACCCACCTCAACTGTCGGTGTATCCGCATCTGCGTACATGTCCATTACTTTTTTTGAGATTTCTGCACCTGCCATTTTAGACTAGAATATGATATTGATATTGATCATGAATAATAATTGTTGATGCATGTGGTATTTGTGTTGCGTATTAAAAATTCTACTATTCCGTTCTAGCCAGATTTCCCAGCAAATAGTTGCTATCCGAATACCCCATATACCCAAATTGCCCTTTTGAACATGGGTATCCCTCCATTGACCCCAAACCTCATGGACTGTAGCAGGAAATGGGATGCAGATATCAACTTTGTGAAGCAAGTTCATCCAAATAGAGCTCACATAACTGCAATTAACGAAAAGATGGTCCACTATTTCGTTATCCCTTTTACACATGACACAATACCTCGTACCTTGCCATTTCGCCTCATCAAATTGTCCCAAGTAAGGATAGCATTTATGCTAGCCAACCAGTTAAATACGCGGATCTTGAGCGGGACTTTAGCCCTCCAGACTGGGTCCTTTATCTACACGCCCCCTTCATTAAGCTACTTGTACGTAGACTTAACAGAAAACATCCCCTCCTTGCGAGCCTCCCAACCTATTTTGCAATTAATGAGTTTTCATTTGTAATTTTAGACTTTTTGACGTGATTGATCAACAAGTCTTTTTTGTTGATCAATCACGTCAAAAAAAAAAAAAAGACTTGTTGATCAATCACGTCAACAAGTCGACCAACGTAATCTGCAGACTTGTTCAGCAATGAGAGCAAACATTAACAAGTCTCTGCTAAATATTGTTTTATGAATGAACTCTGCTTGTAGCGTTGTGAAGCTGTGAACACAAAGGTGATGTGTGCAAAAGTACCTTGATATTTAAGTTTATTGTTGGGGGGTAAAAGTAGTTTTTCAAAATCTTGAAAAAAAATCTGATGTGAGAAGAAAAAAATGAGAATTAAGATACCAGCTTTTTAGATGATGTCTTGACCCAACCAAAAAAAAAGGAAAATAGAAAAAATAGCAATAGTAAGAGCATCCACAGTCGTTTTCTATATCTCCCATTTTCCCATATTATAGCAAACGATGCGCTGCAATCGTTTGCTATATATGCCATTTTTTCCATTTCTTTCAAATCTGTTTCTCAAATTTGAGAAACGAAGTAAGAATTCTCAAATTATAGAAGACGGGAAATCATATACCGTCCGAAGGATTTTAATATTTTTTAATCGACTGAGACGGAAAATCATATACCGTCTGTAGCATTTCCAAATTTTTTTTATTTAAAAAAGGGTCGGACGGGGAATGATACCCCGTCCTTCCCTTTTAAAATATAATTTTTTTTGGAAAAAATCCCCAGACGGGGAATCATCTCCCGTCCGGGAGATGATACCCCGTCCAGGGGTATTTTTCTTTTTCTTTTTTTTTTCTTCTTTTTTGGGTTTTTTTTCCAAATTGCCCTTCAATCTATATTGAACGAATTTAAAAGTCCAGGGGTAATTTGGTCTTTTGCCAAATGAGAAAAATTTGAGAAACGACGACTGCACGATACTCCCCTATATGCTATTACTGTAGCTGCCATATTTTGGCAAATGAGAAGTAAAATGTGAGTAGAGTTTGTAAAATGTCTCAGCCTACAAAACAACTTAATCTTGATGGTTGAATGCTTATATTTAAAGATGAATTTGCAGGTTGAGCGTTCTTTTCGTGAGGCGAGAATTAGGGTATGCATTACGATAGTCGTGGACTTCAAACATAGATCGTTCTTGTACTATGTGAAATAACTCTGTACGACATCAAAACTCCAAAGCAGAAAGGGAAAATGTATGATACTTATATGCTTTTGTTTATAATATCATTTACTATGAATTTGCTAAAGAAGCATATAGCACCAGTGGTCTAGTGGTAGAATAGTACCCTGCCACGGTACAGACCCGGGTTCGATTCCCGGCTGGTGCAATTATTTTTTCAATTTTAAATTATTTTTAGGCTTAGCAACATGTTTGATATTGCAGTGAAAAAATTCGGTAAAAGCACTATTTAAAAAGCTAACGCACCACTTTAAGTGCTTTAAGAAGGATTCAGTTAGTAAGATTTAGAAAGGGAAAAAAGTTTTGGTTACACAAACTTTTATAATTATGTTGGCAAAACACCTATTTTAAGTTTAAAAGGGTATTTAGATCCAAAAGCACTCACAAAAGGCAAAAGCTTGCCTAACAAGTAAAAGTATTTATAGTAGACTAATGCATGTGTATGCATTTGATCTCCTTTTGGCCAAAGACAACTGCTACAGGTGCGAAAAACGGCATTGCATGAGCATTTCCGACGCAACACTTTGACGGTGATGAGGAGGTTAAGATCTGCCCACCCTGAAGTGACCTACTCCTCGTACCTCGCTTCATGTTTTTGCCCCTAAGATGTTTTTTTTTTTTTTTTTGAGGAAAAGGTGGAATAAGGCCACCATGTTTCATTAATAAGCAGTTAATAAAACAACCCCGGCGTACCGGGAGAAAAAAGCAAAAGTACAATGCAGAAAGAAAATGCAAGAAAACAAACACACCCCCAACAAGCCCTGGGGGATGGGACAAACTACTCAAAACATCAGTCCTCCTGCCTAAACAGTAGGCGTAACCAAGCGGACACCAGCTGGCAAAAGCACTGTCGTGACTGGTGTAGTCAGTCTCTCAGTCCAGTGTCGGGCCTGTCTCCACCTCCTCATCATCGAACTCCTCTACCTGGAATGCTCTGGCTATCCTCCCTCTCGCCCCCGTTGCCGCAGCTGCAGCCCAAAAAGAGATAAGATGCATGATGTGAGACAGGTTACCAGAAATACTATTACATTTAGCACGAAAATAAAAATTGTTACTGTCAAGCCATAACACCCAAGTTGTAGCTGCAATTGCGATGTACCACGCCTCCTTCATATCATGGCGAATCGTTGCAAATTTGGGGCCAATCCATAATTCCTCATATACGTAGGGGTAGTCGCTTGTACCTAAGGCTCGGAGTACCTCAGCCATAGTTGCCTTACTTCTGGGGCAATGGATGAAAAGGTGATTTAGATCTTCCACTTGAACTTCGCAAAAACCACAGTTGGTCGCCACCCGTGGTTGTCTCTTGGCCAGGTTTTGCCTCGTAAGGATAGCATTATTGAGCACTAGCCATAAGAACACCCTGACTTTAAGTGGAGTTTTCGCCTTCCACAGCACCTGTGCCCAGCTTGGTCTGCAACCTCAAAAATGGATCCGATGATACAGAGACCTCACCGAAAAGGCCCCCTTGGTTTCGAGTCCCCATCTCTTCTGGTCTGGGCCTTTAGTGCACCTTGTGCCTGCCCATGAGATGTGTGCTTGCATGTCAAGCAATTGCTGTTGTAGATATGGAGTTAGCGAACCTCGGAATGCTGGCTTCCTGCGTCCCCTTTTCCATCCTTCAGCAATGGACAAATTCGGTCGAATCGACTTCTCGTACAGTTCTGAGAACAAATCCTTCAGGGTATGGGTTCCACACCACCTATCCCACCAAAATCTGGTGGATCGGCCATTGCCGATAGTAGACGACACTGCCGAGTTGAAGGGACCGCTAGCCTTGGCAATTCTTTTCCATAGTCACGAAACTTTCGCCCCTACTCGGAAGCCGAGGTTTCTAGTGCCTTTTCCCCTGAGATAAGGTTGGATGAAGTCCTGCCAACCTTCTCCACTGTTGTGGAAAACCTTCCACCACCACTTCCCTAGCAGGGCAAGGTTCATATCTCTGAGGTCGATGATGCCTAGCCCTCCATGCCTCTTCTTCATGCAGGCGATACTCCATTTGATAAGGTGGTAACCTCCTTTATCCGAGTCCGCCCCCTTCTAGAGGAATCGTTTACGAATTCGGTCAATCCTTTGTATCACCCACCTTGGGAGTTCGAAAAATGACATGTAGTAGATTGGCAGGTTAGACAACACCGAGTTGATTAGTACCATTCTGCCCCCGATAGACAGCGATTTACCTTTCCAACCCGACAGTCTGTCCTCCACCCTGTCAATGATAGGCATCCAGTCTGCTTTAGATAATTTCCCAGGTCTGAGTGGTAGCCCCAGGTATTTGATAGGGAAGCCACTCGTCGTACAGTTCAAGATAGAAGCGAGTTCCCCTGCTTCCTCATCGGATAGGGAAATTGGAGTCAGCGCACTCTTGTTAAAATTAATTCTAAGGCCTGACCATGCCTCAAAACAGTACAGGGTCCCCTTAAAGCAGGCAGTTTCTCGTCTAGACCCATTACCAAAGAGTAGGGTATCATCTGCGTATTGCAAGATCGTACACCCATTAGTAGACGCGGAGCCGGCCACTGGCGCGATCCAACCTTTTTCCTGGCAATTCTCCAGCATAACCCTCAAGACATCCGCTACGATAGTAAACAGTAGCGGCGATAGCGGATCCCCTTGTCTGAGGCCCTTCCTGCAAGGGAACGGCTGCCCCGACCTACCATTCACTAATATGGCCGTTTTGCTAGACTGCAAGCACTGCCTGATCCAGCAGATCCATTTGTTCCCAAAGCCCCTACCCTTGAGCGCTTCCAACAAGCACTCCCAATCGACCGAATCATAGGTTTTCTCAAAGTCCAGCTAAAGCAGAAAGCTCTTCAAATTGGTCGTATGGCAGCGGTGAATAACCTGTTCTGCCGTTGCCATACAATCTAGGATATTTCTGCCCTTAATGAATCCCGATTGAGATTTGTTAATGAGGTTGTCCATAATATCCCCCAGGCGGATAGCTAGTATTTTTGTAATAATCTTCGCCGAGCAATTTATGAGGCTGATCGGTCTAAAATCGCCCACTTTCGATGCCTCATCCCGTTTGGGAATTAGGACAACTTCCGCAAAATTGAACATACCCAATCTGAGCTTATTGTTAAAAAAGTCATCCAGAATCGCCATATAGTCCCCTTTAATTTCTTCCCATAAAACTTGGAAGAACATCATTGGGAAGCCGTCTGGCCCTGGCGATTTATCTGCTCCCATTTGACTGATGGCCTTTTTAACTTCCTCCTTCGAGAACGGACACTCCAGGCCGGCTAGCGAAGGCATAGACTCGTTCTGATAAGAGTGCCAGAACTCATTCCTAAGTGGGACCCGGAAGTGATTCTTCTTTCCCAGCAGGTCCTTGTAGACTCCTTGAAAGGCTGAGAAAATCAGATGTTCCTCCTGTACAGTCCCCGAGCTTGTTTCTAAGGATAAAATTAGATTGGACCTGCGCCTTGCGCTTGCTACACGGTGGAAGAAGGCAGTGTTCGCGTCTCCCTCTTTAAGCCACGAAATTCTAGATCTTTGTTGTCATTTAATTTCTTCCATTTTATAGAGATTGCCAATATTCTCACGGAGTTCCAGGAATCTATTTCTTTCCTCCTGTGACAGGTCTCTCGCCTCCTCCTTTCTTTCCAGTTCATCAATTTCTTCCAACATGGAATCTTTTGCACGCCAGACGGACGAGAACCTAGATCGGTTCCATTTACGAAGCCGCTTTCTTAATCGGCGAATTTTTTCACACCATTGGCTCGCAGCATTAGTACCAGCTACTGGGAGCGCCCAGTTTTCCATCACCAAGTGGTGGAACCCCTGAATCTCCAGCCAGGCCTTCTCAAATCGGAATTTTCTAAGTCTTTTGTTTCCCTGAATCTCAATGTCAAGTAGGATTGGAGTATGATCTGACATTGGTCTAGGGATTGATCTAGCAGTTGTAATCCCAATCCATAGACACGAGAATCCTGTCCAATTTAGCCATAATCGGAGTAGCCTGCATGTTCGACCACGTGAATAGTCTATCATTAATGGGGATATCTATCAACTCCAGATCCGTTATCACCCTATTGAACTCTGCTCTATGTCTGTCGCTGGAGCCTCTACCCTTGTGCTCGAACGAAAATTGGGTAATATTGAAATCCCCCCCGACAATCCACGCCCCCGGCCATCGGAGACGTAAATTGTACAGCTCTTGCCAAAAGGCCTCACGCTCTGAAGCCACGTTCGGCCCATAGACAACTGTGATAGCCTGCAAATACTTATCCGCTCTTCGTTCTAGACGGGGAGTAAGGGAGAAAGAACCCATGAAGACCTCTAAACAAGTGAGCAGGTCCGAGTTGAAGCCAATGGCAATTCCCCCAGAGGCTCCCTCAGATGGGCGAAAAACCCATTCCTTGATTCTATTTCCCCCTACTCTCTTGAGCTTGGTCCCATGACTGAGTTTGGTCTCCTGCAGACCAACTACATCCGCCTTGGACTTAGAGAGAACATCTCTAACCATGTCTCTTTTGCCTTTACCCCCCAGACCCCGGACATTCCAGAATAGTGTATTCATTGGGAAACCAGGTCTGGGGTATCAGCAGGTGAGGGACTCGGGCGGGTATCGCCCTCGGGTATCGTAATCCCCCTAGAGATGGATCCTAGATCCGACAGACCACTAGCTTTAGCCCTATCAGATTCCCACCCCCTCATTTTGTTAAGAAGTAAGACGTTGCGTTCTTTATCATACACTTCCAAACCACAAGTCGTAGCTAATATAAAAGCTTCAGAATCTGACATGAAATTTAAAATATTGGCAAGGAAAGTTTTTGTACCTCCATTGACGTGCTTAGCCACTTTGGCTGCCGTAGCTCTCTCCAAAAAGTCATCCAAGGACTCCGCATGAGCCCTCTTTGGTGAGCGGAGAACTCTGAACCCCACTGTCCTCTGAGACGACCCAGTGCTTCCCCTGGGGGCAGACTCTGGAAGAGTGGAGCGCACCATCTCCGGGAAAATCTCCCTCTGGGTGTTGGCGATGAACTCGAGATCCTCTGATTCCTCATCCGTGAACGAGAATTCTTCATCTAGGTTGAGCCGCCCTTCTGGGTCCTCCTCACTATCTGTGAGTTGTACCACCTTCTGTGGGCTAGCCACTCTCAAAGCAGACTCCTTATTGAGCCCGAAGATTGAAGATTCCTTAAAAGCAGAATTACACCCCAATATGGACCCCACAGTGGGCCACTCCCAATATGGACTTGATTATCACTGTCCAAAACTCTAGTGTTGCCTGACTCAAAATCACTAACAGTCTCTTTGGACCCCTCAATGGGCCCATTAGATCCTATAAAAAGCCCAGTAGAAGAAGACTCCTTAAACGGTGTAAACTTAACGTTAGACCCGCGGAGTAGTTTACCGCCTCCCTCGAAGACAGCGGAAGATGTCACTTCACAGCTGTCACCTGCGCCAGCTGGCAGCACACAATTGGCGAGAGCCGCGGCAGATGGCGCGCTCTTCGAAGCCATTACTGCCATCGACTCTTTGGGTAAAGCGTGAGAAATAAACCCTGCTTCTTCACCTTCTTTCCCCAAATCGTTCATCCCCTTCTCTCCACAACCTCTGACCTCTATTCCAAAATCGCCCCCTTCTAAAAGCTGCTCCATCCTACCAACTCCTTCAGCGCTCAGATCGCACTCTAAAGCGCTCTCTTCCCTGGGTTTGGACAGGTCTGAGTTCGCCTCTTTATCCAGCGGCAGCTCTGGCACCTGACGCCCCAGCACCTCAGATGCTTCTTTTTCTTTAACTGGTGCATACCAAAACTTTTCTACCCACTCCTTGGTCGACAGCTTTCTTACTTCTGTCGCCTTCCCCAACCCTGTTGACTTGCTAAAGGCTGTCGCTTCCTCAGTGCCACCGGTGCTCTGGGCCTTCTTTTGACTCGCTTTTTGGTGTGGCGCCTGCACCGCATACTGCGAGTCAGTAAGAGTTGTTGGCTTGTCTCTAGTGCTGGGAGCGCTGTTGGAGGTATTGGGGGGCCCACTACTCCGGTGGTCACCAGAGGTCGGCGAAGATGGGCGCCGCAGTGTCCCCACCATCCTCAGATCACAGCCTCTTTCCTTGTTCCTTGCTTCCATAATGAGAGCTCTATGCGCCCTCTCAAGTTCGTGAGCCCCGTCTATAGTCGTGTCCCTCTGAGGCGATGCGACTTGACTATAGGAGCGACCATCTCTGAGGGCATTGGAAGGTTTGGGACAGTTGATGGCCGGGCTTTCCGCCACCGCACCTTGCTTGTCTAGAACAAAACGGATAAGGTATGAGTCATCATAGGAGTATACTTTGGCGAAGCGTGGCATCAATGAGATGTCCGTGCTTCGGATTAGAACCTTTGCCGATACCAGGTCGGAGCGACGCACTGTTTTAACGTCAATCTCCTCCACCGTACCAAAGTCAGCTATAATCTCTTGTATCGCCTCCTTCCTCCAAAAGTGGAGCGGCATGTTGTGTATCCAAATCCAGAACAGCTCCCCTTGGGGTAGTTCCGCTCCGAAGCTAGGAGACCAAGCCGAGAAATCCACCCTGAAGTGGCCGAAGTCCACAGTGTCCATCGCTGTTACTTCCCCCACCTTCTCTACTGAGGAAAGAAATAAGAAATTGCAAGTGACAAAGTTTTTTAACCACCCATTCTCGATGTGCCTGCATCGGCCATTTGTTGCATAGAGCTTGCAGTAGATGTGATTCGGATTGGCGCCCCTCTCTCACTTTGGCGATCACACACCACTTTCTGAGCCAAGTTTCTTCATTCAAAATGGTTTGGAGGCTTGAGGCTAGTCGAATGACGGTGGGGCTATCAGGTGATCTCCCTCTATGCACTGTGCGCTCGCCGTTAGTATTCGATTCAATCACATTGGTGCATACGTATGATAGGTGACCCCATTTCATACATTTTAGACAACGTACTTCCTTTGTGCAATCTTTGCAGTAGTGTCTAAGGTCGCCGCAATTAAAACAAGGTACCGGCCTACATTTGCCTCTCCGTTGTCTTTTTCTGTTGATGGTAAGCGGTGGGGGGGGGGGAGTAACACTGTTGTTGCGTTTTGAATTCCTAGAAACAGTCGTCCATTGATCCTCTACCTCACTTGCTCCCACCGCCATGGAAACCGCGTTTGGTGGGACCCCCTCTTGGGCCCGCACCACGCAGGATTTCAGTGGTGTTTTCGGGAGCACTTGAGGCGATGAGGCAGAGTGGTGGTTGTGAGGGATATTCATGGACAGAGAGTTGTGGGCATTGGTGTGGGATTTATTTGTGTACCGAAGGTGAGCTTCAGACTGTATTGGGGCATGATGATTATACCTCTTGTACCTGTCGGGATTCAAGTCACGGCCTTCGGAAGGGTGTTGACGGCCCCGTTGGTGGTCACTCTTCCGCTCACCTGAGCCAGGAGGAGGACCCCTTCTGTGGGCCCAACCTCTCGCCAATGGTCTTGCTTGACGGGGACGATGATGACCACCTACATAGATCCCCGGTTGCTTGTGAGCATCCTTGAGAGGATCATGACTGAGTCCCCGCTCCCCAACCTCCTCTCTGGGCCTAGATCTGTTATGTGTACGAGGTTGGGGGATCCTAGCAGAGACGGGGTCCAGGAGTGTGGGGAAATCGACTGTGGAAGTAAGTGGTGTGGGGTTTGATGGGTTTTTGGGTAAGTGGGGGTGGGTTTTGAAGGTGGCTTCTTGCTGTGAGGGGAAGGGTGTCACCGCCCGTAGAGAAGGGGATTGCGGGGCAGTCTGCTGTTGTGGGACCTCTTCCGTAGGCTCGCCAACACAACGTGACAGAGCGCCCCCACAGAGCTTGGAGATGGTGAGTTTCATCGCTCACCGGTTGATCAGAGGAGTAAGGTAAGGGTGATGGGGAGGAAGGTCAGCAGAGGAGGGGGTGGGTGGGTTCAATGGTGCGGGGAGATAAGTGCAGGCTGGTGAGGGAGGAGGGTGGAGGAGGAGGGTGGAAGGGAGTTGGTAGGAGACATTACAATTATGTCGTCCATTATTTTTACATTTGGCAATTTTTAGCTAAGCCAGTAATCTGGCTTGTTAAGGGGCTATTTATCTTTGTTGCTTTTCACATTTCATGTTTTACCTAAGTATAATAGGTGTTTATATTGCTTTCCTGTTTTCTTGTACAGTTTTTAGTTGTTCTGAGTTTGTTTCGTTAATTCTCATTAATAAAACACTAGTAATGTACACGTTATGCACATCTTAGTAAATATAAATTTTTTAAAATAAAAATTCAGACGTAGTCTGGGTTTGAACCTATGACCTCCTTTATAATAGTTATGCACGTGAATTACACACGTTGATAGATCTACAAATGGCACTAAGGCCTTCTCCCATTATTATATTATTTTCGTACAACTTCTACCACTCGTTTATAATCATTTGTTCCTTTCATAATAAAAAACATACATGTTATAAATAAAGGCATGTTATCAGAAGATTAAGCAAAATTCTAAAATGTTTCGATAATTTATACCTTCGCTCAATATAGAATTTTCAATAACATTAGCTCGTCATTTTCTTTGATATTGCCTAAGTCTCTCCCTACGTTCAGCTAGTTGTTGTCCAGACATTCTTCACATTCGATTTTGCATATTTTGTTAATTCTTGCGCTTTCATCTGTTAATTGTTGTGCATTCATATTAGAGCGCCAGTTTTTAGATATTGCCTATGCCTCTGCCTTTGTTCAGCTAGTTCATCTTCAGACATCAACAATTGTCAATTTCTCTCGTACTGGCATTGCATCTGTCTAACCTCTTCTAATTGTATTACCGTCATGTTAGCTCTGCTATTTCTATGATACTGTTTACGCCTCTCCCTACGTTTCAAGGAGTTGTTGACTTTCTGACATCTGAAGTATTTTATGTAATATCCCTAGTATTGAATATATATATATATATATATATATATTTCCTTACAAAGAATATAAATGTATACATTGATTGTATGTATATGTGTATATGTACCTTATTTATGTTAATATACACTATGTCTACTTTATCTAACAAGTTAACAAAAAAAAAAAAAAAAAAAAAAAAAAAAAAAAAAGAGAAACAAAAACAAAAGTGAAAGAAAGAAAAGAAGCCCAACCATTTCTTTTCTTAAAGCCCAACCCAACAAGGATCCATAAAGAAGTGTAATTTAGCAAAACCTAGGAGGGTAAAAGTAAAATAGGAGGACACCTAAGCATCCTAGAAGGCTCCACACCCCTCCACCTCTCTCTTTTCTCTTCTTTTTCTGCCTGCCGACAGCAGCAGCAGCATATGCAGCTGTTTTCCCCTTTTTCTCTATAAATATTAATGCCTTTTACCACTTCCACCTACTACCTTACCATTACCTACTATAGCCTACACTATTTCTACCATTACTACTGTCCAGAATACAGCAGAATACTGCTGTAATTGCTGTCCAGTTGCTGTCCAGATTTTACAAATCTCTTTACTACTCCTACCACTCTTACTATACCACCCACTACTTCTATATCACTCTACTACTACTCTACTACTACTATTAAGCTGAAATCCAGCAGTAAAAGTTGAAATCCAGCAGTAAAGAAGGCTTTTTGCAGCAAAGAAGAAGCATAAGAAAGTGGGTATTTTTCCTTTTCCTCTTGATTTTTTAAAAGTTATTTTTTGACTTAGAGAGAGATGCTTTGTGAAGTGTAGAAGCCATGTTGGTTGAAAGTAATAATGTTATGCTAGAAGATATGCTTTTTGAATTCGTTGCTCTCATTAATATGTTATTTAGTATATAATAGTTATTTAGTATATAATATGCTTTTTGAATTAGTTGCTCTCATTCAATTATTTAGTATATAATTGAAAGCTTGCTTACTAATCATGTTCTAGACTTAAACTAATTAATCAATTGTTTAAAGTTAGGCTTGAATTGGTTGAAGTACTATATTATGTATGTAATAGTTACAACTTGTGTCCTATCCTAGATGTTTAACCAATTGTTTGTAAGGATATATATATATACATATGTAATAATAGTAAAGAATAGGATTGTTAAGTATTGAAAACGTAATTAAGGATTAATATGGGTTAAATGGTTTATGACCTCTTATCATAATTAAATTAGAAATGACTACTTATAATAGTCACTTGTAGTAGTAGTGAACTTAAAGGATTTAAGAAACCTTAAATAAAGAAGTGATTAGGGTAACTCTTTGATAATTCACCTAGAACCACATCACATCTAAGTTATAGTCCTAATGAGAAGATGCACAACAATGGTATTAATGATTACCTATGTTAGGTTTTCTATAGGAATTTGTATGAGAATTTAATAGATTTAATTGTGATAACTAATGCCTAGATAATATGCTTAGTTAGCTTGTACGCAATCTATAGTAATTCAAGGTGATAGAAGACTACTTGTTAGTTAGTAATACATGGTAGAGGTTGAAGAAATTCAAAGTAGAGTTAGATACTTAGTAGCCACTTAAAAAGTAAAGTGGATGGTAGTAAAGGAAAAGATTGTAGGCATTAAAAACTTTAGTAATACAAATGGTGGTAGTATGCATAAGTGTATGCATATGGTAGTATTTGGTGCGTTAAGCGCACTAGTGTTGATATGCATATGGAAGTATTTAGTGCATTAAGTGCCCTTCGGTTATGCATATGGTGATAGTAAACACGTATTAAGTGAACTAGTTCAGTATATGTCCAATAACAAAGTATCCAGCTAAAACGACTCTTAGCTTAAACCAAGAATTGCATGGAACCCATACTTGAGCTAGATAACTTGTTGTAGGATAAGATTAACCTTTGGATCCAGGATTAAATTATCTAGTAGTCACCCATCATTAAATAGGAAATAAAGGACAACAATGATAATAGGATCGCATGACCAATAAAATAAGGACAGGCACTAGTTGGAAGTGTACTCACCTGTCAAGGGGACACGTGCGGCGTCGTCTCGTCTGGGACACGTGCGGCGTGATCTCGACTGTTAATTCCTGAGATTTAGTGATAGAGATGTCGAAATCTAGGGGAATGGACCCTTATGAGTACGTTATATTCTAAGTTATCCACATGAACAATGAGCTGGAGTATAACTCTTAGTCTCTGGCGGAGTAGGGAAAGGCCCTGCCGATTCGCCCTAGGTTCGGATAACTTATGGTAGAGTCCGAGTGTGGAGAAGGACCACCGATTCCGACAGGATTGCAGCGTAGCTGGATGATCACCAACCTGTCGGGAGTGGAGAGAGACCACCGGCCGGGCAGAGTGGAGAGAGACCACCGATTCCGATAGATCGGAGTGATCACCGACTTTCGGGAGTGGAGAGAGACCACCGATCTGATGCAGTAGACGGAATAGACCATATTTACTGCAGCTCTACCAGTCACTAAATAAATGTCAGGAACAGGAAGGAGTACAAGAGTAGGATGCATGACGAGGGATTGAACCCTATCATTTGGAGAATACGAACTCGAATTGGGAAATATGTAGTATGGGATGCATACGTTTCCAAATCAAGTTTGCATTAGATTAAGGAGCATGATGTACATATGGATTGTGCATTAGTAACTAGATCATAACATACACCAATACTCCTATTACACGATTACCACATTTCTTTCTTTCTACATTAAAGATTGTTTGTGAGGAATTAGGGAATTGCGGTTTTTCATCCGTTTTGCGTCAGTTGTATTCAACTGACGTGCCCACAGTTGATTTGTAGGAATTGATCGAAGGAACAAAAGAATATTGAGCTGTGAAGTAACCCAAGTGAAAAGTGAAACTTCTCTGAACAATGTAAGTTTTAAATTTCCTGCAATTTCTTTTCTGTGTTATGTACTCATTTGAAGTAATGATCTTGGGTTGTGTCACGAGTTCCTACATGTGGATCTCGGGGCGCTACAAAAGTGGTATCAGAGCATGCTTCATATGGTAGTACTAACATAGTAAGAAATTCGGACTTGGAACTCCCCTGAGTCGGGTTTAGTTTAGATTATGGAATAATCGTAAGTCATAGGGTTGCATTTTTCAACTTATGATTATGATTTTTTCCTATATCTGAACTAATTCCCGTATTTTTACTCCACGCAGGATGGCTGATAATAATGATAATATACCAATCCTCGATGGGTTCTTAGAAGAAGAAGTGGAACCAGAAGAAGAAGTAGAACCAGAAGAAGAGGAAGAACCGGAAGAAGAAGAAGAAGAACCAGAAGAAGTAGAACCAGAAGAAGAGGAAGAGCCGGAAGAAGAGGAGGAACCTATGGAGATCGAGACACCTCCCCTTACCCCACCGCCTATAGGTTCCCCGGATGATCCTATTAGTTTGGAACAATTGGTCTCCCGGGCTGTACCCCGCCGACGAAACTCACCAACAGTATCGCAGGGTAGGGTCCATAACAGAATCGCCGCGTTGTGGCGGCACATGTACATGCATAAATGGAAGACCACTCAGCTCGAGGAGGAGGTTTATGGAATGAAGAAGCAACAACTTCTATTTAATAAAGAATTGAACCAGCTTAGAAAGTCAAAGATCAGGGCGTCCCAGAAATTACATCGACTAAAAATCAAATACCGCTATAAGATACTACGCCTGGAAGAAAAGCACGAAAAGTTGAAGAATCAGGTAGCCCAGTTACAGGCGTTACTAGGGCAACGCCAGAGAGGAATAGATCCGGTTGAAAATGGACGATAGGGATAGAATCAAGAAGAGTGTTTTGTGAAAATTTTGTGTTTTGAAAAAGCCAAAATGTTTTGGGTCTAGTAAATATTTTGAAAGTTGTAAAAAGCCAACTTAAGGATAAATGTTTTGGATGTTGTAAAAAGCCGACTTAAGGATATTATAAATATGAATGAAAAACCTAATGACATGTTTTGTTTTAATACTTGTATGTTATATGTATATATATATATAGATTATTGCTCTGTCTCAATATACATTACTGGATATCTTTGTGTATTGAATGTTAAGATTTAGTACGCGCATAGTTATTTTTGGAATTATGTAGCAGATGTCGGGAAGAAATGAAGGTGGCACCAACGGAAGGACCGAGGGTGAAGGAAGAGTTTATCAAAGAAGAGGTGGCAACAGCAGGAGGACTGAAGGAGAAGGTAGTGGAGTTAATAATGACAACATCAATATCGAAGCAGAAATTGCGCGAGTATATCGCATAATGGGGAATTTCATGGAGGCCAGCCGAAATATTGTACCACAGCCAGGAGCTCAAGAAAGGAATGCAGGCGATGCCATTACTAACCACATCAAAATGGTGGAGTCTTTTAAGAGAATGAAACCACCAGTATTTGAAGGACAAGCAGATCCAACAGCAGCCGATGATTGGATTCGTCAGGTGGAGGTTGTGTTTGAAGTACTTAAGACCCCAGAAGAAAGTAAAGTTACATTGGCTACTATCCTTTTGGAAAAAGATGCAGGAGTGTGGTGGCAATCAGTCAAACGAGGCATGGGCGATGGACCAATTGCATGGGAGGACTTTTTAGTAGAATTCAGGCAACACTACTTCCCCCTGGATGTCCAAGAAGAAAAGACTATGGAGTTCATCAATTTGAAGCAAGGCAGTATGACAGTTCGAGAATATGAAACAAAGTTTACACAATTATCTCGATATGCCCCAGAAATGGTTCAGGATGAAGTCAAGAAAGCTAAAAGGTTCGAGCAAGGCCTTCGACCCGGACTGAGGTCAAGGATGGTGCCATTAGGCATTCGACGATTTGACAAGCTAGTACGTCGAGCTGCAGTGACAGAGATAGATATGAACCAAAGCCAGCAACCACCAGGGAAAGCAGGGGCATGGAACCAGGGGAAGCGACCCATTTCTTCTACCAATTTTAAGAAGCAGGACATGAACCAAAAGTTTAAAAAGCAGAATACCGGTACGGGAACTTTCAAGACAGTGGAATGTTATCTCTGTGGTGAGCGGGGACACTATAAGCATCAGTGCCCAAAGAATAAAGTTCAGCATGCCGGGAGCACTTGTTTCCATTGTGGGAAGACTGGGCACATCAAGCCAAACTGCCCGCAACTGCAAAAGAACAACAATGGACCGAGTCAGAAGAACGGTGACAAAGGAAAGAAGCCTTTCCGTCAGGGCCGTGTTTTTGCCTTGACCGAAGAAGATGCTGAAGAGGATGAAGGAGTCATTACTGGTATGAAGGATTGAAAGATATTTTGTTATCTTGATGTAATGAAAGATAGTTATTAAAATATGTAATCTTTTGTGACAGGATGTTTGAATATTAATGAAATGGAAGCCAGTGTTTTGTTTGACAGTGGATCTCCCCATACTTTTGTATCAAAGTCCTTTGCTACAAAGTTGAAATGTACACATAAGGCAGTTCCCGATTTAGCTTTAGAGGTAGCCACACCATCAGGAGCTACTCTAATTGCTAACGAATGCTATAAAGGCTGTAAATTGCAAATAGGTGGAGAAACTCTTAGCATAGATCTGTTGGAATTGGGATTTGTGGGGGCAGATATTATAATCGGGATGGACTGGATGACGAAACACAAGGCGACCATAGATTGCAAAGAAAAGAAAGTGACTATAGTGATACCCGAGAAAACAGAGGTCGTGTTTCAAGGAAAGAAGAAGCGCGGAGAAATCTTAACGGCCGTGACTGGGATAAAGGTACCAGAGGAAGTAAAGGAGATACCCATCATACGAGATTTTCCCCTAGTATTTTTGGAGGAATTACCTGGATTACCCCCACGTAGAGATGTGGAATTCAGTATCACAATTCAGCCAGGTAGTGCACCAATATCGAAGGCACCGTATCGAATGGCACCAGTTGAACAAAAAGAAGTCAAACAGCAAATTGAAGAGTTATTGCGGAAGGGATTTATTAGACCAAGTGCTTCGCCTTGGGGAGCACCAGTGTTGCTTGTCAAGAAGAAGGATGGCTCGATGAGAATGTGTATTGACTATCGAGAATTAAATAAGGTCACAATCCAGAACAAATATCCACTTCCCAGGATCGATGACTTGTTTGATCAGCTCCAGGGTGCAGCTGTGTTCTCAAAGATCGATTTGCGATCAGGCTATCATCAGGTCCGTGTGAAAGAAGAAGATATACCTAAGACAGCTTTTAGGACTCGACATGGTCATTACGAGTTCTTGGTGATGCCATTTGGAGTGACAAATGCCCCAGCTATTTTCATGGACATGATGAACCGAATTCTACGGCCATACATCGACTCATTTGTTGTGGTCTTTATAGATGACATCTTGGTATACTCAAGAACGGAGGAAGATCATGCCAGGCACCTGACTGAAGTTTTGAATAAGCTACAAGAGCATGAATTGTATGCAAAATTATCCAAGTGCGAGTTCTGGAAGGCCGAAGTTGCATTCCTTGGTCACGTCCTTTCTAAGGAGGGAGTGGCTACTGATCCGCAGAAGATTGAAGCTGTGAAAGAATGGCCTCAACCAAAGACAGTAAAGGAAGTCAGAAGCTTTTTGGGGCTAACAGGGTACTACAGGAGGTTCATCCAGGATTACGCCAAGATAGCAGTGCCGCTTACAGGATTAACCAAGAAGGACAAAAAGTTTGAATGGACTGAGGCATGCGAAGGAAGTTTTCAAGAATTGAAGGGTCGATTGATTTCAGCACCAATATTGGTATTACCTCAAGCAGACAAGGACTACGTGATATACAGTGATGCGTCACACCAAGGTTTGGGATGTGTTTTGATGCAGGAAGGAAGAGTTATCGCCTATGGTTCAAGGCAACTCCGACCGCACGAGAAGAATTACCCCACACATGATTTGGAACTGGCTGTAGTAATTTTTGCTCTGAAAATCTGGCGACATTATGTTTATGGAGCAAAAGTGGAGATATACACTGATCATAAGAGCCTGAAATATATATATCATCAGAAGGACTTGAATCTTCGACAAAGGCAATGGCTGGAAGTATTAGAAGATATTAGACCCGAAATTAAGTATCATCCAGGAAAAGCCAACGTAGTGGCAGATGCACTTAGTAGAAAACGGAGTTTGGCTACATTAATTGCAACAAGGAAGGAATTGGATGACGAGATAAAACGAGCTGGAATCGAGGTGGTTACACAAGGCTTAGGTGCGATCTTAGCACGACTTGAACTACAGCCAAGTCTGAAGGAGCAGATTAAGAAGGGTCAAGGAAGAGATGCAGAGATTCTAGCACGTAAAGAACAAGTAAATGCAGGAAAACTTTCAGAGTTCAATATAAGGGAAGGATTGTTATGGTTTGGAGACAGATTGTGCGTACCAAAAGTAGATGATTTGAGGGAAGAAGTCATGAAAGAAGCGCACACTACATTACTTGTGGTTCACCCCGGAAGTACCAAAATGTATCGAGATATAAAGCCTGTCTATTGGTGGGCAGGAATGAAGCGGGATATAGCCAAGTTTGTGGCTAGATGTCTCACTTGTCAAAAGATTAAAGCAGAAAACCAGAAGCCAGGAGGGTTGTTGCAGCCGTTACCCATTCCAGAATGGAAGTGGGAAAATATTAGTATGGATTTCATTACCGGGTTGCCCAGAAGTCCCAAAGGACATGATGCTATTTGGGTAGTAGTTGACCGGCTGACAAAATCAGCTCATTTCCTACCTGTGAAAATCACTTGGTCATTGGAGAAATTAGCAGAAATATATATTGAAGGGATAGTAAAGCTGCATGGAGTACCAATATCCATAGTCTCCGATCGGGATGCAAGATTTACTTCGCGATTCTGGCAAAGTCTGCAGAAGGCATTGGGGACAAGAACAGATTTCAGCACAGCTTTCCACCCACAGACAGATGGACAAACAGAAAGAGTGAACCGAGTCTTAGAAGATATGCTAAGGGCATGCATTATGGATTTCGGAGGAAATTGGGAGAAGTATTTAGCTTTGGTAGAATTCGCCTATAACAACAGCTATCAGGCTAGTATTGGTATGGCTCCGTACGAAGCACTCTATGGAAGAAGATGTCGAACACCGGTATGTTGGTGCGAAGTAGGGGAAAGGCAGATGTTCGGACCAGAAATTGTGCAGCAGACTTCTGAGAAGATTGAACTAATCAGAAAAAGATTGGAAATAGCACAGAGCCGACAGAAAAGTTATGCTGACACTCGGCGAAGAGAATTAGAATTCGAAGAAGGGGACTCAGTATTTCTGAAAGTTTCACCAACCAAGGGCGTATTTAGATTTGGGGAGAGTGGTAAGTTGGCCCCAAGGTACATTGGACCATACAAAATCCTGGAGAAAATCGGGAAGACAGCATACAGATTGGACTTGCCAGCAGAACTAGCCCAAGTACACAATGTATTTCATGTTTCGATGCTGAAGAAATATGTACCCGACCCGAGTCACCAACTAGTAGAAGTTCCAGAAAATCTACAAGTGGATCTTACTTATAAGGAGCAGCCTATAAGTATAGTTGATCGCCAGGACAGGGTGTTGAGGAATAAAGTTATTCCCATGGTTAAAGTGCTCTGGAAAAATTAATTTGTTGAAGAAGCCACGTGGGAGCTGGAAAGCCAGATGAAGAATATACATCCTGAATTGTTTAATTAATGTATGTTTTCTTTCCTTATCTCTCTTCCTACAGTTTAGTTCTGAGGACAGAACTGTTCTAAGGAGGGAGTGATGTAATATCCCTAGTATTGAATATATATATATATATATATATATATATATATATATATATATTTCCTTACAAAGAATATAAATGTATACATTGATTGTATGTATATGTGTATATGTACCTTATTTATGTTAATATACACTATGTCTACTTTATCTAACAAGTTAACAAAAAAAAAAAAAAAAAAAAAAAAAAAAAAAAAAAAAAAAGAGAAACAAAAACAAAAGTGAAAGAAAGAAAAGAAGCCCAACCATTTCTTTTCTTAAAGCCCAACCCAACAAGGATCCATAAAGAAGTGTAATTTAGCAAAACCTAGGAGGGTAAAAGTAAAATAGGAGGACACCTAAGCATCCTAGAAGGCTCCACACCCCTCCACCTCTCTCTTTTCTCTTCTTTTTCTGCCTGCCGACAGCAGCAGCAGCATATGCAGCTGTTTTTCCCTTTTTCTCTATAAATATTAATGCCTTTTACCACTTCCACCTACTACCTTACCATTACCTACTATAGCCTACACTATTTCTACCATTACTACTGTCCAGAATACAGCAGAATACTGCTGTAATTGCTGTCCAGTTGCTGTCCAGATTTTACAAATCTCTTTACTACTCCTACCACTCTTACTATACCACCCACTACTTCTATATCACTCTACTACTACTCTACTACTACTATTAAGCTGAAATCCAGCAGTAAAAGTTGAAATCCAGCAGTAAAGAAGGCTTTTTGCAGCAAAGAAGAAGCATAAGAAAGTGGGTATTTTTCCTTTTCCTCTTGATTTTTTAAAAGTTATTTTTTGACTTAGAGAGAGATGCTTTGTGAAGTGTAGAAGCCATGTTGGTTGAAAGTAATAATGTTATGCTAGAAGATATGCTTTTTGAATTCGTTGCTCTCATTAATATGTTATTTAGTATATAATAGTTATTTAGTATATAATATGCTTTTTGAATTAGTTGCTCTCATTCAATTATTTAGTATATAATTGAAAGCTTGCTTACTAATCATGATCTAGACTTAAACTAATTAATCAATTGTTTAAAGTTAGGCTTGAATTGGTTGAAGTACTATATTATGTATGTAATAGTTACAACTTGTGTCCTATCCTAGATGTTTAACCAATTGTTTGTAAGGATATATATATATACATATGTAATAATAGTAAAGAATAGGATTGTTAAGTATTGAAAACGTAATTAAGGATTAATATGGGTTAAATGGTTTATGACCTCTTATCATAATTAAATTAGAAATGACTACTTATAATAGTCACTTGTAGTAGTAGTGAACTTAAAGGATTTAAGAAACCTTAAATAAAGAAGTGATTAGGGTAACTCTTTGATAATTCACCTAGAACCACATCACATCTAAGTTATAGTCCTAATGAGAAGATGCACAACAATGGTATTAATGATTACCTATGTTAGGTTTTCTATAGGAATTTGTATGAGAATTTAATAGATTTAATTGTGATAACTAATGCCTAGATAATATGCTTAGTTAGCTTGTACGCAATCTATAGTAATTCAAGGTGATAGAAGACTACTTGTTAGTTAGTAATACATGGTAGAGGTTGAAGAAATTCAAAGTAGAGTTAGATACTTAGTAGCCACTTAAAAAGTAAAGTGGATGGTAGTAAAGGAAAAGATTGTAGGCATTAAAAACTTTAGTAATACAAATGGTGGTAGTATGCATAAGTGTATGCATATGGTAGTATTTGGTGCGTTAAGCGCACTAGTGTTGATATGCATATGGAAGTATTTAGTGCATTAAGTGCCCTTCGGTTATGCATATGGTGATAGTAAACACGTATTAAGTGAACTAGTTCAGTATATGTCCAATAACAAAGTATCCAGCTAAAACGACTCTTAGCTTAAACCAAGAATTGCATGGAACCCATACTTGAGCTAGATAACTTGTTGTAGGATAAGATTAACCTTTGGATCCAGGATTAAATTATCTAGTAGTCACCCATCATTAAATAGGAAATAAAGGACAACAATGATAATAGGATCGCATGACCAATAAAATAAGGACAGGCACTAGTTGGAAGTGTACTCACCTGTCAAGGGGACACGTGCGGCGTCGTCTCGTCTGGGACACGTGCGGCGTGATCTCGACTGTTAATTCCTGAGATTTAGTGATAGAGATGTCGAAATCTAGGGGAATGGACCCTTATGAGTACGTTATATTCTAAGTTATCCACATGAACAATGAGCTGGAGTATAACTCTTAGTCTCTGGCGGAGTAGGGAAAGGCCCTGCCGATTCGCCCTAGGTTCGGATAACTTATGGTAGAGTCCGGGTGTGGAGAAGGACCACCGATTCCGACAGGATTGCAGCGTAGCTGGATGATCACCAACCTGTCGGGAGTGGAGAGAGACCACCGGCCGGGCAGAGTGGAGAGAGACCACCGATTCCGATAGATCGTAGTGATCACCGACTTTCGGGAGTGGAGAGAGACCACCGATCTGATGCAGTAGACGGAATAGACCGTATTTACTGCAGCTCTACCAGTCACTAAATAAATGTCAGGAACAGGAAGGAGTACAAGAGTAGGATGCATGACGAGGGATTGAACCCTATCATTTGGAGAATACGAACTCGAATTGGGAAATATGTAGTATGGGATGCATACGTTTCCAAATCAAGTTTGCATTAGATTAAGGAGCATGATGTGCATATGGATTGTGCATTAGTAACTAGATCATAACATACACCAATACTCCTATTACACGATTACCACATTTCTTTCTTTCTACATTAAAGATTGTTTGTGAGGAATTAGGGAATTGCGGTTTTTCATCCGTTTTGCGTCAGTTGTATTCAACTGACGTGCCCACAGTTGATTTGTAGGAATTGATCGAAGGAACAAAAGAATATTGAGCTGTGAAGTAACCCAAGTGAAAAGTGAAACTTCTCTGAACAATGTAAGTTTTAAATTTCCTGCAATTTCTTTTCTGTGTTATGTACTCATTTGAAGTAATGATCTTGGGTTGTGTCACGAGTTCCTACATGTGGATCTCGGGGCGCTACATTTTAATTGGTGCTTCAATTTCTTCTTGATACTGTAATTCTCTTTCGTCTATTATTTCCATGTCATTACCTTACCGATTATTTTCTGGATATAATCTATCCATTTTCCTTGACAGAAACTTAAAAGTTAGCTATTTTATTAAGGCCAAAAAAACCATAGGTAGACATTAGCATTGGTATAAATGTCCGAAACCCGGATTCGATCTGGACCCGGCATTGGACCGGAACCGACCCGGCCTATCCGGGTCCGGGCCCGGGTTCTAAAATGGGACCCGCTGCACTTTCGGGTCCGGGTCCAGGTCCGCTCAAAAGAGACCCGACTCGGATCCGAACCCGGACCCGTTAAAAAAAACCCAAAAAATCAACATAAAAATAAATATTCTATCCTCATCCCTCCCATCCTTCCTCCTCAATTCTAAATCTTCATCTTCTAAACTCAAAACTCATGCTTTGTTCTTATCATCTATTCTAAATCCTCCACTCGCCGCCTCTGCTCGCCGCTTACACTCCCGCTCCTACCCAAACGGATAGGAATATTTTAATAGGACCCGGACTCGGTCCTCACGGGTCTGGGTCCAATTTTTGGACCCGTAGGGGACTGGGTCCGGGTCCAGGTCCGGATCCAATTTTTGGACCTGTAGGGGACCCGACCCGGATCCGGATAGTGAAGGACCCGATCCGACCCGACCCGATTCCAATGCTAGTAGACATAAATTAACTTCAATGAACAATAATAGAATAGAATTTGAATTATCTGAACATAACCCTTGGAGAAAGAAATTTCTTTACATTACCATGCCCCAGGTCCCGATACACATGGAAAGATCTAGATATGCATGAAAAGACTCTTACTATTAAAAAGAGAGCTTGTTATAAAAACGATATAAAAACAAAACCATTTGAGAAGAGCTAGTTATGCATGGAAAGATAAAATAATGAAAAATAAAACCAAGTGCACTGATAAAACTCTTACTCTAGCAACAAAAATCAAATCGGATTCAAGTTCTGTTGGAACAACAAAACCAACAAACATTTAACAAAAATAGGCGGGAAAGTGAAAGACAATGCTATTGACTCCATCTACTGCTATTTCATCATCATCATTAGCCCATTAAACATCTGTTTGAAGTATTATGAATGCATTCTAGCTAATCCTAACATTTAGTTCACTTTAATTCAACTAAATAAGATACATGTTTTTGGGACAATTAATTTATAACAGCGACAGCTATAACATGTTTTTGGGACAGAGTCCTGAATTTGGATTACTTTAGATGACACAGTCTGCAATCGAGAATCAGAGATCGCCTCCTATGGTTGGTAATAGTAGTTTAGTCTATAAATCAAAAGTTCAATATACTATGTAGAAAGAGTATCCTTAAAAGTTAGTATTTTTTTGTTTGTTGGGGATTTAGATATGCTCAGGATATTGGTGATAGACAGGAATTTTCTGATTTGAATTTATTTTAAAACTCACTGTATATACTTTTACCATATTGAGGGGAAGATAAATATATGGGATGAAATTAGTCGATTTTTATTTATTAGGTGATACACATTTACATCTGGATATATATGCTGAAAGTTTGTCAATTTGTATTTGGAAGATGTCATTTGTAGTTTTGATGGTTTTTTGTTTTAGTTTTAGTGAAGGTCTAGAAAATCCATATGGCACCTCCCTCGACTAATACTCCTACATGGAATGATGGCCTTCGTATCTACGAACAGTGAAAGATAAATTTTCAGATAGAAGGGAAAAGTTCAATGAGTTCAAGTCATGCAAGATTTCTGGAGTCGGAAGTGGACACTTTGTCGAAGGTTTTCTTATTCTTTGTGGTTAATGAGTTTTCTCTTCTCTAGCTTAACTATGTTGTCCATTCAATTTTGCTGTAGGCATGATTCTCGCAGAATTATAATGAGGGGGAAAGAATTGTTTTAAACAAGACCGCGATTGTAACTGTTGGATATATTGGTATATTCTCTCCATATAAATATTGCATGTGCATATGAGTAACACGTGTATTGAACGTACAATTGATTGGATATTGGAACGCTGGTTTGTGGGCTTATAACCCGATACCGAAACCAGTATTTAGGAATAAATACTGGCTTGTGATAGCAGTCTAGGTATTCCAATCTTGAATATCTCCAGCAACTTAGATCTAGATATTAACTCTAATTCCCAATTGTTAATTTCTCACAAAAACTAACAATCTTGAGATATCATATATCAATTTGTGAGACTAATTAAGGGAGAAGAGTAACCCCTCTCTGGATCCCGTCGAAGTCGACATCGCCGACGATCGCTAACGCCGTCGTCAAAGGTACGGACCATAGCGATCACCGCCAACGTGGTCGACGTCAACACACCCCGGAGCCGTTCGTCGCGTGTTGTCGACTTGCAGTCAAGGCAGTCGACTCGAAATCTAATCGGAGCCGTTGGAGCCGCCGTCAATGACCATCGTTGTTGCCGCCTCCGGGGTCAGTGTCGTCGCACGCCGCAGCGAACCCCTCACGAGCGAGCCGAAGTGCACCCCGTCGTGAGCGAGGTCCATCCTTCTCCCTCGCCTCTTTCCCTAACACCGCGAGCGAACCCATCTCAGATCGATCAGATCTGAAGAAGATCTGGTCCTTTCTATAGGCTGGAGTTGCTATTTTAAGTTTGGGACAGGGAGCAGATCCACTGCAGTACTGCAGATCCCATTACTATTGTTCTGATTTGTTGTTCGATTTGAAGCAAATTTAGGATCCGATACAGTGCAGCTCTGGGTCTCTCATTCTTCTTGATTGGACCTCTTTGGCGCAGAATGAGTAAGCAGTTTAGATGCACACAAGGTGTTCGATGCTGGATCTCTTTGGCGCAGAATGGTTTGTTGTTTGGATTTGTTCCCAAACAGACATGATTCTAATCAATTAAAGAGGAAGAGATGGTGAAAGATAAGTTCTTCACTTTCCTCGTATTAAATTTCTTTTAAATATTTTGCTATGTGCTGGAAGTTCAAAACATTCGTTTTAAGTTTATGTTTTGAATTATAGAATTACTATGATGCTAAGTGGTTAAGTTCAAGACTGTATTAATCATTTGTTTAATTAAATATAAGTTGAACAATTGTTTTGGCTATGTGCTAAAACCAAATATCTAATTTTGATAAGTTAAACTGTATGTTGACTATAAAATTCGGATCTCCAATTAAATTGTTGGTAGAATTAGATAGTGCTAACAATTTGTTTAATTGGCTAATCTTTAACAATTTGATGAATGTAGGAACTTTAATGTTACGTACAAATTGTGTATGTTGGAGACGATGGATATGCATCACGATTGAATAAGTCTGCACCACGCAGGCTTTTCCATCGAATTTGGAAAGCACTTCTAACTTGAAGTGTCGGTATGATCTACTCTAATCTTGCTTAGTACTTTCATATGATGAATATGTTAACGTTTTGTGTGTTTGATTACATGATTGAGAGTTTTAGATCATAGTTATTCTCGTTTTGAAAACTAGCATGTTTAGGGTTGTTAAGTGCTTTATCAAACTATGTGTATATATATTTTGACAAATCTATTGTTTGCAGTTTGTGTGAGATTATATATTTGCTTCTCAAATAAAATAAAATAAAAATTGTATAAGATGTATAACAAATATCTGTAACTTAGGAGAGAGCATCTCTTGATGTAGTATATGACTCTACTAGTTACGCATTGTTCTTTCTCGTTCATTGTACTGTGTGTGCAAAGTCGAATTATAATGTGTTAGTCATTATCTCATCTAGCGTTATGAAGATGATGAAGAACGAATAAAGGAAAGAACTCTTCGCTCAATGTGTTTGAGCAAGTGGACATTGTTAGATACATTAGAGAAAGCAAATAATTTTGTAAAATGTGATAGAGTAATTTTGTATTAACTCTTATAAAGTGCATATATTGTCAATCATGTGTATAAGTTGAGTTTAACAAATGAGACAATTAATAATAATAGTTCTAATTGTGTTCTTGAACATAGCATAATTGGCTAAGATTTGAGAACTATATATTCAATTGTTTGTGAGGAAATGCGATCTAATTATCAAAACTGTGGGGAAATGGAGTTAAAAGCTATTGAGTCAATAGCTTTAACATCCAAGTTGTTTTGAAATTTAGAATCACTCTGAACTATATATTAAATTGTTTGTTCTTGTTAAAACTCATAATTCTGCTAAATGACATTCCATTAAATATGACAAATATAAAAGTTGTGCTCAGATTATGATCACTAGAAAATCATTTAGTATGGTCTCTAGGAGCACACAACTTCTTGAGTCAATACATTCTGATATTTGTGATCTCAGTAGCTTTGTGACTAGATGAGACGATTGCTAGTCAGAAGTATTTAACCATTTTTGTAGATGATTAATATGAGTCTGTCATATATATGAAGAATGAAGCACTTGTTATTCTTAATGAATTAAAAATTATAGTTAAATGCTGAAAATCAAGGGTTCAGATTTGATAGAGGTGGTGAATATGTTTTAACAACTTTAGAGAAGTTTGCATTGGGCATAATCTCTAGTGCACTCTACTTACAACAGTCAAACGGTATTGATAAAAGTTAGAATCAAACACTTTGTGAAATGTTCAACTCTATATTATTGACTGTTGTTTGTCTTGTGTAATTATGAGTGATGTTGTATTGTTAATCATATCCCTAATGTGTTACTACACTCTAAATTGAATACATCTTGTAGATCATGGCATGAACACACAAATAATTTTCTTAAAGTGAAAATTTGTGTTGTGATACATTTGTTAGAGTACACAATCCTAGAAGGCCTAAAGTAGGACCTGCAACAAATATTTGTGTGTTTAGAAAGTGCAGAATGTAGTTCTGCGGACAGAATTTAGATCTATCTAATTTGTGTTAGAAGAATCTAGACTTGCAGAGTTCTTTGAGAATGTGTTCATCAAAGATAAATGTATGAAATGATCTAGTCCTACAGACACGGTCAATGATTCACTGTTGGAATCTAGAACTAGTCATACTGACACTTAAATTTGAATGACAAATGAGCTAAGAACAGTCTTTAGTAGACAATGAGATGATTTTGTGTCATGCAATAATACTTTAATTTAGTTGATCTGCCGAAAGGGGCTAAAACTATAGTAAGTAAGTAGGATTTTATAGAAGAAACTTAATTTTGATTATTCAGTAGCAATTTTAATGTATTTTAGTAGCTAACAGATTGATTGAGTAAAATGGGGTAGATTTATTTGATGTCTACTCACATGTTGTCATATTATTATAATAAGTATTCTTCTTACCCTTACATCTATTGAAAATTTTGTCATTCATAAAGAATATTTAAAAAGTTTTGTACTTGATGTTTTGTACTAAACAGTTTTGCACTGGAAAGTTTTGAACTAATATGTTTAGTGAACAAGATTTACAATTTAATAAAATCATTGTATGTTCTTAAAATATGTATACCCGACGAATAAATAATTTGACAAATTTTTGAAAGAGCCCAGTATATGAATCAAGTAATCCAGATCAGTGCCTTCAACTTTTTGGTGTGTCAAATATAGTGGCTATTATTTACTTGTTTTGTTGACATGCATGTTCTTGGAAGTGACCTCTCTATTACAAATGAAGTTAAAAGTATGTTATCCAAAGAACTCAACATGAAAACCTAGGTACTGTGAACACCATAGGTATAAGGGTGAGTTTCAGTTGGCAAGAGATAACTCTTAGTCAAACTCATCAAATCAAAATGTGTTTCAAAATGGGGATATAGCGATTGAAAGTGTGTTTTGAAACACCTTATGATTATGATAAAAGGTTGACACCTCATGATGGTGCAACTATGAGACAGGTAGATCGTTCTAAAGGAATTGACAGTCTTATGTATACAAAGATCTGCACTAGAATAGACATAGCCTTTGAGGTAGGTATGATCTGCATATTCACTAATAATCTTATACACATTTGAGTGCCCTTAAGAGGCTAATGAGATACCTAAGTGGTATTCAAAAATTTGCTTTGTGCTTCTCGTCATTCTTCGAATGAATGGCTGATCTGATGCATTATGATGCTCAGAATTTAGTGAAAGTCGATAACTAGTAGATATGTGTTTACACTAGGAGAAACATAAATGTTATGGAAATAAAAAGCAAACAGGCACTGTGCTATCATCCATGAAATCAGACCTCTATGTGTTATCCTCTGCAGGGGAAAAGGCTGAGTGGATTGAAGAAATTGTTGCTAGTTATCCATTAAGAAGTTTAAGTAACTCTCTAATTCTGTTATGCGACTATCAAGCTACAATGCACTGTAGCTCATAACTCACTCTATAATAGTAAGAGGAGTATATTAAGGCTGAAAGAAGCCTAGTTGAACTTTCTCAAAGATAAAGTGCAATTGCATAAGTATGGCTAATGTTCTTGCTAAGATACTTGAAAGTGATCTAATTATCAAAACTGTGAGGAATTGGAGTTGAAAGCTATTGAGTCAAAGCTTTAACATCCTATTTTTTTTGAAATTTAGAATCTAATTGGAGCCATAGAGAAGTTCAAACTTAAGCATCAATTTAAGGCAGTTGACATGTTTTAGATAATTTTGATGATTCCACATAAATTCCATAAATATATAATGTCATTCCAATTTTGATGGTATTATATATCTAGGAAATTTACTTAGAATAATCATATTATTCCAATACGAAACATGAAAACTTGTCATTGTGTTTCCGATGATTAAATTGTCCTAAATATCATTCCAATTTTGATGATATGTCTTTTATGGACACATGTTTCATTCCAATTTTGATGATTCAATATTAAATCATGATTGAAACGGCAGTCTTTTCATTCCAATGCGAAACATAGTATGGTTCTTGTGTAGAAACTATAAAGTTCATGTATTTTATTTATTAAAGATACTTGATTGTGATGCTTGCATTACATTTTTGCTAAGCTAATTATGAATTGTACTAAGTTCTTTTGTGGAACTAGATACTTTGTGAAATTTGTTGGAATTCTTAGAGATGTGTCTCTTTATATTCTTGTTTTCAATACTAGTAAAGATGGAGGAGTTGAATCTGTCAACATAGATTTCAAAAATAATGATTTGCTCAAAATGGAGGAGTAAACATAATGCAGTGTGCAAGGATAGAGTTTCAGTTTATTTTTTTTTTGAGAATAAATTAGTTACTTGCTTGGTAAAAACTTCTGTTGAGTTTAAGACTCTTGTGTTCATGAGCTTAAAACTCATATGCTGTTCTTGAAGTTTATTTGCTTTGTTTGATTTTGAAACTATGACAGATTATTCTAGTTGGTTTAGTCTTTGTGAACTATTCTGAATTGGATATGGTTTGGAACTATTTAATTAAATTGGTTTAGTCTTAATTGAACTATTCAGTTTTATAATTATATTGGTTCTTATGAAACTATACCTTTATGATACTTTTCTTTTTATGGACTGCTATCAGCCAGTCAGTTTTATACTGAACTGATGAGATAATTCTGTACTTTATATATTGAGAATATAGGAGGAGATTATTGAATATATCGGTATATTCTCTCTATATAAATATTGCATATGCATATGAGTAACACGTGTATTGAACGTACAATTGAATGGATATTGGAACGCGGGTTTGTGGGCTTGTAACCCGATACCCAAACCAGTATTTAGTCATAAATACTGGCTTGTGATAGCAGTCTAGGTATTCCAATCTTGATACGGGTGAATATCTCAAACAACTTAGATCTAGATATTAACCATAATTCCCAATTGTTAATTTCTCACAAAACCTAATAGTAACGACCCCAAACTTTCACCCATTCTTTGAAATTTCTAGTTTAAATTCGATATCTTGATATTTATGCATCTATTTATCCCCCAGAGCATATATTTATGATTGTTGTGATGAGTTCTATGACTTGGCCTGGGGAGGTTATAAATTTACTGTCTGTGTTGTGCTGTGAATTTTGAAATACATAATTCCATAAGGAATTGTTACGAAATGGCTAATATTTCAGGAGAGACTCATTCGAAATTTTATTTGAAAATTTATGAAAATTATTCTAAGTAAGAAATAGTTTTTTAAAAAAAGGTGAAAGTTTAATTTGGGGTCGTTACAGCGATCTAATTCCAGGGTTCAACACCTTCCTACCCAAGTGGTCTGAGATCAAGCTCACTGATGAAAACAACCCGGTCGAATTCTCTGATGCCCTTAGTTTTGTAACAAAGTAAAGGTATTGATTGTAGTTTGCAGATTAGTTGCAACTTCCTGATTTTGTATTGACAGTTTCTTAGAACTATACCTCTCAGCGCGTATAGGAAAGTATAATGAATGTATTCTATCTAATCCCAACATTTGTACTTTTATGATTATTATACGTCTACTTCAAATATAGGTGTGTAACAATAGAAGTATACTGTCAATGTATATTCTATCTAATCCTAATACACCGTAACTGTAGAAGTCATACCTACTATTAAGGCTGTCAACGGGCCGGGCTTGGGCCGGACTTACACAAATCCGAGCCCGAGCCCGAATTTTTTTCTAAGGCCCACGCCTGGCCCGATTTTCAATCGGACTGTCAAAATGAGGCCCAAGCCCGGGCCCGAATAAAGCCAAAAAACCCAAGCCCGGCCCGATTTTGGAGTATATGGTACCAAAATCCCTTTTTCAGAAAAAAAAACCTAATATCTCCTCTTAATTACAAAAACTCAGTTATCTCCCCTAATTAGGTAATTAGCAGGTAATTGTAGAGAAAATTCCAACCATCCAAGCTACAAAATTTGTGATATTTGCACAAAAACAATATAACAAAACTAGTAATAAAAAACTCCACTAAAAAACAATATAACATATACTCTGTTGTGTACAATTTCACAAACCTGCAACCGCTTCATCTTCAACTAGCGGCGGCGGCGCGAGCAGCAACGACAACGGATTGAGGTTCAGCGGCAGCGGAAGGTGCTGCATTGGCGGCGGGCGCGGCTGCAAGAAGGTGGAGGGGAATGAAGGTGGTATGCAATGGGTTTGCAATGGGAAGAAGAGGAGAAATAGAGAGTTTGGTATTTAGTTCATCTCAGTATCTAATTAATTGAGGAGTGGGTTTTTGTGGGAATCGAAGGCTTCCTCTTTGCTTTTAATTTTTTTGTTTTGGGAAAGGAAAATAGATGTAGAAAGCGGAAGAGAGAGGAGCACTACTTCTTGTTTTTTGGGAAAGGGAAAAGACAGAAGGAAGGAGAGAGAGAGGGGGGTTGATTTTAAGAAACCAACAGCATGCACTGGCTCGTACCACTAGAAACTCATTCAATGCACCAACTCTTGGACCATCCACATGCAATGAATTGCATAAAAAACTCATTTATGATGCCTAGGTTCCTTGGATTATGTGCTTGAATATCACCTGGCTCATATACTAACGGTAAATTCGGGTCGGGTTCGGATCGGACCTATACAAGCCCGAACCCGGCCCGAAAATTAATTCGAGCTCAATTGTTGAGCCCGGATCTGAAAATTTTCAACAAATTTAGGCCCGTATTCTACTAAAATCGGGTCGGACCTAATCGGGCTCGGGTCGGGTTCGGGTCAATTGCCAGCCTTACCTACTATAGCTGAATACAGGGAAAGAACAACTACAAATGCTTATTGGGAAAATGAAGAAGAAGATGATGAGCTAACATTTATTGATGGTAGAGTAAATAAAATGAATCAAAACATTAACGGTTTGTAATTCCTCAAGCTACTTATGTAGCACGTCTAAATCAATCACCAATCATCTTACAGCATCAAGTACCAATTAACCAAACAATCGTTCAGAGTTTTATGAGTCAATTTTGCATGGAAGGAAATTACTACCAACTGCAGATCTAATGTTTAAGGTGTGCAACTGTAGAAGTTATGTTGTGGTTACATTGTTATCCTACCATTATGCAGGGTTAGAACATCTACTATCGTCTGCTATAAATCTAAAAAATAAAAATTTTGAAAAAAAATCCACCACTATCATCTGCTATAAATCTATTTTATAGCCAACTCGTGAACAGTACTCTGTCATATATAGCAGAGTGAAATAGCATATGCAAAATATAGAAGACGGTAGACGATCCTCCGTCTGTTAAAAATTTGGAATTGTTTGGAATATAAATTATAATAGACGAAAGAAAATCTTCCGTCTGTAGGGTTGACCGGTCAAAATTTAAAAGACGGAAGAAGATTTTCCGTCTATTTTTTTACAAAAATAAATAAATAAAATGAAGGGACGCACTCTTTTCTTTTTTCTTTTTTTTTTAAAAAATGAGAAAGAGTCATTTTTAAGAGATGGTTAATTTTTTCTTTTCTTTTCTCATTAACCTTTTCGTCCTTTTAAAAAAAACTAATTAATTATATGCCCAGACAGAAAAGGATCATCCGGCTGGGCATAATTTCTATTTTTTTAAAAAAATTCCCAGTCGGAAGATCTTCATCCGTCTGGGTAATTTTTTTTTATTTTTTGTAATTCGTCGCGCAACCAGACGTCCTTTTTTTCCCCCAAACGGAACATGATCTCCCGTCTATTCAATTTGGGGCATTAAAAAATTTAGTTTTTTATTAGACGGAGGATATTATTTCGTCTACCCAAATTTTAGCTTCAACGATAGTGGCGCAACTCATTCATTTCTAAAAGTCAAATGCCAAATACCTAAAATATAGCACGAACGATAGTGGATGCTCTTATCTAGACTTGAGGAGGCTACGACAGTGAGGCGGCGGCGGCGGTGATCCAGACAAGAATGTGGGAAGTTGGAGCGGCGATGCAAGGCTGGTTCACTAAACTTGAGAAGGCAACAGCGGCGGCGAGGCGTCGGGTGGTGATACGGGAACGTGAGAAGTTGGAGCGGCGGGGGCGAGGCATCGGTGGTGAGACAGGAACGTGAGGTGTTGGAGTAGCGGCGAGGTGGCAGACGGTGCGGCGACAAGGCGGCGTTGTTGGGTGGTAAGGAAGAAGTTGGAGAGGGGGACCGTGAGAAGCTGGAGAGAAGTTGAAGACATGTTTTTTATATTAGGAATTTTTAAATTGAGGAGAAGTTGAAGAAGTGTTTTATGCGGGGTGGTTGACATTAAAGTATCCATAAATACGCGCATTGCACGGATTTAATTGTATACAAATTACAATTTTAACTTTCACATTATAATATACTAGTAATTTACATGTGCGATGCACGTTTTAATAAATATATAATTTTCTTAAAGTAAAAACTTAGACGTAATCTAGATTTGAATCTGAGACCTCATTCATATTAGTTATGTACGTGCGTTACACGTGTTGATAGATTTACAAATGACACTAAGGCCTTCTCCCATTATAATATTATTAAATATACAAGTATTTTTCACATGCGATGCACATTTTGATAAGAGTTGGAAGATTTTTACGGGCGATATACGTGTTTAGAAATAGTTTTAGAGTTGGACGTTTGTTGGACGTAATTAGGAAAAATATTTTGAAGAAAAAGTTACGATTTGTACATGCAATGCACGTGTTTATGAGTATAATTGAAGTTGTACGTGCAACATATGTGTATGTGTGGTGTTTACAAAATATTTAAAAAATTATTTCGCACGTGTAGTGTTGCACGTTTTAAATAGGTGAAAATTTATTTTGTTTATTTGTTTTTGTTGTAATTAATGGAAGAGTTAGAATTGTACGTGCAACGCACAGGATTGTATGTTGACAAATTACAACTCAAACTTTCCCATCTCTACTACTATAATTGGTACTATAATGGGAGAACCCCTTAGTCCTTAACCCAACCCGTGCAACGCACGTGTTGGGTTATGGACTAACTTTGGTAAATATTTTCGAAAGTGGACTAGTTTGGTAAATATTTTCGAAGGTGGATCAGTTTGGAAATTATTTTCTTTTTGCCCTTTTTATTATCCCTTCAATTTTTTCCACGTGCACGTGTGCACGTGTATGATACTAGTTATATATAGAGATAGAGATGTGGATATGGAAAGCTCAGAATGAATCAATTTGTGTACATCTTGTTATTATTTTTGACTATAAGGGGCCATTTGGTACGCGGTAATGTATAAGGAAATCTAAGATTACCTTCTGGATTACCTGGTTTGGTAAGACATAGGTATAGTTTTGTAAATAATTTTAAATTCCCAGAGTTATCAAAATAATTAGTTTGGAAGGATAAACATTCCCTTTGAAAAGGGTGGGATTTGTGGATTCCTCCACATAAAAACTGAGTGAGAATATTGCATACCCAAAACAACCTCCAGATTTCTAGCTTATCATATAACCCGTCTTGTTCCCTCCAACCAAATTCTACCGTTCAACACTCTTCTTCTTCTCTTCATTATAACCTCCTTTCATCTCTTCTCTTCCATTTCTCTCCCATTTCCGCTCAGATCAAAGGTATATCTCTCTCTCTCTCTCTTTCTCTCTCTCAGCCCATACGACTCTCCCTCTCTCTCCCTCTCTCTCTCTCTCTCGCCGGACGTCGTACCAAAGAGTGATTCAGACACCAATATTTGAGATCTCTTTATCAATAGTAGTAGCTGTCATTTATGTGCCAACAGCAGGGTGACACGAGCTACGCCCAAATGTACACTGACATTGGCATCTGGTACGCTCCCGCTCCTGTCCTCAGAGGGGAGGAGTTTGACGGTGTGGATGCCATTCACCAGCTGGAAATGTGGTTGATTCAGAACCACAGATTTCAAGCACCTTATGCAGTCTCTGAGCTCACTGAGAAGAATTTCTGGAGGATGTTTGATGGGAGTCTGTATGAGCACTTCAGGAACAAGTATGGAGCCGTGGGGACTTTCATGAGTGTCTACTACAAGTCGAAAAAAGGGAAGAAAACCGAGAAGGAGGTCGCGGAAGCCGAGGCAGTTGTTCTTGAGAGTAGCTATGCTGAAGCTATTGTGTTATCATAGTCTATGGTCTGTTATGTGATTTTAATCGGATATATATGAGCTAGTTTGAGTAATTTCAGTGATGTTTCTAGCTTTGTTTTGGTGTTTGATTCATCTTTTGCATCTGAGAATTGAACTTTGGAATTAATGGCGACTCTTTTGGACTTACTTTTCTAGTTTGCAGGCCTATGTATTGGTAACTCCAATCCAGGGCCTTGTGCAACTCCAATCCGTGTTGTAGTGAGTGTAACTTTTTTTAGTAATTTATTTGTTAATTTACTAAAGTTTTATAAGATATATATCAGTATTGCTTTTGCACATGCATGCATATACATCAATTACTAAATTAGATAACTTTTATATTTATTTATTTTTAAATAAAACCAAAAGGGTATTTTCGGTAATGTCTACAATAGAGATGGATTGATGGGAATAAATTGTTCTATACCAAACACGGTAATAAAGTATTCCCAGGCATGTAATGTCGTTTACCAAACACAGTATTGCAACATTCCCGGGAATCTTCATTCCCACCCTCATATTCCTGGGAATTCAACAATTCCTGGGAATTCTCCAATCCGCGTACCAAACGCCCCCTAAAGGATAAAAGCCATGAAGCCTCCCAACATTTGCTGTGAAAATTAAGAAACCTTTATTATATCTATTTTTATCAAATGATCCCTCACGTGACATCATATACTCTTTTTATAATTTTTCTGATATATAAATAACCAAAATACTCTTTACACAATTTGTTTTAAAAAAACCATCTCTTCACCTTCTCTCTATCTTTCATTTATATTTACTAGCTATTTGCACGCGATGTGATACACGCCCTAATAATTTTTTCTTTTTTATGTAAATAATACGTTTGTTTGGAAAAAGGTGCAATAAAGTACATGTAAAGGATTTGTGCTTTCATTTTTCACTGCTGGAGAAGGCCAGACAGGCGAGCAGAATAATTTTGGCATAGAGTTTATTATGTTTCATTGCAACCTATATGTACAAATGTGACTTTTTTTTTCCTTTTTTTTGACCCAACATTCATTTGTAACATCAATTTAGTTCAATCAGAGACTACAATGTGCACTAATTTCAAATCAAATACCAGAAATTACAAAACAACACAACATTAATTTTATAAAAATTTCTACAAAAACAAAAAAATCAAACACTTACTGAGCATCTTGTTTAGACTCAAACGACTGCACAGCTGTACTTCACCATAGGAATCGCCGCAACTGCAACCGCATCCAATCCATCAAGCCTGTGTTCTTGCTACAAATGAATAAATTAACCCAATTAGAAACAGAAGGTACCCTGAGAAAGCTCGCAGCACGCCCTTGCGCTAACCGAGAGGTGAGACGTGAGGCTAGCAGCGGCCACCACGCTGTGAAGTAGCAGCAGAGACTGTACGCATCCGAGCTTACCGAGAGTTCCAAAAACGGAATCGGGATTATCGAAATTCATCCAGATTCAAGAAATGAGTTCATCAGAATCATCGAAAATTCATCAACATTCAAGAAATGAGCTCTTCAGAAACATCGAAATTCATCAACATTCAATAAATGAGTTCATTAGCATCATCGAAATTCATCAAAGATTCAACAAATGGTAAGATGATATTTGGAGGATTCGGGTAGGCATTTTATTTTTACCGGGAAGAGGCGAATGAAAGGAGGCGGCGGCAGTCGGAGCAAGGAGTGGGGAGGGTGGGGACGCGGAGGAGATGGACGAAGGGGGGCGATCGAAGGGAGGAATGAGCGGTGGAGATGAGAGATCGGGAGAGGGAGCCACGAAAAGCCATGGATTTGGAAATGGAGGCGAGGCTGGAAATGATGGGTTTAGGGTTTATTTGGAGGTAGGAGTGGAAACAGGCAGTCGTAATGGGTCGGGCTTAGATTGGAAGGATGCCTGAATTTTGAGTCCATCTCTAATAATGACAGAATTAACCCTGCAATAATTTTAGCTTTTTATGTTTATGAGGGCATGATAGTAAAAAACCGCCAAAATGGGGTTTTGCTTAATAATAGTATAGATCTCTAATATTATCATGGGAGAAGGCCTTAGTGTCATTTGTCATTTTGTCAATCTACCAACATGTGCAACGCACGTACATGACTAATATAAAGGAGGTTTCCGGTTCAAACCCTCCCTACGTCGGAGTTTTTTTTTTGTTGAAATTATTAAAACGTGCATCACACGTGTAAATTACTAGTTTTTAATATAATGTAGGGAATATTTTGGTCATTTCATGTATCAAAAAATAGTGTACCAGTGAAGATTTCATATATATATATTTTGTATTTTTTAATTGAAAAAACACGCATCCCCTTCTCTTTCTCTCTTTCCACCGACTAAGCACCTCATCGCCACCATATAGTGTAGGGGGTACTTTTATCATTTTGTATATCATAAAATTATAGTGTTTGGGTGAAGAATTTTTTTAAATTTTAATACAGTGTAGGTGTATTTTGGCCATTTTTCGTCATAAAAGTATGCATTAAAAAAACTAGTAATCTGCACATGCAATGCACATTTTAATCAATTTTTTTATAGAGTAAATAATAAGAAGTAATATAGTCTCGAACCTGAGACATTTCTTTGCTCATCACATACTCTTTGTAAATTACCCCTAGTGCCACCAACTTTATTTTATATGAGTGACACTTT
The DNA here is from genome assembly GCA_017893485.1 of Hemerocallis citrina. NCBI lineage: Eukaryota > Viridiplantae > Streptophyta > Magnoliopsida > Asparagales > Asphodelaceae > Hemerocallis > Hemerocallis citrina. The sequence goes on along the minus strand of CM030360.1, from coordinate 321,659,413 downwards.
TGTAAATAATTATGTCATAAATTAATTTGAACTTTCAGGGCATTATGGTAACTAACAACACTTGAGTAAATGAATGGTTAATATTACCCTCACTTAAAAATGAACTAGTATTTTTCACGTGCGATGCACGTTTTGATAATTGGAGGATTTTCACGTGCAATATACATGTTAAGAAATAGTTTTGAAGTTGGACATGCGTTGCACGTAATTGAGAAAAATATTTTGAAGAAAAAACTACGATTTGTACGTGCAATGCACATGTTCATAAGTATAATTGAAGTTGTACGTGCAATATATGTGTTTGTTTGGTGTTAGAAATATTTAAAAATTATTGTGCACGTGCATTGCACGTTTAAATAGGTTGATTTTTTTGTTTGTTTTTTTGTAATCAATGGAAGAGCTGGAATTGCACGTGCATTGCACGTGTTTGTATGTTGACAAATTACTTTTAGTAATATACACGTGCGATGCACGTATTTTTTTAATATTTAATTAAAGTAAAAACTCTAATTTACACATGCGATGCATGTCTTTATAAATAAGACCGTATATTTTTAAAAGTAAATGTGAAGACTATAATGGGAGAGTTGGAGTTGCACGTAAATAGGTAGATTTACAACTCCAAATCTTCCATTATAATAGTTATTATATATTATATTATAGATAGATAGATATAGGTAGATAATTTACACGCGTGATGCACATTTAATATACTAAAAAAATAAAGTAAAAAAAATAACGCAGTGAGGACTCGAACCTGAGACCTCATTCATATTAGTTATGCTCGTGCAATGCACGCATTGGTAGATTTACAAATGACACTAAGACCTTCTCCCATTATAATAATAGAGATTAGATATTAGAGATATATTTCTAATATATATATATATATATATATATATATATATATATATATATATATATATATATATATATATATATATATAGAGAGAGAGAGAGAGAGAGAGAGAGAGAGAGAGAGAGAGAGAGAGAGTTAGTCTATTATGAGATGGTGAGATGGGCTCCTTATCGTGAGCGAGAGATTTCAGCCATCCGATCGCGTTTGATCGCGATCGAACGACTGAGATCTCCAGCCGCTTATCTCTAGATATGTTGAGGGGTAAAAGGGGTATAATCGAAATCCCCCTATATCCCTTATCGTCTCACTCTCTTCTCTCTCCCGCTCTCTATCTTCTCCCGCTCTCTAGCGAAACCCTAATCCCTCTCTTATCTTCTCACGCTCTCTCTCCCGCTCTCGATCTTCGTCCTGATCTCTTCGAAACCCTAATCCCTATCTCTTCCTTTCTCACGCTCTCTCTCCCGATCTCTATCTTCGTCCAGCTCTCTTCGAAACCCTAATCACCACCAAAGTGGAGCTCTCTCTCTCCCGCTCTCTTTCTTCGTCACTTGTGTAAACCCAACTCCACGAAAAACCCCATCTCCAGCCGCTAATCTTCAGATCTGTTGAGGGGTAAAAGGGGTATAATCAAAATCCCCCTATCTCCCTTATCGTCTCACGACCAAAGAAGAGCCATCTCAAGTTCGTTCTCTCTCTCCGATAAGATCTCCAGACCGCGATAAGGGTTTCGATTTCTACTCTCAGTGGTCTCTTTCTCTCTCAGATTCCGGAGGGAAGTGTTTGATTCTCATAAATTCTTTTATGATTTCTGTTTAATTTCTTGCAGTTTCATTCGATTTTGTGTAGGCAATGATGAGATTGATTTTGATATAAGTTGGTTATTAATTTTTGTATGCTTGAAATTATTGTTTTTGAAGCATATTTGGTTGTGTGCCATGATAATTATTCAACCTTGAATATAGTTTGGGGTATGAGCGGGAGAGTAGATGGGGAAGAAATGAAATAAAGGTTTTTGAATGGCCAATGCCCTCAACACTTACCTTACATTTGCGTGATTTGAGTCTAGCTCAATTGGTTACAAAATTTAGTTTCTGCTGTTCTGAGGTGAGGTTACAAAATTTGATACTTGATGTTCAGATTCTGTTTGTTCTGAGCTTACACAATATGATGCTTCATGTTAAGTTTCTGCTGTTCTGAGGTGAGGTTACAAAATTTGATACTTGATGTTCAGATTCTGTTTGTTCTGAGCTTACACAATATGATGCTTCATGTTAAGTTTTTGCTGTTCTGAGGTGAGGTTACAAAATTTGATACTTGATGTTCAGATTCTGTTTGTTCTGAGCTTACACAATATGATGCTTCATGTTAAGTTTCTGTTGTTCTGAGGTGAGCTTACAAAATTTGATACTTCATGTTCAAATTCTGTTTGTTCCGAGCTTACACAATATGATGCTTCATGTTAAGTTTTTGCTGTTCTGAGGTGAGCTTACAAAATTTGAATATTCATGTTCAGTTTCTGTTTGTCCTGAGCTTACACAATTTGATACTTCATGCTCTGTTTATGTTTGTTCTGAGGTGAGCCATCACAATTTGATACTTCATGCTCTGTTTCTGTTTGTTTGGAGCTTACACAATTTGAACATCGTATTCAGTTTCTGTCGTCCTGAGCTGAGCTTACACAATTTTAAACTACACATGCTCAGGTTCTGTTGTTCTGAGCTAACAAATTTTGAGACTTCATGTTCAGTCTCTGTTGTTCTGAGCTGACCTTACACAATTTGGTATTTCATGTTCAGTTTCTCTTGGTTGAATTGTTTGGTCTGGTGTCAATCATGTTTTAGTGTGTTGGTCATGTATAGATTGTAATGGAAGTGATGGAAGTTGAAAGTTATAACTGGTATGTGGTCACAAATTTGTTTTTAACACATTGGTTTGTGACACTGATTTTGCTGTTGCTGCTGCTTCGAAAGAGTTTATGATCTAAATTTTCTGTTGTTTTGATCCTACAATAATTGCTGAATGTGATTTTGTGTTCTGAGCCGACTATATTTTTTAAACATTTTGTCTTTTCCAGGCTAATTGAGCTATGTTTAATTTTGATTTCAGGTTGATTTCAGCATGAAGTGCTTGTTGGAGCTATCGACTACTCGACAACTCGACAGCAGTTGATATGGGGAGCAAAAAAATTTGTATTTTTGTTGATACTATACAAAAAACTGTATATTTGAAGCAAAAAAAGTTGTATACTTTCATTACCTGTCCGTTATTGAACATTGTATTACTTTGTAAAGTTTTTGTTAAGTTTCAGTTTTTTGTAAAGTTTCAGATGCCAAGAACATTGTATTACCTTGCAATTCTATGATTATCAAAATTCTTCCATACATTTAGTTCATTATTGTTTTGGTATCATGCGATGGTATGATGTATATTCAATGTGTAAGCTGAAATTGTGTCAGCTCAAACTGTGTAAGCTCATAACGACGAAAACTGTACATGAAGTATCAAATTGTGTAAGCTCAGAAGAAACAGAAACTGTACATGAAGTATCAATTTTTGTAATCTCAGAACAAACAGAACCAGGGTATGAAGTGACAAATTTTGTAAGCTCGGAACAAACTGAAACAGAGCATGAAGAGTGAAATTTTGTATGCTCGGAACTAACACAAACAGAGCATGAAGTATCATATTTTGTAAGCACAGAACAAACACAGAACACAGCATGAAGTATCAAATTTTGTAATCTCATAACAAACACACAGAACATGTAGTATCAAATTTGGTAAACTCAGAACAAACAGATACACAGCATGAAGTATCAAATGTTGTTAACTCAGAACAAACATAACCAGGGTATGAAGTGACAAATTTTGTAAGCTCAGAACAAACTGAAACAGAGCATGACGTGTGAAATTTTGTATGCTCAGAACTAACACAAACAGAGCATGAAGTATCATATTTTGTAAGCTCAGAACAAACACAGAACATAGCATGAAGTATCATATTTTGTAAGCTCATAACAAACACAGAACATAGCATGAAGTATCATATTTTGTAATCTCATAACAAACACACAGAACATGTAGTATCAAATTGAGTAAACTCAGAACAAACAGATACACAGCATGAAGTATCAAATGTTGTTAACTCAAAAAAAACAGAAAATGAACATGAAGAATCAAATTGTGTACGCACAACTAAGAACAGCAGAAACTGAACATGAAGTATCAATTTGTGTACGTTCAAAACAAACAGAAGTTGAACATCAAGTTTCAAAATTTGTAACCACAGTTTTGGCGGAGAGTCTTCTGAAGATTATAGAAAACAAATAAATACACATTTGTAACCACAAACTAGTTGTATCTTTCAATTTTCACTATTTTCATTACAATCCTTACATGACCAACACACTAAAGAATACAATTTTTGTCGGAGAGTGTTCTGAAGGTATCTTCGGTTCTCCGCTAACGACCTTCTTGTTCTTCCTTTTGAATTCTTGCATAAAGTAATTCATCAAATAAAAAAACATGTGGGCTCAGAACAAGTACAACAAAAACATAAAACTGTGGACTCAGATGCAAAAATCATGCAGCTCAGAATGACACCACCATAAGCTACACATGAGCCTCAAAATTTGTAAGCTCAGTACAAATGCAGTTGAAAATGAAGTTGAAAATGAAGTTGAAAATGGGTAAGCTGAGAACAACTTTTATTGAACAAAAGGGGTAAGCAGAAACTTAACATGAAGCATCATATTGTGTAAGCTCAGAACAAACAGAATCTGAACATGAAGTATCAAATTTTGTAACCTCACCTCAGAACAGCAAAAACTTAACATGAAGCATCATATTGTGTAAGCTCAGAACAAACAGAATCTGAACATCAAGTATTAAATTTTGTAACCTCACCTCAGAACAGCAGAAACTTAACATGAAGCATCATATTGTGTAAGCTCAGAACAAACAGAATCTGAACATCAAGTATCAAATTTTGTAACCTCACCTCAGAATAGCAGAAACTTAACATGAAGCATTATAATGTGTAAGCTCAGAACAAACAGAATCTGAACATGAAGCATTATAATGTGTAAGCTCAGAACAAACAGAATCTGAACATCAAGTATCAAATTTTGTTACCTCACCTCAGAACAGCAGAAACTAAATTTTGTAACCAATTGAGCTAGACTCAAATCACGCAAATGTAAGGTAAGTGTTGAGGGCATTGGGCATTCAAAAACCTTTATTTCATTTCTTCCCCATCTACTCTCTCGCTCATACCCCAAATTATATTCAAGGTTGAATAATTATCATGGCACACAACCAAATATGCTTCAAAAACAATAATTTCAAGCATACAAAAATTAATAACCAACTTATATCAAAATCAATCTCATCATTGCCTACACAAAACCGAATGAAACTACAAGAAATTAAACAGAAATCATAAAAGAATTTATGAGAATCAAACACTTCCCTCCGGAATCTGAGAGAGAAAGAGACCACTGAGAGTAGAAATCGAAACCCTTATCGCGGCCTGGAGATCTTATCGGAGAGAGAGAACGAACTTGAGATGGCTCTTCTTTGGTTGTGAGACGATAAGGGAGATAGGGGGATTTCGATTATACCCCTTTTACCCCTCAACAGATCTGAAGATCAGCGGCTGGAGATGGGGTTTTTCTTGGAGTTGGGTTTACACAAGTGACGAAGAAAGAGAGCGGCAGAGAGAGAGCTCCACTTTGGTGGTGATTAGGGTTTCGAAGAGAGCTGGACGAAGACAGAGATCGGGAGAGAGAGCGTGAGAAAGGAAGAGATAGGGATTAGGGTTTCGAAGAGATCGGGACGAAGATCGAGAGCGGGGGAGAGAGCGTGAGAAGATAAGAGAGGGATTAGGGTTTTGCTAGAGAGCGAGAGAAGATAGAGAGCGGGAGAGAGGAGAGCGTGAGACGATAAGGGATATAGGGGGATTTCGATTATACCCCTTTTACCCCTCAACATATTTGGATATAAGCGGCTGGAGGTCTCAGTCGTTCGATCGCGATCAAACGCGATCGGATGGCTGAAATCTCCCGCTCACGATAAGGAGCCCATCTCACCATCTCATAATAGACTAACTCTCTCTCTCTCTCTCTCTCTCTCTCTCTCTCTCTCTCTCTCTCTCTATATATATATATATATATATATATATATATATATATATATATATATATATAAATAAATATTATCGATGCACGTCTTAATAAATGTAGTTTTTTAAAGTAAAAATTTAGACGCCACCTGGGTTTGAACCTAAGACCTCCGTTATAATAGTTATGCACGTGTATTGCACGCGTTGATAGATTTACAAATGACACTAAGGCCTTCTCCATTTATAATATTAGATTAGATTATATATTATATTATATTATAGATAGATAGATATAGATAGATAATTTACACGCTTGATGCACATTTAATATATTTAAAAAAATTAAAGTAAGAAAATGACATTGTGAGGACTCGAACCTGAGACCTCTTCCATATTAGTTATGCACGTGCAATGCACGCGTTGGTAGATTTACAAATGACATTAAGGTTTTCTCCCATTATAATATTATTACTAGTAATTTACACGTGCGATGCACGTTTTAATAATTTCAAAAAATTAAAATAAAAACTTTGACGTAGGGAGAATTTGAACCGGAAACCTTCTTTATATTAGCTATGTACGTGCGTTGCACATGTTGGTAGATAGACAAAATGACAAATGACACTAAGGTCTTCTCCCATTATAATATTATATATATATATATATATATATATATATATATTAAAGATGGTGTCTATATTCCATATTTCTCGTTTTTTTGTATATATATATTAAAGATGGTGTCTATATTCCATATTTCTCATTTAACAAAAAAACAATGCCCTATTTCAAGCCTAAAGTAGTTTTTAGATCAAAAAACACCATCCAAAAGCAATGCCAAACAGATGAAATTTTTACTATTATATGCCACTTTTTGAAAATATTTGAAATTAGAGGACAGTTGTCAAAATATTTGCGTTTGTGGACTCAACAACTAAACTCACCATTCCCAACGGCTGGTTTATTTGTTTCATGCTCGCCGTTGGGACACGGCGAGTTTAGTGCTATTTTTTTGAAAAACTCGTCGTTCCCAATGACGAGTTCAGTTCAAAAAATTTCAATGAAGACTCACTGTTCTCAACGACTTAAACATTTATATTAGACTCGCTGTTGGGAACAACGAGTTTAATTCAAAATTTTCAATGAATACTCGCTATTCCCAACGGCGAGGACATTTACACTAGACTCGCTATTGGGAACGACGAGTTTAGTTTTTTTTAAAAATCTAGGGAGTTTTTGCGAAAATTCACTAAGTCGGACATATTTCACTATATGTGGAATTTCCTATATGCTCGTCGTTCCAAACAACGAGTCTAGTATAAATGTTATCGCCATTAGGAACGACGTGTCATCTTTCAAAATTTTGAACTCAACTCGCTATTTCCAACAGCGAGTCTAATATAAATGTCCTCGCTGTTGGGAAGCTGTTGGGAACAGCAAGTCTTCATTGAAATTTTTGAACTGAATAATGACAGAATTAACCCTGCATTAATTTTTAGCTTTTTATGTTTATGAGGGCATGATAGTAAAAAGCCACCAAAATGGGGCTTTGCTTAATAATAGTATAGATCTCTAATATTATCATGGGAGAGGCCTTAGTGTCATTTGTCATTTTGTCATTCTACCAACATGTGCAACACACGTACATGACTAATATAAAGGAGGTTTCCGGTTCAAACCCTCCCTACGTCAGAGTTTTTTTTTTGTTGAAATTATTAAAACGTGCATCGCACGTGTAAATTACTAGTTTTTAATATAATGTAGGGAATATTTTGGTCATTTCATGTATCAAAAAATAGTGTACCGGTGAAGATTTCATATATATATTTTGTAGTTTTTAATTGAAAAAACAGTCATCTCATTCTCTTTCTCTCTTTCCATCGACTACGCACCTCATCGCCACCATATAGTGTAGGGGTATTTTTATCATTTTGTATATCATAAAATTATAGTGTATGGGTGAAGATTTTTTTTAAAATTTTAATACAATGTAGGTGTATTTTGGCCATTTTTTGTCATAAAAGTATGCAATAAAAAAACTAGTAATCTGCACATGCAATGCACGTTTTAATCAATTTTTTTATAGAGTAAATAATAAGAAGTAATCTAGTCTCGAACCTGAGACATTTCTTTGCTCATCACATACTCTTTATAAATTACCCTTAGTGCCACCAATTTTTATTTTATATGAGTGACACTTTTGTAAATAATTATGTCATAAATAAATTTGAACTTTCAGGGCATTATGGTAACTAACAACAGTTGAGTAAGTGAATGGTTAATATAACCCTCACTTAAAAATGAACTAGTATTTTTCACGTGCGATGCACGTTTTGATAATTGGAGGTTTTCACGTGCGATATACGTGTTAAGAAATAGTTTTGGAGTTGGACGTGCACTGCACGTAATTGAAAAAAATATTTTGAAGAAAAAACTACGATTTGTACGTGCAATGCACATGTTTATAAGTATAATTGAAGTTGTACGTGCAATATATGTATTTGTTTGGTGTTAAAAATATTTTAAAATTATTGTGCACGTGCATTGCACGTTTAAATAGGTTGATTTTTTTGTTTGTTTTTGTTGTAATTAATGGAAGAGCTAGAATTGCACGTGCAATGCACGTGTTTGTATGTTGACAAATTACTTTTAGTAATATACACGTGCGATGCACGTATTTTTTTAATATTTAAATAAAGTAAAAACTCTGATTTACACATGCGATGCATGTCTTAATAAATAAGACTGGATATTTTTAAAAGTAAATGTGAAGACTATAATGGGAGAGTTGGAGTTGCACGTGTGTTGCACGTAAATAGGTAGATTTACAACTCCAACTCTTCCATTATAATAGTTATTATATATTATATTATAGATAGATAGATATAGGTAGATAATTTACACGCGTGATGCTCATTTAATATATTTTTAAAAAATAAAGTAAAAAAAATGACGTAGTGAGGACTCGAACCAGAGACCTCATTCATATTAGTTATGTACGTGCAATGCACGCGTTGGTAGATTTACAAATGACACTAAGACCTTCTCCCATTATAATATTAGAGATATATTTATAATATATATATATATATATATATATATATATATATATATATATATATATATATATATATATATATATATATATATATATATATATATATATATTATAAATAAATAAATATTATCGATGCACGTCTTAATAAATATAGTTTTGTTAAAGTAAAAAATTTAGACGCCGTCTGGGTTTGAACCTAAGACCTCCGTTATAATAGCTATGCACGTGTATTGCACGCGTTGATAGATTTACAAATGACACTAAGGCCTTCTCCCATTATAATATTAGATTAGATTGTATATTATATTATAGATAGATAGATATAGATAGATAATTTACACGCGTGATGCACATTTAATATATTTTAAAAACTTAAAGTAAAAAAACTGTAATACCCGTAATTTGTGAATAGTATAACAAAATAAATAAATAAATATATATATATAGTTGGTTGTATATGATATTGGATTTGTTAAATGGTTTGGTTTGAATTGATTGGATTTGAAACCCGGTTTGAAATCCGGTTGTTAAGCAAAAAAAAGGGAGCCCACGGATTGATGGTTTGAAACTGCTGTTGTTGTTGGATTTGTTGAGTTTGGTTGTGGGCTCTGCTTTGATTAAGAAATGTGTTAATAGTTTGGATTTGGTATTGAATGATATGGCCTTTGAATTTGGTTGGTCACGTGTACGTGAGGTACACGGGATTTATACGGAATATTGAAAATAATAGTCCCATATTGGTAATATACAAAAAATAATTTGAGTATAAATATAATTGCCTATGATCAAGAGTCACCTAATTGGTTAACCACCTTTTGAGAGACAGCCTGTGGTGGGCAGTTGTACTACATAGTATCTAATTTGTCTTCTAAAAATAATAAAATTATCTGAGTATTGAGGCGGGGCGTCGAACCTGCGTTGCACGTTTTAATAAATATAGGTTTTTTTCAAGCCTAAGTAGTTTTTAGATCAAATAAATATAGGTTTTTTTCAAGCCTAAGTAGTTTTTAGATCAAAAAACACCATCCAAAAGCAACGCCAAAGAGATGAAATTTTTACTATTATATGCCACTTTTTGAAAATATTTGCACTTAGAGGACAGTTGTCAAAATATTTGCATTTGTGGACTCAATAACTAAACTCACCATTCTCAACGGCAGGTTTATTTGTTTCGTGCTCGCCGTTGGGACACGGAGAGTTTAATGCTATTTTTTTTTAAAAAACTTGTCGTTCCCAATGGCGAGTTTAATTCAAAAAATTTCAATGAAGACTCGCTGTTCTCAACAGCTTAAACATTTATACTAGACTCGTTGTTGGGAACAACGAGTTTAATTCAAAATTTTCAATGAAGACTCGCTATTCCACGGCGAGGACATTTACACTAGACTCGCTATTGGGAACGGCGAGTTTAGTTTAAAAAAAATCTAGGGAGCTTTTGCGAAAATTCACTAAGTCGGACATAAATTTATCACTATATGTGGAATTTCCTATATCCTCGCCGTTCCAAAGAGCGAGTCTAGTATAAATGTTATCGCCATTGGGAACGACGTGTCATCTTCCAAAATTTTGAACTAAACTCGCTATTTCCAACATCGAGTCTAGTATAAATGTCTTCACTGTTGGGTACAGCGAGTTTTCATTGAAATTTTTGAACTGAACTCGCTCTTCCCAACAGCGAATATAGTATAAATGTCATCGTTGTTGGGAACAACTAGTCTTCATTGAAACTTTTGAACTAAACTCACTATTCCCAACAGCGAGTCTAGTATAAATGTCCCCACTGGAACAACGAGTCTTCTTTGAAAATTTTGAACTGAACTCTCCGTTGGGAACAACAATTTTTTTTAAAAAAATTAGCAGTAAACTCGCCGTGTCCCAACTGTGAGCATGAAACAACTAAACTCGCCGTTCCTTGAGTCTTTGAGCACAAATACTTTACCAACTGTCATATTTCTGCAAATATTTACAAAAAGTGAATAAAAAAATTCCAAACAGATCTATTAGTCAGATAACCACTTGCTAAAAAAAAATCTCAAACTTATCACCAAAAATGTAGAACAGCCCACAAAGAAAATAATAAAAAAAGGGGGGGAAAATTGTAATTACTAATTACACTGAAACAAGGAAAATCAAGAAATCTCAAGTCTCGACAAATCCACCCTTTTCATCATTTGTAAACCGCATGGACGAGAATCAGAACCAAACCCAAATCGAGGAAGAACTCGAAGCTGCCGAACTCATCCTCTTCCAAGTCCCCGAGTGCTACGTCTACTTGGTATTCTAATTCATAATGATTTTTCTTCCCCAAATTTGATCTGATTTTTGATGATCGTTTCATTTGATTTGTGCAGATACCACCGAGGAAGAGCGCCGCTTCTTATAGGTTGATTCATCTAATTATAATCTACCGAAATAGTTTCCCAATTTGTGTTTGAATTGCGTAATTTAGGGATTTGGACCCATTTTGCAAATTTTTGGAAGGGTTAGTTTTGATATGATATTGTTGCGTGTCTGTTTTAGATTCTAGGTGATTGGAGGGAATTGCTAGTGTCAATGTGGAAACTATAGTATGTTGGAGATGAATGTAGTTTAGGAATGTTTGGTTAGAGCATTTGTAGTCGCTTAAGGCAAATTTTGGGTATTTGGCAAATAGCAAATAGCAAAAATAGCTTTGGTCTGTAGTCGTTGTTAGCCAAGATTTGGCTTTTTCAAAATCCAAATAGGACGGATGGTAAATTATTTTCTGTCCGACGTTAAAAAAAAAACTTAAAAAATTAATTAAATTGTCTGATAGTGACATTTCAACCCAAAAAAAATTGAAAAAACCTTACCTGGATCCTAGGACGGGAGATAAAGTTCCGTTTGAGAAGTTTTTGTTCTTTTTAAATGGAACAAACGGGAAATCATTTCACGTCCGACCGTTTAAAAAAAAATAATAATAATAAGGGACGTCGTCCGTTGAGTATGCGTAAAAAAAATCTCTCGGACGAAAAATAATCTTTCGTTTGCTATATTTTGGCAATTGCCATTTCGTTTACCAGATATAGCCGACTATTGTAGCGGCGGAACCCAATTTTTGGGTAAATGGCCAACGACTACAACCCTTTTTTTTTCTTCCAAATTTTGGAAATTTTGGGTAAATGGCAAACGACTATAGATGTTCTTACTAATTTCTTTTCGCTAATTATGGTTATTAGTTAAATTTTAGCTTGTGGCCTTACATAAGATATTGCGCTAAACCGAGCTATATGGAAAACCAGGATTCATGTAGCCGATCCCAACTAGTTGGGAAAAATGCTTTGTTGTTGTTGTTGTTGTTGTTGTTAGTTAAATTTACAGTAAATGTTAAGAAGTAAAAGTTCATTTGTGTCTTGACTCTTGAGTATGGATAAAGAGTTGAGAAAACTAGAAAGGGAATCTTGCCTGCAAACCTACAGATTTGTTAGGATCACTTATATAATGAAAGCCCACAACGCTAAGTTCTCTCACTTCGTTCGTGGAGGACTGGTCCAGTTGTTGAATCTTTAGAGGCTTTCATTTCAATTGTTCCTTTTGGTTACTTGCATGATCCCAGTGCTGGTCGGGGTAGTTAAAGTTGAAACGTATTGTGTCTCTTTACATTGGTGAAAGGTCGGATTGGGCTGTTGGATACACATGCAAAGAAAGAAGAAGAATAAGATATATGGAATCCCATTAACAATCTCTTTGGGCCCAATTTATTTTTCTTTGAGGTTGTGGATAAAAGCCGAGCATTCCTGTTATTGACCATGCTTATTATGGTCAAAGTGATTTTCTCATGTGACCGAAATTTAGGCTATTTCAACAATCAATAGAAGAGACATTTTAAAGAAAAAATCATTGTTGCATGAAGAGGGTTTGTATGGGAGTAATCTGACTTCTTGGTAGACTTTTAAATGAAGGAAAATGTGCTACAAATTAAGAATGGAAACTACAATGGTCATTTCCATCAATCGTGCATTTATGTACATGCAAGCATATGCACAACAAGGAACAACCTTCCTAAATGGATGCGACAAGATTCTTCTCGTCCCTCTATAAATTGGAGACCTCCAAGCATGATGAGAGCAAACAAGATGAGAGTGAGACTTACAATTGCAATCGAAGTTAATTTTCTCAAAAACTCTCCACTGTCTTCTTCATTTTGACAAATTATTGTTTAGCATCGAAGGAGTTAGATTTGGTCGTTGATCGTCTCTAATTGGTATCTAGGGTTGACAATAGTTCGAGTGGTGGTTGTACCGCCAAGAAGGCATTTGCCCCCGAACTTTGTAGAAGGCGATAGTTCCTTAGGGATGTGCCTTCGACATGCGAGACTCTCAGCTTGAAAACTTTGTTCTTTATTTCATCTTGTTTTATTTCTTTGTTCAAATATAAAATAATCCAAAAAATTAATTTGTAACCAACAATGGATCTATTTTTTTTTTTATATAGAACACCAACTGCTATGCTATGCAATTATAGAACACCAATTATAATATGCTATGCAAGATCAATAGGTATGATCAATAATTCCTTGCATTGTTGGTTATGTCATACTCAAAGTTAAATTTTATGATTAAAAAAATCATAAAAGATGATAAAATAAAGAACAACGTTTTTTAGTCGAGAGTGTGACGTGCTGAAGGCGAGACACGTTGTCATTGCCCTAAGGAACTATCGCCACCCTCCGTGCAAAGCGTTGATGTCAAATGTGTTTCCTAATGGTACAACGTCGTTTCAAACTATTATCGTCCCTAGATATCAATTAGAGACAATCAATGACCTAATCTGATTCCTTAGATGCTCAATAGTAATTTGTTAAAAATAGGAATCTAGTAAAGAAAGTTTTTGAGATAACTACTTTGATTGCATTTGTATGCCTGATCTTGCTTGAAGGTCTCAAATTTAAAGAGAGGTGAGAAGAATCTGGTGGCATCCGCTTTTGGAAGGCGACTCCTAATTGTGCACATGCCTTCATGTGCACATGCACAGTTGATGAAATTGACCGTTGTAGTTTCTATTCTTGATTTTTTGCACACTTTTCTTCAAGTAAAAGTCTACCAATAAGCTTGGATTACTTCAGAGCAAAATCTCTTCATGTAGCGATGGTTTCTTCCCGAAAATGCATCTTCTATTGATTGCCGTAATACCCTAACTTTAGGCCACATGAGAAAATCACTTTGACTGGTATAAGCATGTTCAAGGAAGGGAATGTTGAACTTCTATCCACAAGCCAAAAGAGAGAAAATACACTGGGCCCAAGAATCATTAACGGGCTTCCATATATCTAACTTTTGTTCTTTCTTTTGAAGGGGCATCCAACATGGGCGAGTGAAGATTGAATTGTTGGGATTGAGTTCACAGCTAGAAAGGTCAAGGACAGAGTGTGGTTGAAGTAGGAGTTGAAGCAAAAATGTTGAAGAGAGAAATGCTACCTTGTGTGTAACTTTTGGAGATGGGAAGGGTTAGGATTTCGGAGTTGGCGACATGAGACTGGAAAGAACGAACAAGAGGGATACATAGTGGAAAGGGATTTTGTTGAAAAGATGAGAACGCATCATCTTTAGTATTTTAAGTATTGATAAAGATATTTTTTGGTCAAATTTGCACTTGACAAAACATGTATTTAATTAAAAACCTATAATTTATAAACATAACAAACCATTATTGATTGAATAAATTTTGCATTGCATGTTATTATAGTTTCATTTTATCTCCGTGAGAGATATGTGCTCCTTAATTTTCTCTCATATTTCTCCTTGAGGGATATTACATTTCACTTAGTAATTCCTCGTAGTTGATCATTGTGCTTCCTTTGCCATTTTTTGAAACTGGGTGTACCTAGATCTTTAATCTGTTTACTTGAAATCAAGGAGCAAACTACATGAGGAACAATAAAAGAGATACATGAGCTTTGGAAGAAAAACCTATTTTTGAGGAATTAACTAGTTCCTTTTTCTTTGTTCACGATATTACATACATTTGCAACAGTGGATAAATTCTTTTCCTGATATGAAAGCAAAATCTTTTCGTCATGCAAAACCTGTTTATATGAACCAAGCTTATGGTCACAAGTTCTATCATCTTTTCTTGGTTTACTTCATCTGATAAATTTTATTCTTTGGTTCCAGATTTCCACCAAATTTGGTCTAACAAGGCTCACAATTTATTGCTAATCTAGTTGAAATGCAAAATTTGGAATTTTAAAGAATTCCACCGATTAATTTTCTATAATTTCATATGGTGATTTTGGAAACCATTCATTAGGGATCCACCCCCTTGTTTCCTTTCGTGTTTTTTAATTGAGGGTTTGTCTTTATGAATTTGGCACAATTGAGTTGGAGCTTTAGTAGCGAGAAGTGATAATCGATCTTATGAACAACCGAACAACTAGGTCAAGGTACATAGATTTTTCCTGGTTTGGGCGAACCCTAATCCGGGGGAAATAAGGGAGATATTATCCAACTAAAGAAAATTAGAAGAGTTACAAACTCTCACCAAGAACCTATCTATCGCTTGAGCCTCATTAGAAGATAATATGTTGATTACAATGGAGAATTCTCAATGAAGTACTACCTCTCTCAACCGAGGCTATTGCAATATATAGAGATCTAGAGAAATCCTAAATTTAGTATCATGGAGAGAGGGCTAGATGATAGGAGTCGTACGATCTATAACTTGGAGTAGAAGATGGGGCTGAAAGATCACCCAGACCTATGCCCGTTAACTGCCTCCCCTAGGGCAATCAACCGCAATCACAACTCTCAAAACAGAGTGCTAGGACGGTAGACTGCCTTTGACTGCTGCTGCTACTACTTCATCTTCGATCGACGTTTCGACCTTCTTCACTTCACCGTCTTCTCTTCTTATCGAACCCAAGTATGCAAGACATACACTCAACGTAGTCTACACCAGTTTGAGGTATAGCACTGATGACAGTGAGTTCTGTGATCATTCTTTTTTGCAAACACACATATGCATGAGTAGGCACATCTGAGATAGATGGTAAATAATGCTGATATGGCAAATACTCATGCAGACACATTTAAGATGTGATAATTGATTATGTTTCTGATTGTAGTAAAAGATCAATTATTATTTATGAAACTGATTTTATTGATGTTGGAGACCACACTTTCCGTGCAACTGAATAAAATAGATTGGAGTTAATTAATTTTCCACCGATGCTACACAATTCTTAGCATTCTCAACTTTGTTAAAAATAATGCCGAAAGGGCATACTGAATGAGAGTATACCAAAACCACACTTAGGAATCAAGTGCTTTGAATTTTTACTTTTCAAGAATTCCTCATTACTGTAAAGATTACCATCACTAAAGGAGTTGATCAGAGAGTGTCATCGCGCTTAGCTTTGAAAGCATAGAAACAGTTTTGTAAGTAGTTTATATGCTGAATGTGGAAATGTATTTCACACAGTATTGACTGCCGTTTGCAAGTTCTCTTATGAAATGACAAGGACATGACACACTGAATGTTCCATGCTTTCATGCCAGATGCATTGTATACTTTGCATCTAGTATAAGGATAAATGTGCTGTAGATATGTTATATTTTTGTGTTTTCTCGTTTATATATTGGGCCAGCAGGTGTTAGAAAAATTGGTTAATTCTTTTATATGATTTGAAATTAAGGCTAGTATCCATTTTAATGTGCTTTCACTTTCTTCATGAAGCCTTCCTTTGCCATGTTCGATCAGCTTCTATGTACTTCTGTTTCCCAATAACATTGATAGTTTATCTTATGTGGAAATTAATTCAGACAAATCAATTATAACCATTGTCGGTTATAAATGATCTAACCATTATCAAAAATATATAAAAAATGACATGTTTTTTAATATTATTTTTAAAAAATTGATCTAATAATAATCATAATAATAGTAATAAAATTATATTCTGGTCCAAAAGCCCAGTAAAGCAAAAAATATTGCTAAGAGTAAGCCAAAAATAACTTTCCGAAATTAGATGCCAACAAAATCATTTCAAACCTTGGTATCAGGTTGCTGTACATATGTTATATCTGTTACAAATATTACAAACTTGTTTTGAAACCTTGGTGTATCCTTTCATAGTGTTTGAATTATGGTCGTGATCCTTTTGGATGTTATACTTTCTTCGTGATATCTCACCATTTGTCATTGTGTTAGTCTTATAGAAAATAACTTCTAAACAAGTTTTTATATTGAGAGTATAGAAATACTTTCTGTTAGGGCTGACGAATGGGATGTCAACAAATGGAACTGGGAGGGTTCCCTGAAGGTTGTAAGCAAGGGAGAGGAGTGCATTATCAAATTAGAAGACAAAGTTACAGGTGCATCCATCTTTTCATCTTTCAAACTTCAAAAAAAAGTCTTTATGTAATTTGTTTTGGAACCTTTGATTGTCATATCTGATATATGTCTTAATCAGGGGAACTATATGCAAGAGCTTTTCTCCGAGATGGAGAGCCCCATCCTGTGGAGCCTGTGATAGATAGCAGCAGGTTGTTACCTTTCTTTTTGTGATCCTCGGTTCTTTGTTCCTTCAGTTTGCAAACCTTATATTGGTCTCTGAATTATCTTTCATAAATCGTCAGGTACTTTGTCCTTCGAGTTGAAGAGAACATCGGTAAATTCCTCGTTTTCCCTTTAATTGATTTTATTCACGTCTATCTCATGCTAGTATCCCAGAAGGGACTCAACTGTGAAATTTGTCTTATGCTGTTCATTTCTCATCTTGCTATTGCCTTTTGCCTTGTTGGGGATAAAACTAATAACCTAGTCTCTCCCATTTTGGCATTCAAAAGGTCTATGAACCATCCATGGAATTTAAAAGTTTGTTTAAATTGCCATAAGTAAGGTCTAGCAACAACATGGAATTTTACAAATTGTTTAAATTGCCAGAGGGGGTGCGTTATAAGGAGATGATTCTTAGGCATATCATATAAGAAGTAGCAAGATACATTTAAATAAATTTATTCAGTGTATTGTAATGGTTTTATCCTAATATCTCTATACATTGAAAAAGTTGCGTAGAAGAAACAGTTTCAGAGGCGTGCTTTGGTGAGAGGTAAAACTGCTTTGTTGGCTGGTCTGACCTCTTTTTTGTTTTCAAAATTTTGGTAATTAAGATAGTGGAGGAATTTTTTTCTTCTTGTTCTTTTGGTCACTAAAATAGTGGATGATTTTTTTTCAACTTGTTCTTTTGGTTCCCTCTCTCTTAAACCTACTGCAATCACTGACATTTCCTGCTACTGTCACCAAATTTCACTCCACCTCACTCACACACAAAATACACATTATATTACATGTTATCCACTATCTGGCAACATCACTAACTTGGGCATCTGAGCGACGGTGACAGGAGAAATTAGGTTGATGAAGGTTTAACGTTAGGGGGTGTAGACGAGGAAAGGGGCAATGAGGGTGGGAGATTGTGGTGCTGGCTATGGTGCACCGAGGAGGGCAGGGGAGAAGATCGGATGACGGTGGTGGCTGTGTATTATTAGAGAAAATGCAGAGGTGAAGAGGGAGAAGAGAGTGTGAGCGAGTACTTGTGGAATTGGGAAAGAAAGTGGGATTTACGATTGGGATTGGGTTCTAGGTGGGCGTTGGCTCAATAGGGTTGGCTTGTGGGCTTTAGAGTATTAATATTAAGGATAATATCAGGGTTTAATTTATAATATATAACAACATCAGAGTTTGTTAATCAAGTTCTGTATGACTTTGAGATAATACAATGTGTAATCTCGAGAGGTTCCTTCCCTCTATAATACCTCTTCTTTTCCACTATATCTTTCGATTAAATTCGGTGAATGTTTGATTTCATAGATATACTGTATTACCAATCTTAGCTCTAGTTTTAGTATGGATTGGTGGATAGACATGCAAAACTAAATCACTTATTAAAATTACCGTCTAAATGCGGAAGACTAAAAGGCAATAAATGACGAGAGTGTATTATACATTTCAATGGAGTCGAAAATTAAAGGTCGTTAGCCATTTTTAGGGAAACATTCATGTTAAACACTTTGTTGTTCAGTGAGCTTATGAAGATAGAATAGGATGTTGGAAATCCTTGCTTTAGTGGCACAGTATTACCTTTTGTGTGTGAGTGTGTGTGTGTTTAAAATTTAATTTTGATTTTAGTTATTAATTGATAGATTAAAATTTGTAACATATAACATGCAGGAGGTCGTCTACGACATGCTTTCATTGGTTTAGGATTCCGGGAAAGACCTCAAGCTTATGACTTCCAGGCTGCTCTTTATGACCATATGAAGTATCCTTCCATTTTACATTACCTGCCACCATTTGTAGTCATACAAATACTTCAGTTTCTGCAATGTATCCCAATATTATGTGTTCCTTTATAGACTGAAAGATATCTAAACAAAAAAAAGACCGCAGAAGAGATGGAAGAGCATTACCAAAAGGCATCGTCAGTCGATTATAGTCTTAAAGAAGGGGAAACCATAGTTCTCCAAATAAAGAATGTGAGTTACCATCTGCATCACTCATTTAAAACAACATTAGTGCAGTTTTTTAACTTATGCTTGTGCTTGGTCAGTGGGTATGGAGATAGTTCAGTAAGAGTGTAGAACTAGTAACTAGTATAAGTCCATAGGAGTACACTAGATTTCAAATCATTGTGGGATTAATTGAATAAGATATATGTTATGAGTCAGACAAGTATAAAAAATAAATATGATGTAATCAATAATTTGTATCTAAAGGATAAAAAATTTAAAAAATGTTATAGATCTCTAATTATTAAGCAGCATAAGTATTTGAAAGAATATAATGATAACATAAATAATTAATCTTAAAGAAGAGATAGATGGCAATGAAAGATTGAAAGTTTAGTAAGATCAATTTGTTGTTTCCTTTGATCTAATATGTATCATGGGAGGGCTTAGGGCAATGATGACATTGTTGGTCAATTTGTTAGATGATAGATTAGTTTAGTCCCGCATTGAATAATGTATTGATTTAGTATTCTCTTCTCTCCTATATATAGGAGTCAATTGTATTCAGTTTAATCAATCAATAAAGAAATATTTCTTCTATTCCTAATTCTAACATGGTATCAAAGCTCAAATTCCTGAATGAAATTAGCCCGTCTTTCAACTCCAGTTAGACAAGCTTAGACCATGAATGCCATAGTCCAAATCAGAACAACCACACTAGTCTCATCAGCTTAGACGAAGGCGACCCTGCAGAGTAGGTAGTGACGCCTCCATCTCCTTGCAACCCAAGATTGTAAACTGGACTTCCATCAGGATAGAACAGCCCATAATTCCTCTCTGAAGTCGCCCCGGGCTTCAAATCCTCGTTAAACAAAGCAAACACATGCACATCCACAGGCACATCAGGCTTCAATGGGGTCCCCTGATTCATCGCAATCCTCTGCATCAAATTTCTATTATACGAGCCAGCATTTTCCACGGTCGCTCCAGGCTCATCCGAATCCCCTTTTGAAGGCCACCCTGTCTCCGAAATCTGAACTGGAATATTGGTATGACCGATTGCCTTCATCGCAGCATACACTGCATCGATCTGAGCATACAACATGTTATCATAGGTCAAGTTTGTGACTGGATCAACAACACCTTGATTAGGCTCAAAGAGGACATAGGGCAACGGAATTGACCCTGGGCTCGCTGTGTAAGCAAAAAAGGGGCATGCATTTATAAGGAAAGGGGAATTGATTTGGGAAAGAAAGTCGAGCATTGGCTGGATGTAAACTGCAAGGTTCTGTGTAAACGATCCCTGGGAAGGCGGGAAGGAGCTCCCTAGAACATTCAGGGCATGTGCAGTCGTAATTTTGACTTGGTTTGAAAGTCCTAGGGTCTGGAGGGCTTGGTACATTGATTGCATTGCCGGTAGAAGCTCGGCCATTAGGTTGGAGTCGGTTCCTGTTTGGTCGGGTCCTGCTGCAAAGACTTCGTTTCCAACAAGTATGCTAGTGATTTTGGTTTGGGGGAGGAATGGTTGGACATTTTGTTTGATCCATGATTGGGCTTGGTTAGTGTTGCTCATGTTGGCGAGCTCGCCATTCGGTAGGCCGATGCTTATCTCAATGTTGGAGTTGGCGAAGGCGGTGAGGATGTTGGGGTTGTAGTCGTAGAGTTTGACTCGGGTAATGCCGATGGATTGGAGGAGGCTGGTGACTTGGATGGGGGGCAGGCGGTTGTTGCCAAGCTGGCCGTAGTTGATCCCGACATTGAGGGCAAGAGATCGGAGCGGAGCTTGACCTGAGAGAAGCAGGCACAGTATCATAAAGAAACGCAAGTTTGAGAAGATGAGCTCCATTTTCTTCTCTCTTTCTCTCGATCTCTTGCTTTTTTCAGTTTAATAAATGAATAAAAGAATATTTTTCTATCCCTAATTTTAACATGGTATCAGAGCCTATCGTTTGATAAGGTCTATACTAATTTTATCCTCGTCGTCGATGTGGAGTGGTTCTCCTCTTAATCGGAATCACTCCACCTCCCGACATCTCTCTTCCGCTCCCGATCAAATACCAAAACCTTAGCCGTCATCCTTCTTCCTCTCCCAATCAACTCCTCCTCTGCCCTCGACCAACAGCAGAACCCAAAAAAAAAAAAACCCAAAACCCCATTACTGTAGCTCATCTTCTCCGGGAGCCCCCTGGCCTCTGGCGACCCCCGCAGCCCCGTCGCCGTCCTCCGTTGCGCCCCTTGACGCGCGCCGGCACCCCCCCTAAGCCGCCTCCTCTTCCGATAGACAGCAACATACACAAACCCCAAATCCCGATCGCTCATTTCCCCCTCTTGTCATTCCTGCTCCCATACCCCCATCCCAGATTCCAATTGTTACCGCCGAATCTGGTGTGGGGGTAAACATATAGTATTTGTGGATTCTTAGAAAACTTTGAATAGCAAACCTGAACCTGTTCCGCCGGAGTTCGACCGCCGACTCCCGCCATTCACCTGCAAAAAGTGCGAGACACCGGGGTTGATCTCGGCGACGCACCCTCCGACGCTCTAGTCAGTAATCAGGGATGATTAAGAAAGAGCGTTAATAGGCAAAAGATTGATTACCCCTTATTGGTGGTGGATGGGGGATATTTATAGCCGCCTTAGGGATCAGATTAGGAATGTAATCCCTGTGATCTGACAAGGAGTAAAATCCTCGTAATCAGATTAGGAATGTAATCCCTAATTCCCAGTGAAAGGATAGCCACGAATCAGGCCCGTTGATTTGGTTCAATCAGAGACCCTAATTCTATCCTGCCGGACTGGGTTTGTTTCGGGTTGGGACCCGTACCCAGTTGAGGTGGATCCGTTCGCAGGTTATTGGATCTGTGAGAAGGAGACCCAGTACCCGTTTCGGACCCATTTGTATGTGAAATTACCGTTTTACCCCTGGGCTTCAAGATTTGTGTCCGATTTGGACGGTTCCGATTTAACCCCACTTTTAGCCATATCACCAATCAATCAAAAAAAAAATCCCATTTAGATATGTGATTCTTCAATTTCTTCCCATAAAAATCCCACCTTTTTCCATCACCATGTTGACTTATTATTCACCTCAAACTCTTCATCAGTTTCCATCCTTTCCTCAATCCCATCTCTAAAGATCTCTTCATCAGTTTATTCTTGGTGCTGTTCACAACCCAGTGCTTCTCACTGTGGTGGTGGTTTTCTTTGGGGTGCTTGGTGCGTTTTTCATCTGGAATACTTCCACACAAAAAAAAATTCCTGTGCTTCTACATCCAGATCGTCAACTCACTCCGGTTGATCGATCATGATTTTGAGAGGGGGTGTTATCATCATCCAGTTTTCAGCATCGACTATGTCTCAAGTCGGGTGAGATCCCATCAGTCTATTTCTCAGTTCAGGTGTGAGTTCCCAGCATCGACTATGTCTCAAGTCAGGGGTGAGATCCCATCAGTCTACGTCTCATTTCCGTCACATACGCCATCCAGCACCGTTTCTGCATCACAGTTTGCCGTTCCTTCCACATCAACATCGTCAGTATTCCAAACAAGATCTCTTGTTGGTTGAACCAACTTGAGTTTGAGAGGGGGTGTTAGATGATAGATTAGTTTAGTCCCACATTGAATAATGTATTGATTTAGTATTCTCTTCTCTCCTATATATAGGAGTCAATTGTATTCAGTTTAATCAGTTTAATCAATCAATAAAGAAATATTTCTTCTATTCCTAAGTCTAACAAGAGAGCTGATATAGAAGTGTAACTGAAGGTACAAAATTTCAGAAAAATATAAATAATTGTTGGAGAAAAAGCTAAATTAAGATGAATCAATAACTCGTAACTATATAATATAACTTGCTTGTGAAGAAGGATGAATCAAGGAAGCCAGGAAGAGTAAATAGCCAAGAGGGGCTTTATGGTGGTGTACCCTCGACTATGCAATTGTTCAGGATCCTGTTGGAGGAAATTAGAAGACTGCACAAGGCTTGCAATATGCAGAGAAAATAAAGATGAAATGAGCTATGGTGGTGTAGCTCTCTCTGTGAATTTGTTCAGGATCCTCATGGAGGAAATGAGAGGCCTGCAGTGTGGAGTGAGGCCTGGAGACAGATACGAAGAAAGAAAAAGAAGAAAGAAGGCTGGGAATACACTTTGGACAGAAAAGAGAGGGCGTGAATACACTTTGGTCTTCAATTTTCCCCTCAAAATTTTGATCATACTTTATCAGTGCCGAGTATGTATGATCCTGGTGCTTTGTCTAATTATCATCACCATTATCAGATCTTGATCTTTATCATTTAAGGAATTTTTTCCATACTGACCCACTTTTTGAAAATATTGACCAAGTTGACCCACTTTCGAAAATATTTTTCCCAACTGACCCAGTTTTGGACACGTGAGCATAAAATGCTATTGATAATAATGACATGTTATTTTGATCCCGTTGTTACCAATAGCGGCACCTGTAAAAAAAATAAATATGTTGTCGCTCTTGGAAGTAACGACATTAATACATATCACATTCACTTAAGAGTTTCATGACTTAAGAAAAAAATTGTAAGTGAAAATTGATTATAACTGATGCTGCTATTCTCAATAACGACATAATTAGTCTGATGCCGCTATTGGCAATAACGGCATCAGTATAATCCACAGTGTACTCCAAGTTTTGTGTAGGTGCATTAACTTCAAACCTGTTTTCGACCTTGATGCAGCCGGTATCTCTCAAAACTCAAAACACGAAAGTTGTATAGCTTTGTCTTGGTGTTTCATAGCATTTTGAATCATCTCAATCGGAGTTCGGATGATAATGGTAAGCCCAAATTACGTAGCAATGTCGAAACTGTCCAGAAATTTGGAGTACAATGTGGATTATACTGATACTGTTATTGCTAATAGCGGCATCAGGCTAATTATGCCGTTATTGGGAATAGCGGCATCAGTTATAAGTAATTTTCGCGTACAATTTTTTCTGGACAGTTTTGACTTCGCTACGTAATATTGAAAACTGATTTGGGAAAAAATAATTTTTATTCTTCTTGTTGTTCTTTATTCTTTACTGTATACATCTATATATAAGGATTACATTCTTGGAGAAGAAGAAAAGAGATTCAGATAAAATTGGAAAGATGAGAGATTTGGGGAATCAGTTTCCTATATTAGGAAATAGAATATACAATTACTATATTTCAACACTTCCCCTCAAGTTGGTGCATAGATATCGAACATGCCCAACTTGTCAACAAATTTCAAGAAGAGCCGAGTCAAAACGGCCTTGGTTAGGATATCTGCGAGTTGATCTTCTGACTTCACTTTGGATATCTTAATAACTTTCTCATCTAATTTTTCTTTGATGAATAATCTGTCCACCTCTACATGTTTCGTCCTATCATGCTGAATTGGATTAGCCGCAATATCACATGCCGCTTGACTGTCACAATACACCTTCATAGGTTTCTTTGGACCATAGCCTAAGTCCTGCAACAGGAGTTTTAGCCATAAAGCTTCCGTTATATTTAAAGCCACTCCGCGATACTCAGCCTCTGCACTAGAGTGCAACAACATTTTACTTCTTGCTCCTCCATGTAACTAAATTTCCTCCAACAAAAGTGAAATATCCTGAAGTGGAGCGCCTATCGATTGTAGATCCTGTCCAATCAGCATCAGTATATGCCTCAACTTTCAAGTGATCATGTTTCGCAAATAAGACTCCTTTTCCTGGGTCTGACTTAATGTATCTCATAATTCTTATTACCGTGTCCATATGTTGTTCCCGAGGTGCATGCATAAACTGACTTACCATACTTAAAGCATATGACAAATCTGGCCGTGTATGTGCAAGATACATTAGTCGTCCAACCAATCTCTGATATCTTTCCTTATCACAAGGCACTTGATCAGCTTCGTTGCATAGTTTCAGTTCTTCTTCCAATGGTGTACTAATCGGTTGACAAGCGGACATTCCAGTTTCCTTTAATAAATCCAGCGCATATTTTCTTTGAGAAAGAAATATCCCCTTTCTTGAGTGAGAAACTTCAATACCAAGGAAGTATCTCAAAGGACCAAGATCTTTCATTTCGAACTCTTGTGACAAGTAGTTCTTTAATGCCTTCATCTCCTCAGGATCATCTCCAGTTACTATCATATCATCAACATAAATAATAAGATCAGTAATTTTACCTTCTTTCCTTTTGAGGAATAGAGTATGATCAGAATTACTCTGATCGTATCCGAATGTCCTCATTGATTTTGTAAATATCCCAAACCAGGCTCTTGGCGACTGCTTCAGTCCATACAATGCTTTCTTCAAACGACATACTTTGTTGCTGTGTTGGACTGGTCTGTTCGACCCTGGTGGAAGATCCATATAGACTTCTTCTGTCAATTCCCCATGCAAAAATGCATTCTTCACATCAAATTGCTCCAACGGCCAGTCAAGATTTGCAGCAAGTGACAGTAGAACTCGAATAGTGTTGAACTTTGCCACATGTGCAAATGTTTCGTCATAATCAATTCCATAAGTTTGAGTGTACCCTTTGGCAACCAGCATTGCCTTGTACCGCTCTATCGAACCATCCGATTTATATTTCACTGTATAAATCCATCTGCATCCTACTGGCTTCTTCCCTGCTGGTAGCTCGACTATCTCCCAAGTCTCATTCTTCTTCAAGGACTTCATCTCCTCATCCATAGCTGCTTTCCACCTTGGATCGGCTAAGGCTTCCTGCACACTGTTAGGAATAGATACAACAGATAATTGATTCACAAATGATTTATTTGATTCAGACAATCGGTGAGTGGACACATAATGACTCATGAGATACTTGACTTTACTAGTGGGATTAGGCTCGTAAGTGGGTTTTGGGATACCTCTAGTAGTACGGTTTGGGAGTTCTCTTCTTGGAGCTTCGGACAGCGATGACGATTGGTTTTGGGGTTCTGCTGGGAGTAGAGATTGATCTGATGGTACTGGTGGTGGAGATGGTTCAGATGGTGCTGGTGGTGCAGATGGCTCATCTTCATCGAGGTTCGGCACTGACTGCAGATCTTCGTGGAAATTTTCTTCCTCAACCAAGTCTTCACTCGAGTGATCGTCATTACTTACATCCTGATTTTCTCCCCTTATATCTGATTGTTCAGTTTGAATAGTAACCACTTCATCATAGGCAAGAGTTTGAACTTCACTTTGGTACTCCCCCTGAAGTTCAACCTCAGAGGAAAAATACATTTCATCTTCATGGAACACAACATCCATAGTCACAAACATCTTTTGAGTTGGTGGGTGATAGTACCGATATTCTTTCTTATTCTGTGCATATCCCACAAAAACACAGCGGACAGCTCGAGGAGTTAACTTATTGCGTTCATGTTGATGAAGATGAACAAATGCAACACACCCAAACACACGAGGTGACAAGTTGACGACTTTTGGTGCATTCACAGCTTCAGTTAATGCTTGAATTGGTGTGAGGAAGTTTAGGATATTAGCGGGAACTCGGTTGATTAAGTACTTCTCCCCAATAAACGAGTGGCATATTTTCAAGGATGAGAGAAGCATGGACCACTTCGAGCAAGTGTCTATTTTTTTCTTTCTGCAACCCCATTCTGTTGAGGTGTATACGAGCATGTAGTCTGATGAACAATTCCGTGTTCCACCAAATATTGTTGCAGATTTGAACTCAGGTATTCTCCGCCATTATCACTCCTAAGAACTTGAATCTGTGATTCATACTGAATCATAACATGCTTGTGAAATTTCTGAAACAAACCACTAACTTCACTTTTCAACTTCATCAAACAAATCCAGGTCATACGGGCACAATCATCAATAAAAGTCACAAACCATTTGGCTCCTCCAAATGTAGTAGTTTTGGATGGACCCCAAACATCCGAATGAATAATCATAAAAGATAGGGAGCTTTTACTTGGACTTGGAGGAAAAGAGACACGATGACCTTTTGCGAGTTCACACACATCACACCGAAAGGCAGATATATCCAACTTCAAAAATAAACTTGGAAATAATTTCTTCAAATAACCAAAAGAAGCATGCCCTAGACGTCGACGCCATAGCCGAATATCTGATTTCTTCTTCTCATCTTCGGATCCTTTCACACTTAGAGCTTGAGTCAACTTGCTCGAACATTCAGATTTTAAATCCAGGTAATAGAGCTTCCCGTGCCTAACCCCATAACTAATCGTCTTGCGAGTCCGAATATCCTTAAACACGCAATGGGAAGGCCAAAAGACTACAATACAATGTAAGACAGTAGTTATTTGAGTAACAGATAATAGGTTGAAATTCAAGGATGGCACAACTAGGGCAGTATCTAAGGTTAGGTTGTTTGTGAGATGTATGGTACCCTCGCCAGTAACAGTGGCAGGATCACCATTGGCAGTGGACACAGTCGATTTAGTGGATGGTTGAAAATTTTGAACTTGTCTAGAATCAAAAGTCATATGGTCGGTAGCACCCGAATCAATTATCCATGCACTATTCATAACAGAAGCAGAAATATTAAATACCTTACCATCATTATCTGCAGCTGTGACTAATGTAGAGGCGAGTCCAATACTCTCCTCAGCTCTATCAGTTTGTCCCATGGTAGCGGCACAAAGGAGAAAAACAATGGATCTGATCTTCAGTAACCAATAACAAACAACACAACTTGGTCAAGAACAGCTCCAAGTCTTCAACAACCAGCAAAACAGCAACAATCCAACACTCAAACTGCAACTCCACAGCAAACACCGAGATCCAAACGCCAAACACAAGATCAAGATCCCTCCTTTACAAAACACCAAACACCAGCCCAAATCAACCCTTCATCTTCACCCCCAACAGCAAACTGAGAGAGACACAGCAGCAACAGTAGAAGAGAGAACAACGATGGCAGCAGCGACGGCCGAGTGGCGGCGGCACCAACGATCGAGGTCGACGCCGGCGGGTGGCGCTGGTGCGCTGACGGACGTCGTCGAGCGAGCGAAAATAGGGAACAGCAATGGCTGCTTCGGTTTTGGTGTTGAGCGGAACGGAAGAGGAGACAGGGGGCTTCGATCTGGGCGTTGGGGGTTTGGCTGATGGCGGAATAGGAGGGCGGCACTGGGAAGTCGACGACTGGATCGACGGCGACTGGAGCCTGAGCAACAACAACTTTATGGAGCCTGAGCAACAACAACTTTATGGACTCAGATCTGATTTTGCCTTCGAAAGCAAAATCGAAGTTTGTGTTGGATGTCGATCAGATCTGTGGTTTCGAGGGACGATGAGGGCGGTCGAAGTCGGTTAATGGGTCGATCAGAGTTAGGGTGGAACTCGAAGTTGATGGAGGCATCGAAGTCAGTGGAGTTTGGCAGGGTCTGGAGTTACACAGTGATGGGGTGCGACAGAGGTCGGGGTCGGTGATCGGTGGTGGTTGTCGTGGTCGGGGTCGGGTGAAACAAAGGTGTCAGATCCTGTCAACTCCGTCTCTTCTCTTTCAACTAGCCTAGATCTTTTTAGGCTCTAATACCATATTGAAAACTGATTTGGGAAAAAATAATTTTTATTCTTCTTCTTGTTCTTTATTCTTTACTGTATACATCTATATATAAGGGTTACATTCTTGGAGAAGAAGAAAAGAGATTGAGATCAGATTGAGAAGAGAGATTTAGGGAATCTGTTTCCTATATTAGGAAACAGAATATACAATTACTATATTTCAACACGTAATATGTGCATAACTTTATCATTCAAACTTCGATTGAGATGATTCAAAATGCTATGGAACGCCAAGAGAAAGATCCACAACTTTCATATTTTGAGTTTTGAGATATATTAGCTGTATCAAGGTCGAAATTGGACTTGAAGTTGATGCATCTGCACGAAGTTTGGAGTACACTGTGGATTATAATGATGCCGCTATTGTATCAGGGTAATTATGCCGTTATTGAGAATTGCGGCATCAGTTATAAACGATTTTCACTTACAATTTTTTCCTCAAGTCATAAAACTTCCAAGTGAATGCGATATGTATTGATGTCGTTACTTTCAATAGTGGCAACAGTTTTTTTTTTTTACAGGTGCTGATATTGGCAACAATGGGATCAAAATAATAGATGCCGTTATTGTCAATAGCAATTTATGATGACGTGTCCAAAACTGGTTCGGTTGGGTAAATATTTTCGAAAGTGGGTCAGTTTGGTAAATATTTTCAAAAAGTGGGCCAGTACGGAAAAAATTCTCATTTAAGCGTTTAGTCTTAAGATCAGTTTATTTTCATGGAAACATTGAGTACTTTTTTAGCTTGGCTATTATCCTGATATCAACTCTCAATATTTCTGCCAAGTAGTTATGGCAAGCACTGTTTTAAATTTCCTCTAATACGACCGAAATTTGGGCCGAAATTTCGTTTCGGCTAACTTGCCGATACGAAATCACATATTTTATACTATGCATCGTTTTGGACCGAAATGTATAGATTTCAGCCGAAATTACCGAAATATCAGCCGAAATATTACCGAAATTGGTGAAATATCAGCCGAAATAGACATATATGTTATTGTGAATATATTAAAAAAATTTGTTTTACTTTTTGCATATATGTCTTTCAATATAGGACCTTAAGCTAAAATAATGTGAGTATTTCGTATCACTATTGTTTGTATATATGCAAAGTCAAATAAGTTTATTAACTAATACATTTTTTCTAATCAATACAAATTCAATTTAGTTATAGACTTATATTACATTATCTTCTATATTATTGTTAAATTATGCGAAGTAATTGATTTATATTATTAATTACATTATACATTATTTTATATGATAAATGACATGTAGGACATATAATATCTTATTTAGTAACAAAAAAAATATTCATTGAGTATGGAAAATGAACATCCAATATGATCACATTTCCCCGAGATCTCCTCCGATATTTCCGATCCGAGACGAAACACCCCTTGCCGAGACGAGTCCGAAATCCGAGATTTAAAACCTTGATGGCAAGGTAGTTGTCAGAACTAAAAACCTAGCAAGATCACTGGACTTAGGAGAAACGCATCGTATTGCTCAGTAAGTTAATGCAGTCAGGGAGTGACCCTTCAAAATTACTATCATTATAAAGATCTATAGATCAATGAATTAGCATATTTTCCAAGTATTTTCTCCATAATACATTCTTATTTTTATATCGTTCTTCAATTTCGTTGTGTTTTGAATATATACAGAACTGGGTAATGTTGAAATATCAGGGATCTGCACGAGCTTTGTGCACAGGGTTTAATTAACTTTCTACCTACTGGAGGGGTAAGTATGATCAGGTTAATAAGAGATTTAAAACTTGCTCATCGGGGTCCAGTTGAAATATAACGTTGGGCCTGGTTTCACTTTTCCGGGGCAGGTTTGGACAGGCTGAGTGATTTTATCCTCAAAATTCTTAAAATATATAATTAATTTCCTCCAGAATCTATGTATGAATATTTTTTTGCTTAAAACATATGGTACTTTTTTTTCTTCCAAATAGCAACCTATTTTGTATTTTGTCTTGTATACATATGAAACAGATTTGCATATTATTTTCTTGAATAAAATGTATACATTTAGGTTTTCGCCTTTTGGGGGCTTGTTTGGTCGTTGTCAGGTTTGGTTTTCTGGGTTTTGGGGCCGGGCCAGTGGCGGGGAATAAATAATCTAATCAATTGCAGGCCGATTTGGAAACCTCCATCCATCTTTCTTTTACCAGGTGGGTTGATATTCCACCCAACCAGTTGCAACCGTACCTGAAATCTTATTTCACTACATATTTAGTACTGAAACATTGAGCATAGGATGTATTTGACTTAGTGGCCTATCTTATTAGGCATACATCAAAGAGGAATGAGAAATTGAGATTTGTACATATCGAAGAGTTCTATATTCATATTCAACCCCAATAACTTTCTTCGTATTATCATATATCCTCCATCAAACGTTAAATGTTAAGTTATATCAAATGGACGCCAAAAGTAACCAAAATAACCTTAACAATACCTGTTTGGAGAGGTCATATTTCTCCATTTTGGGATTGGAAACGTGTTGTTGTATGGGGGTTAAATAAAAATATCAAGCTTTTTGGAGTAATATAAAACTAAGTTGTGTGTGTGTGCGTGGGGTTGTATCAAAATAAGAATACCTTTTTGCTAGTAATATAAAAGAACACCCTTAAGTTAGTCACCTAATTTATTGTGCTTGATCTTTTATGTAACAGAAAGCAAGTCGTAGCGTAAAGTCAGCATTCTTTGCTCAAGGCCTAAATAAGCTTTCCCTTGACGAGAAAGCACATGTAAAAGAAGGAGTGATATGCCTCAAACCTCCACCTCCACCTCCTTCCGGACCAGTATCTCCCGTTCAGAAACTATTGGCCGGCTCACCTACATTGACTTCTAAAAATAACAGTACTTCACACTCTACAGCAGATGCGTCTGGGGAAATGGAAAAGAGTTCTCAAGATATAGTGGAAGAAGACTTTGGTGACTTTCAGGCAGCTGGTTGAATCTGCTGTTGTTCACTTCTATGCCTAATGCCTCAGTATATCTATGCTTTAGCTGCTAGGCAAGTGATTGGTATCGATTTCTTTCTTTCTTTTTCCCTTTTTCTTTTGTTAATTTCTTTTTCTGGGTTTTGTTGAGTTATGTGTCTGAGGGTAGTAATCTGCTCTGTAAGTTTGTCACTACATATGTAATGCTTACCAATCTATTCATATCCATCCGATTTGAGAGTTTCAGTTGTTCCTTACATTTGTTGTATGTATTGTAACTTGCGAGTGTATGCAATGCTGCATGACATAGCAAGCTTCATGGGTTTCTCATGTCATCTTTGTTTTCCTAGCTTCCTATTGTAAGTTGTTACAGTGGAGAACACAGCTCCTATTCCACGTCCAGGGTTCAAGCTGTATACATGGGAATTAATTGTTTGAGATTGGGGTGTAAGTTGGATATCAAATTTGCATTTGTTGTCCAACCATTTACATATGCGTATGTTTATGGATAGATCGATATAACGGATAAAGTAAGTATTATGTATACGTATAATTGAAATGATTGGTCATTATTTTCTATGTGAGGGTCAGTTTGGTTCTCAAGTGTTAGGTAGCGATTGGCCAAGCTTAAAATTAGTTTCTCTTCTCCTTTAGAAGGAAAAGCTCGGCCAAATGCATATTTTGAAAAGTTTTATAGAAGGAGAAATAGCTTATTTTTAGTGAAGAAAATTAGCTTTGAACGAAGCCCTCCAGAGCAACTTCTGGCTTTTTTTTTTTTTTTTTTTTTTTTTTTTGTACCTCCTCTTTTTTTTCCTTCCCACATATCAAACCCTCATAACACAAAATTTACCCTTCCCCTTCCTCGCCGAACAGTTGCCGCCTTCGAACACCGTTGATTTCTCCTTTTGAACGCCGTCGAACAGCCGCTTGCGATCCGTTGCTCCTCACCAGGTATGGTTGCTCATCTTCAATGATCTAGATCCAATATGAAATTAGATCCATTTTATGATGTGTTTTGATTAGATCCATTATATCCATTGCAACAAAATAACTAACAGATCCATGGCAACAAAATAAATTAGAACTATTTTATGTTTTGATTAGATCCATTTTATGTTTTGATTAGTGGCACACTACCAATTTCCAATTTCATTCCGATTGTTAAGTCCCACCTATAATAAATTCGTTGGCCTTTGGGAGATGAATGAAGATTTGTTCATTTTGATCATATTAATTCCTGCACTTAAACCAGCACCATTTTGATGAAGAACTTAACCATGGCAGTTGAAAAGGTAATAGCATACCTTCTACTTCAAAGCAGAAAGTGTTTGCTCAATTGATTCTTAGATCATATATATCTCCAATATTATATATATATATATATATATATATATATATATATATCTAATATTATAATGGGAGAAGGGCTTAGTGTCATTTGTCATTGTGTCATTTTGTCAACACGTGCAGCGCCCGTGT
The DNA here is from genome assembly GCA_017893485.1 of Hemerocallis citrina. Taxonomy (NCBI): domain Eukaryota; kingdom Viridiplantae; phylum Streptophyta; class Magnoliopsida; order Asparagales; family Asphodelaceae; genus Hemerocallis; species Hemerocallis citrina. The sequence goes on along the minus strand of CM030360.1, from coordinate 321,625,935 downwards.
TGGTATTTTTTTTTGTCCTTTTCATTCCTCCTTCCCATTTTTTCCCGCATGCAACGCACGTGTATAATACTAGATTTTTGTTGTCCTTTTCATTCCCCTTTCCCATTTTTCTCACGTGCAACGCACGTGTATAATACTAGTTATATCTCTACTATTATAATGGGAGAAGGGCTTAGTGTCATTTGTCACTGGATGTCATTTTGTCAACACGTGCAGCGCACGTGTTGACAAAATGACTCACTTTGGTAAATATTTTCGAAAGTGGACCAGTTTGGTAAATATTTTCGAAAGTGGATCAGTTTGGAAATTATTTTTTTATCCTTTTCATTATCCCTTCAATTTTTTCCACGTGCACGTGTCACGTGCTGGCAAGTTTTTTTTTTGTCTTTTTCCTTCTTCCTCCACGTGCATCGCACGTGCATGATACTAGTATAATATAATGGGAGAAGGCCTTAGTGTCATTTGTCATTTTGTCATTCTACCAACATGTACAACGCACGTACATAACTAATATAACTAATATAACGGAGGTTTTCAGTTCAAATCCTCCCTACGTCAGAGTTTTTATTTTTATTTTTTGAAATTATTAAAACGTACATCGTATGTGTAAATTACTAGTTTGATATAATTGTAAATTTAGGAACTTGTTTCTTTCTACTGTAATTTCTTTCCTTTTTCTCTAGAAGTAAAAGTTTTAAGAGTGGATGAGATGGTAAATTATCTACAACTGCCATTAGAACTTTAGGAAACTGGGCTGGAGTTTTTAACTTTACCGAATATATGTTATCGATCCAAATTTATTTTACTAGTATTATACACGTGCTGTGCACGTGGAGAAAATTGGGAGAATGAAAAGGGCAAAAAAAAATCTATCAGCATGTGCGTTGCACGGGTTGGGTTAAAGACAAATTACACTAAGGCCTTCTCTCATTATAGTAGTAGAGATTTTAATTTAGTTTACTTAACTTTACTTCTATTTTTATTTATTGTATCAGTGCCTCTTCTTCTACATGTTCCTAGTTCCACCATTAAGGTGGAGGATCATGTAGTTTGCTTAGCAATTGATATGATCATAAGTTGGATTTTGCCAAGTCCATTTTATGACGTGTTTTGATTAGATCCATTTTATCCATTGCAACAAAATAAACTAGATCCATGGCAACAAAATAAATTTTAACTATTTTATGTTTTGATTAGATCCATTTTATGATGTGTTTTGATTAGAACTATTTCTCATATTTCGTGGAAGTTATTTTGATTAGAACTATTTCTAATATTTCAGGATATATGTATAAAAAAAAGATTGAGGAATATTTTATGTTGTGTTTTGATGATATTCTGTTATGCTATTGTTGAAGTTTTTCTAATACATTCCAGCGGATGACTAGCCTGAAAATAACAAAATGAGATTCTAATAATACAAAAATCTTGCTCGACATTTGTATCGAAGAGATTCGTACAATTGGGAGACCAGAAATTGTATTCGTATAATGGGATTCTAATATATTTTTATTTGTATTTTTAATATAAGCTAATAATTAATTTTTTTTTAAAAGGAAAGTACTATCTAGTGGATATCCAAATATGAAAGGATATCTAGCACCATACAAGGGGGAAAGATATCACATTCTTGATTTCATAGATGACATTCAAGCAGAAGGTTTATAAGAAGTATTCAACCATGCACATTCTTCATTAAGAAATGTCATTAAAAAAACAATTGGAGTTTGAAGGAAAAGATGACATATATTATGTGATATGAGACCATTTCCCTTGATAAAACAACAAAAAATTATAGTTACAACAACCCTTCATAACTTCATTAGATTATGTGGTATTGAAGATGAGGAATTCAACAGATGTGATCATCTTCCTAGATATATGGATGACTACGAAGGGGAAAGATACAATGATGCGGAAATGACTTCATATAATACTAGAAGTGTAGTAGATGGTGGTTATATGGATACAGTTCGAACTCAAATAGCAGCTGCATTGATGGAAAATAGAAATCGTTAATATCCCATTTTATGATATTGTTGACACTTTATCACTTTCATTGTCATTGAATAACCCATTTTGAATAAATGATGCATTTCATAAAGTATCGTAGCCCTTTATTTCTTTTATTTACGTACAGTTCAAATATTTTGTTTTTCCCTTTTTTACGTATTTTCTTGGTTATTCTAAATAATTCATTTATTAGTAATATAAAGATTTTTTTTGTAATTTGATAACTTATATTTTACTCGTAAATAAAATCAAAAGCTTAAATTGAGTATAAAAGTAGATTACAATTGATATCTTATGCCAAACAACTTCTAGCTTAAAAGTAGCTTTGAAGTTAAAAAAAATGGACTTTCCAAACAGCTTCAGCTTTTAATTTCAAAACTGTACTTTCTGGCTTCTCCTTCTGAAGTAGTTTTAAAGCCAAAAAAAAGCTAGGCCAAACGCAGCCTTAATAAGTGCAGATATTTTATTTCAATCTTCGGTAAATTTGGATTTGTTAATTGTAGCCCCTGTTTCCATTAATACGTATTTTTAAAATATTTTTTCGTATTTGAATCCTCGGTATCTTATAACTATTCTTCCTTAATTGATTTTATTATTTAAACTATTTTTGGAGCCCAATTGTTTATTATAAGCGCTAGTTTGCATTTTGATTTTATTAATTATTAATATGAGTCCAGTTGTTATCATAAGCCCAAACCCAGTACTCATATTGTACAGATTAATCCTATACCCACCCGTATCCCCATTTTTCAATTCCCGCACTTCAACTCCTCACTTTGCAGACACATTCTCCCATGCCCCTCGTAACTACCCCCACTCTCTCTCACCCCATTACTTTATTTTATTTTATATCATATTAAAACCCACCCCTTATCCCCATTCTCTATCTCTCCCACTTCATTCTCTCTTCCGCTTCTCTCCCCTGTTTCGAAAACGAAGCAGAGAACCCGACTCCCCCATCCTCCTCCTTCTTCCTCCATCGAACATCTCGCAAACCCCCATCGCCCTCGACCTCACCTGTCTCCGCTCAACCCACTGCCGCTCGCCTTCTTCCTCCTTCTTCCGCTCGACTCAGCCACCTGCCATTGCCGCCATCCGCCTCATCTCCATCCTCGACTCCTCGCCGCCATCCTTTGTTTTCCTTGCCGCTCGACCGAAGCCACAGCCCCATCGAACCACCTTCGTCTTTCTCCTCGCGCACTGCCGCTTGCCTCTGCCATCTTCCACTTTGTCGTCGCGACCGTCGAGCCGCTCCACCACCCCCTTCGTCTTCCTCCATCGAAGTCACCATTGCCGTCGTAGTTCTCGAGCCTCCTTCGAGCTCCGCGGATTCCGCCATCCTCCACCTTCTCCCCCGCCGTCGAGCTCACCTTCCTTGCCTCGACCATCGACAGCCTCGATCACCTCCTCCATCCGCCATTGCCAACCTCCGTTCGAGCCACCGCCTGTGCGACATGCCCCTGCTCTTCGCAGTCGCCGTCTTCGTCTCCCTCTCCTCCTTTCTCCGCCACCTCCCCTTGCCATCGCTTGCCTCGCCATTGCCGTGCCTTCTCCACCAAGCTCTGCCATTCCCGACCCTGTTCATCTCTCCACCAGTCGAGCCTCTCCCGTCGAGCTTCCCCTCAATGCCATTGCCTCCTCCTCATCGCAGCTCCGTCACAAGTCGCTCCCATCACCTTCTGCCACCGCTCACGCCAGCGTCGCCCTGACTCCCTCTAATCCTCGTCACTCCACCATCGTCAGACCCCGTCGAGCTCCCCCCGTCACCTTCAGTAGTGCCGCCGCCTGCAGTGCCTGTACCCCGATCGCCAGTCATCAGTCACTCCACCGATGCGACCTTCAGTCGCCGCTCACTTTTGTCCTGCTTGTTCTCTCTCTCTGTCACTGTGAAGAAGGAGACGGAGTGGGTAATTGAAGTTGTTGTTTGTAGAGAAGTGGATTATTGTTGCTGTTTGGTGTTGTGAAGTAGGGTCGGTGTGTTGCTGTCTTGGAGTTTGTGAATGAGCTGTTGCTATTTTGGAGAAAGGAGATTACTTTATTGCTGTTTGGATTATTTGGAGTTTGCTATTTTGGTGTGGCTACCACATATCTTGCACGCACTTCGCTGCCCGGGATTCTGATCCCGTTATTCTTGTTCCATATCATTATCGTCAACTAACAGGCAAGTATCTCTTGTACAAATTTGTTTGTTCTAGTACAAGCTTACTTGCAAAATACCGCAAGTATATTTATTGACTCTATTCATATTATACATAATCCGTCGATCCCGTATTCGTACAAGATCACAAATACTTTGTTGTCATATGCATTGCATGAACACGATACACATACATATACTCTTAGAACTATAGAGGGTGTTGTGCATGAATTGCTTGTCTTGTTACTAGTTTGCATGAATATCTTTTATTCTTGATTAAGTTGCACATGCCATTAGTCACATCATAGTCACCACATGTTTTATTGATCCTGAAATATGTTTTCCTGCATTGCATAAGTCTTGATACTCGATCCTGTCATGTTACCCGTCCTTGTTGTTGCATATAGTTTTTGTTTATGTTTGATTAAAATAAAAAGATAACAAGCCGGTGTATAAAGAAAAAAGATTTAGTAGTGGGTAATATAGAAGAGCGTACTCGGACGGGAGCACGTGGTTTTCCGATGCAAGTTGCAAGTTTGCAAAATTACAGCTTTACATGTACACGTTACAAGTCACACTACATGTTCCACATTGTACGTATCTCGATATAAGATATACTTGACATGATTTCCCGGGTACGTGATCTATAGAATCCCCACTAGTCTAAACGTTCACTTGATTGTGTGTAGCAACCATATGGTATGGCACGCATGAAGTGCTACCTAGTTAGATTAATAAAAGACATGAGATTAACACGTACACTTGCATGATCCAATTATATGTTATATGTTCCTGTTGACTCGTTTACTTGTTTACATGTTACACGTTCATGTTGACACGTTTACTTGCTTACTGGTTTACATGTACCTGTTCCTATGGATTTATTTACTTGTTTACATGCATGTCACTTGTTCCATGATGCCTTATTCATGATTCCGTTTGCATATTGTATTTCTCCTATTATTCTTGATTCCTTGCTCTTTCCTGCTTTTGTTTCGTTATCCCGTTAGCTTGTACCACTTGCGGCCCGTAACTTGCATTAACGGGTACCTCCTTGTTTCTTATTTTTGTAATAATATACCTGCAGACCCAGATGGAGAATTACCCAAAGGTGTTGCTGAGCAAAGATTTTAATCTGTTTATTTTCATGTTATTTTAGTTCTTGTTTTATTCATGTACTCTTTGTTGTAATCCGAGCGTGTTTGACCCGTAACTATGTTTCTTTTCCAATTGTTGGTTATGTCTTATATTATGTCATGTACTATGTCATATACTTTTTATCCTATTGTGATTTTACATGCTTGCGTGGTTAATATTGTTATCTTGTTGTTGAGTTAACTATACAGCTTATGAATGATGTATTCATATCATTCGCTGGGCCTCGGTTACGTGCCTGTGTTACCGTATTCTGGGAAGCGGGGCGTGACATTAATGCTCTTCTCGTTCGGCTAAAAAACTGTGTCCCCTTAGTTAAAGGACTTCCGAGATCACCTGGGGTTTTTGGGCAGCATCCAACTGCTTTCTCACTCTCTTTCTATGGCGGGTATGCCGTGATGGGGTTCTTCGATTTTTTGTTGGTTTTGCCTCTCATC